>JAWNLD010000564.1:13790000-14522500 GCA_035041545.1 Drosophila colorata | reverse complement strand
ATTATTATCTATACAATAATTTCATCTTTTTCAAGGCACGCACTTCCGCCTGAAAGCTACTCGGCCCGCCTCTTCGAACTGTCAGACATATTTGGCAACAACTTGCGATGCATTTCCTGTCTGCCCCTCTAGCCCAGTCCGTACCCCCACTGCTGCTTAAATAATAAATTTCAATTTTTAAAGATTTTTACGTGTTATTGAAAAGCTTAGGTTGCTGTGTTTTTGCCAGTCGCCCCCACCGGCTACCCTTAAGGGACATGACTTTCGCTTTATTATGTGTTCTTCGAGCTTTGCTTCTGCCCCGCTCATGTGCATTATGTTTGCTTTTTGTTCATATCAACATAAATAACTTATATAATGCTACACTTTGCTGAATTTCTTGCTTTTATTTATTTATTTTATTATTTTTTTTTGCTTCTTTCTTATTTTTCGTAATATACTTTTAAAAAAATCAGCAAATGGAAACGGAAGAGGGAAGCGACGCGTCACATGAGCAGCAAATTGTTGGCACCTCATTGTTCTTTTTTTGTTGTATTTTTCTTAATTTTGTTACATTTAGCTTTGATGCCCCTTGTGGATAACACAAGAAAATGATAAACTTTTTGCTTTGTATTGTATTTTGTAAATTACTTTTCACTGTTTTTTTAACATATGCCCCAGTGACCTGACAATCTGACAAACAGACGCAAAGACAGCCAATACAAATGATTTACTAATATAGCTTCATGAATTATCAAATTACTTGAGAGCCGTAACAAATAATTTACTGAAATTCAAGTAAATCCGAGGTTGTCAAATATTTTTAATTCATATGTAAAAATCATTTTTAAAAATACATACTAGGCAATATAAGACTTTATGTCCTTTTCTAGATCTTCCAGTTGCAGCAGCTATTTTGTATGGTTTTTTTTATAATCCTTTTGGCATATTTGAATCTAAAGATCGCTTGACTGCTTGTAATTCAAACTATTTCTTTTAAAAGATATTCACAATATAGTTTTCTGCTGAAAGATGAGACTAATAAATACCAACTGATTGTAGGAATTCCAAGTTTCTGTGTATTGGGTATGTTTTAAGCATTATTAGTTGCTGTGCTTGAACTACCCCTGGCCCTAAAGCTACCCTAGCTGCTTCCCATTCTGGGGCCAAAAAATAAGTAAAAGATGGCAGCAAAAACCTTACCGCTGGCAATTGTTGTTGCTGCTTCTGCTGTTCTTGTTGTTGTTGTTAACTTATGCCAACTGAAGATAATTTGCCATGGTAACCAACAGCAGCAACGAAAGCAAAGAATGACAAGTCAGGGAGGGGGTGGGTGGAGTCAAAGGGAGTAAATGCAGCATCAGGTAACTCCTAAGCTGCTGACTGCCTGCTGCTGCTGCTGCTGTGGTTTTTACGTTTGTTGCTGCTGCTATTTGGCTGCGGTGCATGGGGTCAGGGGACGTGCTGGTGGGGACGCTTTTGGTAACGCTTATCCACTTGTCTTGTGATTTTAATGCAGTGGGCGAGGCCTTTTGAACATGGCAAAAGATTGCCAGGGGCAACCAACAACAGCAGCTGCAAGTACTCGTAGATACTTTTGCCTCGTTGTAGGTTTTGGCTTCAACCTTTGTGCTGCTGCTCAATGTAAGAAGGGGGGGCGCTGGGTTGGTGGTCGGGTGGATTTTTGTTGCTTGCATCTGTAGCTGACATTTGTTTGCTTTTATGCGTATGTTATGTCCTAAGATGTAGTTTAGTTGCTAATTTTCGTAGGGCATAATAAAGTGCAGCGGCGACTTTTCTTTTCTTTTGACTCACATTTGTCATGCGATGGTGGCCAGGTCCAAGACAAAAAGAACTGTCCATAAATCGCCTTAG
Source organism: Drosophila colorata (assembly GCA_035041545.1). Classification (NCBI taxonomy): domain Eukaryota; kingdom Metazoa; phylum Arthropoda; class Insecta; order Diptera; family Drosophilidae; genus Drosophila; species Drosophila colorata. The sequence goes on along the minus strand of JAWNLD010000564.1, from coordinate 14,520,646 downwards.
AGGACAGCGGAGCGCACACAGACGCACGCGAAGCACACGCATGTCCTGGCCAGTCCTGGCCAGTCCTGGTCTTCATGGCCAGCATTGACCATTTGTATGAAATTGGCTTCTCTGTTGTTGCCGTTGTTATTGTTGCCGGCTGCATGCAGCACGTAAGTTGAATTGAAATTGAAGTTCGCTTATGGAATTGGAAAAACTGCTTCTGCGACTTTTGCAATTTTCTTCACACACTTCATGTTCAGAATTAATTTAATATTAATTTTATTTTATATATATATATAAGCTAACATTTCGTACGTTGTGTTGGCTCCGTTTGCTCTGCTCCTTTTGCTGTTGCTCTTTTGCTAACCCTCCCCTCCGTCTCCCCCTCGACACACATTTGCTGCGATACTTTGCCCAGCTCTAGTTCCCTCCCCGCACTCTCGTAAGAGTCAGGATCTTGTGTTTGTGCGCTGCCACTTGAGTGCTCATTTTAAGATTTTTTTCCACTTGCTTCCGGTACGGTAAGCTTCATGCGTTGTCCGATTTGGTACAAGGAAAAGGACTAGCGACGACGTCGCTGTGGACACCACTGGAATTTTAAATTATATTAGCAGGGCATAATTTCGAATTAAATGTAGTTTTTGGGCAAACACCGACTTAAGCTAAGCGGGTGTTCTATACAAAGACTTTACGAAAATATTGCAAGCTTGGTATTTTCTTTGATAAACTAATCTAAAAATGTATCCAACAATTTGGCCATCATCAAATTTATTATATTCGAATTTTATAATTACTGAAATTAGAAATTGGCTAATTTCGGCGCACATTCCGTTTAAATTTGGACAGTTGAGCATATTTGGACACCCTGTAAAGCCACACACACTTTTTGCAATATGTAACTTATCCTACCTCCGCCCGTTCCAACGTACCTGTGTTCCTGATGGTCTTTTACTCAATTCTGCAGCCTTGTTGATGTTTTTTTTTTTGCTCTCTTTTTTTCGTTTTATTTTGTGTTTTTTTTTTTTTTTTTTTGCCTTAGCCAAAAACCGCACCACACGCAATCAACGTCAGGGTTTTGTATATTTTGGTCACGTGTGGGAGCCGCCTCGCTCTTTTGGTCTTGGTTTGTAGGTAAAAGTGTCATTTGATAGTTTGCAGAACTTAAGTTCATTGCCAGGACTTAAAGCCGCTCCACTCATGCTTTGCTCTGCGGCATGTCCGTGTCCTTCGAGTTCAACTAAGCCAATTAATTAAGCCGCCTTTGGTTGAGGTCCAAATATGTCAAGCGACGTTGCGCCTGTTGCATTTTTGGGCACTAGCGAAAATAAAATTAGCACAAAGGCAAAGACAAAATGTGGAACTAAATAAATCAGCACCACCCTCGCTCAGAGAAGCGACCGGCCCGCCCACACGCACAAATTAAACCCAATGAACTTGCATAATGGCCAGGGCCAAAATGCTTCTTACTGCGGCAATATGGCGGCATTAATTAAAGTAATTTATCATTAGGGTCAAAATGAAGCCAACACACAGAAAGCCGAAAGCTGAGAGCTGGAACAACCTTTGATTCCCAGCCAGGAAGCTGTATAAATATTTTGGCTTCTCGACTCGGCAACGACAACTACAACTAGACCCAACTAAAGGGGATGGGAATGTAACTTTTACTCTTACCATATGGTAATCATTTTCTCCTTTTGGCCAGTTCTAGTTGCTCTTGCTTTCTGGCTATTCGCTTCATTTCGTGCCAAGCTTTAATCTTTTAGCACGCATCTTTGGCATTTTATTGTAATTTGTTTCGATTGCCGTTGCGTGTGTGTTGGGGTGGGTTGGCAGGAAGAAAAATCTACGGAAAATACACGAAGGAGAAAAACGAAAGAAAAAAAAACGCTGAGCGTTGCCTGGCAGCGAATAAATTATGCGTGTAATTCAACATTTTATTTAATGAAAACCTAATGAAATGCAAAATGCTAACACAAATGAAATAAATTCGTTGAGCAGTCGTCGAAGCGCTTGGACGGCTTCCTTTTTATTCTGCTCAATGTTTTCTCCATTTTGGTCCTTGGCTTCCTTCTGTGACGTTTGCCAAATTGATTAGGCGCAAAAATCGCTGTTGTAATGAACGAGTGAGCGGAGCCAAAGCTTCTGCTAGGGTGCGTGGCAGGGGGTGGGGGAGTGGAGGGTACTGCATTGACTTTGATTAATAATGTACGCTTTAGGCAGGTACAAGTTATTAGTTGTGCTACCAAAGCACTGCAGATGGGGGAGAAGGGGCGTGAACGGGGAACGAAGCGAAAAGGCAACCGTGTGCTAATGCGCCACATAAACGAAATGACAATGTGGTTCCGTTCTGTAAATCATTGACGAACATTATAAAGTGCTCTTGCTGTAACTAATTAAATGTTTATAAAGGCCAGAAACGCCAAAAAGGCCAAAGTCGTCAAGTTTCAAATACACACCTTAAACCTTTAAAAGTTATGGGATTACTTACAATTTATACATATATTTGATTTTATTTACTTTCGAATTTTCCTGCAAGTATTATGTTTCCAGACCTAAATGCGAAATATATGCACAAGCCAAACTATAAAATTGAATTAAAGTTTAAATTAATTAAATTTATGTTTTTTGTGTGCAAGTTTGCTTGATTTGCGTTCAGAATTGCATTACTTGAAATCAAGTTATTGCATTTCAGGAACAACAACTAAATATTGTTTGTTTGATATAATTTAGAGCAAATTAGAATTCATTTTGTGACCATTGTCTGTGTTGCCATGGCAAACGCGTTGACACACACACACACGCACAACCAAAATTAAATCCAAATACCAAATACAACAGCAAGGGGCCATAATAAAGCATAAAATGCAAGGCGGCGAACTGCAAAATCCCAAGTCAATTAGAATTAGCAACCAAAAAGCCAAAAACCCAAGAGCTGCCAAATATGCTGCTGCCATAATAACTGCTTCCGACAGAGCTAGAGAGAGAGAGAGAGAGAGAGAGAGAGTGAGACTGAGAGAGAGAGAGCGAGTCAGCGACTGTGAGCATGACTGGGCGTGCGGCAATCACATTCATTTCATTTCGCACAGAAATTTATTTACATGGGCCACTGTGGTGGGTCGGGGCGTATTGGGGACACGCTGCGGCAGCAGCCACTTCCGCCGGAAACTAGCTTTTAACCCCATGAACGGGTCTAGGCGTTAATATGGCGCTTGCTTCTGCTGCCCTCACCCCCCACGCCCCATCCGCGTCTGCCCGGCTCGCGCCCCGGCTGCGTAATGAAAAATGCAAATTCCCAGCGGCTAAATTCTAGCAAACAAGCAAAGCGACGCGCTGAGTGCTGTGCGCGTTTTGTATGAGTAGACAAATAGACTCGGCACTGACTTGCCTTCCCCACCCGACCGACCCCCACCTCGAGCCCCGTGCCGCACCACCCAATGCGATGCAGTGCAGCAGCTACCGTGGGCCAACAATTGCAGCAACGATGCCGCCGCTCTCCAGCGTATTGTGTGGCAAATGACAGGAAATTTAAAAGGATGCCTTTGTAGTCGTCGTCCTGCTGCTGCTACTGCTGCTGCTGCTGCTGCTGCTGCTTTCTTGCCACACAACAACAGCAACAACAAGGAGGCAACAACAACAAGAACAATAACAACAACAGCCGCACCATAACAAAGTGCTGCGTTCTGTTTCTCTCTTCTGTGCTTGTGTCTAGCTGGCGGCTATAATTTCAATGCTCAACTTGATAAGCAGCTTAACCCACGCAGCAGCAACCGCCGCCAACATAGTCGAGTGCTACACTTGACCCGCCCACACCGACCCCCATCTCATCTTACATTGCTGATACCCTTTTTTGCCATTTGTATGTTTTTCTGCTGAGCATTGCTTCAAATTTCACGCATTTAAATTAATTAGCTAAATGCGGGGGCGCAGCGAATGCCAAGAATTTGACACATGCGCTTATTGTTTGACTGTGGCAACAGTTTATAACGGTAAACCTATAGCTGTCAAACAAATTGGACAGCTAGGAAAATTGCAGTTTGGGCTTTGGTAAATAATTATGGATTCGATGGTTATTAAACTGACTTTTATAGGCTCATCAGCATTTCTTTGTAAGTAGTTTCCTCTAAGACAGCTATTTGAGCATCTTTTAGTAGCTGTATTAATGCTGCATATAGCTTTATAGCTACCTCATAATTATAATGACTATTTAGACATAAGATCATTTACATATTTGTATAACAAAATTGCAAGTTTTGTGTTTGAATATCCTTGAAATTATTTTATGCTCGATAGCAATGAATTCTTCTGCTTGTTTGCTTTTGTTAATAAGCTTGCACAGGCGCTAAGCGCTTACAATAAACTCTACTGAGTGGGAACGCATTGGCATTGCCTGTAAATTATTTATAAATTCGAACAGTTTTATGCAAAAATCTAAAGCGCAGCTGCTGCCGAGCAAAATCAGCAGCGCCACATTTTGCGCATTTTGCGAGACGTTTACAAAGTTCGACGACGGCCTGGACGACGACGTCGCCCATTAAATTGAACAACGGGCAAGGGCTAAAATGAGGGCGGGACGAAGGCTGACAGTGCCTCAGCACAATAGTTTATGAGCGAAGCTTATGAAAATCCTTTTGTTACACAATTTTACAGTTATTTTAAGTTGGCTGAGCTGGGCAGGACGAAGACGAAGAAGCTGCCGAGACGAAGCCACGGCTAATTTTGCCCGCTCGGACGTGCAGACAATGTTGAGGCATCTTTCGCCTGTGCGCTCTCCCGTCCTGTCAGGCAATTAAAAACAGTTGACATTTTGCAAACAGTGACAAGAAGCAAGCAGCGGCGACAGCAGCGACGCCGACGCCGACGTCAACGGCGACGTCGCAGCCTATAAACTAAGCAACGTGCGTTTGCCTAAAATTATGCTAAGCTCTGCAGCCGTCGCTAAGAAAAGCGCAGCCAGACAAAGTATACAACGGGGCGAATGAGCAACGTTCTCGCTCTCTACCTCGTCCTCGTCAGCATCTTGGCGCTGGTCCTGCTTCGTCCTGCTGTCGTCGGCATAAGTACTTAAGGCAACAAAGTAGACTTTTGCATGCAAGCGCATGCTGCCCGACAACTTTGTGTATGCCAGGCTTTCCAGGCGAGTGGAAGAGGGTCTCTTTTTTTTTTTTTCTTTTTGGCGGGTTTGCATCTTGGCAAGGCTATTGACAGCTTCAACAAACTGGGCATGCAGCATAAATAATTTTTTTCAATTTTTTCCAAGCCATTTTGCACAAGCACAAAAAAACTGAACACTAAGTTGTTCTCGCTCCTGTTTGTTTTTTCATTTTTGTTTCCTTAGAAAGCAGTCAACTTTTCGGAGTCAGTGGCTTTAAATGAGTTGTACATAATGTGCTGCAAGCTTATAGGAGTTGACGCCACAGATAAGCCTCAGTTGCAGCCTGTACCGCGCGCTTGCTCAACAAGTTTTCTCACTCATGTTGTCAGCTTACGGGGCGGATGATATCTTTGACTAACTGGCCGAACTATGGAACAAGCTGCACGAGACATAGACTTCAGATATGTATACGAAAAATGTATATAATATAAAGTATTTTTTATAAGATCTAAAAGTATTTAACGATACTCAGGTCATTTGTTGTGCCTTCTAAATATATTTAAACATTGACACCTGGTAACTGTAACAAGTAAATCAATTTCTTGATTAATAGTTTAGGGTTAAATATGTACATTTTCCATGCATCAATTTACATTTTGCCCTACTGTGCGCATGGCAATTGCATTGAGATTTGTCTGTCTCCAGGCAACAGATGAGGTGGCGGATGGGCGGACGGGCGGACGGTCGGACGGGCACGCAGCTGCTAATGTGTCTTGGGTAATTGACTCGATAAGTTTTGCATTGTTGTCACGTGTTGTGTGTGCGGCAAGGACACTAACCAGGCAGAGGACTAACAACGAAGTGCCGAGTCCTATGTCCTGAGTCCTTAGCTTCCTGTGCCTGAGCCTGAGCAATATGCAAATCAAAGTCAACGTCGTCATCGTCTTCATCGTCGTCTCCCTTGGTCGATTGCAGGCGACAAAACTAGCGCGCAACTAGGCAAACACTTCCGCTGGCCGGAAGCATAAAACAAGTCGACGGCGGAAGTTGTCGACGCTCTCTCTCGCTACCCCACTTCTAGTCTGCTCCTCTCGCCAACGCTATCGCTCTCTTTCTGCTTCTTTATATTATGCTCTTAATTTTGATATGGTTTCATGATTAAAGTCGGCTTGGCTCGCCCCGACCTGGCTCGCTTATTATAATTATTATTTTTTATGTTCGCGTGCCTCGCCTCACTCGGGCGACATTTGCACGTGAGCTGTTTAGCCAAAAGTGTTAAAACGGCATAAAAACATGGAGCCGAGCTGGTAATATGCACGCGATATGCAGCTGGCAAACACTTTGTGGCTGTGTAGATGTTTGGATGTGTTTCGCCGCTGCTCCTTTGAGAGAAGGTGTTTACGAGTTGGGCAATTAATTTAACTGCTGCTCGCGAGGCCATAACAAAATTTATGACCAACAACAGTTTTGTCAATAACTTTTCTCTCGCTGGCATCTCGCTGGCTGTCGGCTAATCTCGAGGGCACTTCATTAATCCACAACGCCAGTTAATGCCATGCATGTCAGAGTAGCAGATAAATGTTCCCAGGCCATCATGGTGTTCGGCTCCACCTATGCGGCGAATTTATGAGCAGCAGCAAATGCAACTGCCAGGCAGCATATCAAATTATATGGCGGCCACAAAAAGAAATAACATCATGGCAGCTCGCACCAGCAGCTGGCGAGACGCGAGGTCCTTCGCTTCGCTGCCTGCTGGCTGCTGGCTGTTGCTGCTGCTGTTCGTGCTCCTCCTGCTGCTGTTGCTGCATAAATTCTGATGAATCACTGCAGCCAGCAGAAGCTGAAGTAGCACCTGCAGCCACTGGCAACACGAAAAGTTTCATCGTTTGCCGTTTCACGTAATGCGGCAGCTCCTCTAATAATAAATTTAGTTTGCAACGCGCAACGAAATTTCGGAATGCATAATTCAAAATAATTCAAAACACAGCGCCGCTGATTTTTCGTCTCGCTCTGTAGTCACAACAACCGACAGCCCCACCCCTAAATTCAACTTACCTAACCAATAAATAGATACACGGTATTTCTGGTAAAAAAAAAAAATATGAGCTCCGAGTAGCTGAAGATTCCGTTCATTGTTGTTCAGTTCAGCGAAATTCTACTCGAAGCGGTTCATCAGAACAAACTGAAGCTTCGTAGAAGTGCGCTTTCAAGGGCAATATTAAGATATCTCTGAAAAAGTACTGTATAAACAACCTGTCATTCTAATTTGTAGTAACTAGGTGGAATTATCCGGCTTTGTCCAAGCCAAGTGCATTTCTTGGAATTTAATTTTCAGGTAATTGAGTTGGTTGCAAAAAGTACCTTGTTGCATGAAAGAGAGTAAGACAATAAGAGATTATAAGTACAAGCTTATGTGAGTGCTTCCTCTTCTTGTTGTGAAATCTGAATGTTTCTCTTAAATAGATTATGCGTCATAAAGACCTCTCAAGTCTTTCACAAATTATAAAAAATGTTTAAAATGTAACCTTTTTTTTAGCCTTAAATATGACTTTGCCTGTTCACATATAATGTAAATAATAAAACATCCATTTCTTCTTTATTGCCTTTTATTATTTTGGCACAACAACGCGTATTTACAACTTTCATAAAAAATTTTCATTTGCCAATACTTTAATACTTTAAATACCTTTTACACTTCCCAACGGTAAGTTACACCTTTGTCTGATCGGATAGTCAATTGTCTGCTATCCATTATACGCTCGAAAAAGCGAAAAAAAAAAAATATCCACACTCACACGCAAAGTCTCAATTGGGTCTCGAACAATTACCAATGTTTACTCTGGCATCCGGGCTGAAATTCTGATTGGATGCGGCTTTGCACGCTGGCGATACACTTAATAAAAATTTTCAACAATTCAATATCATTTTTATTTGCGTAGGCATAATATTGAATTTACCCCAGCGTTCGTGTAATCACACAAACATACATATACTTTTCACTCAATTATACACAACAATAAATATTGAATACAAACAAACATGACGCACGCACAGTGGGGCCGGTACTTTATTTAATAATAAACTGCCACGCTGCCGTGGACCATTCTCACGCCCGGCATTCGCTTAATATGCATTAAAGTGCAATTCATATTTATTTGTGCAAATTTTTCACATTCGCCAAACTCCCCCATGCCCGGACTCCATTTTGCGTTACGCGTTCCGGTTGCTTTTTGCCCTTCCGCCCGAAAATATAATATGCTGCAAACAGGGGGTAAAAAAACTATATTGCCTACAACGAGACCACAATACACTTACAAGCATATTACAAAAATAAACATTTTTTTAATATTATGTGAATTGTACATTCAATAGTTATAATGCTTATTACCATCTTCAATATAGCTTTAATATATCATTTATTTATTCGAATTTAAGCCGAGGTAATCTGCAGATTAATTTCTTAAATCTTTTGGGGTATTTATTCTATTGATTTCATTGTTGATCCCCATATGAGTGTAGTGTAGGTTTAACAACCAAGTGATGGTACTTTTCTGGTTGGGTATATAAAAATTACAGAATATCAGCGAAGCAGGAGCAGCATGACAGGAGCGGCGAGCGAAGCGCTTCATTCGCTCCATGAGCTATGCTCACGCATAAACAATAAATAAGGCTTCATAATTTTCCTTCATTGAACTTGCCGCCCAGCAACTTCATCATCGTGAGGCTGGCATTCCGCCCGCATTGTTGTCATTGGCAACACGGACTCGAACCCGGACCCAGACTCGAACCCGAACCAGGACACGTACCCGGACCCGGACCTGGGCCGTGCTCGATCCATGGCCATGCCTTGCAATGCAGCAGTTGCTGCTGTTGCTGCTGCTGCTGGTGCTGCTGAATCCTGTGAACGTGCTTTTGTCGTAATCCTTTGAATTTCGTTGCAATAATTCCACTTGAATGTTTATTTGTGTATACAGCACACGCACACACACACATACACACACAAACGCACAGCGGGTCGGATGAGGGAAAGAAGGTTTGGTCGGGCGCTGCAAAGTGGCAGCAAGTCGGCCTTACAGTTTATAAGGTTATTGTTTGCGTCATGGGCGCCATTTTAAAACGTCGCAGTTGAAGCAGCGACAAACGCCTGGTGTTAAGTTTATAGGCAATCGGAGTGCTGCAACTACTCCAATTGGTCTTAGCCATTTGTTTGCCAAGGCTCAGCTCGGCACCAACAAATCTGCAAATCTGCACATCTGCAAATACGCAGTTCGACAGGTGCCATCTTTGTGTAAAATCCATAAATTGCTGTCGCCACTCTCTTTTCATTCATAAGCAATTGATGCTTTTTCCATTAGTGCCTCCTCATTCGCAACTCGCATTCAAATACTCCTGCTCATCCTCATTCTCAGTACTCGGTATTTTTGTTGTTGCTTCAAGCTTCAAGAGGCTTATGCCGAGCTGGCATTACGTTGCCTAGTTCCATTATATGCCTGCCTTCCTCATATTCAATTAGCTTCACATTCTTTTTGCGACAAATGCGGTGTTGATAAATCCCCTCCATGAACTCGAGCCTCCAGCTTTCAGTTTTCATTTTCGGTTTGAGATTTCAATGCATTCAAAGCAATCGTCATGCATGTAATTAAAATTGGTTTAATTATGCCCCAAGGGCTTCTACTCCAGTTGGACGCTAGGCACAGGACTTGCGGCTGTGGGCTCCTACATCGCCCTAATGCCAAATGGATCGATTTCTCAATTACAAAGTGCGGCAGTTTTAGAAGTTTTGCCAGAGTAGGTAAAAAGGTGTTTTAAATATTATATGCCATTTAAAAATTATTTAAAGTAGAGGTTATAGTTATAAACTATCAGCCGTACTTTCTGTTAAATAGCAAATTCTACATCCATTAAAAATTTTACATTTTATAATTTCAAGTGGAATAATAATATATTTACAAATTAACTATAGGAAGCGATTTTTACTATTTGCTTAAATAAAATGTGCTCTTTTTTTCATGAATTTGTCATGAAACCTATATGCCACAAACATTATAAACTGTGTTAAGTTTTAGGACAAATTTTAATGTAAATTTGATGAACGTATTAAAATATGAATTCCTAGTTTTAAGCAGAAGTTAATTGAATAATATCTTAACAACTGCATCCACCCTCGCTTATTGAAGCTTTGTTTCTGCTGTTGCCATTCTCGGCTTAACAATTTTTTTTTCTGGCCATGATTCGCTTCAGGGCTGAAATATGTATCAGTTCTGGTCATTTTTCGATTGCCTCGAAAGTAGCTCAGTTATGGGCTTGCCAACGACAACGAAGTAAGTCAAGCTCCAGACAAAGCGCAATTCAGCTGGCCAGCTAAGCATTGGGCTGGTCCACAGCAAATTAACAGAACAAAAGCCGTAGCCCAACAATGGCCAAACTGGCAATGGGCAATGGAAACATGAGCAAAGCAAAGCAAACATACAAACAGACAGTTGGGCAGTTGGACCGCTGGACCGCTGGACAGCTGAGTTGGGGAACTGAGCTCTAACCAAATACCAAGTGGGCTTAGACCCGAAATGCAGAAGCGCCAATGCTCGATTTTGAATTTATGCAGTGTTTGGTTTGTTATTACGATGTGTGCGAAGCGTGGGTCGTGGGCGTGGCCAGCTGCAGCAGCTCATTTCCGCATGCCCGCCCACAAAATCAAAAAACCCGCACACAAAGTCACCGTGGCCGTGTGAAGGCCATGCCCAGCACAGCAATAGAAGCTGATGAAGGCGTTCTATGTATTGAAGTAGCTGGAGATAAAAGGGGGCATCGGTGCATCTGCATGCATGGCCGCCTGTTTGTATGCAATGCAACGCTGCTGCTGCTGCTGCTGCTGTGCGGTGGCTGCCTTCCTGCCACGCCTGCTTGCAATCTCAGTTTGTGGTTAATATTATGCTGCATTTCTCATTTCGCGTGGCTAGCTGTTGTTGTTCTTGTTCTTGTTGTTGTTGTTGTTGTAGCTGTTGTTGGTTTATTATCGCTGGCAATGCCAGTGCAAACACGAGGCTGGCCATCCAGGCATCGAGCATCCTGCATCCTGGAATGTCCCTGTGCTACTCTGCTATTGCCTGCGCCTGTCCCTTGACTGGTTGGTTTATCTGTTGTTGGTTTTTGGTCGCCCGTCGCTGGCCTTCGTTGTTATTGCAATGTTTTTGACAAATAGTCAGGGAAATGCACACGGATGTCTGTTTATTGTGCCGTGCATGCGGTTTACGTTTATCTTCAACTTATGCAGACAGTTGTTGTGCCACCCCGCATCTCCCGCATCCCCCCGCATCCATTTGGACATGCTGTGGTCTGAGACATTTTCAGGCATTGTGCTTGCAGCAGACACATTTTGTTGTGGTCCAGCGTTGCAGCTACTCCTGCTGCTGCGGTGACCCAGCTCCGGGATAACTGTTTGGCTTTTGGTGTATCCATTGTGTCTAGCTCAGGTTTGTTTGTTACTTTTGTGTGTGCGTGTGTGTGTGTGTGTGTGTTTTCAATAATAATCTAATTAAGTGCAGTTTATGAATGTAGACAGTCCAGATATGACGTTGCCAGGCTAATGAACTGCGGAAATGACAGTTGAGAACTGCATCTCCCAAATATATACGTACCTTAAGTATATAAAACACTCTCCATGCTCATCTGAATAATGTAAAGCCAAAATATGAAGATGTGAGAGAAAGACATAATTCTTTAAATATCCTGCGCATTTGATAACAAAGTCCAAATATAAACTTGTAAGAAGGAGACATAATTCTTTAAATATCCTGCGCATTTGACTACAACCAACAGCATTTATTATAGATCCACTTAGGATTTGGTCTGATTTGGTTCGAAAATATATTTATATAGCGCTGATCTTCTATATGTCTGAAAAGGTATTTAATCTTCGGCACCCCGATGACAGCTTTATTTGCCCTTTTTCCCCAATTTCTTGTATTTCTTTTTTGCATGTCGCCTAGAAGGGAAAACCGAATGATTTGAAAATTAAATTCCTTTTGGTTTGCAAATGCAACTTCATTGCCAAAATCAAAATCTAAATCGAAAATCAAAATCGAAAATCAAAGTGTGTATCTGAATGGTATCTGAAGGCCAACATGTGAAAGACAATTGTATTGTGAGCCTTTGATTCATCTCAGTGACGCTGCTCTCTCTCCTCTCTCTCTTGACATTGTCTACCATTGTCTGGTTGCCTTTCAATAGCTTAATTAGCTGAGGCGCATGCCAAAATTAATTAAGCCAGCCAATAGGTACACAATGAACACGTACAACTGCCATTGCACAACACAATTTACCGAATAGATGATGTCTTGTCGGTAGAATGCCTGCGAGCCTTTGCTATTGAAATTATTGCAAATCCAAAATGCAGCTAGAAATACGATTATTAATAACGCTTAAATGCCAGGCTGGAAAAGCGGCTTACACTAGAAAATTACAACTTGAGAATAGAAGTTTATATTGTTAGCGCGGCATGCAATAAATCATTTATGCGAACTTATTGAGTTTGACTGGCGGAGCCGAATGCCGCAAGGGTTTATTATTAGTGTAAATTGTATTCAATGCAGCGCCAGCAACTATGCCACATGAGTAATTCAATTAAATTTGAAAAGACTTCGTCAAATATGCAGCACAAAGCCAACTATAAGATATCTTCCAAAAATTTGACATGAGATTAAATGTCATGACAAGCTATAAACAAAAGGTTTAACTTTTGCAACTGGCGGCTGCATCAAGTATATTGGTATGCCTTTCAGGTGCACCAAAACTATGCTAAAGTCAACTTACACGATCGTGCATGTGTGTGTGTATGTGTGTGTGTGTGTGTGTTAAATGCCTAACTCAATTATGCCTGGGTAAATGTTTGGCGCAAAAAGCTCAAAAGCCACAGCAAAACAACCAGCACGACGGTCTTCTGGTCCCCCCGCTCGGGCTCTCGGGTTTGTTCGTCCTTGCGCCCAACGTGAAACAAGCGCCAGCTGCGCCTAATTGCAGGCAAACGCAAACGCAACGCTCACAAATTCATTTATACATGCAATAATTTGGTTTATTATTGGCAGCGTTGGGTCCCAGGCAGCCCAACTACCAGCCAACCCCTTGGCTACATTTGCCATAACTTTTAATTAAATTAAAATGCACAGCCAAATTCGACATACACAAGCGACAAACGACAAGCGGCGTTCGGCAACGTGCAACTCGCAACGGGGCAACGGGCAACAGGCAACTGGCAACCTGTGCACCCAAAAACTTAATAACCAATTCGCTTTGTAGGCAAAATGCCGTGCATTTCATTTATTGAAATATTTATGAATATTTGAGGCAAAGGCAACTCAAAAGTGACTTTTGTGGGCCGCTGCGCATTTAACGATAATTAAGTTAACTCTGCGAACTGATCAGATATTCCAGCTGAGTTGATATACTACAGCGGCTGACCTACACTGTGGGGATAAGTAATATGGGGCATGTGATACTATACACTGCAACAAATAATGTCTTATGTAATAGCTAAATTATATGGATGCACCTAAAATTAAATATAAATATTTATAACGATTAACGATAGTAGTCGTGATTATTTTTCAATTTTAAAGCGTGTCAAATAATTGCTTAATTTTAGCAAATACACATTCAAAAATCTACCTGACACTTCTACATTAAAGTTGAAATATTTTATCTTCAAATCTGCCAGCTGTTAATTATCTTACCCTCAATCATAACCCCAACTTTCAGTTAGCCCAGAGCTCGGAATAAGCTTTAGATTTAATCTTTTCTCTCACTTTCGTTCAACCTTCAGCTACCCTTCAGCAGGACACTTGGCATACACCTTTGCTGTTGTTCTCCAATCTCAATCTCAACTCTCCCCAAACTATTTGCGTACACTACTTTTTTCTTCCCTTTTTTTTGCCTTTCTCTAATGTGCTTGGTTGCCATATGGAATTCGCTTGGCGCTTCATAAAAATGCAAACTTATGCTTTTCACAACTTTTGGCATTGGCCACACACTCCTCGTGCATGATGTCCACTCCACACATACACACAAACACACCCACACACTCTTGTAATCCAATTAAAGGTGGCAGTGTAGTTGGCTTTTAGCGTGCGGTGGCCAGTCCGGCTGTTCCCATATTGTTGAGCCCCTCGCCCCCCCCTCGCACTCTCACCGGGCCATTGCCATCAGCTGGTCACCTTAAAAGCTTTTACCAATCGACAACTCGCCTTGATTTTCAGCATCAGTGCAAACTGCGTGGCTAGAGCTACGTTGTCCTGTTCCTGGCCTGTTACTGGTGCTGGTCCTGGCTGCTGTTCGCGTTTTACGTATACTTAATTTGATTTTTCACACAGCCAGCCCCCATAACATACCCCGTGAAATCCACCCACCCACACACACACACACACACACACACAGCCAGTGGTCATGCTCTGATTTTCATGGCACTCGCACTTGGGCAGAAGAGGGCGGGAAGCAGTATAAAAAAAAAAAATCTAATTTCTGTGCAATTTAACGAGACATTTACGTTTTTTCATTTGATTATCTCACAGTCAGTTTGGTAACGGGGGCGCACATCGGCCACGCCCCCGCTGCAGTAACCACTCGACTCGCTCGACACTCTCAAAAGCGTTGATTGTAAAGATTTGCAGCGATTCCAATATAAAAATCCCAAACGCCAGCGACTTACCTTGTCACGGTGCAAGCTACACTTGCACTTTTTTATGAACCCTGACAGGGTATTTCAGACCTCAAGTGGTGTTTGAGATGCCAGATGATAGCATAGAATGCATTGAGTAATAAAATTATGTTAATTTTATATGCGGTTTGTCATTAAATAATGTGCCAAATAAAGTATTCTCTAAATGTTGGTTTTCCTTGGATGAATGTGTCTGCCGAGAGTCATGAGGACAGCAAAGTCTAATGGACATTTTTTAAATTTGTAGTTAAAAGTCAACCGCATTTTTTTAATTCAAGCACATGGCATATTTGTTCGAAGTTCGCATTACATATAGAACAATTTGAAATGTATTTGTTATTTAGTGTATTTAAAATTCACCATGCACCACAAAATCCGTGTCAAATGGCTGTGCGCAGCCTGCACTTGCATTTTGTAGCATACTTTTCTGGGCTTTAGTTGAAGTTTTCGTGTAATTTGTTTTATGTGATTGTCCATTGGCTTCATTTTGGATACGCATTAGCCGAACGCGTAGTGGCAACCACAGCAGCCCACACATACAGACACACACATGCACACAAAAGTGTGCAACAAATTGCATATGTATTAGTGAAACCGTAGCGGACACAAACGCACACCTTTTGTGTACGTGATGTCATTATGGCCAAAAGGTAAATTTCAACTGTCGCACACTAAACGACTCTTTGCTCGTTTTAGCCGACTCCCCTTTAACCCGTACAGCTCTCCGTGCCAGCCAACTCTCTATCAGCTGGCGTATCTATTTGTGGCTGGTTGGCCACCAAATCGCAGCTCCCACCGAATCTCCCCACGCAAATGAACGTTTAATGTATTTGACATTTTGAAAGTCAACCCGAACGGCAACCGGATACAACATCTAAACATATGGAGACTGGCTGTTGGCTGCATTCTGAACAATTTCCATACTCTATGCCCTATTCACAACGAATTCACATTCGCCGCGTTCCACATTTGTCATTCGAGATGACCCGATTTTTGTGGTCTGCTCTCTGTGTTGTTGCGCCTGTTTAGAGTTTAAATTTTCCTGCCTGTGGCATGTGGCCAGCACTTATACTACGGCAGAATTCTTGCATCCTTGTATCCTAGCGTCCTTGCATCCCATGTGTTGTTCTATGCCATTTGGCAAATTTGTTACTTAAATAGGGCGTAATTACAAGCCCCACAGCCCATTGGCAGTGATTAGACTGCCAACATGACCAGCTAAGCTTGTTTTGGCTGCATTCACAATTTATGGCTTAAATGCTGACTGAAAACTTAGACATGAGGATTGAACAGGTGGAAAATAAATACAAAATTCCTTTTTCATGTCATCAAGTATATAATGTGATCTATTTCGATAAAGAACTGCCAATAATTTCCCTAGAGCGCTGACAGTGGTGCCTATATTGCATTTCGTCAATTAGTAATTTCGAATCCAAATCGTTTCTCAAACTCCCTCGCATAATTCTCTATAATTTTTGTGGTGTGTCATTGGCGCTAATTAGTTTTCATGGGTTTTGCGCGGCTCGTTAGTTTGAACAGCACGAAATGCCGCCCAAAACATTTCGTCTTAATTAGTGTTGGGCATATATATATACAAAATTCGAAATGCCGAGGACAATTAATAAGGCACACAAATTTGACATTCATTGGACAGCGCCGCCGAACTTTATGTTTTCTACGTTCTGTGCATTATATTCACTTCTTTTTTACATGCTGTCATTTATTTGCTTTTATTTATGCATTATTTTTATGGTCGCCGTTTGTTGTTTTTTTTTTTTTTATGGGCCAAGAGTCATTACGCTGGGGCTACTGTGATGTTGTTGTTGTTTGCTTTGACTAAACAAATATTATGGCCATTAAGTAAATTGGTCAAAAACTGTGTGTCTATGTGACTGTCTTTGTTGTGCCTGTGGCTTGCTTGTTATTGTTATTCTTGGGCTCTCTGAGTCGCCGCTCAAATGTTGGCAATAAATGTCAGCTATTAAATACGATACACAAAAAAAAAAAAAATGCCCTGAACTCGTTTCATAGTTTTGCTCGATAATGAAGCCCCGCAAAAGTTTACTTGGTTACTCTTCGGTTAATTGAACTTGGCATGCGGTCCTAGCAATTAATAAACGAGTTTGTCAAGGCGTTGAAAACAAAAGGAAGAATATCTGAAATTAGTGCAATTATGCATATTGGAATTTTTTATTTAAATTTGTTATACCCTGCACTCATTAGAATAAGGAGATTAAGGGCACAATAAATAAATAGAGAGCTATTTTCTAATATTAATACTAATAATATTATTAAGTTAAACACCTTCAGTCGATATGAATATGTCATCAAACTCACATAAATTCCCAATAATTAACAGAAGTTGTTCAGCATATTCTTCTTATTAAACTTCTAAAAACAAGTTTAAATTGTAATATATTTTTTATTTGCTGTAAATAGGGTATCTCTTAGTCAAACGCAGCGCGATTGTCTATTTTTACTGTCGTTTTTTTTTTTGTTTGTTGGTTACTCAACAACCCTTTTTTGACTGTGGGTTGACCTTGCTTTGTTGTCTCATTAGACGCATAATTACGCCGCTCAATTCTGAAACCCGGGGATCTTAAGACGAAATTAAAAATAAATTACAAGGAAATCCTCGCGACAAATCGAAGGCACGGTACTGTAGCTTCTCCACCTAAGCCCCTACCCACCTAAGAACCTGTCAAAATTAGCGAAATTAATGCGCAAACGAAGCGAAACTGTCGAAACACAAAAGAAAGCAACAAAAATGGCGGCGTATGTGCCAAATCCCGTGGAAACGTGCACCGACGAGTGAAGAAGAGAAGAAATGGAGCACCATAAAGCAACGCGCGGTGAAATTGAAACATTTGCCGAGTCGTTGAAATTTCCTTTACTCATTATGCGCGGCGACAACCCTAACAGAGCCCCCCGCCCGCACGGCCCACAGTCCCCTGCCCATGCAGATTGAAATCCAATTAATGCCGCTGATGGCGAAAAATAAAAAAATAAAGCTCAGAAAAAAAAAGAAAAATGAAGCTTTCAACTGATTTTTTTGCTAGCTCCCCCGCTTCCTGGGCCTGCCTTTGATGAGCAAACGACTTGGAAAAGAGGAACTGGGGTGGGGCATGGCATAGCTAGGTGGGCGTGTATTGAAATCCTTTTTTTAAAATGCCAAACGCATCGCGGCGTTAATATGTCAAATTAAAGACTGAGACGCGGAGCCCGGCGAGGATCAAAAACTTGCCGACGGCAACAAAACCGGACAGGCTGCGCCCCAAACTGTCAGCACAATAAATGTGACAGCGTATCGAAAATGAAGTTTGACGAAAAATCCCCGGCTTGGGCGACAACCACTGAACCCTGCACCACGACCCTAAAATCCAATTGAAGTATCGCTGGCTTAATTAAACACGGCTGCGAGGCGAATTGCTGGGGAAAGGCTTTTTTTCTGGGGAATGGGATTGATAAATTGGTAACCGGAAATCGAGGAGGTTGGCTAAGTGTTGTAAAGGCTTCATTGTAAAGGGCTTTCCCTTTGAGCATTAGTGTACATGTATAGATACATTAAGTAAAGTAGATAAAATTATTTAAACTTCATTAATGCAAGAAAAAGTCATATCACTTCTAGACAACAGAAACCTGATATATTTATGAGCACAGTCCATAAAAATGGTACCAATTACCCAGCCGCCCATTAATATTTACACATCCAACATAAAACTACTCTATTAACGTTTGCCACTCCCACTAACTAATTAACACAGCCCAGTGAACAGCACCAGGTTTTGGTTATTGCTACTATCCAAACTTTTTCCATATCCTGTGGTACATTCACTCAATTACCAAAAAATGTTTTGTTGATTTAGTCAGCGCTCATAATACAAATTTATGTGTGTGCTTAATAAATAAACATTTTGTGCGCTACACAAACTCAAATATGCAGCAAGAGAATTATCAAATATTCCAAGGGTAAAAAACAACAAAAAAAACATATATACAAAATATGTAGATGCCTACAAAATTATGTACAATTCTCCACTTGACAACAAAAATATGCGAATAATAATAAAAACAACTGTTGTAAACAGTAACAGACAGCACGTAGCACACAACACCCAACAACAACAATTAGCATGGAATGTTTACATTGTATGGAACTTTACTTAATTATTGACAATTACATAAGCATATGCAAAGGCTATTCCACCATTTAGTTTCGCTTCGAATTTCCATTTCGTTTTGCCACAATTTCGTTTTCCAAGTTTTGGACGTTTGCCGTGTGGCACAAATTCTTAAGAACAACTTAACTGAATTAAATAAAAATGCATATAAAATATGAGAAATACACTTATGAATTTCGCTGGAAGTATTCAAAAATTTATTCATATTAAATATATGAGAAAATTACGTTGATTGCTAATTTAACCACATTTAATTCGTATAAAATAACAACGAAATATATAATTATTCACAATTAAATTCTACATGAACGGAATTAAATTAATTCAACTACAAAAAGTTAAATCTTTTTCGCTGTAAATGTACTTGTGTTATTTCCGTTTAATTTTCATTTAGGAACAAACAAGTAATTAAAAATGCTTCAAGCGTACTGACATTTCTTAGAAAAGATTTTCATCTGAAAGTAAAAAAATCACTGCAATTGTTAAAAGTAAATACTTCTTTAATATTGTTTAAAAATTATTTTTAATTTAATAAACATAAATAGCATATGCAGAAAGACCTCTAATGGCAAAGACTTTTGGCTCTGAGTGGTTAAGGTTTATTGTGACTGTCTCTTTTGCTCTTTTCCTCTTTCACTCTGGTCTGTTGGGAGTCTCTCGACGGGGCCATGTTCATGTTCCCAATTAGATTTTATTGTTTTGGTGCGATTGCAGCTCACATTGTTTGTTGCCTGCTGTTGCTGTTGCTGCTAGCCTGCCAAATGTTATTGTTGTTGTTGCTGTTGTTTTGGACTTTCTAATTGTTGTTGCTGCTGTTGTTGTTGTAGTTGTTGTAATTAGTGAAGCGCAAACAAATGTCGCCTAATGATTCGTTGACTGCCGTCGACAACGACGACGCCATTTTGTGCCGACTCACACATAAATCTATACATATACAAAATTGTTGTTGTTGTTGGAATTGTTGGTTTATTGGGTGTAATTACATATGTCGCGCTCTCATATTTACATGGCAATTGGCACAGACATTGTAAATATGATTTACAATGGCAACGAACACAAGTTTTAAGCTGCCTTGCTTTAAACTTTGGCCAACCTTGGCAAAACTCATTAACGTATTGGCCAAAAACAATCGCTGGCCAATATAAACACACTTACACACAGCGCACACACACAGCACACACACACTCACACACACACTCAAGCTGGTTAGCACTCATGGCGCACATGCTAGTTCAATAATAATTAGTTTGAGATTTAATTTTAATTACGCTGAGTTGTCAGCTGAGCTCCGTTGAGCTGCCATCTTGTGTGTTGATGGCCATGTCCGTATCGCCTGCGGCGGAAACTGCCTGCCAAGACTGTAATTAATATGGGAGACCCGGGCACGAGACAACTGATGTGCACAGATACATGTACACATATATGTGGGATTGATGGCGAAAGCTGTTTATTTACTTACGGAACGCAAAAGGGTTTTGGTTTCGTTTCATTAAGTTTCGTCAGTAAAATATAAACAAAATGACAGCCGTTCAGGATTCTTGGACAGTATGGTCCACAAAGGTAATTGACAGCGACAAATCCAAATATCTAAAACACAACCTCTTGAAATCTATTCAGGCAATATTTTATGACTTATCTAATATCAGTTTGAAATACAATTTTATTCTTACAAAATATGCACAAAATATAAGTTTGCAAATACTAAAATAAACTTATTGCATAATATAAAGATTATAGTGTAGAGGAGGCTTTACATAGTCTCCCAAAGAGTTAAAGACTAATAAGAGTCTTGAACATTTATTTTTTAGACTTTAAGTATTCGGACTACTGTGTTGGTTTTAAACTTTTGTGGGGAGCTCGTGGAAAGGCAACCTTGACTATATATCGAACAGGCTCATATAATCACTGGCAGCTCCACAGGCCATTTTGCCCATAATAGTTTTCCATGTACGAATAATAGACAGCTAGCTGGCAAGGGTGTGAGGGTTCGGCGGCTGTTGAAGAAAGTCTGCAACATCATCAACAATATTTCACTTGATTTAATTTTTGCCTTAGCCAGAGAATTTGTTGCAATTTGCACATACACACATTGCGCTCGTTGTTTCCTCTTTTTTTTCTTTTCTTCTTTTTATTATTTTGATGAATTATTATGCGCAACATAATTTTCGCCAGCTCATGACACTCAGCGGAGCCGGCTCAGAGTAGACCTCCACTGGGGGTTATCTTTTGTACGGCGCCTGATGGTGTTCGGTCCATGTGTTGGGCTGGCCGTCAAAAAAAGTTTTGCCTTTTGCCAGGGCTTTGCTTTATTTATGCATGCCTAATTTATGAAAATTTGATGTACTTGTAAGCTATTTCGGTGGGATACTTTTATATTTGTTTGCACATAACCGCAACACATGTACAGCTATCCGAGCGAGCATTCGTGCCGGCGATGTGCTCGAAGTTGGCGCCTTTTCTTTTTCTTTTTATTTTTGCTGCCACGCTCTGACCGCGCTTCAAAACTTGCGCCTAAATAAATTACTTGTAAAACTTTTCAAATACTCGTAATTCTACATGATGTTGTTGAGGTCGTCAACGCAACGCAACGCAACGTTCGTTGCAGCCCCTTTCGATATTAGCCGGAGCCAGCGACGTTATCGTCAAACTTTACTAAGCCAACATAAATACCATTTACTGCAGAAAGTTGCTAGCAACAAGAACAACAACAGCAAGAGAAAGCAGAAGAAAAGCTCCAACAACCACAGCAACAGACAAACGTACACAGGACACAGCTTTCATAAAAATAAGTGGAGCTTCTTGAACTGAAATCAGATCTTAACTAAACCTTCAAATGCTCTATAAATTTGAATGTATATATGTTTATGCTCCGCCGGTGTGATCTACAGATATTATCTATAAATCACTAAGCCATCATCTTTACACAAAAAAGAAATGATTTGATATATTTAATAAACAATCATTGAAATTGAGAATCACTTTTGAGTAAGATATATTCACTTTCTTGATATATTACTTTTATTTAAAAAATTAAAAATGATTTGTTTCCAACTTTCGATGCAAACTCTCAATTCAAATATACTGAAATTTCCTGGTGTTACAAACAGCTTTAAAATTTGTTTCTACTGTAATAATACCCTATCAAAATGGATACAGAAAAAAAGGTTTGATATATATGCATAATGTGTTGCCTACTTTTCGGCTGGCGCTACAAAACTCTCTGTGAACCCATTCAAAGCAGCTCGGCTGTTATGTATTTTCTCTTTTCCGACTCTTCGATTTTTCTTGAACTTTTACCAGCTACCTTTGCTCAGCACGGCACTTGAAACAGACTCCCACCCGCCGCCCTTCGACCCAAGCCCAATGCTTCTGGCGGTCTCACAACCCGCAAACATACAACGTTTATTTTATTGACTTTGCCCACACATTGCATATGGTCTGCGATATTCAGTGTGTGTGTGTGTGTGTGTGTGTGGGTGGGTGGACTTTCTAATAAGTTGCCGCCATTCGAATCGACAACAAGCGAACAACAAACAACTGTTCATCAATACTTTTAGTCGACAAACAGAGACCAGCTCTAAGTGGGCAAAGGGACAGCTCCCCAAAATTGGCAACAAAGTTGTAAATTTGTGTATCAAAGTGTCTGCCTGTCTCTCGGTCTGTCTATTTGTATGTGTGTGTGTGTGTGTGTGTGGGAGTGTGCCTGTTTTCATGGGTGTGTGCCAATTTCTTTCTAGATTTTCATATTTGTACTTTGTCTACCTTACGTCAGCCAAAGCCCCCGCTTCCTCCAGCCCAAATATTGATATAGGGGCGTTTTATATTTAGTATCAATATTTCGTATTGTATCTTGCTTTGAGCCCCGAAACTTTTTTACACACAACTGAAGTTTCGCAACGCACCCTCAAATGTAGGTTGTCTAAGGCAAGTTAAGCACCCCCGATGGATGCATCCTTAAAAGGGCTGCTGTGCACACTTTAGCCGCTGCTATTCCCTGCTCCTGTTCCCAAAAGTGATGTAATAGAGAGGCAGACCGAGGGCAAAGTCCTTGCGCCGTGGCTGCTTAAAGGGCTGCCGATGCGAGGGGACGCATTTTGGGGACGATTCAAAGTTAATTTAAATATAAGCTTGTTTGATCTTGATCAAAATTGATGAGCTACAGAAATCAAAGCTCAAAACCAGAAACAAAGGATTGATTTATATTTACAAATAGTGTTCCGTATATAGCATATACCAAGGCTTATATAAATATTTTTTTAAATATTTGATTTAATGCATATTCCTATTATATACAATATCTAATAGAAAAGAAATACTTACTTTCAAACATTTCGTGCTTATGCTTATAGCTGCTTGCTACATAAATAATCACGCGTTTCACACAATCCAACTGAAAACATTTTTTTTTTTTATTTATTGTTTTCTACATAAGTCCTTTGAATTCTTTTCTATTGTAGCATATCCTGTGCAAATTTCCTATATCAAAGCAAGGCAGGTATTCAATAATATAATTTGAATGGCTTGAAGAAAACTTGCCATCAGCCCGCATACTTTCTGCACTCAGTGTTGCGATTCAGACAGCCCTTAAGCCTGTTGCGCAACCCTTTCACAAACACACACACGCACACACAACCCCACAGTACAAATGCCCCATGCTGGGGGCTTATAAATAAAATTCAATAAAACTGAACTGTCACCAGCAGCAACAGCCACCGGAGGCGTGGGCTATGAGAGCTCGGACGGAATCCCACTCCGCGCGGCCAATAATAACATTAAAACATTTTCTACATCAATGATGCCTGACGTACATCAATACGTCATTGCTGCAGGGGAATGTGGCGTGGGACGGGGGTCGGTTTCATATGTTGCATATATTTAGGCTGGCATTTTGTAAACTCGTTTTCTAAGAATGCGAGCAGGCAGGCAGGCACGCAACCAGGCAGTCAGGCAGGCTGAACTGATTGATTTACATGCTTTGCCACGCGCGACTAGTGCGACATTCGCATTGACATGAAATGCCATTGGACAGGCCCCAGTTTAAATCTGCCGCGTATCCACTGAGCCGCAAAACAAAGAAGAAGAAGTAGGGGTAGGAGTAGGAGTAGGATTAGGAGAAGGAGAAGAGGAGGAGACAAAGAGTGATGGGTGCTGTGAGAGCGGGTCTCGCATTAAATATCAATTTCGTTTATCTGTGCGCCTGTTCCTGTGCCCACTTAGTTTTATTAGACAACCCACAGCCACCAAATTGCTAACAATTTCCTTTATTATAAGCATTTTGTGTGCGTGTGTGTGTGCTACGTGTTACAGCTGCCAGCTGCTGCTGCAGCTAAAAAAAATGTGTTGCCTAGGCCATAGGCGCGCATTACTATAAATTTTTAAACATTTTAGCAGCGGTTGGGGGCGTGGCTACAGGTGTAAAAGGCTCTTTAAAGCGGCCCACAGACGAGACGAGAGCTACAACAGCTTTTATGGTCCACCCCAAACAATGTACGTAATAATCTTCCTGCCTTTAGAAATCACAATTTTATTGACAACTCAAGTTGTTGTTGATTACATGTGTGTGTGTGTGTGCGTTATGTGTATCTGACAGATAGCACTCACACTTACACACACACACCCTTTTAAGTTTATTAAATTTGGCAATTTCTTAGACCTGCCTATAAGCTCAGGTCAGACTGTCCAGAGCATCCCAGCTTCTCCCACTGCCCACTCAAATCCCTGGCGATTGCGTGCCTAATGCTTGTGTCCATTTTTTGTATGTTCTCTGCTTTAGATACCCTTTCATTGGGCTATGCACGTGATGGAAATCTGATAGAAAATTGTATGTAACTGAATGCCGGAAATTCTCAAATTGAAATAACTGAAAGTGAATAGTTTTTGATTATTACAAGAAGCTGACTTAGATTACAATTGTTACAATAAATGAAATTCCATATTAAATATGAAAGGAATTTTTATCATTTATATGACATTTTACGATTTCAGCTAAACTTGCATTTTAAGAGCATCAGGAGTTCGTTGTGCTACGTACAGTTCTACTGTCTTGTTCTCAAAATGATTTTTTTTAGCTTTTCTCTGACAAGAGTGAATGGAATAAGGGTCGAGGGTGGACAATGCTTGGGATGGGGGCGAAAAATATTATTAAAAAGGTTTTCGGGCCCCGCTGTCATGCATTTATGAACGAGACTTCTGAGCTGGTTTGATTGATTAGCACTTGTCAAATGGCTACATATGCAGTTTGTTTTTTTTTTTGTTTGTATTTTTCTTTGTCAGAAACTCTGCAATTTGAAGTGTTGACAAAGTCATTTTTCTCACTCGAAATGCATTTTCACACCTTTGCTGCTAATCAAATATGGTTGACAGTCAGTCAGTTAGGCACTGAGTCAAAAAGCAGCTGCAAATGTGGCCACGTTTATCAAAGTCATTGAACTGAGCAGGCAGCCAGGGAGGGAGGCGCTGCTGGCAGTAGAAGGATTTTCCTTAGTCATTCGTATTTATCTTCCTGTTTTCACACGCAACTTTGCGCTATTTGTTGGGCAATTTGCAAGCTTGCAGAAAACCTAAAGTTGAAATTTGTTTTGTATTTTCTTGGCCATATTTGGTGTGAAAATAAATTCACTTGCCAGACAATTTGACAGTTGCCTTTAAATCTTAAAATTAGTTGTGTTTACCTTTCTGTCCTTCGTATCTGGCTATGTGTTGATTTATGCAGCCAGTTGACTATTTACTAAGCACTTTTATCTGGCACTGTACTGAGATTTTCACAGCTCTCGAAGATAAGTTTATACATCGCTATTTACATATATTTATACGCAATATTTTCTTGTATTTATAAAAGTAATTTTACATGTTTCAAACGCTTGCAAGCAAAAAAACAAAAAAAAAAACCCACAGCTACTGTTAAGTGTAAAGTATTGTTTATTATGCATTTAATTTGAGAATAATACGAGATAATATCTATTCAAGAATCGAGAAATTCAAGCCAACTTTAATTTAAGGTCTCCTGTGTATTTACATTTATTCTTGATCGGTTTTATAGGCTACTATTTGATACAAAACACAACTATTTCTATAAATTGTGTTTTTATATGAATTTATTCCAGTTTCCATTCCAGTTGGTCGCATTTCGGGTAAAGAGCGAAGCAATTCATATATTTGAGTTCAGCCTGAAGTCTGGCACTTAATCACCCTGCTAGGCTACTGCTGCTTTACCTGGTCTTTTTTGGGCGGGGCAGGGGCATGAAACTATAGGTAGCTGCAACCACAGGGGTCTGAGAGCCTTTAACCATTTCGCACTGTGGCCAAAATTTATAAGCGCCTTGCGTCAGTTTTTGTTGCTGTTGTTATTTAATACGAACCCCAACGCAATTGTTGTAGTTGCTATAAATAAAACAAGCCACACATACCTCCTCAGTGTGTGCGTGTGTGTGTGTGTGTGTGTGCGTGGCGCACTTTATATAAACTTAGATAACAAACAGCTTGGTTATTTATTTTTCTTAATATTAACGTCAACATTCAGCGCACATGTTGCACGCACAGCCGAACCCAAAGAAACCCCACAAGCCCCCCCACAGACACAGACGTAGATAAAGTCATTTACACACAGACACACACACTCACACACACACACAGACTGTTGTAATATTTGTTGCCATCTTACAGGCGATGCGAGGTGTGCAACTAAATCACATCAACAACGCTAGAATTTATAACTGTTTGTTTCTATGTGTGTATCTGTGCTACTGTCTCTGTCTCTGCCTGTATGTGAATGTGTGTGTGTGTGTGTGTGTGTATTTATGTTGGCGTCTATCTACTTAGCGTTGCTTATTTTGACTTTATTAAGCCAAAACACGTTGCATAGCAGCTAAACACGCGCGTATAAATACAGCTCAAATGCCTTGGCTTAGAGAAACCATCTGGCCCTGGGCCATGCTAAGGGTTATATTCGGTGCCCCATTCAGGCGCTGTTTGCATGTTTATTTGGTGTCTTGCGGTATTGGCTTAGATGCAATTCGCCGTGCAATTCAATTCGTTGTGACTGTGTTTGCCTGCATCGCACTCCCAAAACCGAAGCACTTACATATTCAGTCTACGAAAGCTGGATTAATGCTCAAGGGGTCAGAGCTGATAACATGCCAGGACAAGCTTTCACTCTGGCAAAGCAGGCCTCAGATTGTTGATATGGGATCAGCCCAAGACAAGGCCATTTTCAATTAGAAAACACAATTAATAACTTTAAACCAAAATCTGACGTTTTACTGAAAAACTTATTTTTTCAAGGTATCCTAGCCGAAAAATTACAGTTCAATATAAAAATTTAGCGCAGCTCTATTTTATGACAGCTAGAGTATTTATTCTTCTGCTAGTAGTATCCACTTTTAATTCAAATTTATTTTTGCTATCCATACTTTGATGACTACCAAAGAGAACTTCATATACTTCGTGTTCCTCCTGTGAATGCAGTCATGTCCTTGCAGTCGTACCTCAGACCACTTCGCTCCTCTCGGCTCAAAGATAGCTGCCCACACCTGATGGTTGGGCCTGAAGGAGAATTTCATTAATCTTGCTCACCATTCTCAGGCGCCTCGACGCCTATCCCCGAAACGCAGTACAGTGCTCAACAGCAGGTTTCGCACGCATGGCTGCCGGCCGACGCACGCTAATTTTTCATCATCAGCGTCGGTGCGGCGACAATGGCCATGTTGACGATGTTGCACAGGATCGGATTCAGGGACTGGCGCTGGCAGCGCTCCTGCGGCATGATGATAATACTTGTGCTAGTTGCATGTGGGGTGGGCCGCTTTTCCATTTCGTTGCCATGTGCAATTCATCAATATCATTTTATCAATTTTCACCGCTGTCCAACAAGGCCCCATTCCCGCTCCAACCCGCCCGCACTCCTCCCCCTCCCCCCCCCTGGTCGTCTCAACTCAACTGTATATCACATTGCAATTTGTTGTCTATTTGCTGAAGGATATGCAGATTTGCCTGCGCCTCAATACCCTTTCTCTTTCGCTTTTCCACTGCGCCTGTCGTTTTTCATATGCATCGACATGATTTTTTTTGCTCCCCTGACTGACTGACATGTGTGTGAGTGTTTGTGTGTGTGTGTGTCTGTGTGCGTGGGCATTCAGTTATGGGTGTGGCTGTTTGCTCTGCCAACGGCAACGTCGCAGCTGCAATCGCCGTCGCGTTTTGCAACTGTAATTCAATTTTAACAATTTTTCAACTGTGTTATTGACGTGACTGACGCTTCGACTGGTGATTTGTTGCTGCCACCCCTCCCTCCCCCTACACGTAGGCCTCTCTTGTTTGTGTGTGTTTGGCGCTGTATATGTGTTTGTGCTTGTGTTTGTGTGCGTGTGAGTGGATTCTTTTTGGTCATTTGTTATTTGCGTTGATTTTTCACTGGGGTTTTTTTCATGTTTATTTCGGGTTGTCCACTCGCAGGTATCGCATATCGTTTTCCATAATCAAATATTGAGCTGCAATTTCGGGCGCAGTTAATTTGTACACTACAAATTCGCTGCGTATCGTTTACTCTTTGGTTGATGGACTTTATTTGATTACAATAATTATTACTGGAAATGTATTAAAAAAAAATTTCACTCAACCAATCGAAAATTTACAAACAACATGATGCTTTTTGTTGTCTGTAGGTCCTCTTACCATTTAATATCTCTAACCGAATCGATCACAAATTGAGTTTGCAGTTTGTTTTCTACGAATGAAAACTTGTTTTTTCTTGTCGGATTAATTGTGATGAATATGTTGTTACAGTACTTTACTTTCCTGCTTAAATGCTGCTCACGGGGCTTAGATTTAATACCCTTACAAATGCATGAGACAATAAAGCGTGCAGTTTCAATGGCAACGATCGTTCAAAAATTAAATATTTGTTTTGAAAACTTAGT
The DNA here is from genome assembly GCA_035041545.1 of Drosophila colorata. Classification (NCBI taxonomy): domain Eukaryota; kingdom Metazoa; phylum Arthropoda; class Insecta; order Diptera; family Drosophilidae; genus Drosophila; species Drosophila colorata. Next base: position 14,491,771 of record JAWNLD010000564.1, on the reverse strand, counting down.
TGTTTTCCTAGATGTACTAATAAAACTTTGAAATTATGATTATTATTATGATCTAAGCACATAAGCAACATTTAATTATTTATTTACCATATTTATATGTAATTGGTACAATCGGTTAAAGTTATGCCTTACTTCGAAGTTTCCTGGTCTTTCTTGTTAATATATCAAAATGTCCCTGTTTGGATCCACTTGGATCCATTCAGCTCACCTTTCTCTTTTTCACGCTTAAAAGTCTCCTTCTCCCTTCTACTAAAATTCATTAAAATCGCATAGATGGGCCGACCAAAATGTGTGCACTTCATTATATTTCTTTAAACGGTTTACCATCAACTTGAAAGTAGCCAGAGCTATGTGTGGTCCCAATTAATACCTATTTCGCTTTTACGAGCCGCTGCAATTACCGATTGTGAAGCACAAATAAGTAGAATAGAAGTATATAAATAGAACATTATATATCGCTGACCCACAATGATGATATGAACTGCTTATAACTGATAGAAGCATGCTGCTTCTGAACTAAATGCTAAAAACCACACATCACACAGGGAAAAGTAAATACCCCGCACCACAAAGCACCACACGTCATGCCTCATTGCATGGTCTGTCCAGTCAAATTTCACGCATCGCTGCCGCGCTACCTGCCAAAGAGAGGAGGGGCGTGAAAGGGGTGGAGAAGTATTCAACTTCAAAAACGAATGACAGCCGCAACTTTGTTATACAAAATACCAAATACCAAATACAAAATACAAAACAGTGGCAATTTGTTTGACGCTGTTTGTGTTTTTGTTTGTGATTTGTGTGCTGGCAGCAATAACAACACCAACAATGTGAACAAGTATCTGCCAGATACTTTTTTTACTGCCGCACAGACAGAGGCCGCGCCAGAGGCAGAGGCAGTGCCACATGTGGCAGTTGTTGCTGCCACAGCTGGGTTCAACAGCAGTTCAATTGCTGCCTGCTGCTGATTAGAATAATTAGCTGCTGTGCTGACTGCCTCGGTTGCGTCGACTGCCGCGCATTGCAGCACGTTCCCATCTCTCGTTTCCGACGCACCGGACGCCGCATTCAATGCCAATCATTAGGCAGCGTTAGCTGTAAACAACGCGCCTATTAATAGACGCCGCACCGCCAGCCAACTCGTGGCGCGTCAGAGCGTGCAATTGTGCGTCTCGAAATATTTATGAATGATGCCACAGGCCCATTTCGAATCTACCAGCAACAATATGCACGTTTTCTTGTGGGCCAAATGTTAAACGCTTTTGTCCCTTATCCACGCCTCCCGTCTGGAGAGGGGTAACTGCCAGAATGATAAGAAGACATTTCCAACAGGGGTAGCTAGACGTTTCACAGACAATACATACAAACAAAACTGGGGAAACTGATGGAAGCACACGAAAAGATTGCAAATTTTGAATAGGGGTAAAAGTCAGTTTCAAGATAGTCACGCAAAGCGGGGAAAGGCTAGGGAAATTTCGAATTGCTAAGTGAATGAATTGAGTTTTCCCCAGGTCACCTAACAAGGCAACGTAAAAAATAATTAAAATATAATTTTAATATTAAATTTTTAAATAAAAGCAGGCTTAACAAAAATAAAAATATGGAAAAATACAAAATAAAATAAAATGCTGAGTTCAATATACAATTATTGTATATAATAATATATAAATGTGGAGTAAAGAATCAAATAAAAATACAAAATATATGAGAAGTATTCAACTTAATAAAGTACTGAATTAAAGGTAGATATAGTTCCACTATTTTGAAGACAAAAAGGACTTCTATATCGGCAGTCAGGTTTTGTGTAGCGAATTTAAAATATTAACAAAAAAACATTAGATTGATTTATATGGATTTGAAATTATTTATCATAATTTATAGTTTATAAAATGATAATTTATAACTTCATGGCATTCAGCTCAAAATTTCCCCAAAAACTTAAGAACTTATTAATTGTGCCTAAGGGAAATGCTGCCCCGCCAGCGAATTCGCCGCGGTACACGGCGAATTAAGCCCAATTTGACTACAACACATGCGCACTTTCCAGGCAGGCTCCGCCGATTGTCTGGCTACAATTCCAGGCGTATTAAGAGCGGCGGCTCAGAAGCCGCTGAATGATTTCTTGTTGTTGTTGTTGTTGTTGCTATTGTTGCAGGGGTTGTGCGGAGGGGCAGGCGGGCAGCCTAAAAGAGAAATATTTTCAATGCGAGCCGAAAAAAGGAAAAACGTGGCACAAACTTTTTGTGCAAAATCAGCGAAAACATGAAACGACATAAGTATGTCAAAATGCATGGAGAGATAGCAGCAGTAACACAGGCATACACACACATACAAAGAGATTGAGAGACGAGGGCACGTACTTATATAAAAGGGCCTAGAGTACTTTATAGTATATGCACATACATATGCATATAGTATATATGGGCTATGGTGTATTGTATGTATGTATAGGAAACACACCCATACACACACACACACACACACACACACACATACAGACTTACTTTGTATTTGTGGCGCACATAAAGCAGACGGCAGAAGAGGCAAAATGAAATGTGAAATGTTTGGATGTTTGGATGTTTGGGCTCCTGATGCTGTTGTTGGGTGCCGCCCAGATGATTTGTGCCAGTGTAGGTGCCCCAGCAAACCCCGAGGAGCAACAACAACGACAACAGCAACAACGGGAATCTTAAGGGGAGCCTTATGGAGCCTTATGGAGCCTTTGGCTGATGTAGCCACGGCAACGTCAATCACAGCGCAGAGGGCAAAAATGAAAACAACAATTTTTGCCACTGAATGTGTGTGTGTGTGTATGAAAAGCAGAGCAAAACAAAACACACACACACACACAACCCGAGCAGCAAAAGACAAATACAAATGCGGAAATGTTGAGCTAGGGAGGCAACGAAATACATCGAATATATATATATATATGTATATATATATATATTTTATTCAGGCAAAAATCCATATAATTCAATGGATTGGCTGAGAGAGGAGCCAACAACACAAAATGAACACAACAAAAAGCAACCGCAGATTATGCGACGACGACGATGGCGACGACTGCGATGAGAGTGGAGAACGGGCAATTGGGAGACGATGAGGACGCATTCTGTGGCCAGTCAGACATATTAATGACAAAATGATTATGATGACACTAACTGACTGCAGAGAACATGGCTGAGGTGTGGTGGCAATATGTAAAACAAGCCAGCAAAAAACAGGTGAAAACAGAAAGTGCTTTAAATGTTGCTTCAAGTTAAAAACGAATTGAGGGAAACACACGTTACCATTCAAGGGAAATTGACATTGAAAAGGTTAATGTGACAGGTAGGGCAAGAGAAAAAAACAATATAATAAGAATGCGTGCTGTTTAAAAACTGCAAATAAGTAAATATTAATGACATATATAAGGCAATTGTAAACATTTGATAGCCTTGTCGTGAATGCTTCTCAATGAGATGTATTCATAAGGGAGCCATATTTTAGAACTCTCAATTTCTTGAACTTCTCTTATTTAATGAATAATAAATATGTATATTGTATATATATATATATAAGCAAAATATGACCTAATTTAGTAAGAGGTTAATATCGATGTAAAACAATTCTCATAAAATTCTGCGATTCAAAGGAAATTTTATTTTTAAATGGGCAGCTTTACTATATCACATACCTATCAGAGGAAAGGTCGGTCGCAGAAGTAGTTTTTAAACTTTATATGTTTTTGGCTTTAAAGATATCCTGACCAAACTTGGCAATTATGATTACATTTAAGCTCCCAACATTTCGACAGAATCTTATCAACTTCAAGCTGCTATATCATATATAGCCAATAGCAACAATAGAACAGATCTGCACTGATCCGTAAGAAATTTCCAGCTGAGTAATTTTCGACAAGCTTTTGGACGCTGTTAGCCGAGTTACTTGCGGGCATTTGGTGCTTGGTTGGCTTTGGCACCTGCTGCAGTTTCTACACCGAACACTTTCAGTTTTCTTAGCTTTGGCACTTAAATGCTTTTTACCGGCTACATTAAAAAAAAAAGAACCTTCTCAAACCAAACAAAAAACGCCATCAACAGAAGCCGGAACCCAAGAAGCCGAGCGTTAACCGCGCTGCAACCATAGCAACCCTGGAGCAAGCCCCGCTCTCTAGCCATTCCCCTAACCCCCCCCCTCTACACCCTTTTGGCCCCTTGGCCAAACGCCAAGACCAAGAGCAGGCGCCACGTTAATTAGATTTTGCGGTTTTTGTGTTGTGCAAACTTCAAAAGCAAAAGCAACAGCAGTAGCAACAGCGACAACAACAGCAATAGCAACAGCAACAACTACAACATTAGCAAGAGCAACAGCAAAGCGCCGACCAAAACCAAACGCCAAAATGTATGCTTTAAAAATTGCTGTGTGATACAACATCAAATTGGAATTGAAGGCTCTGCTCGGAGCTCTGCTGCGGGTCGCGGCATAACAACAAAATCGATAAATAAAACTTTGCACAATGCGGCAACACTTTCACGCACTTTGCCAACCCCCTGCCAATCCGCCCCCACCCCCCTCACCCACGTACACCCTTCAACAGCAGCGTCTCTGGCGGCATTGAAAAACCGCCCGAAAGTATGCAAAAGCAAGTTTTTTACGCAATTAGTGTACAATTTCTTAATTTATACGCTGTCGCCAATTTATCAACACACACACACACACACACACAAGAGGAAGGGGGTGGGGCGGGGTAATGGGGCGTAGGAGCGGAAGCAAAAGCAAGCAAAGGCCGCATTTGAGCCGTTCTGGGACCAGTTGTCGCAGAACAGGGACAAGATAGAGCTAGGAAAGGGGGAGGGAGAGGAGAGAGTGAAATATTATTATGAGTACGTGTTGGGCAGCCGCTGCCTGTCAAGTCGAGGGTAAAACTAACCGAAGGCAACAACAGAAAAGGGTTAAAGGGTTGTTGTCTCTGGCTTAACATATGCTATATGCTATTTTGGCATAGTTTTCGGCCGGCCAGGTTTCATGTGAACTATGAAATATGAAATACTATTTATAACTTTATCAGAGAAGATACTCAAATATGCTTATGTATGCACGTGTGTGTGTGTGTGTGTGTGTGTGTGTATGCGCTTATCAAAGCATTGAATGCTGTCTTGGCTTGTGGCTGTTAATTAAGTTATGATGGCAACCCACAAACATATAGCGTTGGCATTTCTCTAGTTCTTGGTCTGTTAGGCTGTCAGTTTATGAAATTTTCATTAATTTTCGACCACAAGAGAGTTGCCGCTGCTGCTGCTGCTGCTGTTGCTGCTGATGATGATGTTGTTGATGGGCCCTTCGGGCTGACAGCGGTACGAAAACTTGACGACACAGCAGTTCTAATGAAATTTGCGACATGTATGACAGGCATGCGAGAGAGGCTCAGCTCAGCTCAGCTCAGTTCAGCTCAGTTCAGTTCAGCTCAGCCCGGCGGGCGAACGCAACGTAACCCCTAAAATGTGAAACCCATCAAATATATGCGGCAAGGGCGGGCAGTCGGGCAACTTGTGACAGCGTCAAAAAGTATGCTATGATTTGTCGCACGTTAGCTAGGAACCTCTGCTGAACTTTCAATCTGTTTTCGCCTCGTGATGGATGATGACAAATGTTGAGCTCAGAGCAAAGTTTTCTGCTAATTATATGATAATCAAAATTTCGTATGCCATCTTTCGATATACATATATGTATATATAAATATATATAGAAATTCGATGGATATACAAGTTGTAAAAGACTGTCATTTGGATTTTAATTAGCTGGCGCCTGCCCACTTAAGTAGGCCCATATACCCCGCAGGCCCGGGGGGAGGGGGATGCGTAATCATCATAACAATGGCCTGACCCCAACACATTTACAGTTCATTTTGGTGTCAGTAGCGGGCCGTCAAGGCTAAAACGCATGATGCCGTCGCTGGCTTTAGCACTCGAATATAATTTAGATTTATCGCCCGATTCTCGCATAAATATCGACCATGTCATCCAGCGGGGGCTGGGCCGTGAATTAAAGCATCGCCTATTACTCGTACTTTTGTATGCTCGCTGATGCATGAAGCCGATGGCTTTGAGTGTCCTGCACGGCCTAACGACTTGTAGGTACGTTTATATGTATATATATATATATAACCATATGACATGTAAAATCCAGAATGGCACATTTAGCTATGAATGTGTGTGTGTGTGCGTGTGTCGAAAGAAATTGGTCGTCAGATAATGTGGTACTGTATCAGGCTAAGCTAAAGCTAAAATTTGTTTTAGATTCGAGAAATTTAAGGTCTGCTTGTGCCGTTTATTGAGTAATTTATGAGTTTTATGCACAGCCGGCTTGAAGTCATGAAATCAAGCTATGGATCTGTATAAAAAATTCGGTAAATAATTCATACCTGTTTTAATTTATATGAAATTTTGAAATTGCAAAGTTTTCTTAATATTAAGTGAAACCCGGCGAACCTTGCAAAGCACTAAATAAAATCTGAATTTAAAACAAAAACTTTAGTTGTTTAACTGCATAAAAATTGATTAAGACAAATTCTAGAAGAAGGCTCAACAATTTGTTGAAAATATGCCCTTAAAACTTTTACTTATAATTCACAAATATCAAGATTTCCGATGGTATTGCTGTGCTATTATCTTGCCATCTTGTCCAATTGATATCTCCAAAATTGATATTATATCAGGCTCTCCATCTCGATACGCCTTAACACTTGACTGCCCAGACATATTTCTGGCATTGCTATCGCGACAGCAAAACAACAACAAAATCAACGTGCCATTTAGCGTTAAACACACAACAAGTTCGGACAGTGGACAGGAGGCGGGGGGTGGGTGGGCCATAAGTACCCCCAAGCTGTCCGAAAAATTAACGCAAAATCAAAGTAAAAATGCGATAAATTGGCGACGACAAGCGCAACGCGCAAACACAAACAGCAGCAACAACAAAAACAACAAGAACAACAGCACACAATAAAACAATAACAACAAAAAAAAAACAGTTGGCAACGCTTTTGGTGGAATGGCGCGCTTTAAATGAGCGAAAATCGGTCGAGCATATCAAATTGAAAAACTCCAAGACAACGCCGGGCAGGGGAGGGGGCGTTCTGCGAGCAGAGAGTCTAAAACTGAGCGTGGACGGGGATGCTGGGCTGCTGGTGGCTCGATTGTGGGTCTAGTGCTGATGCGATTGTGGCGCGTGATGCTTTTTGCGTATCCTAGTGACACACAAATACAGACTCCCGTACACACACACACACACACACACACGCACATATATATACGCAGAGACCCAGACAACAGCCACGCAGCAGCAGCACCGGGAACAACAACAAGAACAACAGCACAGCTGAAAGGAAAAAAGCGCGTAGCAAAATAGACAGAAAGAAATATAGAATAACAGGCAACAGTAATAATACAGGGGAGTTGCGCGGCAAGGGGGTGTGGCAGCTGAGTAGACATTGATTGCTGATGTGGCAGGTTGTTAGGTTACGGTCTACGGTCTACGGTCCACGTGAAGGGCATCAACTGAAGTCCCCCATGAATGGCTAAACCGAATTGACGAACTGACCGGCCCAGTGTCACTCTGCCATTGCCCCAGTTGATGGATTGGGGCATATTATGTGCGGGATTAGGCACCGGCCAGCATAAAGGAACTTCATTTCAAGCATATTCGCGACTCTTGAGGCGTTTATCGATTGTGGAACGGTCAAAACATTAACTGCTCACTGATAACTGACTTAAATTCACCATCTGAAAACTTAAATAGACCTCGCTTAAAGTCCCATTAAAGTCACAGTCCCAGCAAGCTCTGACGCAGCCCGGAAAAATCACTTTAAAAACTTTAAGAAACACTGAACTATATACGTTAGTGAAAAGCTACAAAAAAAAAAAGAGAAAAGAAAAAAAAAATCAGCTGCCAACCCATTGCCCTAACCGCGCCCCAAATCCCTGTGCACATTATTCAATAGCTGCTCATATGTTCCTGTTGTTGTTGCTATTTTTGTCAGAGTTTTCTTTTTTCTTTGCACTTTTTTTACCGGCTTTAAGCGACGCTGTCGACGCACTTTTTGTGTGCCGCCGCCTGCAGTTGTTGTTGTAGTTGGCAAAATTGTTGCGTTTCGCATATTAATTTCTTCCTGTCTTCGTCATCATCATCATCATCATCATCGTCATCATCGTCATCCTGAGCAGCATCATCGTCATCATGTTGATGAGCTGTTACTACATTGTGGCTTGCCCCTTCACAAACTCTTTAAGCGCTCTCTTTAATGCTCTCTTAGGCGCTCTTATTGGCGCAACCTTCCAGCCGAGTAAAAAGAAAAACACACGCTTTTTGTATATTTGTATGTTTCTGTGTGTGTGTGTGTGTGTGAGTTGGTGTAGTTTAGCGTTAATCACACACTTTGAGTCATGTGTTTAATAAATATTTGGTCTGTAGCAAGTTAAACGCAAATTCGGAGGCATTTTCCAGTCACAACACAACTCGAAGTATAAAGCAAAACAAAGCCAAGTGCAAAATCAGGCATAGCACATGTTTGTCATTTTCTTGCAACCCGCTCGCTCGCGCAAAATTTTGCTGGCTTTCATCATAACACCCCCATCCCCGATGGAGCCACCGCCGCATGCTATTCACTCTGGCGCTCTCTCGCTCGCTCTGTCTCTGGCCATCCAGCCAGCCAGTAAGCCCGGCACATGGCAGCCACGCTCGTTCGCTCTCGCGCTCTCCCACTCAGATGCACTACGCTCAACTATACAAAACACCTTACATAGCTAAGGCGAAACTAAACTATGGCTGGCTCGCTCGCACTTGCGTCGCGGATGGGCCTGGCTGTGGCTTTTGGGAGAGCGGAGAGCGCGCGGCAGAGCGCAAGATGCGCGTGCTTCGGCCACGGCCTGTCCGCACTCGTCGTGCACTCGTCGTCGTGTTGTAGATTTTCCCTTTAGGCCTCTTGTTGTATTTTCCAGCCGCCCGCCGTTTTTCGTTTGGCCAGCCCATGTGCAATGTGCCGCTATTCGTCTCGTCGTTTTGCCATTTCAATGCTCTTCGGTTGTGTTTTTGTTGATGCTCTACAGATCGTGAGAGTGTACAACGATTGGTGTTTGCCTGCAATAAATAATTAATAGACCTAGATAAATTCGAAATAAGTTATTATATTAAATTGTGTGACAGGATCTAATTCGGTTATTTTCGATATGTCTATTTATATTCTCATATTTTATTATTTATAATTTCTTATTATTTATTTTATTTTTATTTCGAGCCTATTTAGCTACTTTATGGCTATTGAGCAATTTAGTTATTTATCTCTTATCAGAACTTATTTGATTCGTAGAGCATACGTGACTTCGTGTGCGCTTCGGTTTCGGTTTATTGTTTTTGCTTGTTTTGGTTTGACATCGAACCAGACACAAGCGCACACACATGTTCGATGCTCTCGCCAATAGCCAACGCGTTGCGTTCGGTTTGCAGCGTTCGCATCGCCGAGCCGAGCGACCAACCCAACGCACCCACACATAGGAGACAACGTGTATTTTGTTTACCGTTACTCGTCCATTGCCGGCTGTTGCGTTCGCTGGTTCGAATTGGTCGTGCGATTTTGAGTTCGTTTGTTGTAAGTTCGTTCGCGTCACGTTCGGGCGTTCGTGTGGGCCGTTGTTGGTTGTTGGCTCGTCTTTTGGGCACTTCTCGCCATTGTAAGCGCCGTCCTTTTTCAGTATGATATTGAGTTTTGTGTAGTTAAGTCGGAATATTTCGTATAATTCTCGTCGACTGTCGTGTGACATTTGTTCTTCAAACATAAATATAAATATTCAACAAAATAAAAAATAAATAAATATATATATGAAATAAGAGAAAAACCAAAAAAAGATAAATATAAAATTCGCTTAAATATTTAAAAATTATATCAAACTAAATTAATAATCAAATTCGCAAACCACCCAAAACAAAACAACTAAAGTCAAAAAAAAAAAAGTTTATCAAATTCGTTTATTCAAACAAAATCAACACAAAGAAAATACCTAAAGTTTATTATTGTTAAAATTGTAAGCATGGTTCAAAGAAAATCAACAACAACAAATAATTATATTAAGCGCCTCAGCTTAGACTGCAATTGTTTTAGCCAAGCTTTAATAATTTTTTATTGGCTTTTAGATCTAAAAGATTTCACTTGGGCAAAAGTCTTTCCAACACTTAATGCACCGTTTTAGTAATGTGTTAACATTATTCTTTCATTAGTTCCCAAAATAAACAGCGCCTCTGATAAACAAACCCAAAATAATTAGAAACAATTTGTAAACAGAAATAAATTTAGAAACACAGTTAGAGCCGCTCAGGTTGATATTTCTCGATGTTTTTTTTTATCTTCAATTTTCTAATTCTTTTTTTTTGTTCAATTTGCCTACGTAAACAAACATGAAAATAGTTTCACGCTCGCAGCACACGAAAATATTTTCAATTTAAATGCTGGACAAAAAGGCAAAGGCAATCAAATCAAACTGAACTGAACAGAACAGCACCGAAAAGAGTCGAACTGAAAAGTTTTTCTCATTGAATTTGAATATTTCGGGCATTCCATAAATCCGTTTTCATTTCCATTTCCAGCAATCGGCTGCGAGCATCATCGAAATATTTTTGCCAACAAAATTGTTTTGTGTGTGTGCTCTCAATTCGGCATATAGTATTATTGGCCAGCCAGATGAGCATGTAGCCACGTTAATTGAATGAATGCATTGGTCATTTCATGATTTTTGGCCGAAAACCCATTGCTGTTGCTTTTCGGCTCTGCTGCCACGGGCCGCTGCTCGCTTAATTATTTTCTTTTTTTCTTTCGTTTTTATATATATATATTTTTTTGTTTGTTTTGGAATTATTTATTTCTAGTTTGGCAATGTTTTTATGGCCACTTTGATGTGCTGCCTGCCGATTGGCACATATTGTAAATTTGTTTGGACACCAGCAAATTGTACAAATTGTATGAGTGTAAAATGCCTTGAAAATTTTCTGAATATATTTCCAATATGTGTGTGCAAAGTAAAAGCTGTGCTTGAGTTGCAAAACTTTTAGCTATGAATCGTTAAAAAGAAATTCTTCGCGTTATTTTGTTTAATTTTTCCAAAAAAAAAAATTTTTAAAGGCAAATAAATTGGCCCTTTGATAATTGAATTTATTTTCTGCTTTAAATTGCGTTACACCTTTTTCATATTTTTGTACTCAGTTCAGTTGTGAAAACATATTATAAAAATATTTCTTTCGTATTTAGCCAAAAAGTTGGCTTTTTCAAATACGCGAGCTAAAATTTTTGAATCAATTTTTAAATAAAGCTAGGAACATTTTTGCTAAAAGTGCTTTCCTTAAAATATAAAATCTGCAGCATTCAATGGAACTTTTCATAGATCCCAATTTTAAATATGTAGAAGCCTTGTGAATTTAATTGCTTTGCAGATAATTTAATAATTATGGACAAGAGTACAAGTTCTTTGTCAGTTTTATTATTTTAGTAATGTTTTCACATATTCAACTAAGAGATAATTGCTTTGGCTTGAGGCCACCATTTTTTTGTGCTACACAGAACAAATTGATGTGATAAAGATAAAAGAAAATGTGCTCATGTGTTTCCATTAAATGTGCACTCAATGCCGCATTTGAAATTTCCAAGCAATTAAACCCTAAACCTTATCGGAAATTAAATATTTCAAAGCACTGGCACAATCGAAAAACGCTACTCAACTGTACCGAAGTGCGAGTATATTAAAATTTCAAATTCAATTTTCCAAATTAACCATGCTTATAAGAGAGAAACAACAGCAACAATAATAATCATACACATTCGTATTCATTTTTAGAAAACACAAGCAAAAAAATAAACGCGTGTGTTTAAATACTGGAAAACACAGATAAGATAAATTACACACACGCACACAATTGCAAACAACAACAACAACAACAATAACAAAAAAAGTATATTATATTTATTGGGAAATCAGACCAATAAGAGCAACAAATAGAAAACAAATAAATTCTATATCCAACTGAGAGCAACTCAAGTGCAAAAACCAAATCAAAAAGTGTTAAAAAAAAACTTAACAAAAAAACCAAAATAACAAAAATTTAAAATAAAACAAAAACAATAAAAAGGAACTTAAGCAAACAAAGCAGCAAATTTATTAAAGCAAAAGCAAATAGAAAAACAAAGGCCAAAATAAAAAAAGATTAACCAATTAACAACGATAGCAGAAATTGATATTTTCTCGCAAAGGCGCAACGTTCAAGAGCAAATCGTTCCATATGGTTCATATTATTGAATTGGTCGGCCAGCCGAAGGTTGAGTTTGCTCAACAAGTTACTGTGAGTATCTGCTATATAGCTCGAGTGTATTCCAAAAATTGAGAGCAAATGAATTTTAATACACACACAAACAGAGAGAAGCACACACACACGCAAACGCACACAGCGGACCCAGACTGGGCGACAAATGATAATAAATCTTGTGTCTGTAGTCACGTAATGACAACTTAATACAAATACATGTGTATGTGTGTGAGGACCTGCAAAAAAAAAAACGAAATTCATTTGCACACATACTAACTGACACAAGCACACGCACTCACACTAGCGCACTTTTTATTATGTTGTTTGGGTGTCGTTTTTCTGTTTTTTGTTGTTTTTTTTTTTTGCTTCCTTTGGCTTTGCCCAACATATTTTGACAATTAATCATTCGGGACTTTGTTATGGGCGAAGAGGGGACGACTGCGGGTGCGGGGCACATCCAAAAATCAGCGCCATGTCTCGCTGTATGTTCTTTGTGGCTCTTCATGCCTGTGTGTTTGTGTGTGTAGGTCAATGTGACTTGCGTGTGTTTGTGTGTGTTTAAATCTCCCTGAATCTTGGCCATTAACGCCACGCAATTTTGCAGAGCCAACAGCTGTGCGACTGTGTTTGCTACTGTTGTAATTGTTGTTGGTAACAAGTGCATTGACTTCGTTTGTCCTTGAAGCCCAATTTCGAAAATCTCTATAAATTGGCCATAAAAGTATGCTACGGCTTTGTCTGCACGGGCTTTAAGTCGTGTGTTTGCAGCATTTATACATTTCAAAAAAAATTAAAAAATATATAAAAATATTGTATCAAAATATATTATTTAAATCAATTAGCTATAAGGTAGAAAACCTTTTTTTTCGTTTTATTTTCTGTCTTGCGCTATAAATTTATTTGAAAGTGCTTTAAGAATTTTAAATTACTTTTACTTCTTCTCTAAAAATGTTCTTGAGTATGGTTTATGAAATTCAGCACATGAAATATTGCAAATTTAATTTAATAGCAAGAATTGATAGTTCAAAATTTTAGGCCTATTTTATTTTTAGATTATCGAACGTCGTTTTTTATGTAATTTGTATGTCATATTGTGAAAGTTAGAGAGTTAGAGATATATTTATATTTATTACTTTATCGAGAAAATAAAATTGTATTAAAAACCATTTATTCCTGAAAACCTCTTATGGTGTCTTTTAAGCTTTTTTCTGCTATACTTTTTGGTATATTCATTCTCATCCAAAATTTATAAAAAATTACATGTATTCGACTTGATAACAGGCTTATCTATTTTGTTGCTCTCTGGAATACAAACACTGTCGTGTTTTCGCACATTAAACTCCTGCCATATGGCAAGTTTTATCTATTGATCCATCTGAGTTTTCTGTGACGTATTTTGTGCTACGTCGCTTTTCGGTCTATAAAGACTTTCTTAAAGCTAATACAGAATTTAGAAACTTAAATTCTAATCTCTTTGCTTCCCTCTCTATTTCACTTTCAGCTGACTGCGTGTACGTGTGTGTGTGGTTGTGTGCGTGAGTTGTTGTTACTGTTATTGTTGTCTGCTTGTCACCCTCTTCTTGATTTTATTACACCGCCAATGCGGCAGTCTCTTTAGTTCTCGGTCTCTGGGACTATTGCGTAAATTTCATTGTGTATTTCACTTTTATGGTGGTTGCTTGTGTGGGTGGGTGTGCACCACCGGGGGATTACGGGGGGGCAAGTGGATGCGTGCGACGTGCGTGCGTCAACTACGCTGCCAGCGTCGCCGTTGTTCTTTGTTGTGCTTTGTGCGTGCGCTTCGTTCGGTTCTCAGTCTCTCAGTCTGTCCTGTCTGTTTTACTTTTATCCCTGCCATGGGGATGTTCGATGTTCCATTGCGTTTGCTTATTCTAATGATGACACATGCGTTCTCTCCACTTCGTTTGCTTATTGGGTTATGTTGTTGTCCATCTTGTTGTTGTGTCTGTTGCTGTTGTTATCGTTGTTGCTGTTCTTGTTGTCGTTGTCGTTGTCGTTGTCATTCTCACTGTTCCTGTTGTCCGCTCTTTCTCCTTCCGCATTTCTCGTCCGTATTCCGCACATTGTTGTTCAATATTTTTGTGCTGCTTGTTTTGAATTTTTCTACATTTTGCGCATCCTTTTTATTCAGCTGTCATTGTCGTATCTGGTGTTGTTGTTGGTATTCTTGTCGTTGTTGCTGCTATTACGTGCGCGCTAAGTTGCTCGTTAAATGCTTAAGTGGAGCAGAGTCGTTGACACAGTTTTCTCTTGGCTATTGCATTTGTATGACTCACAGCACTCACCAACAGACCCACAGAGAAAGAAATAGAGAGAGAGAGAGAGAGAGAGAGAGAGAGAGAGACAGAGGGGGAACCCCAATAAGAGAGACAGTTCGAGGGGCTGCGAAAAGTATGCGAACTGCTTTTAAAGTTTTATTTTGGTTTACGAGCAACTTTTCTTTGTTGACTAGCAGGCGATTGTTAAGCTTGTGTTGAGCACTGTCATAAGGACACTGCAGTGCAGGATACTTAAATGCTAAAGCCCCAAAAATGTATTGTACAAATGATAACAAGTCAACTCCATTAAAGTTTCAATACAAATGCAAAAATATTTGTGTATGTTTAATCCATGCATCTGGCCACATAAAGTCCTTACTAATTCCTGTTAGCCAATACTCTATATATTGTGCCCTTTCGTAGCCATGATCATACACCAATTGTCCCTTTAGACATCAAACATTTACTCCTTTTCTGGTTAAAGACAGGTTTTTAGTTTTATGATCAATTCTTATTATTCACGCACATTTCTAAGTGTTATTTCTACCCACTTTACTTTCAAGAAACATGCGATTATAAACTTTCCAATCTCTATACTTAACATTCTTTTTATTTTTCACCTTTGCTAAAGCAATTCCACAATGTTAATTACCCATCTAAACTTAAAATAAAAAAAACGATCTGTTTCTTTCGCACATTTCCATTGTTTTTCAAGTCTTCTATATTGCGCTCTTCTATTACATTCTCATAAATCGCAGCTTGCCAACAAAGTTTTAATCCTATACCACGTTATTCTGCTCTTCAGCCAACGGGGCCTGCTACAATATTTATGTTTATTAGCCAGGCAATTTGCCGACTTAGGCAATTACCCAGCCAACAAAAGGCGTTGGCGCTTTTCAATATTTATGCCCCGGGCTCAGAGGGCAGGGCCACAATGCCTGCATGGAGCTCTAATAATATGTAAATGCTTGGCGGCTTACAAAACCAGAAGTCAAAGCATAACAACGACCACAAACCCGTTATTATTATTGTTGCATATGCCAAGGCGTTTTTGCTTGTCGTTTTGTTTTCTCAAGTAATTTGCTAGGCATGTAATTTAATAGCACGGTGGCAACTCTACACCTACCATGCAATGGAACAGGAAATCGTTCCCAGTACGAGTGTGTGTGTGGTGTGAGTGTGTGTTTGTGTGGTGACAGGAGCTGTTGACGCGCCTCAGGTGGGACAACCAGGTATGTCAACAGGCAAATTATGCCCAAGGACCGCAGACAATGAAGCAGTCTCAAGCCTCAAGTCCTGGCCAGGTGCTACCGATTAGTGAAAGCTTTCAGGTGGGCAAAGTGACTTGAAAGGCGATTCCTTGGAGTGCGGCAATTATGAAAGGTTATGCTAAATTGTGTGGATAATTGTTGGACGCTTTAGGACTAAGTAAATATTTTGTCAGAGCGCAAATGCACAATTAATGCAGTAGTTGAATAGTTCCTGTAAATTACTGCTTAAGTCTTGGCCAGCTTTCATATAATTGAAGTTTTGTTGCCTTTCTGCTCTGTTTCTTTATGTCATATACTATGAAAAAATAGCTATTATTATTATTATTATATATTTTGATCTAACTAGATTCCCTTATATTGAAGAGTAAATTATTTCAGTTTTTATTAAATTGTTGGCCACGCGACTCGCTTGTTGTTAGAGGTGACATTTTTATAGCTTTGTTAACAGGTCCAAGTTTCGGCCGTAGTTGTTGCTGCTTGTGAAAAAGTAACAAGAACCACCCCCACACCACACACACACACAACCACACAGCAACCCCAACCCCTCCAGCTGTGCGGCACACGTCTCTTTGTTTTGCTGGGCATGTTTAGCGTTGATTATGCTTTGTGCTAAGCTGGAAAAACTCACCCCCTGTCGCGCTGTCGCCTTCTTATCGTGCAAACAGCGAACTGAGGAACACGGCATTAAAATTACTTGCGTGATTAACGCACACCCTCGACCGTGTCGCCAGTCACTCTGCCCCCGGCCCCCGGCCCCCGACCCTCAGCCTCACCCTCCCCCACGCTTACGCTTACCCACTGCGGCAGTGCCTAGTTTTATCTATGGCTGCCTGGCTTAATTGTGGGTCTTCCATTTGGCTATCGATTGATTTCGATTTCGATTTGTTTGTTGGCCGCTGCTCAACTTCAAAAAGCTGCACAGCTCATTAGGCGCACCGACAAATTTATATAAATTGATATAGGTGTATATATATTTATATATGTAGTGTTGTGTATTGTACATATCTTACTTATATATCGTATATTTTTATGACCTTTTGGCCATTTTAGCTTTGCATTTATCGTTTGCCGCTTGCCGTTTGCCTCTTGCTTTCTATTGTTTTGTTTGGTTTTGTTTATTGCCACAGCGCTTCAAAAATAGCTGCACAAATGTAAACAAAAGCGCAAAATTTTCTGACCAGCAGCTGCGTGCGTCATGTGTACAAAATTTCCAGATGCTTTGGTCGACCTCTCTCCATCGCTCTCTCTTTCGGTGGGTGTCTCTCTGTGTATTTTCTTGCTGCATCTGGCAGCGTTTTTAATTTTTCCACTTTTAATATATTTACTCATATTCGCCTAGCATAATTTTTATGGCTCTGCCAAAGTGCAAAACCGCATAAAATGGGTTTTTTTTTTTGTTCGAAATAGGTTTGCTTTGGCGTTCAACTCTTAGTTGTTCTTATTTTTTTTCGCTTTCCCCACGTTTTCTAAACAATAAATTAGCGTTTATTTATGTGGCACTGCAAAATGCTAGCTGCAAATAGGAAAATTGAATAGTTAATTTTATATATAGACATATGCATAATGCACTTTGTATTTTCCATAGCATTTGATGTTAGGGAATTGAAAGGGTTCAATTCAATTGCGTTTTTTTGTAAAGGAGATCACACCAATTACTTGCGGCTGCTGAATTTATATACGAATTCAATTAAATTTCCTTTAAAATCTATTTACTATTTACTTTTTTAAGCAAAGCATTCTTATAATAATAAATTTCTATATATATATATACATCTATGAAATATCTGAATTTATTTATATCTGTGCAATGATTACAATTAATAGCATGTCAATCTGCTCACGAAAAGTGCGCTCATATAGTATATACATCTCTCTACGTTAAGAGTAGAGTTGAGAGAGCAGATCGTCAGATTGGCTGATTAATCGTGCAGCAAAGAGTCAATCTAAATCTTCTAAATGAGTTATACTATGTAGCAGACACTCTATATTTCTGACTGTTTACGTAATTGATTACCACGGCCCTTATAAATTTACTTTTATGTATTGCGAACTGGCTAATAAATCAACCAAATTATGTTTCGTTAGCCAAGAAAAAAATATTTACATTTACGTGCAAGGTCAATTTTTTTGTTGGTGGGAGAAAAGCCAAACAAACCGCTAATTGTCGATAAACAACCAATAAAATACAAATTTCCCAAAAACATTTATCAAAAATAATATAAATAATAACAATAACCAAGGCACACACACATACACGACGTGTAAAAGTGCGCACAGGGGCGATAAATAAAATGGTAAAAGGAAACTTGAACAGCTCCGAGCAGGGGACGAGGACGGTAGCGAACTCAATGAGAACGACAACAACGAAGTGTATGGAAAATAGTGTTTGACAGCTCATAAAAAATAATGTCGTATTCATTAAGGTTGCCAATGTAATGTGTGCGCGTTAGTGTGTGTGTGTGGGAAGTTCTTGATGTTCAGGCTGGGTTTGCTGCTGGGGTTGCCAAAAGCGAAATTCATTTTATTTACGACAGGAAGCAGCCAGAAAGCAACAGCAAAAGCACTCGAAACGCACGCATGCAAAGAAAAGGGGGGGGGATGGGATCTATATATATATGTGTGTGTGTGTGTGTGTGTGCGTAGTTGGGTGGTTGGCAAGTGAAAACCCGAAAAGCATTTAATTGAAATGCAGAAACGGAAAGAGAAATACGCAAAAAACTAAGAAAAACGCGCCAAAACAAACGTCGGAAAATGCCATTGACAATGTCAGACTGACAGACGTTATCTATCCGTCTCACTCTCTCTTTATCGCTCTTTCTCTTTCGCTGTCCCGCTGTAGAACAAGCGCAGGTGTTTTATAAGTGGCGCCAATATTTGTGTTGTTGTTCTTACATGTTGTTGTTGCAGTTGTTACACTTGACGAAAAGTGCGTTGTTGTTGTTGTTGGCATCACCTTTTTAAAGACTTGCGTGTCAAAGTTTTGTTGTAGTTGCTGTTGTTGAGGTAAAAGGGCTCGCATAGTGCTTGAAAATTGTTTTCCATTAGGGTGGTTCGCCTTTGGGTTTCTGTCTTTTTTTGGCATGGGGTGTTTCTGGCCACATGCAAATGCTACAAGGTGTTATACTTTATGTACATTTAATTGAGACTTATTAGGCACTGAAGTGCTCTCCTGCAATATTTTAGCGCGTGGTTCCACTTGCCAGTTGGCAGTTGGCAGTTGGCCTTGTTGATAGTGTCGTTAGCTTGTTGTGGCTTTGAAGTGCTTCAAGTTCTATTAATTCAAATTAGACGCGTGCCAGGAAGGGAGTCCTATTGGCAAGAAGGTGCCCATAAATAGGTATATAAAGACGAAAATAAACTATTTGTAGAGTGCTTCTGTTTAAATTAATTATTCCTTTTGCGCATTATGATATTTATATTTTAGAGCATTAAACTAACAATAAATACCTCTTGAGAAATCCTTAGCTCATAATCATTTATGCTTATTGAAAGGCTTTTTATTTTATTTTTATTATTATAGTTTTAAGTTGAAGTTTTAAGAAATTCTACATCTGCAGTTAATGTTGCTAAGCTTATTATATTTTTGTTGTTCTTGGCACATTTTCTTTTCAACTCTATTTTGTACATTTTCTGATTCTATTGCACATTTCCATTTCACATATGATTTCGGCATTGCATATTCCGCTTGTGGCAGCAAATCTGTCCAAATCTTCAATCTTTAGCTGTGCAACCTTTCGAATGGCGTAACCCTGCCATAAATGATGCATATGCATTTCTATGTCAATGTCTAACCGTATCTGCAGCTGTATCTGTATCTGCAAGATACATGCATCATGTATTTTTTATATACTCCTCCGACATCATCTTTATGCTTTGACAAAATGTATGACATTTGCATATCGCACCAGGGCCACCCACCTGCTCCACACCCCTCGCCCATCATCAGTTGGCATATTTCAGCACCAGTTTGCCAGTGTGCCCCAGCTGCTCAACAGCTTCCATTTCCCATTTTCTCAGCTGCTGCTGTTGCTCTTTGGCAGTTTTTCCCTTGAAAAATGCAGCAAAAGCCAACGAACTGTAACTGGACGTCGTTTTCATCAATATCAATGGGCGATTTGGGCGGCCGGGGCAACGACATGCGGCGGACCATGCCGCAGGGGCACGGCGAATGTTGCAACTTGCAACATATGCGAACTGCCTGCTGGCCGTGCCACGGCACATGTCCAAAGGGGGCGGTGCGCTGCGGGGCGGGGCGTGTGGCGTGGCGTGGTGTGGACAGCAGCAGCGCGCAATACAACGCATCATTTTTATTGTTTGCCGGCAAGCAACAGCAACAACAACAGCAACTGACGACGACGTCTATTGAAAATAGAAAGCAAATGCTGAAAGGCAGCTACTGTGGGGTGTGGGCTGTGGGCTGTGTGGAGGGGGAGGGGTAGGTGAATCCGTTTCGTGCTTTTGTATTTTTGCACCGAAAATAGAAAAATGCAACTCAAAAACTCGAATGCGCATTGAAGTGGCGGCGTCTAATGTA
Source organism: Drosophila colorata (assembly GCA_035041545.1). Classification (NCBI taxonomy): domain Eukaryota; kingdom Metazoa; phylum Arthropoda; class Insecta; order Diptera; family Drosophilidae; genus Drosophila; species Drosophila colorata. The sequence continues at coordinate 14,471,363 of JAWNLD010000564.1, read as the reverse complement.
GCTGAAGTTGTTTCAACTGCCACGAAAAGTGTGGGGCGCGAGACCGGGAGTAGGTGTAGAAGTGCACGGTCTTGGGACGTTTGCTGTAGCTTAGCTGTATTTCTGAGCTATTTCAGGCTAGTTTTTCCTTTTTTTTTTTTTTGGTTCAGATTTCATTGGCGTGGGACCTGCTTAGATATGCACTTTGTAACATATATAGAAGTCAATTTGTCGGTTGGAGTTTTGCATATATAGTACATATATCAGGCAACAATGATTAGTATGGGGGAATGTAGCTGATCGTTGCAATTGTAAAGAGATAACTTATGTTGTTTATTAGCTAAGCATTTGGTTTTTAATGATCAAATTGTAAATTGAAATTTAGATATATCTTAAGCTATCTTCAGAAGATGAGACAAGTACTAGGAATAAAAATATAATATAAAAAAAACTATGTGTATTACTCAAATGTAAAAAAACATGATTTAAAAAGAAAAAAAAATCATATACCTTCTTTTTTCTTTCATTTGAATCACACTAAAAACAATTGCTCGTCACTGATTCCAACACATAATTCTCACATTTTCATGACCGTTTTTTTTTTCAATTTGCCAGCACCTCAACCCTTCTCCCAACACCGCCCTTCGCAGCGCTTCTCACGTTGTTTACCTCCGGCATTGTGTGCAGTGTTGCAGTTGCTGCAAAAGCTCAACTGCTTTAATTTAACGCTACACGCACACGCACTGTCGCCTTTGCAATCTACAACACCTCCTTGCCCCCACCCCCTGCAACTACCTCTTTGTAGCTCATCCAGTGCTGCCGCTAAATCGTCACTAATACGCCGACTTGTGCTCGGCGTTGCGTGCCGTGGCGCCGTGCCAACAAGTAATTCAACTGGCAGAAGAAAAAACACAACAAAAATGAAATGCTTAATAACTGCCGCTAGCTGGGGCAACAACACTTTGCCACACGAGTCACATGTGGCCGTCCAGCAGCTAGTTGCATGCAGATCCTAGCTCACAGTTGCAGCTGGACAATACACAATTCATTCAGTAGCTCCTCCTACTCCTTCTTACGGTCGTCGTCCTCGTCGGCCGGCAATCGGCTTGCCGTTGCTACATTTTATTCCTTTTTCTTTTTTCTTTATTTCTTTTTTTTTGTAAGCCTTCCCTGCCTTTTTTTTCTGCAAGTTTGTGTAACTATTTTCCATGCGCATGGGCACTGCAGGCACCACCGATGCCACCACCAGCTGAGTGCAGCGGCGGGACAGCAGGACGGCGGGACGACGAGGAGCCGGCGCCGGCTGGATAACCAACCAGAACGAGGCGCTGAGCAACTGGAGCATTGCCACTATTTATTTGTGCCAGTTGCTGTGTGTGTGCTAGTGTGTGTGTGTGTTGTGTGTGTGTGTCTGATAGCCTCATCCTTCTGCCCGCTTGCTGGGATTTTTCTATTATGCGCACGTTTATTACACGATTTTAACACGATGACAGCGCCACCTAAAAGTATGCTACCATATTGTGGAACCTTTTTTCTGCAACTGTTGCAATTGTTGTTGCTGTTATTGTTGCTTTTATTCTCTTTTCATTTCTCGTTATTTCGCACGTTATTGGAATACCCTTAAAATGTAGACAAATATTTAAAGTGTGAAAATGCAAGCTAGCTCTTTAATATAGCCCAGATATATACCTTAATAATGGTGTTTATTATTTGATTTGCTCTCTTGTGTGTTTCTAATAATATGTTTTATAAATTTTGTTGAATTTCACATACATAGGTGGGAATTAGAACTGGAATAATATTCTTTAAGTTATAACCTGATTTACCAAGCGAAAAACAACTAAAGAGAATAGGGTACATTCAGGAGAATTTCAGTAATCACAGCACATGCAAAGGTAGAATCATATAACATATCAGGTATATAAATTTCTTGTAAAAAATATATATATATATATTTTCTATATACACAATGCTCATTCCTATGCAGTCAGCCAGAACATTGGTAAAATGTGGAGTTGACTTCACTCCCAAACGTAAAAACGGCACAAAGACAATACATCTTTAAATTCTTTGAAAGTATTTACCAAAAATTCAAAACCTTTAACTTTATTAAGAGCATTCCATTCGAAATTGGTGCAAATTTTCTTTAACTTTATTAAAATCAATACAATAAACTCCGTTTTCAACTTAGGAATGCCTGAAAACTGATCAAAGGATCATGAACCCACCTGAGGCTTAATAAACTTTCTATTTTCACATTAATAACATAAGCCGTTGAATCTATTGTGAAAAAGTTTACGAGAGATATCTTTGGCAGAGTTCTCTTCTAATTGCTGCAAAATGCACAAATTAAGCAATTCTTTGCCCTCCAGTCGGGTCCGGATTGATGGCGAACTGTCAATTGCTAAGCTGCTGCCAAGCCAAGGCAAAGTCGCAGTCAGTGCTTAACCCAGACTGTGGATGTACTCAGATTGAAAGTTGCCAAAGAGAGCGGTAGCAGCAGAAAAAAGCAGAAACCGTTGAGAAAACGCAAAGAAAGAATGAAACTTTTTAATGATGTAAAGTACAAAGTTTTGTGTCTTGTCGTTGGGCGCAAGTAACTTGAGTAAACTTTGAGTTATGCCTTAGATGCGAGGCTAACGGCAAACGCGGACGCGGACGCGGATGCGGACGCCACGACCTCAAAACGTAGCCAACCCCAGCGAGAGACTGGGCAAATACAACTTTGGGACGACATCCTTTTAGCTAAATATATCGATCGGTGCGGAGTGTCGTGTCGTGTCGCGTATTGGCTATGTGGGTGCATTTGACTGGAATTTTTTGTCGTTTGTTAAAAGTTTTCAACACTCATTTTTATTATGACATACGCGAATGGCGCCCAGCGCGCGCAAATTAGTGCGAGTCGAAAGGGAAAAGCGGATAAGCGACTGGAAGGTGGGATGTGGGAAGTAAAGCGCTTCCTGCGGCGCTAATAAAATGCCAATTTGCTGCATTGAATGGCTGCTTTATTGGCCGCCATTACAACTCGTACGCATAAAAAACCGGCCATGCTTTCGACCACGCACATGCGTTACGCGCTACCAAAAAGGAGGGCGTACAACATACCCTGGGGGCCGGTTGAAGCCCCACATATGCATGTGTGTGTGTGAGTGTGTGTGCGTGTGCTGTCTGCGTTGAGTGCGGCTCAGTCTTTAAGACATTTTATGACGGCAACATTTACACGCATAAAATATGCATGATAAACTTTGTTGTTGCAATAAATCAGCATCAGCATCAGCCGAAAAGTATGCAACGCTCTTCTTCCTGATGTGATTACAAAAACGTTAAAAGTTTAACATTGAGCCCCTTTCGCATGTGTGTGTATGCGTGTGTATTTATTTATGGCATTTGCAATGATCATAAAAAAAAGCTGCGTGACCCAACTATAAACATTTTGGCAAAGCGAATCTAAACTAAAATTGCATTGCCCTGCTTTTACGAGCAAATAATGCATTTATCACATGCGTGCTTTTAAATCCCCTTCGAACAATTTTCAAAAGTGTTCCCAAATTGTTTACAACGGTTTTTACAGAACACTGTAAGCTTGATGTAAGCTTAACCAATTTGTATTTTGTGTTTCTTAAATTTCTTATAAATAATACATATATATATTATTATTATTATTTATAAATCACTTTTCAATTTCTTTTCATTGCACAGGTATTTGTGTAGTAAATAAAATGTTCTTGTATTATAATTGAATTTCATTCACAAACCGAAAATATTTTATATTGTTTATTCAAACCTTTTAAAATAAAACATATTTAAATAATATTATATAGAGCTTTATAATTGCTGAAGATTCACTAAAAAAAAATCCTCAATTACCTTAGGACTGTTGACGTTGCACAAATTGTGCTTTGCGAAAGCGAAATTCAGAGCAGCCTGAAAATTTCAAAAATATACATTTAGCAGCCACTTGGTTGCTTGTTTACCATTTAAAATGCTGCATTACTTGAGGCGGCGGCTGCTATCAAACAACTTAAACTGTCATTAAACTTTTGTTGTGACTATTGAACCAAAACTTTTAAAAACCCTCAATCAGAGCGACGCGACAATACAAGAGCGAAGCTGGCATTATAAATTGGCCCAAAAGTTTTGCTTATTGTAGAGGTGCAAATGCGACTGAAAGCAGGCAACACCAACACACACACACATACGCTCACACACACACAGTCAAACTGCGAGACAGACAGAACTCTGGCAAAGTCTCCTTTTGGCTATTGTGTGTTTTGATGACGCTTTTGTTGCCTGCATGCATAAAATATTTATGCGCCGCGAAATATGCAACAAAAAGTGTGTTTGCCTCTCGCTTTGTCCCTCTTTATTCGCGTGCAACTTTTCGCACTCAAATTAAATTACGAACAACAAAAAAATACGTCCGCCAAGTTTGCTACTTAAATGTAACGCTTTCAATTTTTTCCTTTCATTTTTTGTTTTCTTCGGTTTTTTTTTATTTATTTTTTTTTATTACGCCCTGCACTTTATCAAGCATTTTGCCATGGCTCAGTGCACGCTCGATTGCTGGCGGCGGCGTGTAATGTGGGTGGCAAACTTTTCATTAATAACGATTTTCCATTAACTATCGATTGATTTTGCAACGCCGAACCGCCCAGCATCCAGCGGCAACTGCCAGCCGCAACAATGAAGCAAAAGTAGCAAACCGAAACGCACTTCAGACAATGCCTGCAACCGGCAGCAGCAGCAGCAACAAAAACAACAATTACAGCAACAAAAACATCAACAACAACACTTGAGTCTATTTAAAACGCAAACAACAATAACACAAGGGGTTTGTGGGTGGGTTTGGGGCTCATAACCGACGCCGACGCCGACGCTGACGCCGCCGACAGGAAAAACTCATTGAAAAGTTTTTCTTTTACACTTGGCGCGTTCGCGTGCAAGTCCCGCTGCCACTCTTCTCTCTCTCTCTCTCTCGCTCTCTCTCTACATTGACTATTTTCACCGCTTAGGTGTATCGCAGGAGCAAGTTTTTAATTTTTTATCGTGCCGGCATCACCGCACGGTATGCAACGGTTTATTGTTCCCTTTATATGCTTGTGGCGGGTGTTTCGAATTTTTGATTGATTTTGTAACTGCAATAAATATATGAAAGCCGTTGGGTATTAGCTGAAAATAACTGCAATGCATCGAATATTTATAATTAAAAATAACATTAAAAAAAACTTTTTTAATCAAAAATACACAAAACAGATAAAAATCGTTTTGAAATTATTTTTAAAAAAGCGTGAAATTGGTTATTTTTAAGCAAGGGGTTTAAATTAATTTAAAAGTCTTTTTTAATATATTAAAATTATCTAAGCCTCCTTTTGCCCAAAATCTGAATATGTAAATAGATGTTTGTTATATAATCTATTAAATTTTTAAATATATTTCTAATATATATTTACAGGGTATTCCACTTTTGTTAGACCCCAGCGTATTTTTTTCTACCCGTTTTTGCTTATTTTTAACATGCGTTACGTTTGCCATTGTTGTTGTTGCGTCTATTATGTGTATTGCCTTTTGTGTAGGTCGTCGGTATTACGTTTCTTTTTTTTATTTATTATTTTTTTTTTACAAAGCTGCGCGGCTTGCGCCCAATATATATAAATTATTGCATAAAGTTTGGCGCTAAGTTGCAAAAAGTTTCCTTTTCATTGCTGCGGCTACCGCGACGACGACGACGACAACGTCGACGTCGATGGCGATGCCGACGTTGAGAACGACATACTACAATAGTCTATAAATCTTTATGGTCAACAGAGATTACATGGGCCATAGCCAGAGCCAGACCCAGGGCCAGAGAGAGTTGCCCAGCCCTGCCCCAGCCCTCTATGTAGTTTATTGCCCCGTGCTGTTCGGCCTTAGCAGCTTTTTAGGCGCTGTGCCCAGTTTTGATTTGTGTTCGTGTTCGTGTTGGTCTTTGTGTATTGCAGTTGTTGTGGCTTTGCCGATTGTGGAGTGTGTGGAGTCCAGCATATGGTCATAAAAATGTGCAGAGCTCGGCAGATGCGCCGATAAATCAGATTAAACCGAGAAACTATGCAATACAATATAAATGTAGCTGAAAATGAATACGAATGCATAGAAATACTTGTAGAAATGACAACAGCTTTGGCAGCGATAAAAATGCAGTCGCCTTTAGCCTAAACTCATGAATTTGTGTAACAAAAAAAAAAAAAAAATAAATAAATATGTAAATGGCAGTACACGACTGGGATATACCCTATATCTAGCTACAAAGCACAATCACTGCGAATGAGTTTTTCAAATAAGGACTAAAAATATATACAACTTATTTTTTATTGACAATTGCAAACTTTTCCGCAATGCCCCAAATCCCCGAAACACAAGATGTTTAATTTTCTCAGCTTTATTTCTTTATTTTTTATATCGACTCTACCTGCACACACACACGCACACACGCAGACACTGTGGCCGTAAAGTATGCCATAAAATATATCCCCAAAATGTCTTTAATTGCGTAAATTTGGTCATTGCGTGGGCGGCATTTTCGATTTACGTATTACGTATTACGCTCTTTGGCTCGTAAACAACTTTGCAGGAATGTCGCCCTTGTAAGTATACAAAAAAAAAAACAGAAGAAAAGAAAAGGAAGGGAAAAAATATAGCATACCACACGGCGCATTTTACATAAAAATGCAATAAATAGCTACAGAAAACCGTTTGGAAGCGCACCAGAAATTTATGTGGTTGAGGATCTTTACTCGAAACTCCTCCGTGACTCCCCCGCAGTTACCGTGGTCGCTGTCTCCGCTGCGGCGTACTCGTAAATGTCAAATGTCGAGCTGGGGGTGTGGGGGCGCCTCAAAGTATGCTTATAAATTGCTCTAAATAGCAATTTTTTTTTTTTAGGTTGTAGAGCATTGCCGGCGTCCCGCAACGTCTTCTGCTTGCTTATCGTGACCGAGTCCGGGTCTGGGTCCGGGTCTGAGTCTGGGTCTGGCTCGGAGACCGGGAACGTAGCGAGTGTCGTGTCATTTGTTCGTTTTCTTTATTAGTGTCATGTATTTTTATAGTTCAAAGGACATTTGAATGATTGAATGAACTGTGTGTGTTTGCGGGTGTATGTGTGTGCGGGTGTGTGTGTGTGTGTGTGCTATGTGTGGCGTCCACTCGCCGTCCTACGGCTGGGCAGTTCCAAAAACGAGTTGCGCGCATGATTTCATCCCTTGCAGCGCTGGGATCGCTCGGCGGGTCGCTCGGTTGTGTCGAACGCCCGCCCGCTCCGTCCGCGTCCCCTTTGCCCTTTGCGTGTGGTCGCACTGGTCAGCCGCCCAGGCACGTTTCATCATGGGTTGCTTGTTGGTTTCGACTATATCAAATAACGACTATTGACTACGCCTGTCTCCCCCGCCGACCCGCTGTCCTCTTCTGGTCGTCGTGTCGTGTCCAGGGTCTTTATAACTCTGTGTGTGCACGTGTAGGGTTACACAACGCGCCCTTCTCGGCCCTTCTCAAAGCTGCTGCTCCTGCCTTTGGTGCTGCTGTTGCTTTTGCTATTGCTGCTTTTGATGATGATGTTGTTGTCGTCGCCACCGTTGACGTTGTCGATGACGAATGAAAATCAATATTTATTAGATTACTTTCGAAATTTTATACGAAAATAGAATTTTTATGACATTTTTTTAGCTTGCTCTCTGTCTCTCTCCCTTTCTTTTGGTGGCTTTTGCTATCTGCCTCAACAAGCTTTTGCTAGTTCTTTAAGGCTTTTAATCAATTTATTAAAGTGTGTTTTACAGACAGGTAAGAAGGGTTTCAGTCCATTTTAGGCATAGTGTCTGTGGAATTAAAGACTATTGCTTGAAGATCAACAGTAGACTACAACAAAGGATCATTTACACTTTGTAGAGAAGGCTTTCATGGCCGCCAATACTTAAGCTATCCCACGTACATCTCATTATCACAATCTCAGTTAAAGATATACTTCCTCTTGAAGGTATTATTATAGCTGTCAGTGCCTCAGCTAATATTATAAGCCAATTACTTGAACTGCTGTACGTTTAATATTAATATCTTTTATCTTTCTCGTCTCTTTTAGGTAAGTTGCCATCATCCATTAATACCACCAGCCATCAAATTAGTAAGTACAGAAAACGACCTGCTAACACTTTTATGTGCGTCTTTAAATGTATCTATATGTATCGCTACCCCTCCTATAGTATATATACAAATTCTACACCTATCTAGAGACGCGTTTATATACCTGTATCCACTGAATTTTAGTGGCCTCCGTTGACCTCGTTTGGGGCTCGTTTTTATGGCCAAGAGCCAAACCCAAAGCAATGATGCTTCTCACGTGGCTCAAAACTAAAAGCTCCCCCGAGTGCATGAGACAACAGTAACAACAACAAAAACAACAACAACAGCAACAACTTGAACTAGTCAGCCCCACTAGCACCACACTCCGCCCCACACACTCAGGAGCTACTTAATTATGAAGCTGCACATGAAGTAAAACGTCATAAAGCGTCGAGTTGAGTTGAGCTTTTCTTTTTTTATTTATTTTTTTTTTTTTCTGCAGTTTTTTTGGGAGGCTGTGGCAATGGCTGCCTTGGGTAGCATCATCAGTCGTCTGACTGCTACAGCATTGTTGTTGTAGTTTCGTTGTTGTTGTTGTTGCTTTTGTTGGTTGTTGCTACATTTTGCAGTTAATTTTCCGTTGCTAAATAAACTGTTTATGGCATTTATGCCAAAAATTTTTGGCCAAGCCAAGCGGAGCAGAGGCACAAGCCGGATGAAGGATGACGATGAATGAGGCGAGTAATGGTTGCTGGGGCGAGAGCACATGTGTGTTTGCCAGTGTGTGAGCATTTTTGCATACCCAGCACACACATACACTCACACACACCCACACACAGCAGAGACGTGCAGCCTGTCGCTTGGTTGTCTGCAGGCTTCTCTTGCATTTTAATTGTAATTTTTTGCATGCCTAAGAGCCTGCAATGCCTTTGCCATTCCAGCCTTTAAGGCTGGCAATATTATCAAATTTTGTTAATTAAAATTTCAGTCAACAGTCAGCAGCTTTGACATTATTAACAGCTAAAAGCCGCATCTTCATATACCACATACATTTATTCGTATATCTTAGGGTTTTAGCTAGTTGTTTTATTAAGCATTTTTAAGCGAAACTAATATTTCAAAAATTGACTTTTTGTCCAGTCTCTATTCGCTATTAATTGCGTAGGTCTGGCTACTATTATTTTATTTAAACTTTTTCATAATGCAAGTGAGCTCTGATATAATTAAGAGTATATTCGATAGCAGAAACTCTTCTTAAATATGAACATACAAATATTCTTTAAAACTGCAATTTCCTTTTTCCTGTAAAACGAATTTTCACAATTCATAAACTCAAAAATGTAGCTTTAAGCAAACTTTATCAATTTGAAGCAGAGTCATTTAAGTATTGTTTTTGTTTTGGTTAAATGTGTTTAATATGCGACTGTTGCCAAATTCTTTAGCTTGTTTTTGGTTTTCGCTTCACAGCGAGCAACTGATTGTGTGTGTGTGTGCTTTGACCCGTACACACACACACACACGCCTACATATATTAATGAATATTTACATTTTATGCAGCCAGGCGAAAACACACTCGCCCACCCACGCACAACCACTGACAATTTGGCAGTCACCGCAATCATAAAAATTTAACCCCAGTCGAAAGACAGCCAAAAAAAAAGTTGATATAAATGTATGTAGGCTTGTGTGTATATATGGTATAAGCGAATACGGGGCCCGTCCGTCAGTCGCCTCTGCGCCTCATTTAAATGCAAATTTTGACGAGCGGTTTTACCGTTCTTCATCGCATTCTACTTCTTTAGCTCTTGAATGAAAACATTAAAATTAAAAATAAAAAAAACTGTGGCCTGCTTTTAGGCAATGCGATTGTGTGTGTGAGGGGGGAGGGGGGGTTGGGGTTTTGGATGAGGCAAGCGCTCGTGAGAATAATTCAAGGTGATAGCTTAATTGAAATATGCTTTTAGGCGCTTTGCTCTGTGCCTCGACTCATTTTGCATACTTCAACGTCCGCCTCGGCGTCGGCTTTCACTTTGTTGGGAATTTCGCCAAGCGCTGGGTGCATATTTTATGGCGCTGCGGTCGACCACAGAGAACCAAACCACAAAAAAATAATATAAAATAAAAGAAACAACAACAACTACAAACAAACCAAAAATCGACGCAGCTTAATGTTATGCAAAGTGTTTGAGCCTGTGGCAAGCGGGAGCAGAAAGCAAGCGACATCCGGAGTCAGCGCAAATGCAGGAGGCGTCATCATCTTTAATTGCTAGCCATTTCAATTCTCATTTCAACTTCAATTGACTTTCGACGGCAAACCAAAATTAAAAAAAAAAACATACAAAATAAAATTAAAACTTGGTTGGGGAACTATTTAGCATAGCTGCAGAGTGTTGAATACTTAAATTAAGAAGTGCTTGTAGAGCTAGGGAAAACTCTGTAGAAAGTTGTATTAACTTATGGGATCACAAATATCAACAGATTAAAAATAGTATGCGTTCTCTGAAAGCAATCTGTTCGTATTAATTTTTATTTTATTTAGAACATATGAAATTGTATTTTATTTTCGTATTTTCCTGGGTCTATCTTCACAATAGAATATCTCAATTTGTTTTCTTATATTGATTATCTGCTTTAGTTAAAGCCTCACAAGGCAAAGCTGCCCAAATTTCAGACATTTACTTTATGAAGAAGACGACGGGAAATTTTCGTACATTTTTCGTATGATGCGGATAATGTTGTTGCTGGCTTAAAGTGCAGGCTTTTCCGGAAATGCTGTGCCCAGCAGCTACCTAAATTCAATAAAACGAGAAATTTGTGTGCAGAGAGCGTACAGAAAAATAAACCGCTTAAAATGGCTTTGAGCAGTGCAAATAGCAGAAACGCATCTAACGCATGCAAATGACAACGAGGCACACACAAACGCACACACACACACACACACACACACACTCAAACGCATACACATTATGGGTAAATGATTGTTTGTGTGCGCATAAGTGAAGTGGATCTTTGTAATCTGAAATGCTCAAGGCGTGCAAATATTCAATTTTAAATATGCAGCCAAAAAAAGCATAAAACAAAAGAGATAGCAAGATAGAGAGAGGAAGACAGAGAAAGAGAGAGTAAGCAACAGTACAGGCAAAACTCCCAACTGCCTGTATGCCACCACCCTCTCGCCCGACTCTGTCATAAACACAATGTCATGACAACTTTTGAAATTTGAATTTCAAAGCAAAAATGTTCTCTCATTTATTCATTTGCTCAGTCATTCATTGCCATTTATTTTATTGCTTGCTCTGAGCAACATGCGACTGCTAATACACATACATATATGAGGAAAATTGGTACATGTCCATTCTGTTCTAGTGCCAACTGGCCCGCCAGCCCCCCTCGCAGCATTCTCTGCAGCATCTCTGGCAAAATTCCTTACCAGCAATAGTCCTCGCACATCTTTTGATCTCGCCGACAAACTTCCACTGTCAATAAATGCGAGCAGGAGACCCAAAAGATTGTATTAATTTGGATTTCATTTGGTTAGGCGATGTGTTTTTGGGTCGATAGTTCGGGTCGTATCAAAAACTTGCATTTATTCAGCAACATGATTTTATGATCAAAGCGTAGGCTTTTGTGTATGTGTCTGTGTGTGTATGTGTGTGTGTCGGTGTCTGTGTCGCCTGCTGCGTGACTTGTTCTTGTTGTAGCTATTTTTCTTGCTTTCCTTTTGTTTTTAAACTTTAAGACGAGACACTTTTATGTGCTCGTAAAATTTGACTAGTCCCCAGATTTTCATTCTTGAATCTTGCAGCTTTTATGTTCTCTTTGGTTGCTTATTAAATGCCCCTGGAAAGCTGTGCAAATGTTTTCATTATCAGCTGAGAGTTTCTACATGTGCAGGGTGGATTTTCTAATCGTAATTGTCTCAGTCTGTGCTCGCATTTAAATGTTTGGGGGTTAGTTTGGGCCTCCCTCGGGGGTGGCAATCAGATGTTTAATTTTTAGCCATATTATTATTTTAATAAGCAATTGGCTGTCGTTCGCTCAAAATGCGAACACGTGCCACAACAACAACAACAAGCAAGCAGAACTCGTCCAGGAAGTATAGTCCATACATGGATCTATAATTGTTTGTCTTCAGCATATGGCCCGGGGGCTGTGAGAAATGCAATGTGTGCCGTCTGGATGGAGGGGCGTGGTAATATAACGGTGTGTGCGCCCAAATTATAGCCTATCTATCAGAGATATCTTATCGCGCTGCCAAATGAGATGTCCGACAGCAAATTAATGAATGTGGTCAAAAGTGCAAAAGCAAAAAGTGACCAGGCGTAATAATCAGATTATTCAGACACTTCCTTAAATAGACGTTAGCATTTTGAAGGGATGTAATAGTAATATAGTGCTCTTATCTTGTTTGCCAACGATGACATAACAGAAAATTCATATAAATCAAGGAAATACAACAGCGGCAACAACCGTAATACTCTCATATATGTTATTCTAACCAGCCCAGAAGGACGCCACTTAAAACGTCACTCTCCGAAGTTTATTAAATACAAATTTATAACGCACATGTGAACGAACCACTCAACGAAGACGAAAAACAAACAAAAATCACGTTTCTCTTTTGCCCTTTGCCCGCTAATGAAACAGCAAGGGGGTCGCCGGGGTCGGCTGTCAGTTAGGGCTCGCAGTTCAACTGCCGCTCGATTCAAGGGAAGCTCTTCGCTCAAGTGTTTTGCTTCTGGTTACACACTTTGCTCTGTTTTCTCGGTATTTTGCCATAACTCGAACAAATACGCAAACATTTCAACACCTCCCATCCACGGCCAGAGCCACAGTCCCAGCGCCAGCGACGGCACGACTTTTAATTTAAGCCCACTTAACACCTCATAAAACAGGCTGCGTTCCGACTGAATGACTGACTGAATGACTGACATTTCTGCTACCCGCTCTCTCGCTCCTGCTATCTCTCAGTTTAATATAAATTATATACATTTTATACATTTTAATTTTTACATTTAACTGGCAGCGTAACAACTTCCATGCAATTAGGTCGAAAGGGTTGCCCCCCTACAAACACACACAGACACACACCTAAAAAAACAACCCTTAACCTTATGCCTTGTGTTGTTTGTGTGTTATATTTCTATATGTATATCTATTCTTTTTTTGGCATGGCTCTTGCTTGATTGCTACTTTTGGCATATTAAACTTGAAAGTTGTAAAATTTCCCTTGTCATTTGCAAGGACACGTGCGTGTTTCTGTAGGCACCCCCAACCCCAATATGAACACACTCAACCCTCTGCTTGTCCGTTAAGTGCTGCTCGAGTATCGAGTCGAGTTTTGGTAACTCATAACTAAATTAAAGTGTTGCCCCGAGTTTATCTGTCTCGACTCTTGACTCCTGACTGTTGACTGGCAGCTCTGGCAGTTCTCTATGTCATTGATTTGTGGCCTGACTAATCTAAGCAAGTAGCGAGTAGCAAGTAGCGAGTAGCGAGTAACGAGCATTTTGTATGTAACGTGTTCCATTCACAGCCCATAACAATTGCTGTTTATGCTGATTTTTATACCCAACCAACGCACAGACCTGACTATGAATAAGTAAGTGAGTGTCGGTAGCAACATTCAAATGTCCTGAGCGCTGCTTATTTGCCCTGTAATCTTAAGCGACAGGCATTTCTTTACTTATTTATGCACTCTTGCCTAAAAGCGCACACACATCTGTACACGCACACACAACTTAAAAATCACAATGGGGCTTTTTTCGACTTTGTGCTTAGATAAGCAGCCAAGTCTGAGACCTGAGATTCGAGTCCTTCCTTTTGCTTCCCTTTTCCTTCTCGCTTTTTTTTTGTTTTTGGTAGGGGAGGGCTGGGGCAGCCTCTGCTTTATTTTTATGCGCTTCGTGTAAGATTTTTATTGTGTATACTCCGTATATGGCCGCTATCTGAAGGCTGCTATCTGCCACGTTTGCTTTTATTATTTAATGGAGCACAAAATGCATTTTACTCGCCATTGCCGCCGCCTACCACCCCCGCCCCTCGCCCACACATTGCTCCTTGCTGCTTATGTGTGTGTGGTTGGGCATACAAAATTAATAATTTATATATGAAAATGTGCGTTAAGAGCTGTAAGTCTCAGTCGACTCGACTCTACTTGAGTGGAGTCTGTTTGCCAAATTGCTTTAGAGAATGCGCGTTAGGCTGTTTGCCAAGGTCATAAGTAGGACTTGAGGGGACGCCGTGTCGAGATTTGCTCGCTTCTCGCTTCCCGTTGCCCGTTTGCGCATTTTAGTCGTAATTTGCTTAATAAAACGCGGTTGGCATATTGCATAAAATATAAGCAAATGTTGTCCTTTTGTTTCATTCGCTTTCTCCCCTGTTATTTTTCTAAACTCGTCTCGAAGTGAAAAGAGTATATTGGGTTTGTGCAATGTCCGTCCGGCTGTTCGTCCGTTTGTTCGCATGAACGCAATTATTTTTCGCAGCTATTGGAGCTATGGACTTGAAACTTGAAATAAGTACACGTGTCAGATAAAGTATTACAATTTGCTAAAATTCGTGAAAAACTCTATATATCTATTCATTCCATAACTTAGTCGAAACAGAACTGATTTTCATGCTGGATGGCATTTTGATGATTTATGTGCACTTAAAATAAATGCATTATTAAAAATTAAATTTTTTTGGAAAAAAAAATCATCATAATATTTTCGAAAGCAGATCAGATGTCGGATGCAAAGTTTTGGTTGTTATTACACTGGTTATGGTTATGTATTACGCTGTCGGTTACATCCGACTGCAATGTTCCTACTTGTTTTTGTTTCCAATTTATAAATTGCAAGGCAGGCGGCAACGATTCTTGACTCTCAACTCTGAGCTGCCGACTGTCGCTTTTCATTTGCCGCTACTTTGATATATGGGAGATACAGAAAGGGACTAAAGTAAAGAGAGCGAGCGAGAAAGCTGCCAAGAAAGGAGCACCCAGAAGATTGCACTTGGGGCTGGCTAAATGGCAAAGAGCTAAGGACTTTCTGGGTGACTGGGTGTTAGCGAGGGGATGTGTGCATAAATTTGCAAGGCTCGAGGGAGGAGCAGAACAGCTTAGAAGCCTCGGGCCGACTGTCAAGTGGCAAAAGCTGACAAACGGCCGTTTTTTTTTTCATGAGTGCACTCTCCAAAATTTATGCATATGCCCCGAAGGAAACATGTGGGATACCAGAGTCCGTTCACTAATATAATCCATATAAATACCTATAAGCAGTATTGTAAAATCTTTTGACAGGCAAAGATAAAACTGTTTTGTAAATTCATGTGTGAGCTATAATTCAATGTGAAAACTCTAATTTTGAATCTTCTTTTAAATACGATAATAATACCGCCTGCAGAAAGCTGAGGTATTTTTTAATATTCACCAAAAAATGTAATATTAAAGATGATTATATAAATATATGTGAAATTGCAACTGCATGCAGCAGATACACACGGCACAGATGTATCTTAAAGTGTGTACACACAGGCATGACTCGAATTGCGTTGAGATATGTGCGCGATGCTGTTTACAAAAACAACAACAAGCATCGTATGCAGCACACGATTTTCCAATTGAACTCACACGTGTGTACACACACACTCACACAGAAATACACAGGCACAGACACGGATACAGATACACACAGAGAGAGTAGTTGCCGTTTGATGCAGTCGTGCATTCAATCGCTGCGTCGTCACCTCCACGCGGCCAGCCCGAAATCATTTCAAGTTAATAATAAATGGAGCATCATCATCAGACATCAAACTCGTTGAGCAAATATACGAGTACACGAGTATCCTTTTGCGCCAGCCTTCTGAATGTTTGTCTACCCACGACCAGCCAGCCCATCTCGCTTTCTGACTGTTTGCCTGTTTGTTTGCATTGCCTGAAACGCTGTTGAAACAGATTTATTTTTTTTATTTGACTTATTTTACGTAATTTTTTTATATTTCATTTTGCGTGCCGTTTTTCAATTTGCAGCCTCGACGCAGCTTTGGTCATGTAATGAGCTGCTTCTGCTGCGCGCACAAATCAATTAAAATACGTGCCAGGCATTAGAAAGGCGCCTACAACTTGGCTGACTTGGCAATCTGTTAGGCCTATGTACACATATGTATATGCGCGTGTGTCAGTAACTGTGTATGCTTATGCGCATTTCATATTGAACATAAGTCAAGAGGCTGCCAACATGCCAACTCAATTGACAGTTGAAGGCATGGCTCTAGCCCCCATATATATATATGCTATATATATATAGAGATATTCATTTATATCCATATACTATATGAACTGTCATCCTGTTGACAGGCAAGGTAGCCCCATATAGGACACACATGAGTGGAGACTGCTCATGTGCGTGTGTATGTGTGTGTGCGTGTGTGTGTGTTGGCCTTAACAGACATTTTCACAGTTGAGTGCTTTGTTGGAGAAGGCACAGCAGCCGCTCTCTCACTCTCTCCCTCTGGTCGAGCCTTTGCCTTATCTAATTTATACGCATTTCTTGCGTGCGCCGGCTGGTATGCAACAAAAATGTTGTATTGGCCATTATATAAGCCGCTTTGAGTTGGTTTCAGCTCAAAAAGGTTTGCTTTAAATGTTGCTTTGACTAGGCAACCAATCAATGAATTTCCCTGAAGCCTCCTTCACCTCTTCCCATGCAGTCGTGCTTTAAACTTTACCTGGCATGACAAGCCAAACCATATGCTTTAAATAATTCTTAAATATCATTCATGGCAAATAATCAATAAGCTGTCACAAATTTATTGTTTAACAGAGCCTAAAGTATGCTTCAATTATTATTTTAAGCAGATCTGTTGATATTTTTAAGAAGCAAACGAGTTGTGATATTTTTCTTGTTGAAATTTTCTTTAATTAAATTAAATTTTCTTTTTATTTCAAATTTATTTTCATATTAAGGCGCGTACTTCTGTACCTTTATATCATACCCATAAGCCGCCTTTTATATCGCTTTTTGTACAACTGATTCCATTCAGCAACAAACCATCTAAGCTCATTTCACTTGCTTCAGTACGCTTGGCAGCATTGTGCCTCAAACACACACCCACACACCACACACACACACAGACAGACTATTTTAAATCCAATGTGAAACCTTTTCCGCTATTCAATTATACTTGCCTTCAACCAGGACACCTGTCCTGGCACAGACCCACACCCAGACGCTCTGCGCTCCCCGGCCACCCGGCTCAAAATTTATGTCTTCCGAAAACGACACTTGACTGACTTTTGTGCCCGGCCAAGTTGACACAAAAGACAGAGGCAACTCAAATGCCAGCGGCAGCTCCCTGCGTGTCCATCAGCTGCCTGCTGCGCCCACAGCACCCGCTCCTCAAAATATGCAAATAAATTACTAATAACCCCAGAATGTAACCCTAACACGGAAAAAAGCACATATATCCACAGCAACAAACAGTTGATGTGCCTGTGCGAGTGAGTGGAGTGTGAGAGTGAGTATGAGTGTGAGTGTGAGTGTGAGTGTATTCCTATTCATAATTCAAATTTTACGCCACAATAAACAAAAATGCCTAAAATAATGCAACACGGCACATGCCGCAAACACACACAGGCACACACACACACATTTTGAGCTGAGTAAGTCATAAATTATGTAAATTTAATTTTACGCCCCGCATATACCAGCAATATATTGGATATACACATAAACGTATAAGTATGGATGGGCCGGCCAAGTCGACCACAAAATTGTAAACCAAAAAAAAAAAAAATACAACAAAAAAAAGCCGAAAAAATGTTATTATGTAAATAATTAATGGCATGTAATTATCTAAATTTTAGACAATTAGAAAAAATTAACACAGCAGCAGAAGGACGACCGAAAAATGTATGACATTTTTATTATGCGAGGCGACGAAGACGACAAACGAAATAAAATAGGAAAAAAAAATTAAAAGAAAATTTATATGGCATGTCCCTGCCTCGAGTTTCCGTTACACATTTAACGGCATTTTAACGCATGCTAATGACCCAGCCCGGCCAAGGGGTGCTGTCCAGAAATATAGGCATACTTTTGTTGGGCCAAGGCATAAAAACAAGGTGTAGCCCTTTGAAAGGTTTGCCATTAATTAGACGCCATTCGACACAGCGACGTCTGCCAAAACATTAGTTCGCTTAATTTATTAGCTAGATATATATGTGTGTTCATCATAGTATGTGTGGATATAGGGCTGGAGTCGAGGGCAGGCAGCCAAAATGCGAATTAGCAAAATATGCCAAAGTTATAGCCCTAGAATATACATACTTATACTATGACAAGATTTGGCCACATGTGGGCTGTCATTTCGGGCTAACATAAAATAATATTGATTTCGCTTGCGTAATATGCGTGTCTGTAGGTGTATGTGTGTGTGTGTGTGCGTGTGAGCTTTAAAATTCACTGCTCAATATTGAGCGCACTCTTTTGGGGCATTCTAAAATTGGGCGAATTAAAAAATTTTTAAATATTGCCAGAAATAAATTTAAATTAAAAATTTGAATTCGTAATTAAGATTTAATTAATTTTATTTATTTTAAACAAATTAAAATTCTACACTCCGGATATTTTTTTAAAATAAGTTTAAAAATTTGAAAAGAGACTTTAAAATATTAAAGCATATCGTTTTTGCTGAGCTCTACTTACTAAACAACATATCTACAAAGACTTCTTTTGTCTGATACTTATCAAAACTACCATCTATATAGACCATATTTATACAATATGTATAACAGACAAGCAATTGTCTGCTCTGAAAATATGGTGTTTATGGAGATTGCAGTTATGCCTTTGGCTGCTGCTCAATGCCAATGGCTCAATGTATCTTGGCCACCCAGACGAACTTTAATTGCCACTTGCTAATTGCAAACACGAGCATAGCGACCATTATATACAGCTGCCATATTTCATATATCAAAGATATATAAAAAGGGAGGGGCGGAGAGAGAGAGAGCGAAAATAAAAAGAAATAAAAAAGAGTGAAAAAACTATTTGCCCATTGAACGAAGCGCAGCAGCCACAATAAACGTGCAACATGGGTGAGAACGAACATAAAAAGCAGCCTCGCATGAGAAGCACCACTGATTAGTATCAAAAGGATGCCGAGGATGTGGATGTGGATGCGGATGATATAGTGTGTCGTTGTGCCTGCGCCTGTGTTAGTTGCGGTTGAGAGTCGCCGTTGCCCTGCAGCTAGCTCCCTAACAGCAGAGCAAAAACTTTTGATTAAGCTACAGTTATGGCAGGTTGTTACCAAAAGACAGACAGTAAGAGAGTGAAACATACACAGTGATAAACAGAGAGAGAGGAGAGAGAGAGAGAGAGAGACGGTATGTTTGCCCCTAAAAGCATGCTACATGCTATTGTTTTGCTTGCTAGCTCGTTAGTTTGTTTTGCTGTTGCTCGCTTGAGGCGCAACCTTGTCTTTGCTTTTAGGTGCCTTCCCTCGCCCCAGCCAGATGCCTTTGCCAGTGACAAATATCTGGAGCGCAACTCTCAACTCTCTATCAGCAGCTGCACACAAAAAACTTTTGCGTAAAACTTTGATGATTTTTGATAAATATAAGAAGCAGAAAAAACATATATACATATATATAGTATATAATAAACTAGCGATTTCAATAAGCCAACATTGCTTAGAGCACAAGCTACGAATATTACTTTTCTATCAACAGAAACTTGCAGCACACTCAATTCGAAACCATTTTCAAAACTACCAAAGCTGATAATGATCATCATCATCGACATCAGCGTCATCATGCCGGCAGTTCTCGTTGTCGAAAGCATAATAAAAATCGCTTTTCATGTGGCGGATTCTCTACGTTAGCCGCCGTCGCTGCTGCTGCCATAACAAAGCCATAAAACGTACTTTTAATTGCATTTTCGTTGTTCCATTTTATGTAGTTGAGTTGGCGATTGCATAAAAACAACACAGCCCAACTGACCAGGCCCACAGAGAGCGTCAGCGAAAGAGCAAGAGAAGAGAGAGAGAAAGAGATCGTAGAGAGTGAGTGCAGGGGTCTTGGGTGGGTAATTCTGACTTGGCTGGTTCAATAGACGGCGCCGCATTCTAATTGCAGCGAGTGCTGGCTGTGGGGATGCAGATGAAGGCACTTACGGCTTGACTGGCTCCTTCTCTTTGCTCACTTAGAGCGCTTGGGCATCATAAACTAACGCAGTTTATGTGGGGGTTCAAGCAACCAATACACACACCCACACACACACACACACACACACACGCACACGAACGCAGCCAGGCGCATAGTACTTGGCAGTTTGGCACTTGGCACTTTTGGCATTG
The DNA here is from genome assembly GCA_035041545.1 of Drosophila colorata. Taxonomy (NCBI): domain Eukaryota; kingdom Metazoa; phylum Arthropoda; class Insecta; order Diptera; family Drosophilidae; genus Drosophila; species Drosophila colorata. Next base: position 14,450,954 of record JAWNLD010000564.1, on the reverse strand, counting down.
CATACGCGTAGGCGGCGTCGCTCGGACTAGTCCGCCATGTCATGCACGACTTGTCGAGGCGCTAAAATTTGCGGTTTAACGTTGCCATTGGCGCCGCACCAACCTCCGCTAACTGCCCCACTGGCGCTCGCTGCCATTGGCATTGCCATTGCCATTGCCATTGCTCTTTGTCAACGGCTCAACACTTTGTCATAAGGCTAATTGTGTGCTAAAGGCATCTTTTCGGCCAAGTCAAAACATTTTTGTTTGCTTTTATTTTGTTTTCTAATTTTTTTTTTTTTTGTGGTTTTTTGGTTCTTTTTGCTTGCCCGCCAAAAGATTTAATTAACAATTTGACTCTCAAAGGCTTCCCAGAGATGTGGGTTGCTACGTATTTTGGCTTTTGGCTACATTTAAATTTCAAATTATGTGCGCTAATTACGCAGCTACAGAGCACCCGAACCACCCATAATTAGCAGGGCTTTTGTGGAAAGCCTGCAGCCTGAAACAGTACGAGGAGCCCAAGCTGAAGCTGTAACTGAGTCTCGAAATCTCTGAGATGCCTTAGCAATGTTCAGTCAATTTCTCTATAGGCGGAGTCTGATTAAAAAAATGTAAATTAATATATTGCTTTTATTTCACTTCACTTTGAAGCAGTAAATACTCCTAACCGTGGAGAGTCCTTTACAGTTTATAAAGCTGCACCAAATTGAGGTCAAATAGACCTCAGAGTACAGAGTGCAGGCAGTTCATTAACCAACAACGACTGCAATCAAAAATGCACAATATCGGGGCATGAAAGAACTGCACACAGAAGCCAGACAATTATGCTGCCTCAGACTCTTCGGACTTCAGAGTCATGTGGCTGGCTCGATATGTGAGCATTTCAGTGTTGTTTTTGCATGCTGTGTGTACAGCAGCAGCTGCGGGTGTCGACATTGATAAAGCATTCAAAAGCAGCAGGCAGCGGGCAGCGGGCATCAGGCAGCAGGCAGCAACATGCTGCAAAAAGCAATGCATACAATGCAGCTCAGAGATGAACTGAGAACTGAATTGAGGCTGAGGCTGCAACAGCGGCTGTTTAGCAAGCCAAGATGCTCGGGTGTATTTTGCTTGAGCTGGAAAACGTTTTTCAATTTATTACCCCGGCCACATCAATCATTTATCAGCCACAGACGCCGGCCCCAAGCTTTACCGTCCCGCACCCCTTGCCAGACCGCAGCAACGTAGTCAACGAACGTGCGACTAAATGAACATTTTTGGTTAAACATTGGTTTAAATTTTGCGGCGTCATCGCCAGTGCCAGTGCCAGGGCCAGACCCAGTGTTAGTATCAACAACAACAACAACAACAGCAGCAGCAAAAAGTCCTCCTGCATCCTGTCACTGTCAACAACATGGCGGCATTGGCGTCGCTGTATACAAAATCAACAAGGCTTCAGTTCATCGACCACTTAATTTATCCAGCTGAGCTTTGAGTAAAGGCAAAAGCGAATTTATGCTCGACGCCAATTGTGGCGTGGCTGTGGGCAATGAGGCGTGGCTGGCATGCCTTTGGTCAGACAGAGAAATGCACTTAATTGCCATCACGGCCGCCCATTCGTTGACTGTTTAGCGACAGATCTCCCCTCCAATTCCCCCAACATCCAGTTAACTCCAACTCCAGCTCCAGCGCCAGCTTCAGCGTTGGCATTACAATTAAAAAATCAGCGAGCCAAAATTAAAACGCAGCATGCATTTAGGCGCACATGGCAAAGACCAGCAAGAGCAGTGGATGGGGATGGGGGCGGGGGCGGGGGCGGGGTAGAGAGTTGCGAAGTGAGAGAAGGCCTCGTGCAGACCTTTCGTTCATTCATTATGCATTAATGTAAATACGGTAAATGTTGTCCAATCATTAACATAATTGAATTACAAACAAGCGGGCGCCCAAATTGGGGTCCTGTAAATGCGCATGCATAAATCGCAATTTTAATTACTTGCTCGACTAATGGATTGTGTGTTACGGTAGCCAAATTACCAACTAAAAAGAGTTACTAGCCCAAAACTGGTAACAAGCAATAACAATTCCAACTGCAGCTCTCTATTTGCTAGCGTTGAACATTAAATATTTTACGAGATGGCGCCCTGGCGTTGGCCAGTTCCGCGCTTCTATAAAGCAATTGAATTCTGCAGTTAAAAGCTTCAATCATTTTCAATTGCCGCAAACTAATGGCTGATTATAAAATATGCATTCGATAGCCAACTGGGCTAACAGGACAGCCGAGCAGGCAAGCAGGGCAAGCTGCCTGTCGTCCTCGGTCGAGTCTTTCGATAGCTAATGACAGGAACGGCAGCGAGTGATGAGCCAATCTAAGGCCAAGCGACCAAAATGACACCTGAGTTGTATAAAAAGCAATCATCAAATACGGGTTTCGGTCGACGTTATTGATTTGCTTGGTTTTGCGGTGCCGGATCGGCATAAAGCCTCCAATTAAGTTTTATTTTAATGTATTTCATTTGAACGTCTTTTAATGGCATTTTTCGTATGGCTCCCATGTTACTCATTTGCCATAAACCGAAAGGTGACCACAACACGTAGCCAGCTCCAGTCACTGACATCCTTTGGGGTTGCTCTCGGGCCATGTGCATGTGGCTAACGATGTCGATGTCGATGTGGATGTGGATGGGCGTTAAGTGTTGCCCGCCAGTCGACGCTCGATGGTCGCCAGTCGACATGGGTCGCATGGGTGAGATTTAAGCTTTAATGATGCATGAAGCGGCACAGGATGTGGCTGCCCAGTCGTGGGTAAAAGGCAATGAGCGCAAATGTGCAGAGACAGAGAGAGAGAGGGAGAGAGAGGGCGAGAAAGAGAGGAGAAGAGAAGAGAAGATAGGGGAACCGGCAGCCGAAAGATGGGCTTGCATATTGAGTGGCATTTAAATGCTTGAGAACGCTGTGCTGTGGCCAATGTTTGAAGGTGTTTATGAAGAGTGCTACATCATCGAAAGTTGATGGCGAAATTGCCAAATTGAATTTGATAATGGGGTTTTTAGTGTTTGAGCGTTGGTAATTGACATGCTCTAAGCAGAAATCCGGGAACTGATTTTCAGAACAGCGAAATATTATAATTAAATGTCGTAATCACTTGTTTCCCAATTATATTGTATGCAAACTTCTTAACGAACTGTTCATAAAATGTTTCCCCTCTTTTTCGCTTTCAGATGAACCGTGCTTTACAGCTGAAGCCAGCTGAAAATGAAAGTCGCAGCGGTAAGTAATCAAATTCAAAGTTGTGACCAACACACGCATATTTCTATAATTTTATTTTGCCATTTGGCAATTCAATTTGCCGCTGACCAATCAAGTCGCCATAGGTACCTAGAAATATAATTACTTTACTGCCAAACACATTCGGCCGAGCAAACTTGACCCGACGTTCTTGTGTAAGTTCTCCTTGTTCCTCGGTTCTTGTGCTCCTTGGCAAAAGTGCAGCGTCAACGAAACTTTTTATTCGCACCTTGGCTAAGTATGTGCCGAACTGAAACTCAAGCTCAAACTCGAACCCAAAACTTGAAATCTCGTCCTCTTTTATTTTCAACACCTACAACACACGTCAGCTGAAATTACGGGCGCTCTTCGATAAACTGTCAAAACTGTCTGCAAAAATTTGACATTTAACAACAACAGCAAAAACAAAAAAACAACCTCCAAGAGGAAAAAAAAAAATCAGAGAAATACAGCATTGGTATAGAAAATGGGCGAAAAAAAAAAGTTATAGCAAAACAACGTTGAACTGTCAATGGCAGGCAATGGCTGCCGGACAAGGGCGCTCCGCTCTGGTCAGGGCGCCATATTGTTTTTACTGGGCAGCCCCGCTGTTGTCATGTTTCACGCTTGTTTCTGACAGCCCGCCCACCTCTCCGCCCGAACCACTCGAACCTTTGAAAACAAAAAAAATAAAAGTGGGCAAAGATTTGCATAATTTACACAGCACTTGATTTTTTCTTTTTGGGTCATTTCTCGAGTAGTTCCAGCATTGATAAACTTATTGACAAGCTCATTATGCATAAGGCAGCAAAATGGTTTTCCAACCGTATCGAAAGACTGAAAATGTACAGTTAAGAACAACAAAATGTACTTAAGGGAGTTCAAAGCAGTTTGCTAAGTGGGGAAAGCATTTTATATGAAAATACGCTTGAAAAACAAAAGAGATCTATTCAAAATGGATAACTACGCCATAAGCAAGATAACGTAATATGAAAGCGTAAAACATTTAGCTAACGTTACGTAAACGTAATATACGATTTTTATGCACAAGTGCAGCTTGATTTGATTTAATTCTTATGTAACGTTAGCAATCACGTAAGCAAACTATCCGGCCACATACGCTGCGAAGTCTTTTGGCCAAAAAACTATGCGCTCGAAATTGAGTTGCCCCATGGGGCAGGTGGCAGCCGCAAAAGTCAGTGCACTCCGCGCAATCTTTCAAGACATTTTGCAGCTGGCAACGCTTATCGAAGCAGCGCAGTGCCCAAAATGTCCATTGCACAAATTGCTTGTGCACACACACACAAAGCGAAAGAGAGAAAGGGAATGGGAGGGAAGCAGGGAGCGAAAGAGGGAACGTAGAGCCATTGCTCATAATAGTCAACGTTGACGGTCGTTGGATGGTCGACGGTCGCTGTGGCAAAAACTTGACAAAGTTGATGTGTCAAATCAGCAGAAGGCGAGCTGAAAGCAACGCAGCAGCAGCAGCAGGACTTGAAACGAAGGATACCACCAGCTATACAAACGGATGACCTTTAAACTTTGCCAAAGGACATGAAAGCACTAATCGTTACGTTGCTCCCTTCATTCATTCAACGTTCATTTGCCAGTTGCTTCGATTTTACTTCACTGATGCTGATGCTGTTGCTGTTGCTGCTGCTGCTGCTGCTGTTGCTGCTGCTGCTCAGCTTTCAGCCCTGCTCTGCTGAGCTCTATGAGCGCTTGGCGGCAACAATTTAAACTTTTCTAATCCGCTGGGGATTCAAACTTCCAGCTGCAGTGGCAGTGGCAACTCGACGGCAATCTGTCCGCACAATTGTGTAGCTCTGGATGCTGCCCTTCACTGGCAGCGCCGGGACTGGGGCCAGTTTCAGAACCGGGCCCATCAGCAACGCAATCAAGTCGACATTTCTGTTTGTTGCCTTGTTTGTATTCCTTGCTCCTTGGTCTATGAGCATCACTGCCTCGGCTGTTACTGCCGCTTTTTTGGCCAACAAATTTCCAAGAAATTAAAGCGCTCAACTTTCTGGCCGCTATCAGCAGCGCACTTGGCAACTCAACAGCTCCCGACTTTTGACTTTGGCTTTTGTTCAGGCCCAAAAGCCTAGGCCAAAATGCAATTATCCAAGGACAAGTTTAATTGCTTGGTTGAGAGCTCAGCAAAAGTCGACTGCAACTTTGCCGCTGACATTTGCATTCCGGTTTTTTTTTTACCACCTTAATTTTTTTTAAATCAAATCAAGCATAAAACATGTGAACACTTTAATTTTCGTATGTCGAGACTTGTTTTACATTGTCATCTGCATTTGAGCAGCTCAAGGGACTATTTCGTTCCGGCCCTGTAGCTAAAACTTCATCAATTTCAACTCAAAGCAAACTGGGAAATATAAACGTTGACCCGCTCGCTTCTCTTCTGCTAAAAAAAAAAAAAAAATGGACAAAATTGTTGCATATTGTCCTTTGTCTTTTGGCTGTGGCGCATACGCAATTTTCTGTGTGCCATATCTAAAGTCTGATGACTTTCATTTCATTTGCCCTGACACACACGCACACAAACACACGAATGCACACGTTTAGTTATTTATCTTGATATTCTCCTTCTCTCACACACATTCATGTTTCATCATTATCAAACTCATATTGTCGCCAGCTTCGTCTTCGTCTTCGTCTGCGTCTTCGTTTGCGTTTACGTCTCTCGCTTTTACGCGTAATTTGTACTTGTCTAACACGTAATGATGTCACGTAAATTGCATACGTTGGCGTTACGTTGCGTTGCGTATTTTTAAACTGCACGCCCACACACACACACACACACACACACAGCCCGAGCAAATTGAGCAGAGCGAGCGAACGGGCAAACGGGCGAGCGGGCGACTTAAAGTCAAATTAATATTACTCATACGCAGCGTACCTTAAGCAATGTGTATGTGGCAAAGAACTGGCACAAGCTGTCTCTGTCTAACTGTCTCTCTCTCTCTTTCTCTCTCTCGTGCTGTCTCTCGTTTGCTCTTTCTATCGTACATAAATAAATTGTGAAATCCGTGCCATTTCCTCGAACGCAACACAGATTTATGTTTCTAAATGCGCATTAATTTCCTTACCTTTATCCTGAGCTGCCTCTGTCAGTGAGTGTGCGTATGTGTGTGTGTCGTGTGTCATACGTCAGTAAATCAGCTGACTACTGCCTTGCTACCTGCTACCTGCTGCCTGCTTCCCGTCTCGACTCATTCATCATACTTATAAATATTCATTTCCTTTACCGCGCTCTGCCCAAAAATGATTGCAAAAGATTAAAAATCAACTCTATAAAAATATGCGTACATACACACACACACACACACACACGCACATTTCGAGCGTTGATAAATTACAAAGTAAATTAACAAAAGCGGACAGAGAACGAAAAAGAAAATTAAACAGACAATTGTTCTGTCAGTCCATCTATCAGCCAGTGGGTCGGAAAGCGTATGTGAATATTTTCCCATCGTTTTCGGCTTTCTTATCGATAGCGAAACAAAAACTTTGAGCGGCTCATTTTCTGGATGCGCAGGCAGCCTGATTATTATAGACAACGCCTCATCAAATTGAAAAGCAATGAACTATGAAACAGCCCGAATAGAGAGAAAAACTAACCCTAGCAACAGCAACGCACTTCTAATAAGCAGGAGGCGCAAAAGTTTTCCGGCCAGCGTGGGAGGCGAAAAACTAATAATAATAATACGCAGCGTTGGCTGCAAAAACTTTTCTCATTTGTGCACAGTTTTTCTTCACCAGCCAGCCAGCCAGTCCCGCAGGCGTCGATATCTCCTTAAGACTGCTGTTGCCCGTTCGCATGATTACGCATTTGAATTGTATTGGCGGCAATTTGTGCTGCCTACTTTTCGGCGAGGTGACGCTGGCCAATTTCATTATCGACACTTTACCTGTCACTGTTAGCCAGCTTTTATGGGGCCACCCCTGAAAAACTTGGCTTATTAGCGTGCGTAACAACGAAATGTTTATGAGCGTGCGTCTTCCAAGTGCTCCACACATTTTTGATGTACACACAATAAAATGGAGGGCGACAAATTCAATTGAATTTATATTGTGCTATATAGTACATGTTTGGCAGTAGATTGGAACTTGTCTGGCGAATGATGATTGGCTTCGGCAGGCTGGCTAAAAGCAGGCGGCGCAAATTAAAAAATTCACCACTAAGCCCAATAACAAAGCCGCACACAGACAAAAGGCATAAATAAAGGCCAAAGAGGCTAAAGGCAGCGCCTAAAAGCAGACATCAATTTCTGCGTTGCCTGCTGCTTCTTTCCTTCGTTCGTTCTGTTGTCTTCTCTTCTCTACAGCGCCCCGCTCTGCGCTCGCAAATTCTTTAATCAGCTTAAATTCACACGTACCAAAAGCGACGTATAGCCATTGATTGGAGGCTTACACGTTGCCCCCTTGCTGCACCACTGCTGCTCTTCTCCAGCAATCTTTATATGCCGCTGCCTTAGCCCCCAACTCTTCGTTTTCTTTTTGTGCTGCTTTTATCACAGCCAGTTCAAAGGCGCGTATGTGTATTTAGGCTTTTATTGTTTTTGACCTTTTTCTTTTTTTCTTCTCATTTTTTTTTTTTGACAACAAAAAATCGATTTTCCACACACACACACACACACACATGCGGAGGCCCACGCAAAACAGAAAAGCGAAAATGCTAAGGAAATAATTTCGCCCAAATAAAAGTAAATCACAAGCAGCAGCCGCCGCATTCACAAGTTCAAATAAGCGATAATAAGTATTTATATGCCCCAAAATGTAGGCATCACATTTTCCTTGTATTTGCTGTATACATATACATATATATACATAGTGGAAAACAGGCTGTTAAATGCGTTTTAATGTTTTTCATCGCCAGAGCAAAAAGAAAACAAAGTTGAGTCTGGCAACGCCGCAGAGCAGCATCTTAAATATTTAAGCATACTTTTAGGCAGTTTTTTTTCCTGTTTTTCTGTTTTGTTTTGTGCTTTGCGTAGTTTGTCTGCGCATCATTTTTCTTACGTTCTGGCTTGATTTTTTTTACGAGCGAGTGAAGCCTGTCAATTGGCTGAATGCCTCGTAAAAATGCCAGAGGCCTAGACGGAGGCACAGCAAAGAGCCAAGTGGCAGCCAAAAACGATTTGTAATGTTTTCTTGGCCGCGCCGGAAACGGAAAAGCACCCAAATACAAACACAGACAGCGCGTGAGAGTGTGAGTGTGTGTGTGTTTGTGTGTGTGTGTGTGTGTGTGTGTGTGTTTGTGTGTGTTTGTGTGTTGCTTTTAGTTTGTTATTGTTTTCTTTTGAAGAGGGCGGGGCTCTCGCTGTTTAGGCCTGCCAAATGTCATCATTAGCGTTTCAATTGCCATTTTAGTCCGTGACACTTGAAGCATTTGCATAAAATTCAAGTCAAGTTGTTGACATTGATGGCTGACGTTCTTTGATGTTTGCTTTTGAGACAAAATAAAACAACGAAGCTCAAATACCCTGCAGCCTTAAAAGTTGCCTAAAAAGCAACTTCCAAACGAAGCTTATCGAGGATTTTGTAGAAAAGGAAAGTCTAAAGAATACATATTTGCATAGACCATGTTTTGTGTAAGAACTGATTGAAATGTGATAATAATCTAGCAAATTTAATTTTTAATGATATATTTATTGATGCAGGGTAACAAAAAGTCGCCGCTTATTCAATTTATGCTGCGGCATCTTTGACTATTTTATTGAATAGAGTCGTCGCGGCTTAGTCCTGATTTACTTTAGCTCTACCTAAGCTGACCTCCAACCTGAACAGCTGGACACAAATAAAACCATAAGCCCAAATCAAAAAAAAAAAATACTGCTGATCTTATCAACGCGGCAATTGTCTGACGCTTTTGCGTCTGCTTTTGTTTGCAGTGTCTTCATTTCACCTGGCAGGGGTGGCAGAGGGGGGAGGAAAGCAGTTCACGATAAGCGACACGCAACAACGACGAACGAGGGGTGAGAGGCTAAGAGGGCAGTACAGTCGCAGCTGGCAATCAATAGTGTCAACTGGGCGACGGCTGGCGGGGCGTATGTGTAATATAAAAAGTAATTATTTCTTATGCAATGTGACCAGCTCGAGGAGCAATAGGCGAGGGGGCCGCGGAAGCCCGATAAGCATCTGGAACAGCATTTTATTGCAAGCGGCGCAATGTTTTAATTGTTTGTCGTGCCAGGGTTGCCATTCTGCTGCTCGGTTACTTTTGTCCTCCTTTTTTTTTGTTGTATTTTTACAAGCAAACAGCTCAGCTATAACAGATTGTAATCTTAATTGCATTTAGAGTGCCTTGCATTGTAGGTTAATAATCATAAATGTTATGGTAATAGTCACAGCATATGTGTACGTGTGAGGCATTTTGTTGTGGCTGCAACAATGTGTACTCCCTTTGGTCAAGCTCTCGAAAATATACTTTAAATTTAATGCACTGACATTTGCAGAGTGCTGCATGTGCAGCTGGCAATTAGAAAAATTGATATTGCGGCGCACTCGAAATGAAAAGTGCCCGCCGTCAAAGTGAGGTGAGACACGGACATAATGTTTACTAATGCAGAGTCATCAAAATTATTTGCCAAATGTTAATGTCTTTTTTATTATTGTACTTAAATTAATAAATGTTTTTATGTTCCCTACCTATCTATTCTGAGCTATAATTTAAAAATAATAACCTTTAACCTTTTCTTTTCATTCTTTAAAGCAAATGAACTATCCCAGTTCTACTTAAGTCAATATCTGACTAGCTTAAGCATTTAATACAGTTTGTTATCTTTTAGAACATGTGATACATATACATACATATATATAAACAAACTCGTAAACTCTGGTTTCCCACAGATATCGTCTAGAAGTCCGTAGTTCCCAGCTGTTCTTGTTGTTGCTGTTTTGTGACTTGCCAACACGCCATCTAGCCATATCTGGCACACAGCTCCCCTCGCCAGCCAACCCCTCTTCAGCCGTCCTTGACGTGTAAAAGAGATAGATAGCATTTTATGCGAATGTTTTGCGCTGCACGTTCCCCACCGGCCCCCCCTCTGACAGCACACTTGAGCAGGCGAGCACAAAGCGGAGCTCTGGCGTTTGCTTGGCTCATATACTTTACAAATCTTGATAGCTTAATAGCGAGCAAGACGAACTGTGGGAGATCGGTCGAGGGGGGATGAGAGACTAAAAAGCAAAGACATGTTTTGGCCAGCGGGCGAGCTAAAAGAATTCTGGCACATTAAAGAGCCAAAGCGTAAGCCAAAAAGCTAAAATAATATGAAAAGCCATAAAAATAACAGGGGCGACCGCAACAGCAACATCAACTGCAGCAACAACAACAACAACAGTAAAAACAAAACGAAAAGCTAAGCACAAGTTTTGGGTTCAAATTTTTTCATATGTGCTTACCCTTCCCATTCTCTCTGTGACTTTGTTCTAATTTAGGCGAAATCAATGGAACCCTTCGCAAGTGTCGAGCGCGGCGCTCTGGTTAAATTAATGAACGTAGGTGGCGACAGCAAAACAACGAGAATTTATGTTAAGTTGAGTCACCAGCAGCGACAAAAACTATAAAAATTAACGAGCTGCAAGTAATGGAGCATACTTTCTGGCGTTTTGCACCCAGGCGAATGGGCATAAAATGCGCTCTGCTGCCTCCTGTTTGGCCATTGTTACTAAATATATACCCCTCTCGCTCTCGCTCTCCCTCTCGAAGTGAGACTGTGTGTGTAGTATTATAATGCCATTATCATTTTTATTATTGTATTTTAAATGCATTTATATATAAACTTTATATATATATATATATATAATTTTTGCCTTTTTGTTGTGCCTTTCATTTATAATTTTTAATGCTTGGCCAGCTCACAGCTCATTAGGCAGGCAACAACAATCGACAGCAAATTGTTGAAAGTGCCTGCTGCCAAGACGCAGGCGTAGTCAAGATTAATGTATTGTTGTCACAGTCCACGTATCCTGCCACACACACACACACACACACACGTAAATACACATACACACCCCAGAGTTCTGTCTGACAGCTAAGCAGCGCTTTTTATTTTTTTGAAAGTCGCCTTAAAGTCATGTACACGTCTCCCTGAGCCAGTGCTGTTAACTGCATTTAAAGTAGTTGCTGCGTAGTTTTCTGTTTCTTCTTCATCCTTTTGTCTTCTTTTTCTGTTCGGGAAATGGCACAATAGTTGAACAGTCGAATGTGAGTCGAGTTGGGTCAATCACACGACTGCATGCAAGCCAGTGAGAATGTGTTTGGGGCTTGGCTTGCCAGATGGAAAGATGCTAAGGCACAAGCTCAAGAGATGCGGAAACATGCAAGCTGAACCACAGTTTACATGCTTGGATCGCATTGGAAAAAATAAATCAAATTAGCTGCCAACTGAATCGTTTTATGCAAAGCATATTAAAATATATGCTTTTCAGATGCACTCAGATAGCATTCACTAAAAAGTGGACTTTTATTGAACTAAAACAAATTTTTTAAGTATCTAAGATGGGGCCATATTTTATGTTAAACACTATTGGGAGCTGAGCAAGCTTATAGTAAAACCATAAAGGCACGCCTTGCCAATAATAAATATAATTCCCAGGCATGTGCACTGCACCCATAGATTGACCCCAAGCATAAGTTGCTTGTTGTTATTTAAAACAAACTTAAAGCACTGCAAATGCATTGCATCATGCACTCTACACAGACTCTGATTTAGCTGCGACTTTGTTGTGTGTGTTTGTGTGTGTATATTTGTTTGCTTGGAACAAACGTGCCTGCAACAAAACAAGCCCTGGCCATAGCTATAGCCACAGCCATATATCTATCTATAAAGCGAGTCATCCAACTATCCATCCATCCATCCAGCCATCCATCTATGCAATGCAGCAAGTCATGCAGCGCAGCTCGCTGACCCGCACGATGCCTTTGTCTGCCCCCAAAGCTGTCTCACTCTCTCCCTCTCTCTCTCTCTCTCTCTCTCTCTCTCTGGCACAGTCTGTCCAGCTTGCATGCATTTGGCTTTACAAACAATATTTGTTGTTGTCTTCACGCAACAACTACATCAAACTCAGAGCTCCCATCGAGCTCTGTCTATTTTGAATCCTCTTTTTCACTTTTACCCCACCCACTCCCACTCCCACTCCCCTGCCCTGATCCGAGCCCAACGCCCACACCAAAGACTAAACAAACTAATATGCTATGCTTAAAGCGTACATATTGGACTTACAGTTGTTGTTGTTAGTTGCTTGTTGTTATTTTTGATGTTGTTTGTACACAACAAGCAGAGTGAGAGAGTTAGCTCCAGCTCCAGCTCCAGCTGCAACCGTTTGCCGGCTACAACAAAAGGCCTCCCGCTGCTCTCCTGCGCTGCCCAGTCCCTGGCTGTCATATTTCGTGCTCTCACGCTGCCTACATGACACGCCATTGTGCTGGCCCAAAGTTTTCCACAGCGACCCGCTGAGCTCTCCAGCTGAATTCCCGAGCTGGGCTCACGTTGACGACCATGCTCCCATGCCTGGCACCGGCCCGCCCCCGTCGCACGCTTATCATATAAATTCTCCGGCTGCTTGTTTTTTTTTTCTTTCTAATTTTTTTCTTTTCTTTTTGTTTTGCTCTCTGATCCCGGCCATAACATAAAAGGCTAAAAAATGTTGGCTTGCTGCTCTGCCTGCGATTGAAGGCTTAAGCGCCGGTCGGTCAGTCACTCAGTCATTCAGTCAGTTAGTTAGTTGAAAGGCGCTTCGGTTGTTCGTCCTGTGCCTGTGCTAAGCAAACAAACACAAACAAAATCAACGCCAAACAAAAACAACAAAACAGCCTATAGGCTATAGTTCCCTTGGAATATGGTCGAACAGTTTTCCCCTGTCCCACCGTTGCTCTATCTGTCTATCGGTCTATGCTGCAGCTGGAAATGCGTTTTACACTTGACAGCTGTGGCGAGCATTGCCCAAAGCTGTAGCCAAAAAAGTGTTGACTTGTTATTTTAGGTGTTTGGTCAGAATTATTCTGTATGCAAAAATTACTGTACTCGACAGAGAAGAGATTTTTCTTCAGATCACAAAGATAGCCTACTCAGCAAATACTCTGTCTGGACTTTAAGCGCTCGAAGCTTGATTTAACCTTAACCAATATTCGATTTAAATTGCCAGGCGGGAAAACTCAATATAATGTTTCTCTGAGCATGTAACACAACATGCGAAGTTATAAGAATACCCTCCCAAAGAGCATTAAAATATTAAATACTCATTATTATCAGTACAAAGATTTTGGTTATAAAACGCAACTGGGACGCAGACAATTTGGTAGCACTATAAACTCATCAGCGTAATGAAAATTGGCCGTCGCAGACGACAACAGCAACAACACCCATAACAACTGTCGCCCGTTGTCTTTAAAACTCTATCAAAACGCGCGCATGTGTTTAATTACCCGCTTTGAGTAGAGTAGACGACGTCACATTGTCGGATAGTTAAAAATTTACTATGATAATTAAAAATTGCTCAGCATAGAGTAAGAGAAATCTAATGAAAAGTGGCAGAAGCTGCGATGTGATGCGTTTTATATAAATTTCGAAACGTAAATACGAGTCCTGGCTGGTAATTAATAACTGAAGCAGCAGGCGAAGGTGGAGGAAGGAGGAAAAAGCTGGGGGACGAGGAGCAGGACGACAGCACAGTTGAGTTGAACACAGCCCCGCCCATAAAAGTATGCTACACAATTTTCAATGCTGAAAGCGCGATAAAAATGAAATTTTATGTGCTGCTTAAGGGCGTCGCTAAAGGTTATTAAATTTGCGGGGCTCGTGAGTGGGTGGGTTGGTTACGGGTCTGTCAGGGTTGTCAGGGCGCTTAAAGCTGTCTCGAACACATAGTTTAATTGAAAACTTTGCTGTGTGACTTTCAAATGACATTCAAATGTGGGGCCGGCAAGTAAAAAGAAGCAACAGCAACAGCAGAACAAGTGCAGCACATGGTAATAAAATTATGATGTAGCTTTTGGGCAACAGACGGCGGCGGTGAGAGCAGGTTGGCAGGTTGGCAGTGGGCGGTGGGCGGTGGGCGGAGTAGAGAGACGCGCATTAAGTGCCATTGTCTGCCTGTTAACATGCTCATTACTAGGCAAAGGCAAAAACAAAGCTGAAACTGAAACTGAAACTCGTTCATGACTTCACTTCAATTATAATTACGTCAAACAGTGCAACAGAAGAAAATGTGCAACTTGAGGCAAACAGCAGATAGAACAGAGACCAAACCCCAGCCAGGACTCACTTACCAGACAGACTTGTCGACAACACAAACAACTCGCAAGTGAGCATTTCCTTTAATGCCTGCCATTGCGCTTTTGCCTTGGTTTTTCTCTATTATTTCTTCTTCTGTTTTCCTTTTTTTTTTATATTACATTACATTTGCTCCCAAAGTGGAGCTGGCTCCGAATGACGATGATTGTCATTGTTTTTAATGCCAAACAGTTTGGTCTCCGGCAACATAATACGAGCAGCCCAGCCAAAGCATGCCCAACAAAAACTGACTAAAGAAAACTCATAATTGCACTGCACAAATTGAGAGTTATGGGCAAAGTTGGGCAGCACAGAGCAAAGACCATATACACGATCTGAACTATGAGCATTCATCATGTAACTTTAGCTCTGGCCAGCGGGTGGCAGGGTGGGGAAATGGACAAGCTCTAGTTCAGTGCACCTGGCAGGTGGTCCAAGGTGCCAGTGCTTTTGCTTTGATGCAATTTAGTGAGTAAATGCCTTAAGCCAGAGCATGTAATGTTGCTATGAAGAACCTGTAAGTGGAATATATCAGAGAGAATCAGAGAAATATAAAATAATTAAATATATTAGAATTAGGCACAAGAATATGTTATATTTATTTAAAAAAGCTTAGCTTAAATTTATAAATTTACAACACCTCCGGTTTGAATATTACTTAATTGCATTACAAACTAAAATAATTTATGTTTTAAATATTTTGAGTACCATTATATATAATTGACATGAATTTTTGCGATTCCCATCAACCTTTCCAGTTTTAATATTATTTGTAAGAAATGCATAAAATCAAATAATTAATCCTTTGAATAGTATAGCCATATATATTAAAATATTTCAATATTTTATAAATATTTTTGTTATGCAAAAATTTAATTTAAAATTGTTCTGAAGTTCGGATAGACCCCTTCGTAAATCAGCTTAAACTTCAATTTAAATATCGTTTAAAGCCTTCTGCTTTTTTGCCATGTGCACGCGGCTGTTCGCCATTTTATTGATGTCTTTTGACGCCGCACTTTGGCCCGGGAAAGGACAGAACTGGATATGGCGCTGGACGCTGTGCATCCAGGACACGCACACAAAACAGTTGGCAAACAGAGAGGCAGCAGCAGCAGCAGCAGCAGACAACGTCCAGTGTCCGCCGCAACTGCCCGCAGTCCGAGGCAGTTTTCCATTGAAGTCAGTTGAACGTTTGTCTGCTCCTCTGCTGTCTCCTGGCGCGTCACTCACTGCGGTAGTTATGATGGTGCGGGAGGGGGATCTCAGTGCTCTCCGACTCCAGTTGTAATTTATTTGGGCGCTCCGGCAACGTTTTCTTTATTGCTGTTGCTTTTGCTGATGCTGATGCTGCTGCTGCTGCGACCGGGCAAAACTTATTAATTTAGACTTTTTGTTCGCAAATTTGCGTCTGGGTCGTTGCCCAACTATGCAACAACAACAACAACAAGAACAACAACAACAACGGCAACAACAACAACAAGAGCTGACAACAGCTTTTGGTTTCTTGTTGGTTTTTGCTTTGCTTTGGCAACATTTATGCAAATTAGTTTTGATTGTCTCTCGCTGTCTGTGCGCTGCGGTGGACGGGCGGAAGGAGGGCAGGAAATTGAAAGTTAATTTGCATGCTGCATAGTTTAAGGCGCCACACAGTTAAATACACAACAATAACTGTCGACTCTCAACTGTCGACTGGCAACGTTTATTGTTGTATATTTTATTTTATTATTGCATTATCTTTGCACTGCACTCTCATATTTATTTATATCCTGGCCGGAGCGGCCACCCGTCGCCTTATTTAATTGCACGTGCATAATTCTTTTAAAATACAATTATTACAACGCCCGGGCCGACGCAGCTCTCTGCAAAATTTATGTTCATTTCGGTTCACTACGATTCAGTTCGGTTCATTTCTTATGCAGGCGACAGCTTAAAGAAACACTCCATGCGCCCCACTCGCATCCGTATCCACCTCTGCGTATGCTGTGTATTATTTTAACAAGTTTTCACTCAGTCCCGGACTTTTTTGAGAATGCGCCTTTAAGGCGCTTACTTGCATATTTATGTCACTGCCAGGAATGTGTCGCCTCTGGTCACTCGCTCCCTCCCCTCGTTACATAAATATGAAGTACATATACAGTAAGGGTAACGGGGGGTGTGTTAACTTGGTTGGCTGAGCTGCTGCTCGCTCATGTGCGACAGTGGCCAGCTGGCTGAGAGACGGCACAATTGACAGTTTTGTTGCATAAATTTTGTGGGGGGGCTGCTGACAATACGTGAATCGGGCGGCGGGAGCCAGAAGCAGAGCCTGGGACTGTGCTGAAACTGACAGGATTACAGTGCTGGGCGTTGGGAGCTGAAAGCTGGATGATGGCAGCTGGGTTATCGTCGTAGCTGACAAAAATTTCATATGACACTTCTGCTCATCTGTTATCGTTATTAACATAATGCGAGACTCTGTTTGCTCGTTGAGCCCATAGCTCAAGTTATTTATATTATCATTATTATTACAACTATTATTATATGCATATAAATTAATAATCTACCCATAGTAGGAACTCATGTGGCTGTCGGATATAAATTCACCAAAAAGGGTGCTCAAAGTCCTTAAAAGCAACATATGCTTGCCACATTTGGCCATTTCCTCTGGGCTAAAACGTGTTGCCAATGTCCCTCAATTGTGCAAAAATCGACAGTTACCATTTCGTCGTATATCACCCCACATTCAGAGACATTCGCTCTGCTGTCAACTCGTTTGTTGCAGCCCAGTGCACAGTGCTGGCGAAAAATTTCACAACTAATTGAATATTTAAAACTGCCAAACCGCAATTTCAAATTTATTACCCAGTGCAGCAACCCGCCCAAGTGCAGCTGGCAGCGGGGAACAGACCAGCCAACCAACCAGCCAGTGGAGCGTCCATTCAACGGCCATTACCTTTAATTGCAATTTAGTAAATTGTTTTCCATGTTGTATAACAACGGCGGCAACAAGCAACTACCCCTGAGTGCTGGCACACTGCCACTTTGCTACACACGCCCCACCTCGCCGCCTACATGGGGTGCACACATATTAAAACCATAAATTTTGCGGTGATTTATCTTAATTTAAATGTTGCAACAATGCATGCGGCTGGTTGCTGGCGACGTCTGCTGCCTGCCCCTTTGTTTAAATAACAAAGCAGCTAAAAGTATGCAACAATTTTTGTACGCATACATATACACTGCACATATTATATGTAGCACATTTTATGATGGTGAGCTGCTTTTGTATTTAAATTTTTTATTGTTTTTCTTTTTTTTTTTGTGTTTTATTTAATTTTTTATACTTCTGTTTTTTGTGCTTTGGGACGCCCTGTTACCCGGCAGCCGCCACGCTGAGCGCGAAAAATCAATTAAAAATTCATCAAATAATTAACAAAAGCACAGCGCAGCGTTACCGGCAAGATGGGGTTAAACAATAGCTTCTACTGCTGCCGCTGTTGCTGCTGTTGTTATGGCCCCATCTCGCCCCTCTGGGGAGTGTTTAACTTGGCCCGCTCAGGGACGTTATTTCAATGCTGCCTCCATGTGTGCGACTGCGACGCGCAAAACAAATTAAATTCAATTTAGTCAACAGCAGCAGCAGCAATAGTAGCAGGAGGTGGGGCACTAGGGTGGAGGGGGGACAGCAGATTCTGCAAGAAGGTGCAATTTTGATGGATTGCTTTGGCTGTCTGCCTGGCTGCCAGTCGAGTGCCTGGCACAAGTGGGGTTCCACAGAAGCCGGCTGCCTTGTTTGTTGCTTAGCTGCAAAGTTTACGAGCTCCTGCTGCTGCTGCTGCTGCTGATGCTGATTTTGTATGCCTGTGTGCGCAAATTTACATATGTGTGCTGGTGTGCTTGCATGTGTGTGTGTGTTGTGCTGGACTAAAGTTGCGCCCAAGTTAACGCAGCTGCATTTAAACTTTATACGCATCCAAGTAAAAATATAAAAACAAAAAACACGCATACAAGAAATTAAGAACTTTTCCAGCAAATGGCATTAAGCATTAAATTTAAGCATACTTTGGAGTGCCTCAAGTAATTTGAAAGAGGCAACAAACTTGAGCACAGCATACACTTAATAAATTGCTTCAAATCCCATTAGAAAACAGAGAAATTACATGGCCAATACAATAAGGTCATCTGTTATAAATTAGAAAAGAAAATCCTAATTAAAGGTTCTGATCTAACTTGCTGTTCTGAAAACAAATCACACATAAGCATGCTTAAGTCAAGCATTTAGTCATAAATTGTATGCTTAAATTTGTTGAATAATTTAATGGGCTTTTAATGCCGTTATTGCAATAGACATTATGCTGTTTATTAATTTAAAGCCATGTCTGTTATATATACATGTATAAGTAATTATTTTAAACACATTTTCGCTTCGTTCTAATTAAACCAAAAAATTCGTGGCCTACCTGCAGTCAATGCTCTGGCTTAAAGCCATTTTTCTTCTCTGGCCCAAACAAATGACAAGACCTTAAGCCAGCCACAAACAGGCAAACCAAAAATCACAAATTTCCGCTTTTTAATGAATGCCACTGACAGCGAGCGGGTCGGGCGCGCCCATACAAAGGCGTGGGTCAAAACGATAACACGTCGTGCCGGCGACAGCGACTGCGACTGCGACAGCGACTGCGGCTGCGAATGCGATTGTAACTGTAACCAGTTTGAAAGTTGGCGGCGTGACATGTCAGCTTTTTGGATACTGCCTGCGTCTGGGAGGCGGCGCCCAAAAAGCATGCAACTTCATTTATAAAAACCCCTTTTTGTTGCTGCCAACTGACTTTTGGCTTTTGTAATTTATACGCGCTTAAAGGCGTCATGTCGAGCAACACCTACAAATTCTTTTTTCCATTGTTTTTGTGCTTTTTTATGCTTTTGCATAACGTCAACGGCTGACAAATGTGCCATAAGCAGCACCAACAATAACAACAACAACAACAACAGCAACAACAAACAGCAGCAGCTTTGAAACTTTTGCGTGCGGCTTTCGGCTCTGGTTTCATTTTTGTGGCCAGCGGTTGAAAAAAGTTGTGGCCAAATAAATGGCCAAATGGTAGAAAATGACAAATGACCGTCAATCATGACAGGCCAGACGAGAGCGTCCAGCTGCGGACGCTCCGCAACTCTTTGGAGTGGGCTGATAAGGCTAAGCTGTGTCTGCCACACAGTGTTCCCAGCCATGGGCTATGCAGCGCTGTGGTGAAGCCAAACACACCTGCCGGTCAATGACAGTCAAAGCTCATCATTGGCTGCGGGGATGGCTACTTTCTGGCCATCTAAATGAGTGTTTTGGGCCAGATAAGTTGTACAGCTCATATTTTTGTGGATTGCCCTTGGTCGAGGCCATTAAATGTGTGGCTAAAAGTAAAATATATTTGAGCAATAAGTTGAATATCTGATAAATAAGTTGAATTGTTATAGTCAAGGATTAAACTGGTCAAGTCTGCCACTTAAATACATATGTATGAATGCTTTAGCTGTGATTATGGCGAACCGCACTAAATCAATTTATTATATATATAATTTCCGATCCCATCAGATATGCAAAAAGTAGACATTTACATCATCATTTTTTTAATTTTTTTATTTTAGCAAATAGCTAAGTAGCATCCAGCTTATGATAAAAAAAGAGAAGTTTCAACCAAGTTTTCTAAGATCTTAAAAAACTGTTCACGCTGCAAAGTTAATCAATGAAAGTTTTAAAGTTGTTATTTTTTTATATGACGTAGCTTTACTTTTTTTTTTTTTTATTCTTTATTTAAGTTTGGCATTTTTCATATTATATTTAGCTTGCATTTAGGGTTGAACAAAAATGCTGATATTAAATTGACAAATTCTGTTGGCAAAGGCCACGCTGCATGCGTATGCGTAATAAGCGTGCCATAAACTTTGGCCAGATAAAAATATGCTTTTGGCCCAGTGGCGGGTAAACAAAATCGTTTGGCTGCAAGAATTTACAATATTAGTTTGCAATCTGACAAAGGGCCACCAAATTGCTAAGACGGGCAGGAAAAATCTTATCAATTTTCTGTTTTTTTTTTGTGTGTTTTTTTTTTTGTATTTTGTGAGTTGGCAAAGTTTCAGAGTTGCCGCCCCCCAAAGTGCTACTGTAAAATATTTTATTGAATATAATAAGCAACGCAAACTTTGGCCAGAGGACACAAAGTTGTAGTAGACGCAGCGAGTGCTCTTCCTGTTGCCATTTAATATGAGCGCGCAGAAACAGTTTTGCCGGCTGTTCTTTGTCCTTTTCCCCCTTTTTCCCCTTTTTTAGCCCTATTCTCCTGTGTGCTCTGCATTTATTGCATTCGCTTTTGTGCTGCTTAAGCAATATAATACCTGCGTGTGAAATAACGCAAAGTTTATGCAGCGCTGAAAACTTTGCGCTTAAATGAAAACTACAAAACATTTAAGTTTCGGGCAACAGCTACCAAATTTAAATGCCAACTCCCTATCGGATAGCCCTTGAGGCGTTGCTGCTGCCGCTGGGCACTGAAAATGAAATTTGAAATTCAAAAAATTCTGATTTTTTTCTCTTTTTATTTTGTTTGCCCAAGTTAAGACTTTGTAGTCGCGCCTTTGAGGTACAGCGAAAAGAAAGTGTCAAATTCAATTTAAAAAGTGATTTGCCGCGCTTTCTTTATGCCTGCCCACTCCTCGTATCCGGTGTTTGTTTCTGTGTATGTTTTTGTTTTTTTTTTGTTGCCCTGCGGAGTGCTTTTTAAATGCTGCCAGGCATGCAACTAAATGCCAAAGTGAAAATTCGCTATAATTTTCGTGAAAAGAAAGTCATTTTGTGGCCCCTCTTTCAGCTATTGAGACTCTCGAAATTGAATTGACTTTGTATGGCTGTTACTATCTGCTTTCCTTAAAATGAACTTAAAGTTATTTAACGGACTTTATTCCAAAGCAGTAATAAGCCGAATACTGTTCAGAAACTTGGATAAGTCATGGAACTCGAAGGAAAATATTTAGAAAATCTATTTACGCTAATGGCAAGACAATGTTGCCTGGCCTTTAGTCTGGGTCTCAATTAAAGCGGCTGCTTGTGATTTTTGCTATTCGCCTGCCGCAAGTCAACAAATAATTTCTATGCAAATATTTTACACTAATTATTTCAAATATTTTCCATACGGCGGCGTCGAAAGCAACCAGCAAAGCAAATACAGCTTTTGGGGGGTCCTACGTGTCTGCCTATCTGTCTGTCCATCTGTCTAAACGTCTGTCTGCCTGCGCCCAAAAATAGTTATTTGCTCAAATTAAATATATACATTTGTGTATTTGTGCAGCGCAAATATGTCTCTGTCTGATCCTGTGTGAGTGTGGGTGTGTGTGTGTGTGTGGCTGTGTGGGAAACAAAATTATTTTATGGCGTTTGCGTTGGGCAAACAAACAGTAGTCAGCCAGCACTGAGGAGTCGTAGTCAAAAGGCAACTTGGTGAGTCACTTGACACGGGGGTACAGTCTATGCCGACAGTCAGTCTACAGTCAGTCGACGGCACCTAAAACTATGCAGCGCACTTGACTTTTTGCCGCTGTCGCAGTGCAATTTTCCAGCCTTTAGGTGCGGCCTTTGTTTGGACACAGGCGCTGAAATTGATTAAGTTTGTTGCCTGCCAATGAAAAAGGCACTCAATCAAACCGGGACTTGGGCCAGAGGGCCTAGGTGTTCCATGACAAAAACTAGTAAAAGGTGCCATGGGAATAGCATGCAAAAAGTACGTAACCGAAATAAATGAATGAATGAATGAATGGGTGAATGAGTGACGGGAAAGCGAATCGCATCGGATGAAAAAGCCGTTTGGTACTGTGTATTCAAATCAAGTCAAACGTAAAAACGTTGACTTTACACTCACACGCACCTGAAGGACACACACACACGTAGACAAAACACAGCACACCAGCGCCATCTATTGATGGAAATGGCGGCGACTGCGACAAGTGTCGTGGCAAGCACAGATTACTGCGACTTGCAGCTCGTGGAAATGAAAAAACGCTAGCATACATATTATCTGAGGCAGAGAGTATGTACCTGACTGAATTGGAATAGCGGAGAGCAGCTTAAGTGGTATTAAATGTGTCTGTGTGGCGCTTGTGAGTTCCCATAAATAGTAAACGGCAACAAGACAGAAACTAAAAGACTACAGAAATACCCTCTGGTATTATTTGGTAGAATTTTATGTACATATAAGCTACGATCTTGTGTTTGTGTACTTTTCCAACAATAGTTTGAGATTTTCTAACATTTCCGAAAATGA
Source organism: Drosophila colorata (assembly GCA_035041545.1). NCBI lineage: Eukaryota > Metazoa > Arthropoda > Insecta > Diptera > Drosophilidae > Drosophila > Drosophila colorata. The sequence goes on along the minus strand of JAWNLD010000564.1, from coordinate 14,428,153 downwards.
ATCCTAAAGCGTACAACAATTGCAGACTGTGTGACTAATTTAAATGCCAGCAGTGTAGACAGTGTGACCGTGACTGTCAAGACCTTTTAATTAAAAACTATTTTGCTTGCATTTTTAGAGCCTGCGGCGTTGGGCGTAGCCCAGCTAGTCCTCTCTCACAGTTTCTCTCACACTCTCTATCATTCTCTTTCTCTCTGTGCACTCTGCCATAGCTAGAAAGCAAAAATTTTAGCATTTTAATTTAAATTTAATGTGGGCGTGGTAGCATTGCATGCAACAGTTTCACTTATTTCTCCCTCTCTCTATCTACCTCTCCCTCTCTCTCTCTCTCTCCCATGTTCGTTGCATTAAGTCAAACGTAATCCGCACATGGCCCGGCCACAAAAGGCAAAAGCACACAGAGACAAAGCAGTCAAAATGTCTCCCCAAATCTCTAGCCCTCTTGGCCCGCTTGCTCAGTACGTTGTCCCCCTACTCTTTGACTTTATCGTCGGTTTGCTTGCTGTTGGTTTTCTGGTTAGGTCTAGTCTACTCGCACTTGGCTTGGGTTTGGGGCTTTGGACTCGGGGCTTTGGATTGTGGGGGCATTGGTTTGGTTTGCTTTGACTGGTTGCTCGGCCAGCTGCTGCTGCTGCTGCCTCTGTCGACGTCAACGTCAACGCCAACGCCAACGTTTCATTAAGTTATACAATTTAACGCCCTTTCAGCTGGGCAACGTTGTCGGAGTTCTATTTACATTTGCTTTGGGTCAAATTACACAAAATTCTACGGGTGTTGCGGCGACAAAAGCCATTGACAGCCAGCCGGCGACGTCTGCCTTCGGCTTTAGTTCTCTCTAGTTCTGCATCTGGATGTGGATGTGGCTGTGGATCTGGCTTTGGCTTTGGCTTTGGCTCTGACTCTGACTCTAGCACTGGCAATAGCCTTAGCTAAATAAATTTTATACAAAATGTTTACATGAGCGTCGCCAACCTCTGTCGTTGGTAATTTAAAACTTTGCGCTCTTTTGTTTTAACGCCATTGCAAATATTATTGAACTCCGGCTGGGCTCTGGCGCATTGCGACTTTATTGGAGTTTTGCAGTTTTAAGACTTTAAAACTTAAAACTTCGACTACATTTCCGCTTCGGCAGCCAAGTTGGGGCTTCTTAGTCTTCTGCCAAAGCTGACCCAATTAGATGCAATTGCGAACTCTGAGTCACCTGGTCCGTGGCTTTGTGTGACTTTCAAATGTGTCCTAGGCCAAATGTTTAGCCGGAGTGTGTGCGGAATTTCTCAGATGCTGTTGCTCCCCCGTTTGCCATTATCAAATTGAATTTCGCATGCAAATTGTTTTTGTGGGACGGCTCCAAAAAGCTTTTAAGTTTTATGGCACGGAAATTGGCTCATAGCAAGTTGTGCTTGGCCAGAATGTTGTCTCACTTCTTATACTCTATATGTATTGTATGGCAGAGGTAACTTGAAGTTCTGTCGATGTATGTTGTAGGCAGGAGTGAATTTCAATACGATGAAATAAATTCAAATTTTATTTTCAATTATTATTAATACGCTTTACAGGGTATGTAGTAAGCACACTTGCACTTGTTTCACCATTCTTTACGGCCGCCCTCTCACGTTCTGGCATTTTTTGGCCTGCCTTGACTTGGTTATCCGGCAAAAAGTATGCTACGGTTTTTTGGGCCGCCGCACTAATTTCAACGAACGGCTAATTATGATGTCTTTTACGTGCCAACAAACGTTCAAGTGACTTCCCCAGGCCCACTTCAATATTTATTTTACTGTAAACTCAACCTAAAAAGCGACGTCGACTGCCGCAAACGCAGAAACCCATTCAGAATTCAAGTGGGCGTGTTTTGATGACATGCTGCCTGCTGCCAATTGCCCGCTGCCAACTGGCAGCTGGCTGCTTACCTACAGCACGTAATGTGCTGGGGATTCGTCAGTATTAGCTACCCGGTAAAAACAATATTAATAACAGTGCCAGTGGCAGAGGCAACTGCGAGGCAACTGCGAGGCAGCAACGGAGCAGCGGCAGGGCCATAATAATACATCAGCTGAGCCAATGCCCCCGCAAGGGTTTCCTTCCAGCAAAGGACAGCACTGAAAGAGACAGACGGACGTACGGACGGACGGACGGACGGAAGGAACGACTGTCTGTCTGACTGACTGACATCCCCAGCAGGCAGCTAATAGTCAACGGCTTCGTTCGACTGACGAACGCTTCATTGAAAAGTTTCCAGCGTAATGGCTTTTGTTTGGCGGCATCGTTGTTGGTCCTCGGTCCTCGGTCCTTGGTCCTCGGTCCACGTTTCTTGTTCCTGGCTGCCGAGTTGGGGGTGAGGGCTTCTATAGCATTAAGTAATTGATTACATCTCAAGGGACTTTTAAGCAAGCCAGCAGCGGGCAGGGAACGGGACAACAACAAAATGAAATGGCACGCCACTATAAAGCTCATAAATTTCTATATAACTTGACTGCTGTGCAGCGGCTCGGCGCAATATAACGTAAATAAATTTCGCTAAATAGTACACAAAAGCGCAAAAAAGAGGTAGACACCAGGGCCAGTCTGGGCTGGCGTTACAATGTCCAAAATATCCAGTCGGCCATCCCGTCGACCTTTGCCGTGTTTTTACCATAAACAATAACCATAATTTAACCCCAGCCAAATGTGTTTGTTAATGTGGTTAGGTGGTTGGAAAAGTTGTATGCTAAGTTTAGCACAAAGTTCGAAAGAAATGGCTAACTGACCGAGACCAGGGTTGGGCATGTCTATTCGAAAACTGAATTTATGGTTACAATATGCAGCACTGTTATGTTGTTAAAGTTAGGCAAGGCATTTTGGGATGCTCTCATGCCAAAAAATTTGGAAAGTATGCTTAAGTTTTTGTTAAGAATCGAAAATCGAAATATGAGAGCATTATTTAATTAAAAGTTATATATTAAAGTTTATTTAAAATATTTGATATATAGAGTGCCGCATCCATAAAAATGATAAACTATTCAGCTATCTCGTAGATAATATATGAACGTCATATTTCCATATTCAGATCAACACCCTTTCCCCCACTGGGCTTTAATTTTATACCTTCATTGCCGCTCTCACTCCACTGACCGCAATTTTCACGCGCATTATTTTTTCACGTTTCGTTGTGGGTTTTAAATTAAAAATACTGCCGTGTGCGGGTTGCGGGTCTACAACAAAAACAACAAATATTTGTACAATAACAATGAAAGACAAGAAGACAAACAACAACAGAGGCCTTTGCCTTGCCGCCCCTGCCTCCCCATCAACTTCGACTGTGGCTCCGAGCCCGAGTTGTGGCCGGGCCACGCCCATCTGGGGGCAACCAGCCATTTTTATGGCGCCTAATTGCGCAGCGCTCTCTCTCTCCCCAGGCCCAGTCGACCAGCAGAACACGAGTCCCAGTCTCGGCTGTTATAATCATAAAATTGCTTTTGTGGCATACAAACCGGTTATATTGCTCCCGTGTGATAGTCCGCCAATGTTTCCAGTTGGTTGTCTCGTTGCCAGCCCCGGCTCCGGCTCCGGCTACGGCTACAGCGCCGGTTCTGGTTGCCACTTCTTCATTTTGCACAAATGAAAAATGTTGCGGTTTATTTTCATTTACAGTTTTTCCACAGCGTCGGCGGTGGCAACGGCGGCGGTCTAAACATAATTTGTTGCATTAATGTTGGCCACATGCATATGAATATAGCCTACAGACACACACGCACACACAACACCACCACCAAGCACACACGCACATAGTTTTTGTTTAATTTCAATGTAAATTACTTGAGCAGGCAACTAGGGCCGGGGATGGAGCTGCGGGCTTCGCTGTTGCTTTGTGTGTGTGCTCTGCTAATTGCTTAGAGCCCTTGAGCTAGAAATTTTGCGCATAATTAGTGGCAAATTGCATATGGAAAACGGTCGAGAACTGTCCAGAACTGGCCATATTGTGTGTGGCAGTGTGTGTGTGCAGTTGTTAGGTTAAAGGATGTTTAGGGAATTATGGCAGCTAAATAGATGAAATATGTTTGGGCTGGTGCAAATGATCTAAGTAAATAACTGAAACTAACAGTCCGAAATGTAAATCACAATTATTATCTACAAAAGGCAGTGTGAACGTCACGAATCTTTAAAATCAATAGCAGTCAACGTAAAAAGCTTTAAAATCTTAAACGATAAAACACCTTGCCCATCAAATGCTGTTCCTGTTCCTGCCCCCCCTTCTGCTGGCCCGGCCAATATCTGAGCAATTTGGCTGTCACGCCATAAACCTACATTCAGACGCAATGCCAAATGTCCCATAAATACTTACCCAAAAGGTGGCCGACAAAGGTGGCGCCCGAGCAGGGGCACATAAAAATGTGATATAATAATGCCATTGACAAATATAAAGCCATAAATTATAAATGCGAAATACTTACTTATAAACGAAATCTACTTTTCCACAAAGTAAGCAAACTGCGAGCAGCCAAATAAACTGACAGGCAGCGGGGTGCGGCGCCAAGCAGAAACTGAAAATGTAGCACAAAATACAAACCGCAACTTGTTATAAAATTAGTAAAATTTTCTCAGCAAACATTTACATTAACTACAAGGCAAATCCCATGCCCAGACCCAGGCCCGACGCCGTCAGCCTGTGCATGGCACTTCAAAAGACCCATAGAAGCGTAGCCAAAGAGGCAAAATAAAAATTATAATAATAATATAAAAAAAATATTATAAAATGCGAGGCGGGCAGACGGCGGCAGCAAACACAGCCTGTCCCAAAAGTATTAAGAGAGCAAAGCAATTAAAATATGAAAATGTACAACTTTCATCTTTTTGAGCTCATTGCATAAATCATTCCGAATGCCTGAGCCCACATTTTCGGGCAAGTAGAATGGCACATTCAAAATTTACTGTGACGCTTTTTACTAATCAGCATAAGTCCTTGACAGACAAACACACACACACACACACACACACAAATGTACACACACACCCTGTTGCCGGGGAGCAGAAAATGATTTATTTCGAATACAACTTGTTACCTGTAGCGACTTTAATGCCACTCTGATTGTGAGTAGGCAAGTTGAGAGTGGTGCTGAGGTGGTGGTGGTGCTTCTGGTGTATATATTGTGGAGCAGTCCACTTACCAAACCCTCCAAATGACAATATAAAACATAATTATAATCATTGCGGCCGTGGTCTCAATTGTAATTACAAGGCAAACTACGTGGCGCAAATGGAAAAGTGGAAATGGGATCGGGTGCGAATGCGAATGGGGATGCGGGTGCAGGTGCGGGTGCGGGTGCCATCATTTTGGTAATGCCCGCGAGGCAACTCAAAAGTGTGTTTTAAATTTACATACAGCAACGCCCACAGAGACATACGAGCTCCCTAGCTGGGAGCGGCAGCGGGGAGGGAGCACGAATGCGAATATAGACATTTGTCGTGTCGTCTTCAATTAAAACTTTGTACAAATTGCTGGCGCGCCTCGGTTAATTGGCAACGCAGCCGAGCAACTTTTGGTCGGGTTGTTGTCTAGCCTAAATGTGTCACTGCCTAAGTGAGGAAAAAAAAATAAAAAATCCAAGGTTGACGTATTGGATTATTACCAAAATATGAAAGCCAGATATGCCTCTGAAACCTTCTTCTAAAATTCAAATCGCTCTTTGCACCTTTCGTAATATCGAACTGGATTTAAATAATAATAATAAATCCACGCCTCCCTCTCTTTTAATTCTCTCTCGCATTTCTCATTCACACTTTCATTTTCAATAAAATCATAAAATCTGTAAACATTACTCCCACATACATTTGTGGGAATTGCATAGAAGGTCAAACTTAAGTAGAGTGGAATTTTAAAAATATGCATATTTTGGTTGCCAGAGATTAGTTTAACTTTTACGATTTTGTTGTAAATTGACAGCTTACAGCATGTCCACTACCTAACAAAATACTAAATAAAAACAAAAATAAATTGAACTGTGAGGGTTCAACTATACAAATTTTTGAAAGTAAAAAGAAAAAACCAAATAAAGGAAATATGTACAAATAAATGCGTAGTATTTTCAGGGGTTGAATGTAGCCAGCGAGTTGTGCGTATATAAACACAAGTATAACCAATCAAAAATCCAATTAAAATTGAGGAAAATTCGATTTGCATGTAAAATATGGCACAGAAAAAAAAAACAACAACTACAAATAAAACAACAACAAAGCTGAGTAAAGGGAGAAAACGCGTATGAAAAGCAGCATCAGGGGAGACGAAAGGCGTCGAGGAAAGCACAAAAAATATTTGCTATATATGAAATTGAAAAGCCTGAAAAAAGGGCAGTCTGACAGGCAAGAGAACTCAACACGGGATTGATATCCCCGTCTGCTGGCACCAGAGCACAAAAAATAAAAAATTCAAAAAAACAAAAACAACAACGTGAAAATAAATAATAAAATAAAACAAATTTGGTTACCTATAAACGTGTGGCATTTACACACGCCAAATATTATTTTTTAGCGTGTGTGTGTGTGGCGTTGACTGTGCGGCAACCCAACCAGCAACACGTTGCATAAATACAAATAACGCCAGCCGTGTCAAATTCTGTGCAGAGCCAACGTAGAGGGTCGGTGGGGCTGGGGTCAACCAGGTGCTGACAAAGCACACATCATCAATTTCAGATGTTAAGCTTGAAAACTATGATTATACTCTGGTTAAAAAAATACTTCATGCATTTTAACTAAATTTGTTATTTTTCTCTTCTCTTTTTAGGTAAGTGTCTTTTGTGCAGCTCGTTTCTATATACAAACATATGTGCAAATAAATATATATTTTATATGTATATGTTTAGTATACTAAGTTCACAGTAAGTTTTGTTATGTATTTACTAACTTGGGTTAACCAGTTGAATAACCAATGTTTATTGTAAATTTAAAACAATACTTTTTATTCCAGAAGTAAGGTTTAGAATCTATCAGAATTTACAAAAATTAAATTCATAATTTTATTAAATAAGTAAATAAGCAGAGCAACTACCGAAAAATGGTTTAGGTTAGTTCTATTGAATTTTCGCATTCAAATTTTAAACATTTTTCCAATAATGTAATGCCTGTTGCTGTTTTATATAATATTAAATATTGTCAATTTGTACTCATGTTTTCCTGAACAAATCCAATTAAATTGTCGATTTATTGTGCACATTTTCACGCATAGAGGGCGCCACAGATAAAGACGATACAAAAACCTTTTTCAAATGGCTGTTGATTTAATTAGTTTATTATTTCGTTATTGTTGCCGTGTGTATGTATGTGCGGGCGTAAATTTTCAAATTATTGTTGTTTATTTGTCGTTAATAATTTGCGTCGCGATTTTTAACGCGGCTGTAAATTTAATTGTTAACTTTCCTACACAAATCCTATATTCAAAGCTTTGCGTGTGCCTGTGTGTGTGTGTGTTTGTTGGAGAGTGTTAATTAATTTTGCGCTTCAAGCGATGTCAGTTGCATGCAATTGACTGCAGGCTTGCTGTGTAGTGCTGTCGCACACTTTTAATTAGACTTCAATTTCCAATTATATAAGCTTTTACATTAATTAAATTTCCATTTTTATTTTTGCGCGATTCGCCTCGTCTCGACCTGCCCCGCCGGCGGACATCCTATGTAATTTGTACTGAATTAATTAGAAATGCCGACTTGGCAGCGCCTGCTGCTCCCTGTCCCTACTCCTGCACGCACCCGCTTGCCGCTGTCCCCCGCCCCACTGACATATCAAATTAAATAAACTCTGGCACGCAAAATCAGATCAGCAGAGAGGTGGAGTGGCAGGACTCTGGCTAAAGAAATAACTCAAGGTAAATAAATAATTGAATTCATTAGGCAAATGAAAAATGCTGTCAATGCTCTGGCACACGGAACAGGCCAAAGCCAATGAGTTTTCTAGCCCAGTCGAAGGCATAAATTGACCCAAATCTGTGCTAACAATGCCTGGCAGTCTGTCAATGTCCCCATGTGTGTGTGTGCTTGTGTCCGTGTGTGTGCGTTGAAAAGGATAACAGCCGCCTGTCAAAGCTGTTAAAAACGTAAACACAAATAAAGTACAATGTTTACCACCACGCAAAGTCCTCAAGCTGACTGACCGACCGCCCGCCCACCTTTCGTCACGCCCTTCTCAAGTTGGCTGCGCTTTTAACGCTGCTCATTAGTGACCAAAATCGAAGAACAACAACAAAAGCGACAACGACAACGAAGCTTAATCAAAACGAAGAGACGAGGAGACGCTGTCAAAAAAAGGAAAGAAAAAAAATCGAACGAACAACAATGGCGTCGACAAGCGGAAGGAGAAGCAAACAATGCGACAAAAATAATACTCGTATGTGTTCAGTGATGAGAGCAGGAAGAACGAATAACGACAACAATAATAATAATGAAGCATACACACAATAAACATTCACACACACACCGATATGTACATTACGGTTGCTTTATAGGTGTGCTGCGGTTTTCAATGTGTGTGTGTGTGTATAGATTTTTGTTAGTTTTCTCTGGCGTCATGTTAACAAAAGCACAGAAACAGGTAAAATAGTCGTTGCGGAGAAGGGGTGTAGAATTTTGGTTGTTGAACAGGTTTGGCTGGCACTTTAAGTGCGCTACGTGTTTCTTGTTTTGTTAAGCTTTCCCATAAAGTTGTGGCTTTAACGAACACTGAAATGTCCTTCAATGAATGAGGCAAATCTAAGAAAAATATGTGGTACAAAATAGACAAAAGAGTGCGGAAGTCGATATTAAAGGCAGTTGTATTAAACTGCATATTTAAAAACAAAAAAACAAAATTTAATAAAAATTAAAAAAATATAAAAAAGAAAAAGCAAATATTCTTCCATAATTCAAGATCTTTAATCACGTTGAGAAACGCGTTTAGTCAATTAGCCATCACATAATAATACCAGCTCAAGTTAAAACATTTCAATGAATTAGAATGCTTTTCTTAAAAAAACCCAGCACTATTGCCAAAACAGCGCCTACCAACACTGGGTAACTGCTTGGAAAGCGTTGCACTAAACTGCATTGCGTGTTCAGCCTCGTTGCCCAAATTACTTCCTAAGCAAAATTGAGCATAAATAGGGTTAAAGAAAAAGTATTGCTGCACAGACGACTACACGCTTAATTATGCAACAAATTAGGCCCAAGACGATGGCAAGTCGAGTTAAGGAGTCGTCGACTCTGCGCTGATGAAACGCATTTATGCATTATGCATGAAAATATGCTTGCTTGCCTGCTTGCCTCAGCCTTTATGAAGCACTCAGCTTTCAGCTTTTAGCTGCAACAGCAGTATGCTCCATTACACGCCAAGAAGGCGGCGACGACGACGACAAACTTGACACACACACACACACAAGATGAGTAGCTGCGAAGCAGGCGCAAGTTTATTATGAAATCCCAAAACTTAAATGCATGTGCCCCCAAGTGCAGAGAGTGCACTCAGTGCCACACACACACACACACACACACACACAGAAGCAATCACATGCAGTGAGTTATTAACACGCTTTGCCACATTTGCTGCCGAGCTAATGTGGCTTTGGTTTAGTGGCTGCCATGTGGCAACGTCGACATCTGCACGTGGAAAGGTAAAGGGTAACGGCAGAGAGAACGGGAACTGCAGCTGGAAGGTTGCAGATTGGAGGCGTTCGTTCGCTTCGGCTATGCCTGTCATTATGCTAAACTAAACGCAGCCAGTGCTAGAATTTGCACCCGAATGAGGCAGCAAACCTCACTCCACCTGTCTCTGCCCGTGCTCTCTCTCTCTCTCTGTCTCTTTTCGTCCCTCCCCAGGGGCCTGCACGTGCTTTACAGGTAACATTTCCGTTGCAGCTTCCGCTGCGAGCGCTTTATAATTATTTCGCCTGGCGGGCCTTCGTGCTTGGCATATGCTGCCTGTTGCCAGGATTGTCGAGATGTGTACGTGTTGCATGTGGGCAAAGGGAAGCGGAGCGCCACGAAGCGAAAGCGAGAGAGAGATAGAGGGAGAGAGACAGGGAACGCGCAACGAAACGTTGAGAGTTATAAGCTTCATTAAGCATATGTACAGCACGTTGTAAGCTGCGTGTGTGTGTGTGTGTGTATGTGTGTGTGTTGCATTAAGCATATTTAGCATAAGGATTTGTCATTTACGCCAAAGCGCACACAGAGAGATAATTAAATGACGCTTGGCGAGTCAAGTGAGTTAATGAAATTTTTAAACGCTCTGAGGCTAAAAATATTTAGCAATTTGATAATGAGCCGAGTTTTCGAGTGAGTGCAACTTAAAAAGTATGTTGAGAATGGGAAAGGTTAACAGTTTAATTTACGAGTTGAATAGTAAGCATGAGATACAAGTGTGATGGAGCCTCAGAGATGTAACAGACTTGGGAAATCTGCATTTGGGAAATTTATTAAATGTATAAGGCATACACAAACTAAGCTCTTACACTTATTCGACTTGAGAAAGTTACACACTTAAGTGCAATCACATATTTTGCTTAATATGCTCTCGTTTTACTTTAGTCATATATACACAACTCTTCAAGCTCTTTAGCAGACACTTTCTAGTTTTAAAGCTGTTGGCTTGCCTTGGCACCCAATTGTCTGACATTTCTATTAAAAGCCATCGCCCCACGATGAGCGCCTCAAATTGCTTTGACCTTTGCACAACAGCTGTGACTCTCCATTACACTCCAGCCCCACACTCTCAGACACCCTCCATCCACACTGTACGCACCCGTACATAACTCTTATGGAGACGCAGAAAGGAATGAAACGAAAAAAAAAAACACAAATTTTACACACGCACATTAAGTCACGTTTTCGCACCATTAACCCATAAAAAACGAGCGCAGCTATCAAGTGTGAGTGCGAAAGAGCGACAAATAGAACGAGCGTGAGTGTGAGAGTGAGAGTATGAGCAAAAGATTTACAAATATTGAACTTTTTGCTGGTTGCCCGCTTCTGGTTTTGCTCTTAGCTTTGAGCTTTCAAGTCGTAAAGCAGTCGTGAGCATATTTTATAGATTTTAATATGCGAGCTACATAACAGGCCAACTCAGCTTACTCCCTCACTCTCCCCCGCTTCCCCGCAAAGCAAAACACCCTGCCTTGCTGTGCAGTCTTTTTAAATTCACGCCGAAAAGTAGGCAATGCTTTTTGGCGCCGCTCACCCTCATCAGAAAAGGTCTCTGCATTTCGTTTAGTGACTTTTTGTAGCCCTATGACAATGTGTCAACGTGTCTCGCAGTATGTGTGTGTGTGTGTGTGTGCGTGTGGGTGGGTAGCTTCGGAGTGAAAAAAAACCCACTTGATAAGGGTTTATCAATGCGACACAGTAACTTAGTGATTTACTCGTGTGTGCGTAGAATTTTTTTTAATTTTGAAAATTGAAAAAGTGACTTTTGCTTTCTTGACTCCATTTACAATGGCACAACGGCGTGTGACAAGCAGACAGCGACAAGGACACGGACGAAGGGGACGGAGGCGTAGCTACGCGGCTCAGCCGTTTACAAAAGGCCTCTGACTGTGTGTATGTGTGTGTCAAGTACGAGGGCGTTTTAGAGGCCTTGTCGCGTCTTTCAAATATATTGAAATATTTATTAAAGCCAAATTGAGTTACGCACAACATTGCAAATGATATACCCAGTTCTTAGAACCAGCTTTTATGTACGTGATCTGCAAACTGAAGATTTGTCCCATCAAAAGTTATTTTTATTCCATGAAATCGAATGTGAAATTCAAATTAAATTTTGTGGCAGTTCAGAATAAGGCTTAGATATTTATAAGTTCGCAAATCTGTTCCTTCTCCGTATTGGCCTAAATTAAAAAACATTTTAGTCACTTTAATAACTCAACTTTTTGCTTGCTATTTTTCTATAGGTCAATAGCATATTGAGTTTATGCAAGGTCCATCTGCCGTCCGTCCTTCTTCCGTATGAACGCATGAAAACTTGCGGATCCATAGATCCCATATTTTAAACTCCCATAACTTTGTCAAAACTGAACCGATTTTCATGTTAGAGACAATTTTTGTCATGGTTTGACATCTAGATTGATTAATTTGAATTTAAAATATATGCAATATTGAAAAGATTTTTTTTTTTTTAATTTTTTGGATACAAAATAAGTTTTACTCATTTTGACTTCACTTACTTTTTTAATTGTCATCAAATTTAAATGCATTCTGTAGCCAAATCTGCCAGCTCAGAAAGTTGAAAAAAAAATTGGCTTTATCAGCATCCCTGCCACACATTCCGGCCCGCATACACTCGGCTGTATGCCACAAAAATGTATTGCGAAAAATTGCTTTTCATCTTATGAAATCATTTCTGGCTTTCAAGGATTTCGGAGCTGGCGCTACCTGTGCTCATCACAGGCTTACCAGTTACTGTTTAAAATAAATAACAACGTTGCACACACACATACACAGAGACCAAATAAATTGGTTTCGTAACCGCAAAAGCCAAAAACGAGCAGAGACAGAAACAAAACGGAGTCTGATTCGAGTCTGAATCGCAGTTGGCGGAGTCACGGCAGGCACTCACATCAATTCAATTCAATCAGACATCAAGCATATACGAGTATAAAATTTTCACTCGCAACACACGAATTATACAATCACCCACCCAGCTGTAGCTCACTTCACGCTCCTCCTCTCTCTCTCTTTCTTTTTTTCTCTCTTTCAAAGGGAAATAAAATGCGGCAGGCACGTTGCAACACTATTACTTATTTGGCATAGCATACAGACAGGCGCAGACGCCGACGCCAACGCCGACGCCGACTGAAATGAACTACATTTGTTTGTGATTGTGTGCGGCTCAGGTGTGCAGCATGCGCCAGAAAGAGAGGAGAATACAGAGAAAGAGAGCGGACGAGCAGTGGAGGGGCTTAACAGGCGGGTTCTAAAATGCAATAATCTTTCGGCGCCGACGTCGTCAGCGTTTAAACGTGACTTTTAAGCATGATGTTGTAATATTTTAACCTGACTAAGAATAGCTGCACAGAGCGCCGAGCACGGCGGTTAGGAGGACGGCTGGACGGGGAACTAGCAGAACTGTTTCCATTGTTGTGTGTGTCTGAAAATTGTTACAAATGCCCCCAGCGTGCATTTTATGGCCAGTGCGATAAATAAAATGTTGCAACACAGCTCACACACACATGAAGGGCAAAAAAGAAAAATATATATATATATATATATGTATATATGTGCAAATAATATGGGAGTCCTTTGCCTGAAAAAGGTAGTGCTAGTCCTTGTCCAGGACCTGGTACAGTACCACACCGCTGCCAGACAAACAATAACATAAATTTTGTTAGCTATTTGTACGTGTGTGTGTGTGTGTGTGTGTCCGCGTGTGTGTGTGCCAAGTAATTGTGCAATATGTTTTGGAGGCCAGGCAGCATTCGCAACTACTTAGGTCATACTTGGGAGGGCCTGTAGCCTTGACCACAAAGTCGAAGATGTTAGCAGCTTTCTTAAGGCTAAAGGCAATTTAAGTGGAAATTAAATGGGGTTTGTTTTTTATTTATTATATATATATAACCACAATAACTCACTTTTCCTCTTCAATTCAATAATCACAACTTGCATTGCTCGAGCTGAGCATTGTTTTGTTTTAGCTTACTCCAATATTTATATATAGCTTTACTTTACAGATATTGCTTCTTCACTTTACTAATTTCTTAGAGCATTGAAAGCATACCCTTTGCAGCTACTGAACAAATGCCCAAATGTCCGTTATATTGTTAAATGTTTTGCCTACTTTGTCGGCCATTACAATTACTGTTCGGAGCATTCTACTTCTGGCACTTGTTCCTGCGCTATGTTATTTCCGTTTGCTCACTTCTATGCGTAATTGTAATTGCAAAAACCCTGCAGTCTCTTACCCGCTCCCTCCACCTTGTCGCTTGGCCCTAGCTTAGACAAGTTTGCTGCTAAGCCAATGTAAGACCCGCAAGCGTTTCTCATACAGCAATAGAAACAGCAACAGCAAGAGAAAAGTAAGGCCAAAATGAAAGACAACAAACTACACAACTTGTTAGTGTAGTTGTCGGTTGTTGTTTTCATTGTTGTTGCTGCTGTTTTTGTTGTTGCTTGTGTTACTCTGTTGTTATCGTTGTGGTGTTTGTCTTAGTTAAATTCCAAAAAGCGTAACGGCTAAACGAGCAGAGCGACGTCAACTGTGGCTGCATTGAGTGCGGCTTAAGTGTTCATCGACTCAACCGCACAAATACACAAAAACGCCCCTTCTTTCCTCCTTAGCCCCTACTCGCCGTCATCCACAAATTGTCCACACCCTAAAGGCTGTCAATAGTCTGCAACTGATGCTGAGACTGCTGCAGAGTCTGAGGCATGTGCTGCAAGTTCAATTAATTGCGCGCAACGAGCAAACAAAATAAACAACAAAAGCAACAACAGCCACCACAAAAATTAAATTAAAGTCGAGCATTGGCTTCTCTCTCCACGTCTGGCACAATGACACCAGCCGAAAGCAGCAAATCGGATTAATATTGCAGAGCTGTGATATCAAGGATAAGGAGTATTTTTAAGTTTGACTTTTTGTCAAGACACAATTTCACTTGTTTTAAAATCTACTATGCTTTTTAAGACCCTTTTCTGTTAGTACATTTTTTTTTTAAATTTTTTCTGATTAAATTTGATAACATTTTTATTTTTTATTTTGTGCATATTTTGTCTTGCCAATGCCAATCCAATGTTTGAGTAATCTCTTAACCTAGTGTCGTTGCTAGCAACCAAATGCGTCATTCTCACTCTCTCTTTCTCTTTCCTTCTCTCTCTTTCACTATCCCCTTGGTTTCTTTACTCCTTTCGCGTGTGCGTGCAAATGAGTGATGTGCATTGAGAGCGCTAAAACACTTTTGTTTACTTCCCCCTGTATGCTTATAAATGTATGTGTCTGTGTTTGTGTGTGTGTGTGTGTGTCTTAGGGCTAGACGAAGACGTATGGTTATTGTGATGACTCTTGTTTTTGCCACTCCATCCTGGAAAATTGATAAATATTGCACACGCACACATGGATACACACTCCAGCAATTATATGTATATGTACATAGGCAACATACATACATAAAATATAATTTAATTAAAATGTTTTATGTAAGACATGTTTATTGAAGCATTTTCTCAACTTGCCTCGCAATTTGATTGACGTTTGATTTGAGGTTGTTGTTGTGGGTTGCTGTTGTTGTTGTTGTTGTTCGTCGGTTCATTTGTTTGCTTGTGGCATTTGCTGTCAAGGTGTTGAGCTGTTTTCAACTTACGCTTCAAACTCCGAACAAAGTTCCTGCTTTGATTTGTGCGTTTCTTGAGTTATTTATTTAGCCATGCAATATATTTTCAATTAGCTATGGACTCAACGGGCCAGGCCAAAGGCTCTTATTAGTGTCTACATTTAGATAAAGTCTTGAAACATGCCAATCTATTGCCAAAACTTACAAACGCAAAGAATTTGTTGCACTTGTTCTGAAAGTTTTGTGTTTAAATTGAAACGTTTGTATATTAGTCTAAAAATTAGTTAGTTAGTAACATATATTTTAGTCAATAAATATATATTTAAAAAAAATGTATATCTACGTGTGTTGTTGTCGTGTATTTAATATAATATATATATATACGTAATTCCTTATATATCGTGCGTTCTCCATATACCCAATATACTATCAATTATCAAACTTTGATGCTTTTGAACATCTGTCATTTAAAACTTTTTTTAACTAGCAGTTAAGATTTAATTAACATCAGTATTTTCTGTTACGTTTGTGTTTAAAAATATAATAAAATTTTTATATCTCAGTGTTGTTGTTTCCTTGATGTTGTGCGTAAACAAATTACAAAAAAAAAAAAAATATCTGAAAAATGTATAAATATGTTAGCAAAAATTCAAACTTATGCTCAATGTTGTGCTCTCTTCTTATTTACCCCAATTAGGAAATTAAACAAACAAAAAAAATATATGAAAACCAAATCAGTTAAATGCAACTTGTTATTGTTATTGACACGTAAACATTTTTAGTTGTGCGTAATTTGCGTTGCTCCCATTTCTGTAGTGAAAACAAAGAATTTTTAAAAACAAAAACAAACTTTAAATAATTAATTAAAAATAAGCAACAACATTTACAGCGTCCAACAACAACGGAGATTATAAAAATTTTATTTATTCCTTCTTTTTCTCTTTCTTTTTTCTCTCTTTTTTCGCAAACGGCAAAATTAAAAAACAATAAATAATACGATAAAACCCTAAACAAAAACCAACCGAAAATCAAAAAAAAATATTTTAGCACGCGGCATGGCAAATGGCAGCAAAAAGGCGGCATTGAACTAAAGACGGCAGCTGACAAACTGAGAAATGGATGCTCTCGACGGCATTGATTGGAATGTGCAACTAAACCCTAAAGCAAACACATAATTAATAATAATAAGCTTTACAAGAAAAAATATATTAAATAATTGTTAATCTCACAATTAAGAGCCGTTCAGCAAACGTCCATGAAAAATTAGTTGAATTACGAGTTAATTACGAGTCAAGGCTTAAATTAAGAAGAGACGACAACAAAGTGGAAATAGCTGTGGCTTAGATCTTAGCTGCCTATTTAAATAGTTGTAGGGCAAATAATTAGTGATTATTACACATACGCCGCGTAGTGCAAAGTTTCATCAAGCAGTGATCAATTACAATTAACAATTAAAAGCTTAGTTCGCAATAGCGTGCCTAAATGTAGACAGAGCTTTCATTAGCTTTACACAAAGATTAACCTGAACTAGTGTGTAGACTTTTTAAACTACTCTCTTAACGTGTTAAACTCTTTGGTGACTAAACAACTTGAGACTACAATAAGACTACAGGGATATCAATTATACCAGGCCATTGCATAGCCAAACTAAACGCCACATACAAATTCAGAAGCTGCTAAGTGTGAACAAATACTAATCTAATACAATTTGAAGCAACCTCAAACTACCAAGCAAACATTCCAAGTATTAAGCTGCTGTCGAGCACACAGCAGAGCGCGGTATACAAAGTTTCTAAAAGTAAGCATAATTACATAATAAATTTTATAAATTCCTGTATGTGTACCATGAATGTTAGTAGTTAATCAAATAGTTAAGAACATCGCTCGGAAATGAGCCCGATTTTAACATACCAATAACATTCCTTTATACCTATATATTTATATATATAATCCATAATCAAAAACACATTATTTTTTTGAGGGTTGATTAACAGCACCAAGTATTAGATTAGTCCTGTATATATCTCGAGCACAACACCATTTATTACTTAACGGATCTGCAGGATACTTTTCTTTCGACTTCTTAAGTGCAGAACTTTTCTCTTGTCACTCCAACTCTCCCCTCCCAACCATAACTGCCCTTAACAGTTCTGTGGCTGAGTTTTCATTGCAGAAATTTATGAGCTCGTCTATTGCCTATTACAAGCTATCTTCACCAACATTTCGTGGCACCAACCTGCCTCCCCTTCCCTTAAGGCCGGCCGGGTCAAAGTGCACATAACATTCGTTGAGTTATAAAAAAATGCCGGCCATATAATTATAAAGCATACGGCATATGCGGCGAGTACCCGTCGACTTTCGAGTCCTGCGAGTCCTTCTGTCTAGCTCATAAACTTTAAATTCCACTTTATCGTAAGAGATATGCGTTCCCCTTATTATATGCACATCCATATATATTTATATATATATAAATGTATATATATATATATATATATATAAATGGAAAATCTGCGCACATAAAGCGACAGCCACAAAGAGCCACCCAAACGCAGTGGTGGGTGGCTTGACATTTCTTTTGCACTGCTTTACCGCTCTCGTTTTCCTCATATTCCTCTGCTCCTTCTTCATGTTCACTTTTTTTTTTTAAACATTTCCCGTGGACAGACATTGGACACTTTTATGCGTTTGAAATGAAAATGCTATGTGCCATTAACATTATCCCTGACGCGTCACTACTTAAAATAAAAATTTCTATATTTTTTATAGAACGTCGACAGAGAGGTGGCGGGCCGAGAGCGGGGGCGGGAAGACAGCGAAAGACGCGAGCACCTTTTGGTCGTCGCTCTTTGCTTTTATAGCCAATTTCTGGTTACCCACAGTGCAGCCAATTTCATGTCAAGCTGAAGCGCAAAATGATAATCCCGGGGTCATAAAAAAATTTTACTTTATATTGACTTTTAGTGTGATAGTCAACGCCGGCTGTGGCTGTGGCTGCAGCTCCGTCGCCTTCCTTGGCGGCTGGCAAAAGACAACGCCAAGGTGCACATGAAATGTTAATGGCATGTCAAGATTGCCTTCACCATCCGCATCCGCCCACGGTGCGTCCAGCTGCCGCTGCTGCATATTTATTGCCGGGACCTGTCCAAAAATGCAAAAAGAAAGCCCATTTCTGGGAATTTGCAAGGCCAGCCATATGATCTGACGGGATCTCAATGCTCTTCCGGTAATTATAGACTTTAAGTTTCAAACGAATAGATATTATCCCCCGATTTTGCGAAACATATCCATTTTGCAACTTTCACAGTCTAGAGTTTCTGTACACCATCAAATTATCTCGAATAGACTTTAAACTAAGGTCGCAACTGAAAGAAATGCATGAGTAAGTGGAATTGCGTAGTTTCTTAACCCCTTTTTTGTGGGTCTCCATGGATTCCTTTTCAATTTTCATTTGCTTGACGCACACAAAGCAAAAGTCACACAAAAGTTGATCCTTTTCAATATTAATTAACACTTCAATACCACAGAGTAGAGAAGATGAGTCTAAAGACAAACTTTCGGCGCCTTTTTCTGGGGTCTCTGGCGCTGACTTTTGTACAATTTCCGTTGTGCGCCCAAAACAAAAACTTCGGCTTGCCAAGCAAAATGCCTAAAAATGCGTCCATTGAAATGTTCCGTGGCCCCGTCCGCCATTCGTCTAACTGTCTCTCTGTCTCTGTTTGTCTGTCTGCTGCCACGCTGTAAATACTAATTCACGCTGACACTAATTAACAATTAGGCGCATTTTAGCGCTCGTTTTCAACGTTCGGCATGCCAATGCCAAGAAACGCTGCAAAACTCTACGAGAGTTGCGTCAAAACTCTGCGAGAACTTTTGAACTACTTACAACGCTAATAACTAATTTACTTCTGAATTCAGCTGTAGCTGACGGGCCGCCCATCAGCCCATCCCAGGCCGGGGCAAAGATATTCTATGCCCATGCTGTTGCCATGCTCGGCTCTACATGTCATTTGCACGCCGTCGTTGACATTCGTGTCCCCAGCCTATGCTCAACTTTGCGCTTATTACTGTAAATTTCAAACTGACAAATAAACTGTGCGCTTTAAGGCCCCAAAGAGACCCAAAGGATTCCATGGCATCATAACAACAAAGCGCAAAATGAGACACGAAACAGCCAGAGAACTTTAGCCGCATAGCCAGGACACCACTTGCACTTGGTGTCAACGTCTTGGCTGACGCTGACTTATCACTAGTCATATATAAACGTCAGCGACGCAAGTTGGGGTATGGGGGTGTGTGGGGCGGAGCAAGTCCTGCCGTTTGGCAGAGCAGACTTTTGACAATTGCCACACAATTGTCTGGCGTCATTGCCGGCATTCGCATTCATCCACCGACTGTTTGGCCGTTGTGGGAGTCATAAAGGAAAAATTTAGCTTATTTGCTGTATAAATACTGACACCTCGACGGCTGACAGGATGCCAGAGTGCCGGGCTGCCAGGATGCCATGCAGACTGTGCCGATGCCAGCTATAAAAATGGTCTCAAATGGTCTGGAGCGCCCGCAGCGACTAAACAATCGCCATTGCCCCGACCTTTGGGCGTGGCAATAGAATATTGATAGACAGCCAGTTGTTAGCCGAGAAGTTAGCCCAAATTTCTATATAAATATTATAAAGGTATCATATCTACTGATTTGAATTGGGGCCAGCCACCAATTTACAATTCAATTTTTATTAAATACCTTGTGATCAGCTGTTTGCTGTCTTATTGATTTTGTTTTTGTCCCATCGAATTTAAGGTATTTCTCTGGGCTAAGCCCACACCATGACAAATGCCCACAAAAAATAGCAAATCAATTAGTGTGCTTTTAGTAGTTTATGTCATGTAATTATAATCAATCAAATCAAAACCAAGTATATAAAACGAAAATGTGAAACCAAAGAGCAATGAACCATGTTCGCATATTATGTTACTAATTAAATTTGCATTAGTAAAAAAAATTGAAGCGAGAAAACAACGTGGATAAAATGCTGCATAATAATACTTATTATGCTACTTTGCTCGTTTTCCCCTTACGGACCTAAGTAATTACAATTTCAATAATTTATGGCAAAATAAACACAGACGACAACAAAATGCAGCGTGCAGATAGACACTCTGTTACAGATACATATACAAATACACAGATACAAGGTGGGCGTGGGCGTGTGTGTTTGTGTTATTCAAACTGATATTTCAATCAATTTTTGCTATACAAATGTTATTCGAGGCGCAACTCTGCCTCAACTGAACTAGTAATTAGAAAGCAGCTTCTGCATTTGCTATTGAAAATGCCCACAAAATAATTAATAACTTAAATTTATTTACATAGCATTTTGAGCTCTGCACAGTTCTGGCAGCCGTCCATCATAATCTGATTAAGAGTTTTCAAATATGAATTGGTCGCATTAGAAGGCGATTTCCAGAAGCAGTTTTCAGATTACTTGCAACGTCGTATTTTGGGCTTTCCCTGGCTGTGTGCTAAGCTGTGAAAATTAATGGACTATTTATTTGTTTGCTTAATGAATTATTAGCAACAATTTTGCATTAAGTTGTTTGCAATGTTAAAGGCTTCGAAATGAAAAGATTGTAAGCATCAATAAGGATAAACTATGAGCTTAAAGTAACAAATAAAAATATAAGTTGAGAACGAATATAAGAACAAGTAAAAATATATTACTTTTACATAGCAAATAATGCCTGTACATAAGCCGAAAATAACTAAATTCATCACGAACAACCACAAAAATTATACAGTTAACTTTCTTATGCCCACATCAAACTGAATTCTCTCAATTCCCCTTGCTCTTTAGCACCTATGCAAATAGCTGCGTCTTTCCAGCGTTGTCTGGCTAAAAGGAACTAATCCTCAGACGCTCATTAGCAACGATTAAATGTCAATTTACATGTCAATTGGCAAAAGTGCCCAGCCAAAAGGCAGCTGTAAAAATAAACGAGAAATGAAAAATGAAAAATCAAGGGAAAAAGAAACCTGGAAACACATGAGTTTTAAGCTTTGTCAGCGACTTTGTTTTGCTACAACAGTTTTTTTTTTTTTCTGTCTTCTTTTTTCTGTTAACCATTTCTTGTATAATTTATAGACGCGACATTGCTGGCTGGCTTTTTCACCTTTGGCTAACATTTAAAATACAATTACTTGTCTAGGGCGCGTTTCGAGCTGAATGCGCTCGAGGGCAGCCCCAAAGATAAGCAAAAACATAACATGCAACAATTAGTGGTACCTCCATGTGGCACTGACTTCGTCTCTCTATTGTCCCCCTCTGCTTTCTGCTGGCGGACAAAAGTTGCCATGTGGTTAACTAATTTAATTTGGTTTTCTTTTCGGTTTTGTTGCTGTTGCTGCTGCTGCTGCTGCTGCTTTCGAGCATGAGCATCAAAGACAACGACACGTTAATGACTTCTTTTGCCTTGGCAACAGCCGAGGCATAAAATAAAATCTAAAAACTGCCAGGACACAGCCTCGCACACGTATGGCGCACATGACAACCAGAACAAAGAGCAGCTGGAGCAACCAGCGGAGACGGGGAAAGGCGCACGGGCGACACTAAAAAGAGCCACTTAACTTGTCTATATGAGCCTAATGGCCTTTAATATTATTTTCACTGCTTTTGCTTTTCCCCTGGCATTCGCTTTGGCTTTGGGTCTGCCTTTGGCTTTGGCCCAGGCCAAAAAGGAATCACTGAAAATTGTGTGCATTTTATGCCGTCGTGTTGCCATCGTCCTGCGGCCGCCAGCACCTGTGCCCTGGTAATTGTAGAAAATTGCTGCAACGGCGACTAAACATTGTGCAAATCCTTTTTAGCCTGTACTCCCGTGTCCTGTCAAGTGAGCGGTTTCTTTTGCCTTTTCTCTCTATTTTTCTTTATATTATTTTTAGTTGTTTGTTTTTTTTTTGTTTTGGTTTTCTACATTGTCTGCTTTTTGGCGCCGCAACTGTTAACAGCCAGTTGAACTATGCCATTTCATATGTATGTATGTGTGTATGGAGGCACAATGCTGCACTATTTCTCCTGCACCTTTAGTCCTTGTTACCTTTTGGGTGTGCTCCACGTGCTTTACATTTTTATTAAGCTCGCCCCTTTCGACCTTATGTGGGCAACCCTTTTGGCCCCATATCGTTGCCACTTGGGCCCCCTCTGTGTTGTTTAGCATGCCAGTGGCATTGTTTGGCTTATTGCACGTGCTTAGCCCCAGCTCAGTAGGTGGAAGGTGCTATGGGAGGGGAGTTCAGTTGAGGGCACAAAATGCCATTAGGCTTACGCCCAGGCAAGACAATTGCCTGCAGGCCAGTAGAGTCTGCACGGCCGGCTAACGTGTCGTATTAGTTATTTTCTACTTCGATTGCTTTTGCCACTTTAACGCGACAACAGCAGCAGCAGCTGCCATTCGATTCGCCTCCCCTTCGCAATCCTCACCAGATATTCTGTGTGTGTGTGCCAAGTGTTTTGGCAATAATTGAACGCTCAATTTTCGATATGAGACCCAGTTGGGAATCGGATTGAGATTGGAACTGCAAATAAGTGTGCGAGGGGATTTTGGCTTGCGATTGGCAACAACATTGCAGACTGTAAGCTTAGACACTATATGGTGTTGGCGATAAACAGGCTTATGTATTTTAATGTAATGGAGACGAGTTTTCGGAAAATCATTATGATATAATATATTAATTAAATTATAACTAGCCCACTTTAGGCCCACTCCCTGCCAGATAAATTTACCTGTTTTCATGCTAATTATAATCGTCTTAAGCTCTGAACCGCTATCTTACCTATGTATAAATCCAAATAAATAATTACTAAATATTTTTCCAAGTAGTGGCTAAAATGTTATTTACTATTTAATGTCTATATAAACGTGTAGCTCTGTTGTGCGTGGTCAGTTCGTATGTATGTATGCGTGTGCGTGTTTACGTATTGTGCGTGTACTATATACACATATATAAATTTAGCTAATTGTTATACTTAACGTCATAAGACATTTTCCATTTTGTAAGTTGTAAGTTACATAAAAAAAAAATAAAAAAAAAACAAAAACTGTACGACAATTTTACTAAATATCACCCATTTTTATCTTCTTTTCTTTCCTTTTTATGTAACACTTGTTCGTGCTCTATATAAAAAATATATATATACATATATATAAATATATATACATGTATTTGCGTATATATAAATATTTGAAAACAAAAAAATATCAAAATTGGCAAAATTGGAATACTGACAATAATTTTTTTATATTTATTTTAATTTTTTGCTTTTCAATTTTTGAAACCGAAATTTTTAATGCAACCTTTGCAATAAAACACAAAAAATCCCCTGGCATATTGCAAACTGTTGCCGATTCCGAAATTCCAAAATTTTCCTAATTCTCCCCACATTAATAAATGTTGTAATTGTATTTGCTCCTTTGGTGTCAAAATCAAAACCAACACCAATACAAAAACAAAAATATAACAAATTTCGTTAAATAAATGTTGTTGCTTTGATTTGAATTTTGGTTTTAATTTATATTATTTTCCTTCTTTTCTTTGTATTTTTGCGCTCGTTAAAATCTTTGCAAAAAATAAACAATAATAAATTAAACTAAATTTTATTCAATGTGCCTGCTGCGTTTGTTACTCGTTACAAAACTGTTGCGTAATGTGTAACTCTGTTGCATTTACATCTTTATATATGTCACATATATACTATGACGCTCATATGGCCTGATTTTTCGGTATTAACTACATGATTTCTTTTCTATATCCGTTTCCGTTTCCGTTTCTGACATTATTCGGTAATTTTCACATGATTTGCATTATTGGCCAACTTCTTTCTAATGCTATGGCTTTTACAATTTGATTTTCACACATGCCACTCTTCCATTTTGCTGCCTCTTTTGATACAACGACTTACAAAAATCAAAACAAAAACGAAAAACAAAAACGAAAACAAAACAGAGCATTTAGATCGCAAGCTGTTCGTTGGCATGCTCAGCAAACAACAAACCGAAGATGATGTTAGACAAATATTTCATCCATTTGGCACTATAGAGGAGTGCACCATATTGCGGGGCCCGGACGGTGCTAGCAAAGGTGAGTACGACCCATAATAACTGTTTGTACTTCAATAAAACTATTTCAATATTAAGTATACGTAACGTGTTGAGCTCGTTATTTGTTGTTTGCCAGTTTTCATTGTGTTGACGTTTTCAATAGTTTTCTTTTGTTCTTTTTTTTTTTTTGATATGTAGTGGTAATTTTTAAATGGTTTTAAATTTAGTTTAAGCGATAAAGTAAGTTAATTGTTCAAGAAATCACATATCCAATAAATTGATTGATTTATATAATGTTGTTGCCAGGTTTGACTACTATATATTGTTAAGGTATCCCTGTAAAAAGCCCGCCAATAAATATATAGAAATTGTATTTAAATAGTAATAACAGTGCAGTTCGTAGATAGCCCATGATCTTTTGGTCACTTACCTTAACTGTTATTAAATATATATCAAATATTTATATATATTATATTTATATTTACATGAGTAAATTTCCCAAATCAAGCACAATGCCCTAAACTAGCTATATATTTTGGGGAACTATGTGTTAAAAATGCCAAGAGCCTTAATTAACAACTATTTATTTAATAAACTATTTACAATCGCTCCCGCCCAAAAGTTCGCGACAAATATTTAAATAAACAATTCGCCAATACCCTCATACTTATATTCGAAGCGATTGAAATCTTCGTATTCCTTGTTTTTGTTGCCTACAGCTGGCCGTCAAAAGCGCTGGTTTATGCAGGCAACCAGATAAAATGGCAGCTGGAATCCAGGGAATCGGTGGCCGAGTAACATTTTAGCAGCTGTGCAACGAGCCAAATAATCATCACAAACATAACCATAACAATTATGCAGCTTGGCAAGCAGCGTTTCCAGAATTCGTATTCGTGGCATATAAAATAAAAATCGGGTAAACAGTTCAATTAAAGTTGTTTGCTTTTCCACAGCGCTGCTTGCACGCTCACAGGCTGCCCATTTGCATTTATGTGAATGTTTCTACGTATTTGTGTGCATATTTTTACACACACACACACAGCAGAATAAACAACACAGAAAGTACAAAAAATTAAAAAGAAAAAAAAACGTTAGAAAAAAAGTTGCGTTTGTTTTAATATGCAAGTAACTTTTTTAACAATAACATTTCATTTTATTATGTCAAAAGTTTTGGTTTTGTGCGCACACACTTTTACACACACATACATATTTATTTTGCTTACATTTGCAACATTTGACTGCCGCTGTCGGCGTCGCCTATTGTTGTATGTTAATGTTTGTTATTGTTGTTCTTTTGTTGGCGTTTATTGTTGCCATTTTGATATGCATGAAAGGGTGCCAGTGCCAGCGCCTGTGAGCGAGCAGCTGGGCAGCAAACAGTAGGCGTGGCACTAACCAGCGACACTTCTCTCTGGCTTGTTTATTTTTGTGCTTTTTATTTTGCTTCTGGGCCACATTAGAATAACAACAAAGTTCCACAAGATGCGATGCGACAGAAGCGACTGCAATTTGAGAAAAATTTACTATTTAAATCTGAGCTGCCTTTTAAAGCTATAAAAAAAACAAAATACCTTACTATAATGGTAAGGAAAGTATTCATCAAACTTTTTATGGTCATGGCCCCTCGCCAAATTGACAAAGTAAATTATCATGTAGTAAACGCGATAATCCAATCATTATCTGAAAGCTAAATCAAATTTCTGTCAGATTCTCAAAAGATGATCCAATAAATTTATGCAAAATCATATTTTTTATATATTTCTCAGCCTATAAAAAACTTGCAAAGAACATGATGACAAAACAGCTATAAGAATAATTTGTCGATCTTGATTCGTTTTTTTTTGTTTATTTTTTTTGTTGCTTCTTGTTTCTGTTGTTGCTCTAGAAGACAAGAGCAAACTTGTCGATGTCGCCCTTCGACAGGGAAAAGTTCAAAGCCGCGAAAACTGTCAGTCGATGTGGTGTTGTGGCCCGTGCTCCTGCGGCTGTTGTGGGCTCGGATGTGGTCGGATGTGGTCGGATGGGGTCCGATGTGGCCTGATGGTGATGGCAATGCCAACATATCATTCTTCATTAAAATGCGCTTCAAAGTCAGTCAGGCAGTCAGGCAACGAAGTTTTTGGCGTAGTGTCAGGGCGCTAGTCTTCTGTGTAAGTGCCAAAATCCATCAACGTCAATTTTTTCTCGCTGCTACGAATTATATTCAAAGAAAATCGAGTCAAGCCACGCGGCTGTGGCCAGGGAATAGCGGTGGTTGTGGGAAGGGGGCAGCGGGTGGCAAATCAAATGTGTAAACGACGCAAGCAAGTAATGAAGGCAAAGGACAAGGAAGAGTTGACTGAATGACTGAATGACTGACTGACTGACGGACTGGGTGACTGGCGAACTGAAAATGTATGCAAATGATGATGCATGTGGCGGCAAATGTGGTGAATGCGGAGGTAAGAGAAGCTGAAGAAGGGGACGAACAACAATAACAGCTGTGTGGGGGAAGGAGGCGCGGGCTAGGCGGCTTTTGAAGGTCTGCCTGACAGGCAACAGGAATAAGCGCAACCATCATGTTAAATTATGCAAATTCGATTTCAGTGAGTGAATGAAACGAAACGAAACGAATGAAGCGGGTCGAGAACTGACTTTGAAACTTTGCCCAGCCCAACAAAACACAAAGCATGTGGTTGCTGACTGACTGACTGACTTGACTAACGGGGGGCATCTTCTGCGGTAAGGTGCGGTTGTGGGGGGAGGGGCAGAGTGTGTTACACACATGTGATGGTAATGCAAAAATTTTACAGCTTGACAATGGCTCGGGCCCAGGATGTAGCAGCCGCTGCAGCAGACGCAGGCCGTGTGCTGACAGACAGCCAGACAGACTGGCAGTCTGGCAGACTGGCAGACTGGCAACACCCGCCTGTGTTGGCTCATTTGATTAGAATATTCATGCATGCACTTCATTGTCATCAAGGCGAGGAGCTGCCATTGCCGTTGCCGTTACGTCTTGTCATCTGCGCAATCAACACAATTGTGCAGCCGATGAGGAGAGCGTCGAGCCCAAACCCAGTCCCAATTTCATGGGCCCACTCTCGTCTGCTGCAGTCTTTAGGTGCCTGCCATGATGGCGGTAATCAAACTTTCTATACATGAGCAACAACGGCCATCAAGTGGCAAGTGGCAGCCGTGCTGCTCAGCATTTGCATAAGTAGCAGTTGCAGTTGCCGTTGCAGTAGCAGTAGCAGTAGCAGTAACAGTCGTAGCAGTAGCCGGGTCCTGTTGCTGACAGCCAGCTGGCATAAGTTGACGTCGAAACGGCTCGAGAACCCGTTTGTTTGCGGCCTGCCGCCTGCTGTATATTGCCTGATGCCCCGTGGCTTTGTTGCAGTCGGCATCGAGGCGGCAATTCAAACATTAAGCCCAACCACTTGGCCGTCGTGCTGACTATCTGCCCGCCACGGGCCTGTCGTTAAGTAATTGCATCACACGCACTTACACGAACGGGCGTCAAGTGGCCAAATGATGGACAGCTGGGATTGGGCTGGAGAGCTACGCCTAATAACGACCTTTGAATAAAACAAATGGGTACTTGCTGGCTGTGGTTATCGATAAGTTAGCGATATGTCAACTTCTTCCGCTGAACAAATATCTCTATTTTATCCGAACCGCAGCTGCTCAAAGCCAACAACATTTACTGCATACTTCATAAGGACCCTGTGGCTAATTAACTGCAACCGCATAAAGCAGAGTTAAGCGAAGCACACATTTTGATGCACCTGGTACTCTTGGCCAACTATATATCATATGTAAATTGAATTAAAACGGTGTTTACATCAAAATTAATTTGAAATGTCTCGCTTTGTCAAATTAACTTTTAATTGGCGTAAAATGCAAACTAAAGAGATTCCCCGAAGCATCTTGTGTGCAACTGACATGCAAAAACAAATTTCAATTAATACCAAGGACACACACACACACCCACATAGCCACAACCGAGTGCCATCACACACAGACGCCGACAAAAACAACAATAACCATAGTCATAATGTAGACTTGAAATTCACGTGCATTGTTGCCGCATTTTGGCCCCTCATTGAATTATATCAAAAGCACCGAAAACCCCATAAATGCGAATAATTAATGTGACATATTCGGCGTAATTGAAGCATACAAACACACACACACACACACACACACACTCATGCGCATTGCTTGTGTGCCTGTGTGAGTGCTCAAAGCATTCCTCAAACTGCATCGCATACCACGTGGCAACTGCTTGAATGCGCTCCAGCTGCGCACGAGGCCAGCTAATTGAATTTTGCACATCGCCAGCGAGTCGAGCATGCGGCTGGTCCGCTTTGGCAGCCAGTCAGACAGTCGGCCCAAAAGTATGCGGCTACATTTTACTCGTCTCAGGTGCGTGCCGCACCGAGCACTACAATTTATTGCCAGCAAAAATACGAGTAAGCGAGCTGCGTAATTGCTCCGAGAGCTGTGCACAACAAAACTTTCTTAATACCTCGCAGAGGCAAACGCTTTTTGCCAACTTTGCAATGACAGTTTAAGTTGTTTTGCAGTGCCCCAAACTGGTCCTCCTGGTTGGCGTTGCTTTTGCTGATCCACTTCATGTTTGGCCAACATATTTATATACTCGTTCACAAAGTGAATAGAGTCTATTGGGTTTGTGCAACAATTTTTGGCTACTCGGACTGGCTGTGAACGAGTATTGCGATGTAGGTTACACCCGATTGCAAGGCTCTTACTTGTTTTTTTTTTCTGCTGTACAGCATTGTGTCTTCTTTTGATAGGCACAGCAGCAATACACACAAGCACACAAACACACACACACACGCAGTTTTAACGTGAACTTCCGCTGTTGTCAACTCTGTCTCTTACATATCATCATTTCATTTCATGTCAATTTCAATTTATATGAGCAAAGTTTTATGAAGTGCATGTCATGCTGCCTGTCTCCCTCTCCCACTATCTCCCTCTCTCTCTCTCTCGCTCTCTCTTCATCGTTCTCGCGCTTGTTAGCTGCATTTATTAAATTTAATTTCATTTTCATACTGGCAAAAACTCAGCTCATGTTTATTTTACGGCACTCGACTGCACTAAAAGTTCTAACAAGTGCTGATTGAGTGTTACAAAACTGTCAAATAAATGCGCACAGCAAAACGAAGCGAAACGAAACGAAACGAGACGATATGAAATGAAACAAGTGCAAACGTTGTAAAAACCAAATTGAATTTAACGCTTTTGGGATGGCCTTAATTATACCCCGAACCCATTGAAAATGGGTAAAAAGGGTATATATATTCTTGATCAGGATGACGAGCTGAATCGATCTAGCAGTGTCCGTCTGTCGTCACTCAGTCCGTCTTTTAAGCTCGTGTATACCATACTCAGAACAAGTATAAGTATAAAGTATAGGTTGCTGCGTGTGTTTGTGTGTGTGTGGGTATATGTGAGCGACGAGATTTGCATTTAATTTATTGCATTTGAAATAATGGTGATTGATTGTCGCTGGGCTGACAACGCAACGGATAAATATTTTATCATAAATCAAAAATACTGCTAGCAGATATAATTAAATTTTGCCAACTAAAACAACAAAGTTAATATTAAAAAAAATATAGTAAATAAAAAAATTAATATCACTCTTAAGCTGGATCATGAAAAAACGAATTCGACACTCTTGCAAACTAGTCTGTTTTTGTTTTGCCCAGTGTCTGACCGGATTCTTATAATTTTGTAACAGATTAAAAACACCCCGGGCTATCATAAAGCAGGCCTTAATGAAAATTTAACGCCTAACTCGCAGCTTTAAGGGAAGGACGCAGACTGAGGGCAGAAGCGACTGCAGTCAATATACAGCCACAAGAACTGCACATAACTATTAATTGTGTGGGCGAGGCGAACAAAAATATTAAGAAAAATCTTGGTAATAATAATAATGTAAGTTGTGGCATAAGCTCATAAGTGCCATTTAAGCCAGTCGCCCTTGTTGTTGTTATTGTTGCCGTAGTTGTTGCTGTTGCGGCTGCTGTTGCTGCTGTTGCCAGAAGTCCTGTCCTGACTGCAAAATGGCTCACAAGCTGGAATTAAAATACATATCAAAAGGCGCAGCGCGAACTTTTGCCATAGACCAGAAAACCCCCAAAAACTTTGTCGTCCCAAGTTCCGTATGTGAGTGTGTGTAAGTGTGTGTGTGTGTGTGTTAAAGTATTTGGCTCAGCTGTTTAATGCAGCTTAAATTTAATTGCAATATAGCTAAAGTTTCATATACCAAACTAGAAGCAAAACCGCCCATAGCAGTGGCTAATAAATTTTTATCACACACTCGCACAAGTGACAGCCTTGACAAAGGCCTCGCCTCCTGCTTAATGCTAATTAACATGCAACACGCCCGAAACTATGCAACACATTCCAAAGGTCAAAGCAATTAAACCTACGCTCATACGACACAAATTCGAGACGACAAGAGGCGACAGGGTCATAAAAGCCACAATGTTTTCAACTTATGCCAAAAACTTATCCAAAAGTCGCCACGAACTAGCTGGGAAAATCTGCTACGCTTAGAAAAGTCGAAGTGTGAATGCCTCGCTATATATGTAACCTCTATAATTTTAATAAGAAATGGTTTGGTCAAACAAGATTCCATTAATTATAATTAGTTCGAATGCTTAAGTTCTGAAGATCCAAACTGAACTGATTTTTGTGCTAAGCATATTTTTCTAGATGTCTCTAAATTTATTCTCTTCTATTTTTTGGAAATTATTTTTATTTTATAAAATCATTATAAATTAAAATAAAATTCATATTTAAAATATATATTTTTGATCGCCTAGAAATTGAACTTATAGTATATAAGAGTTTTCAATAATTATCTTATGTATATGGAAATTGACTTCAGTCCCAGCTGACCTGACGATTAAATCTACCATTGCAGTAGCGTACTCCTTAAAGGTACAAGAGCCAAGAGGCCCCAGCACGTAGCTGCCACAATTTCGTTTCATTATGTGGCCAAGTGGCGGCAAGTGTGCTTTATTAACACATTTCAACCGTATGTGTATGTGAATACATTTATAGCAGTGTACATGTACGTAACTTTTTTAATACCCGTCGCTTTGGCTGGCTGGCAATGCTTTCGGCTTTAGTTGTAATAGTTTAATAAAGTAGTAAAGCTGCGGAAATTAGATTTGACCGCACACCGGCACAGGAGACCTCAGACCCGGCTCCGGCGTACAACAGCAGTCTGTGGGCCCAGCTTATTTCCGCCGCAGACAAACTTTCCACAGCCCAAGAACAAAAACACAGAAAATAAAAAGAAAAAAGAAACACAAGAAAATTATACGAGAACCAGCCGGCATTGGGGGAAACCCTTGTTTTGAGGTTTTTCCTGCCTTGTCAATAAAAATGTCCAAAAAGTTTGTGGCCTAAGCATTAAGCAAAAGTCCAAGCCAAGCCGAGCCAGTTGAAAAGGGTTGCCCAAACCTACCAATACACATGCGTGCGACTATGTAAGTAAGTACAGTTATTGTATAGTCCACATAACTCTAGACTTCCTTCCTATGTGTATTATAGCCCTGCTTGGCTAGCCTGCTTTATGGCTAAATTTAATTAACTCACTTGAGCGCATTCTGCTTTGCTTGGCGGCGGCATTAATAAAAGATTACTGCGTGTCCTATCAGCCATGAAGTATGCCACTTTAGATATTTGTTTCAGTCTGGAGGATTATTGAAAAATTAATGCAATAAGCGCCAGAGGAAACTTCCGCCCCCAAACTGACTCAGATATATTTACTCACGAGCTGTGCGAGCTGTATTGAGCGCAATTAGGCGAAAGTGAAATTGACAGCCTTGCTTGGCTATAATGGATATTGATGTGCTCATACACACACACACACACACACACACCATGTACGAGATATTGTGTTCATAAACAGCTGCTGTCTGAAGGTAGGCTTTAATTTTTTTTCTTATTTTTAATAAACGCCTGGGCCTTATTAAATGTCAGAAGAAGGCAGCTAAGGCAGCGTTGCCACCTGTCAGCAGCACATATTTTGTTATTATCAGTTTAGGCCAAACAAGTGTATATGTGGCACACACACACACAGCATACATATTGCTGCAGCTCATTTTCTAGCTCATTGCCAGGCCGAGTCGGGGTAGGACATGCGCTAAATTAATTTATTCCACTTTTGTTGTTAGACAATATCCTTTTGACTTGCGCGTAACTGGATGCGAGGATGCGAGATGGCAGCGAGCAGAAGGCGGCTAGCAGCAGCCGTCGCGCAGGCATTTAATGAAAATGAAAATGTCTGAAGGCATCAGCAGGCTGGGCTGTTATCCTTTTCCAAAGCCCAAGCGCAAAATGAAACAAAATAATATAAAACCAACTGGCGGACGGCTTGTGGAGTGCGCGGGACAGCGGCACGGTAAGGATTGCGGGCTGCGCTAGTCTGTGTCAAGTGTCGACAGGATACTTACCCGTTGGCGGCTTTTGCTGCCGGATTTTGCCATAAAGCAAATACATATTTGCTATACAAGCTTTCACTTAAGGCATACTTTTCAGAATGGCCAAAGAAAGATGAAGGTTAAAGTATTTTTAAGTCGAAGTATAAATAATATATTATAATATTATTAAGTATTAATTTAAATAAGAAACTGCCTCTAACCTAATTAAAAGTTGATTTATATTAATTTGTTGCATTTTCTTATATTTTTAGGTAAGTGCACAAGGCTTCATCCTTACAACAAGACACGTGCTCCACGTGGCGGTAAGCAGTTGTCTTACAATATCTATATTTCGTATCTAAATATTTGATATTTGATATTATTAAGATGACATATATATTTACTTAAATGCCCATAGGT
Source organism: Drosophila colorata (assembly GCA_035041545.1). Lineage (NCBI taxonomy): Eukaryota > Metazoa > Arthropoda > Insecta > Diptera > Drosophilidae > Drosophila > Drosophila colorata. The sequence goes on along the minus strand of JAWNLD010000564.1, from coordinate 14,394,941 downwards.
TAAAGTCGATAAAAACAAAAAGTTTTTAAACGATTATTGAGTGCCAGGCCAGTTAATGAACTTGAGGTCCAGGCAGTCCAATAGTTTTTATCCAATTTAAAGCCATTCACATACAAAAAAGCTTCTACAATGCAAAGCCACAAAAAAATTGGATCGACGGAAAACCATATTGACAGCCAGCCCTGCATAATAATGTGAATGACCGGGAAGAGTATTAATGATAGCTCCCACACAGGATGCACACAGCACACAACACACTTCTTGTCTCCTCTCTATTCTCTTGCCTGTAGGCCTACGGTTTTTGCATAATTTAATAACCGAAGTTGGCTCAAAGAGCCTCTATTGGGGACTACTGGCAATGCAATTTCAATAAATAATACGCCATTTGGGGTGCTCATAGGCAAGATTATAATGAAGGACAAAATGCATTTTCTACAATTGGCAAAAATATATTCGCCAGCCGAAGTAGAAAATGGCCCAAGCTAAGGATTCGTTCTCTGAAGGTTGAGCTTCTGTTTCTGTTGCAGCTGTTGTTGCCATCTTCATTCCTGTTTCTGGACACTCAATCAAAAATCACATTTCCGTGTTGTTGGTTGCCAACAAAAAAAAGATGTGTGACACACTCAAACACACGCACACACAGAGGCGGACGTCAGGCGGCATTCGCATGCGAAGCAAATGTAATTAAAATTCGATATACTTGTTTTCACCCAAAAAGGCCCACAGAGACTGAAAGAGGTGACAGCGACGTTGCAGAGAAGTCTGCAGCTAAAGGCAGGAGGTGAGGCCTGTGTCGAGTTATACAAACACCCCAACAGTATGCACAACCACAACACACACGCATGCACACACACACACACACACATGTGGAGATTTCATACATCATCATCATCATCATCCATCGGCAACAATATTTGCCAGAATTTAAACTTCAATTTAAATTTTTGGTCAGATTTGCACGTACTCAACGCTCCGTGTGTTTTTGTAATTACATGCACATACGCAGAGCACACACACACACACACGCATACACATATTTCATGCAAATTGATGTTGCTTTTAGCACACACACACACACACACACACTCACACACAAAGGGGACCTGGTCATATGGCTCAGAAAAATAGCTGCTGCTGCCGCATTTTGGTTGTTGTCTGTGCTACTTTACAGCTGGCCAACAATGAAGATTTATAAATGCATCACACCCACTGCCCACCCCCGTCCGCACCAACAACAACGCCAACGCCAACCCCAACCACAACCCGGCAACATCTGGCAACGCTTCAGTCTACTTTTGGCTCTGTCAAGTACTCTGTATGCCATAATAGCCATAAATTAGGGTAGAACAACGATTTGGCAACAACAATAGAAATGTGGCCAGTTATACATATAGAAAGAGGTCGTTGATCATTGGCTGATGATTGCAATCATCCTTTGGGAGAAGCTGATTACGTCGAGGTCGCTTAAGCATTCAAAATACAGTCCTTTGATAATTTCTAAAATGATGAAAATGTGTTAGCTTTTCAGATGTTTAAAGCACAAAGTAATATTTCCATAGAAAACTTGTAGAATCCAAGAATATAGATAGCTAATTATATATCATAAAACTCGATAGACCCCGTAAAAGCTTCATAATCCGATAACGGAGTTCACAGAAGGATTTATTAAATACAGAGAGTAAATGTGGCTGCAAAGAATATGCTATTGATGCCGACAATAAAAAGTTAAATCCTTTGAGGCCAAAAGAGAAACTCAAAACTGTAACACAAAAATTTACCAATTTGATATATTATATGAATGTGCTATAATAGTTTAGTTCACAGTCGGCAACTTCTGTGGAAACAAACCATTTGCAGTTTTTGCTATTTCATAATATGCGAGTTGTTTATTTTGTTGTTTGTATTATGGAACTTATGCCAATCACATAACAGAATATTTTAGCTTTTGCTCAAATTAAATAAACGCCACAGAGCAACAACAGCAACAACAACTATAAAATCGTACACTCGAGCGCATAGCGTAACAAAATTCAATATCGCTTTTAATTGCATGTTTCCCAGGCAACAGCCACAGCAGCAGCAGCAGCGACAGCAACAGCAACAACAACGACAACAATTGACAGACATTGTAAGCCCCATTGCAAGCTGAGCTGTGGAGTAGGGGCCGGGGCTGCAGTGGGGGTTTACTGCCTGACTGGCTGGCAGGCCACTTACATAAGCCAGAGACTGTTGGGGCCAACCTGTAATTTAGCAAAATGTTATGTAAACTTTAAATCGAGTTATGCATTTTAATTGGTTGTTGTACAATTTGCAAGCGGCACGTTTTGTTTGCCACATCCACAGGACACGGCTACAGCGCATATTATGCATATGGATTCATGAATCCATGGTTAGAAATACGAGTACATGTTGCAATCTTGTTGCCAGCCAAAAACAACACCAGCAACAACAATAAAATTGCGTTGCTTCACATTTTTGCGTAATGCAATTGAAATCTGTTGAGCTTCAGCAATTATTTTACCATGGCATTTAAGAGTTACGCACAGCACATCTTTTTAATAGTTGATTAAATTCAGGAAAGATATGAAATTTCATTTGACATAGTTTTAGAAATTTGGCAATCAGACAGCTGATTTTGACTTGAAGAGTTTTTATTGGTGTTTCACAGACAATGTATTTGGATTATTTTTGTTTTTGAAAATTAAAGCCGCTGCAAAAGTTTCGCTGTCAAATTTTGCTACTCTCTATGGACCTTTTCCAAATTTTTTTTGTTGTCAGCCAAATTTTGTCTGCTTTGCCAAGGTTTCGGGCCTTGCCTCAAAGTATGCAATGCGCATTTGTTCGTTGGGCCCGTCAAGCGCAGTCGTTGCTGGGCAAGAGAGGACGAGGCGAGGCGAGGCGAGGCGTGGCGTGACAGCAACCGCAAGGAGCGCATCTACCGCAGCTTAAACTTAATCTACCTCTTGGCTTAATTGCTGCCACTACCTGCAAATTGCACCCAAAAGGCCACCAGGCAACCAGGCAACCAGACACAACCAGAGACCAGCCAAACGCTGTCGAGACGGAGTCCCGGGTCTGCTCTTCTTCGCTTGTGTTGTGCCCACAGCGCTAACTCATTTTAATGATGCCTCCCCCTCCACGTCCAGCAGCTACAGCGTCTTAAGTGCAGCAATGTCGTCTTGTTCTCCCGTTTCCCGTTTTCCGTTTCCCTATGCCTGTCCGCCGTTCTCTGTCCCTGGCAATTATGGCCAAGTAGCTGTGCTTACATGTGGCCAAATTGTTGTGGTCGCCTCACGGGCGCATTAAAAATGAATAATGTGCGCGACTTGGGCGCACAATTTATGCACTGGCTTCCAGCGTTGGTTGCCACCAGCTGCTCCTAGAGGCAGCTCCCTCTCGCTCCCATGTCCCTCCCTCTCTCGGCATTCCCTTTTGGGCCACTGCTTGCCCTTTTCAATCATACAAATCCATGCAATCAAATTCCGTTGTGCAATACAATTAGCTTCTCTACCTGGGCTCAAATAAAACAAAACGACGACAACAACAACAACAATGAAATGTATGCTGCGTGCTTTTGGGCGCGCACTTTATTAGGCTTAAAGCGAATCCTGCTTACCTGTTCCTTGACTCGGCCCTCCCGTTGGCCCCGCCTCTGTCCCAGCTCCTGTCGAGCCCTTGCCTTGTCCTTACGCTTTGATGTTCAAGTTAAGCCCAGCTAAATTGATTTTTCTTACCGTAGTTGGACTGCGTCCGCCATATTCCCTGGTCACACCCAGCAATAAACTTCAAATGAAGCGAGCCGCTATTAAGTTATGCGGCTTTATTTGCGGAGCTTTTGTGTTTTGCGCTAAATAAGTGCACAAATAAATCGACAAAGGATACAAGCGAAGCGGGCTGTGCAAGGACAAGTGTACAAAATGCGAGGTACTTAAAAGCAGGTACGCTGTAGAATATATCAACCACAGCAGGACTATCGGCTTATCCAATTGGCTTCGGCCCTGGAATATCTATTATTAATTATTCCTAATATTATATTGCAGTTTAGCGTATTTTTATTTTTTATTTTTAACCCTAACTGCTGATGGCTTTATTCACTAATTAAAATGTTTTTAAAGCTGGTTTCTGCCCCCGCAATGATGTCTCACTCGACAAACAAACTTCTCTTTAAAGCTTAACTTCTTGATTGTCTAACAACCTACCCCCAAATTCTCTTAACCATTTCCAATTTCACTAAGTCGCTTTAAAAACACGCGCTGCTTTATAGCAGGCCCCCAAACTCCATGCCAAGCCCTGACCCAGCCCCAACACTCTGCTCTGCGGCTTTAGTTGCATTTGACTTTGCGGTTTGACGTTGTTGCGTTGCCTGTTTTGTTGTTGTCGTTATTGTCGTTGTTGTTTTGTGTATTTTTTTTGTAATTTTTTTTTTTTTTTGGTTGCAACACACGCAACAGCTTTTTGTTCACACTTTCGCCTGGCAAAACAATTTTCCTGCTGGCCGGGGCACCAAATCAGAAAACCTGCAGCCAGCCGAGTGAGTTGCTGTTGTTGTTGTTGTTGTTGCTGCTGCTGCTGCCCCGCATGCATTGCGGTTTCTGTTGCATAATTATTATGTTGCGGTTGCATCCCCACCGACCCAGAGTTGATTTTGTTGTTGATGTTGTTGGAAAAGCATTTACCTTGTTTGTGGTGCGTTGAGCGCTGGCAAAAACTGTTGCCCAGGCTGAAAGCTGAAATTACTTTGGTTTGAGCGGCTTTTATATCTTTGCTGTGCGAGTTTATTTAGGCGGTTGATTTTTCGCTTTTTCCCCTCGCCCCCTTTTTTTTTTGGCCACGCTTATTTGGTAAGCCTTAAAGCGCATTTAAAGTCGGTTTGCCCTGAGGTTGCCAAACAGATTGTAAATTGGGTTTGCAAATGAGTTTATAAAGGGATATAGGTAGAGGACCTTAGACCCGATGATATATGCAGAGAAACTAAAACGTGGTCTTCTTATATAAGCTCTAACACATTCTTCCCGCCCGCCTTCTATCTTACGATATATTTTAATCTTAATGTATCTATCACTGCTCTAATGCATTATAAACATTTGCTTCGAATTCAAAGGCACAAAAAGGGTTAACAGCCCATCAGTTAGTTCAAATCGTAGCCCAGAGCCCAAACCCAACTAGCCAGATGGCCGCATCCTGCTCTTGCGAAACAAAAAGGACACTTTTACGTATAAGTCAACGAAATAGTAAATAACAACAAAACAACAACTGGAGACGGCAACTGGCAACTGGCAACCAAACAAGAGCAACAAATTTTTCGGCTGCGCTTAACAAATGTTACACAAAGCGTCGTATTGGACGGACGCTTAGGACTGAGCCTGACTATTTGGCCAACTGGCTGGTTGACTGCTTCTGGTCTGTCCTTCGAGTCCTGCTTCTGTTGGTGTCATTTGTTAAAGAGGCTTGTCAACATGCCTTATAACAAGCCGTCTACGGTTTGCTCTCCAACTGTATCTTTGCTCTCTACGCCTGTAAAGTGGCCGGTTGCCCGGTGCCCGATGGCAGTTGGATGTTGGATGTTGGTTGGGTTGGAGTGGAGTGGCCCAAAAAGCCCGAAAGCAATAATATTTTAGCTTTTGTTATAGGTTTTTCAAGCTGGCAGCTGCAGATCGTAGCCAACGCCTGTTTGTTTGTATTTTTGTAGCATACTTTTGTGCATTATTTGCACAGCACTTGCAAGAAAATTTCGATGCGAAAGACTTGGCTTTTCAATTTGCCAGCCAGGGGAGACATTTGTTTGTCTGTATACACAAAATATTATATTCTTAATTGGTGTTTATTGTGTGTCACACACACACACACACACGCACACTCATTTGGACTGTAAAGACTGAAGAGGTCAAATACACACAGACAGACTTTTAGGCGGCGTTACGCACTCTAGAGTGCCATAAAAATGTCAACGCTGCATTCTGGCCAAGTATTAAATTGTTCGAGCCACAACAAAAGCCATAGACAACTTGCCTTTGCCTTGTTCAAATGTAATTTGCAGCTTTCCTTTCTATTTTTTTTTTTTTTTTTTTTGGAACTCCCCTGCGGGCAGCAAATGCAATGGACAAAGCTCAGTTCCACTTCTGAATGCTTGCCCAGCTGCTCTTTTCATTTCCCTATCTCTCTCTCTCTCTCTCTCTCTCTCTCTCTAGCACGCTCTCACTTTATTTCTCTTTCTCTGTGGCTCGCAGGCAAATTTCATTCAAACAAAAAGTTTTGTATCTCTCTTGCCGTGTGTGTGCCTGCGAGTGTGTGTGTGTGTGTGTGGTAAATTGCTTATGAAATTGCAATTTGAGCTTACTCTGTATATCCTGGTCACTGATTTTTATTTAATTTCGCCTGCGGCTGCCACAGTCTATGTATGTATGTATTCAAACACAGAGAGGTGGACGATGATGCAGCGGGGTGCGGAGTAGTGCAAAATGTATCACATTTCATGAGACACACGGCATAAATTTCAACTATTTTGCATATTCAGTTCAAGTGGACAGCAGAGACATTCAGTCAGTCCGTCAGTTTGACAGTTTTACAGTTTGTCAGTTCGTTGGGCAATAAAATGTATTATGAAGTGAATTTGTATGGACAGCCATAGCTGTGGCCAAGGCTCAACTTTCCTTCTTCTTTTTTTTTTTTGCCAAATGTTATTAACTGTAGTTGCAAAGCCTGGCCAAATCCATTGGCTCATGCCAGCTCTGTAGGCTTTCGCAAAGTTTTTACCTTTTGTTTATATGCCAGCCAAAGTTTTTCCCCTCTCAAATCAAGAATAATGGTCCCATTGCAGATTGTAGATATGCGTGCCTGACTGTGTGAGCGTGTGTGTGTTTGTGTGTTTAAGATTCTCATACATGCTGTCTTTTTGATTTGTATGCAAAGTGTAAAGGTTCATTCTGAGCCACGAAGAGTTCAATTTCAGTTGAGGTCATACTGGGCGAAAGCAAAGGAATAGAAAGAGAAATTGGTTTGTTTGTGTTTTGCGAGTTGAGTCTATTTGCAATTGAAGTTGGCCATATCGATAAGCTTCCGCTTTTTGTCAGCCAACTTCATTAGAGGCAAGCGGCCCAAAGTTTGTGGTCAAAAGTTTAAGCCAAAGCCATCTATTGAGCTTCAAGTGATTTGTGGCAGCAATTTAGTATATCAGGTTTTATTGGAGTTTTGTTAAACATGTTAAAAAATCTACAGCTTTTCGATTTTAAAATAAATCTTAATTTATATTTTAAGACATAAGAACTAATAAAGATAATTACTCTATAATCTGATTCCATTTTGTTTAAGAAATAAATAATTTCAAATCGGACATAAAATAAAATAGCAATTTCGACAAATACTTTTAAATTGTTTCGCTAGCTTTAATTTCTGTCAAGGTCTGTGATTTTATGTGATATTTAACTCCAACAGTTCTTTACTCAATTCTGTTTAATTTAATGCTTGAAATGATTTATCATTAGCAACAGTTTTACAACAGTTGAAATAACTAATTTGCTTTTGCCAATCTCATTATTTGGCTTTTTGCCCGCATATGTTGGCCATGTTTGGTCGAGTTTATTTGATTTTTGTTGTGCGGTCCGAAAAATGTTGCCCATTTATGGCAAAATGCATTCAACTGTGAGTGTCATGAGGCAAATGCAATTTGCAGAACTGCAATTGCAGCAGCAGCAACAGCAACAAAAACAACAACAAAAATAATAACAAAAACAACAACAACAGTGGGTGACATCCTTCTCGTATGGCATTACCTTGTTTGTGTGCATATAGTTGATATGGTTGTGTGTGTGCTCGTGTGTGGCAGGACTCATCATTGGAGCAGTGCCACATGCATCAAACAAATTCGATAGCGTTGCTTTCTGGCTACTGGCCAAGGCTGCTGCCGCATAATAAGCGTAAACGTTGGCTAACAAGATTCATGCAACGCTTTTGTGCCCCAGAGGCAAACATGCAATGGCCATCAACGTATCCTGTCCAACGTCGCCTGTCCACTTTCAGTTCCACATACACATACACACACAGACGATGAGCCACCGAATGGCAAATGGCGAATTGCGAACGGAGAGCGCGCTTAATGCAACTTTGTTGCTCGGTTGATGCCGCTGCCGCTGCTGCTGTTGCTGCTGCTGCTGCTGCTGTTGTCAGCTTCGCTGGGGCAGCAGGCAGCGATTGAAAAATCCCACTTGGGCGTTTTTAATTGGATTTTAAAATACTTGTCCCATGCAGGCAGGCAGGCAGGCAGAGTCAGAGGCCAGCCTCAGCAGCCAGCAATGACCATAGCCATAACACGAGCTTCAGCCTCAGTTCGCTTTGGGTCTGCTCCCCGACCCTCGGCTAAAGTGACCGACCAACCCAACAACATATCGACCAGCAGACGATGGTCAGCAGTCAGGGGCTCAACACGCTCGTTATCCTTGTTTCCTGATGCTGTTGCTGCTGCTGTTGCTGCTGTTGCTGCTGCTGTTGCTACCGCTGCTGCTGTTGTTGCTGTTATTGCTGTTGTGCACAATTTGGTTACGTGTTTGACCTGCGGCGATTTTTCATTGCATGGCCGGTTTATTTTTTTCGTATGGGGTGCCCATACATTAATGGGCCTTGCAAAATTTGTATTGCAAATGTCGCTAAGGGTCTACCCTCTGAATCCCTGCCATAAATATAATCACATGTGTTTTTGTTGCCAAAAGAGCGCACAGCTTCATTTTGACCAACGTTGAAAAATTATACGAGAAGTTCAAATTTATTATTATGTTATATTACAAGCAATTCGAAGAAGACTAAACTTCCCCATACATTTATGTTTATCACTGGCTGCCGAGTGGCTCTTCATCCAGGCTCACCTTGTAACTGGCCATTGCAGCAGAAGAGTGTTTAATTTTAATGAGAGCCTGCAAGCTGTGCATTAGCATTATCATTAGCATATTTGATTAAAAAGTGTCATTAGGATTGGAGTACTCCAAGTACTCGCGCTGACGGTTGGCTGCAGTATTTCACGCTTCAACGGAAGTTGCATAAGAAAAACTCTGCCGCTAAAAAAAACTTGTCGGCAGTGCACACATTTTAATTTCAACTAATTGCCAGGCCAAAGTACTGCAATACCAGGTAGCAGGCAAGTAAATACTCAACCAGCTTCAGTTTCAGCTGCAACTGCAACTTGTCGACGCTTAAGTAATTAAAGCGTGCACTTCGTTAGCTTTAAGGGCAAGTGTCCTGTCGGCTGTGTCCTGTGTCCTGCGTCCAGTCTTGATGCCTAATTGTAGCAAGTGTCCGGCGCAGCACTTGATTTGTATGTAAATTGAATTCAATGTCTTTACATCAAAGCGAAAGTTGACTTTCGGCTCGGACTTTGTCTGTCCGCTTTACCTCCTTGCCTGACTAATTTACTTTTAATTATTATAATGACTTGAAGTTCGACAAATTAGCCTTAATGCGAGTTAGTGCGTCAGAATAGACAAATGACGTCCTGCAAAGGTAAATAATCAAAAATGTCTGGGAAAAGTCTAGGTAAATGTGTACAAGTCGTTGTCCTGCCAACTTCCATGAGTAATGAATTTTGAAGTACTTTAGTTGATGTAAATCAGTTGAAAACTTGAAGAACTTCAGCTAAGTGGCTTTTAGGCATACGATCTGATAAAACAAAAAATAGCAAACGAATTCCCTAAAAAGTGGGCAACATGCTTTTAAAGCTGTGCGCTAAAGGCGAAACACAAAATGTGGGATATTCCAAAAAAAGTGAAGTTTTTGAAGTTTTTATATTCTTATCAGAGAGCTTACAATTAAGCAAGGTGTTTTTTAAGATTGCATAGCTTACAAAGTCCACAAAACCCAAGGAAAATATTTTCTTTTTAACAGTTATGCCAAGAAAAATAAATTTCGCTTAAACAAAAGAGACAACCAAAAAAATTAAAGAAAAAGAATAGGAAACGGCAACAAACACAAATTACAAACAAAAATAAACAACAAAAAAAGTGGACAAAAAGCACACAAAATCAACTTTGATTTAAGTTTACAAAAATGCTTAACAATTGGTTTGCTTTTTTAGCTTTTGTTGTTTTTATGCTCGGCCTGGCATTCAACAATTTTTTTTATTTTTCCCCCACTGTTGATCTCTTTCTCTGCGTCGCAATGTTGTGGATTAACAGGCAACAAAATATTTTATTTTTTATTGTTTAGCAACGCTGATTTTCAGTCCCCCCGCCAGCTGCCAACTGCCTGCTCCAGCCTGTGGGATTGTCCAACTGTTGTCTGTGTGGCGCAGGATTTTGTTGTCACTTCAACACACACACAAAATACATAAAAAAAAAAAACAGAAACAAAAACGAACAAAAAAGTGGCTGCAAAAATCCACTCGAATTTTTTACACTTTATTTTTTGTACATTTCCAACACGAAGAAAAATAAATATAAAAATCCTGTTCTTGTTTGCACGCGAAATTTGCGCTTGTCTGCCTTACGGCTTGTCAGCTCGCATGTTGCATGGTTTTAGGCGGGATTTGTTGCGCGCTCGCACTGCATGCCACTTGCCACATGCCACATGCCCCATGCCTATTACTAGAGCAACGACAACTACAAAGGCAGCAACAGCCGGAGCCGCAATTTAGGCAGGACTACTGACTGGCAATCGGGGGCAGGAGAAAAGGTTGAATCTTTTGTGTTTTTTTTGTCTTGTTTCCTCCGCTTTAGGGTCTTAATTTACCACATTGTTGTTGCTGTTGTTGCCTAAAGCACAACACTCCAGTGAGGGTCACGTCGAGATCAACTCCAAAAGCCTTAATTAATTCCACAGGGTTTGGGTGATTTCCAAACGTAAACAATCTACAAACAGAAATTGAAAAGCTTTCAAAATAGCAAATTTCCATTAATTTTTAAATTTTGATTTCTGCATTATAACAAAATAAATACATGAAAAACCTAAAATTCGTGGCAAGCATTTCTAGTGTAATTAAATTTAAAAAAACGTTAAAAAATACTTTAAATAAAATGCACAACATTGAACAAAGGAAAGTTTTCCAGAAATAATTATAAATATATAAAACAATACTAAGTAGTATCGATTTATTTAAAAATGATTATAATTGTATTTCTATAATTTTTTTTTCGCATTTTGCAATTTGTTCCCAAAATATTTTTCAACTCCCACCTGAAAGTGGCGTTTTCTTTCCTTTAAATTCACCCACTTCATTTTAATCTCATGCATTCGAGAAACCTCCATCCCATATTAAAACCCAAACCCTCATTTACCGCACAGTTTTCTCTGCTTTTTATTTTACTTTATTTTTTCAATGTTTTTTTACATTTTTGTGGTTATTGCCTGTGTATTAAATTAGCATAAATGATTTTTAATAATTATGCTCATGAAGCCACGTTGTTGCGCCACTGCGCTATGAAAGCCACGCCCCTTTGGCAGCGCCCCCAAGCAGCTGGCGCACAAATTACAAAATAATGAGCGCCAAGTGCAATGTATTTTTTGGTTTGAATTTAACATTCACCGTCCGGCCGACTATTATTTTTATATAATGGGCCCTGATGGGCGCTGATGTTGATGCTGGGAATGCTCGGGTGTTGGAATGATGGCATGATGGCATGATGGGATGCTTGGATGCCAATGCTCAGATGATGGTGCTTCATGTTGGTTTTTTCATGGACGAGCGCACCGAACGATTCTTGTGCGATGGCGAAAATGTTTTTTAATTGCACTTAAAATTTTATTTAAATGCTGCGCACATATGTGGCAGCATTCTGAAACAATATCACGTGGCTCTTGTCATTCTTTGAACACTTCTCTTAAGCGAATATACAAATTGAAGACTTTTTACTGCATTTTAGCAACGAAAACTGAGCTCTTTAAATGCACATTATTCTGTAAGAAAACCTGATTGCCTAAATAAATAAATTTTTTTAATATTTATTAAAATAACAACTTAATATTTTATATTTTCAGGTTGCGCTTTCGTTAAATTTGGTTCCCAACAGGAGGCTCAATCCGCAATAACCAATTTACACGGAAGCCAAACTATGCCGGTAAGTCCAAACAAACGCTATATATAGACATAGAATGGAACGGCCAAAATAAAGGCCATTATAAAAGCTTTATAATCGAATAACAGCTGAAATGTCAGCTCAAATTGTCGGAAAGTTCAATTTCTTAAGCCCCACGTCAATTCACAAATGAATAGTATACATCGCTCTGAAGTTCGCGATATAATACCCCTATAATTCCAATTAAACTGACGTGTTTCCCACGCAACAACAATTGAATTTGAATTGGAATTTCAGTTTGAGTTTGAGTTTGTAATTGAAGTTGACGTTGATGCTGAAGTTGTCGCCGTGCTGTCATTTCCCACGCCGCTTTCTCTTTGTTGGCCAAGTTGGCAAATAAAAACATCAAGCCTTAAATATTTCGAGCTTTTATTTCCATTATTTTTATTCATGTTTCACACAATTTTTTCTCATTTGTCAAGGACGTGCTCTGTGTGTGTTTGTGTGTGTGTGTGTGTGAATGTGTGCGTACAATGCGAAACTAATGAAATTTTCAACCTGAAGTACTTAAGATTCACGCAGCTTGTTGTTGTTATTGTTGTTGTTGTTGTTCGAAAGTACTTAACAAACTTCATTTAAGCTTCAAGTGGGAAGGCCCCAAGTTTGCTCTGCGACGCGTTTTATAAATAAATTCGAATTAAATTAAATTAATTTAAATAGGGAGCAGAAATTATTATTATTATACTCTCTTGTGCGCCACTTCAATGGAAAATCAAGAGCACACTCTGCTCTAATTTTCTAAAAAAGAAAACCCAAAAAATAAATATACAAATCGCAGCATCAAATTGTTTGACAACCGAGAAGACAGCTGAAGGTTTTTCTGGCCTTTGTGCAACGATTTTGTTCCGACGAGTGACTTCATTATACAGACATTTTGTAAGAAAATACCATATAACTACATATATATTTAAATATATATATATATATGTGTGTAGCTGCATATATATATTTGTAAAGACGTGTGTGTATGTGCTCTATGACAAAGTTGCTGCTCTGGCCTCATCGCGGTGCGGGAATTATTTTTTCTTGTGCGAAAATAAATGAAATTTGCATGACACTTGAGTTATTTTGCACGTAAATTGCTTCTTTTGACAAACAACACAGGCAAATACACAAAACCAGCCAACGAGCGGACGGCAGCGGGGGGATTAAAGCAAACTGAAATGGTTGCCATTGTTGTATTTTTGGTGTTTACATCAGTGCAGCGAATGGTTCGTTTCCAAGTCAACTCTCTCTCTCTTTCTATGCTCTCTCCCTCTCTCTCTCTCTCGCCTTCTCGCTGTATCTCTACGGGAGTGCATAGTGAGTACTCTGTACGAGTATCCTGGCCGCTGTCGCCTCTTCAAGCTCATCCTTCGAATCCTGCCGGCTGCTTTATTTACCACTCAGATTGTTGCCTGGCTCTACGAAAGGCGAAGGCGAATTTTACATTTTTGGTTTGTGTGCCTGTGTGTGCTTGTGTGTGTGTGTGTATCTATTTGCGGGCTTTGCTTTCACTGTCGCCTCTCTACGCGCTTCTCAGTCGCGTTGCCCAACTCGTTGTCGCATTTAAATTCAAATTCAAATATTGTTGATGAAATTTGTTGCTTAATTTGCAATTTAGATGCGTTTTTAAACAAACGACCCGGTTCGCCCTGCCCCCCTAGCCAAATCATGTGTTTACTTAGGCGGAACTTCTTGACGATAATGAAGATCCTGCTGCTGCTGCTGCTGATGATGATGATGATGATGCTGGCGCCAGTTCAGCGCCGTCGCGTAATTACAGCTGCCTGACGCCATCGCATAGCTGCCTGCTGCCTGCTGCCTGGTTGAAGGGGAATAGCAAAATCAATGCGAAAATGCCTCAGGACAAACACATTTTTTACAATAACACAACTTTCCGGTAGAAGGCTAACAAACGCAATGGCTCAACCCCAAAATAACGGCAACTTCAGGCAATACGATGAGCACCGCCCCAGCTCTTGCTCTCATCAGGCACAAGTGCTTCGCAAATATATGGGCGAAAACTTCAAAAACATAGCCGCAAGTGAGGCGCAACTACAGGCCAAAACAAATAAAACGGAATACAAACGGCAATACTCAAACCCAAAAATAAATCCAAATCCAATCCAAATCAGCCAAACAGTTCGACCCCGGCTTAAGTCAATTTCAATTTTTCTCGTAGATCGTCACATTTTACAGCTGATTGCAGTCAATTCACAGAAAATCAAAGCACAGCCCGCGGTGTTGTGCGAGTGTGTATGAGTGTGTTGCCAATTGAACTTTAAAGTCACGAGCATCCGAAATTCACATTCATATCTTCTGGTGAAATAATGCGACTTTTGACTGATTTCTGTGTAAGCAGCCATTATTCTCGTCTTTTTAATAGTTTCCGTTACAATATGAAATCTGTTTTTTGAGGCTGGTTTTAATTACAAATCTATGTAAATTCATTGTGCTATGACCTGTTTGGTTTTTTCTCTGCCTGGGCTCTCGCTGCTTTCTAATTTAAAATCGGGCACTAAACTGGCCGGTCACACAGCCATGCACTGCTGCGGGCCTACAATCAACTGCACTTCACTTTGAATTATGCCCAACAAGGAGCTAGCCGGGAGCATTACATGCCCGCCATGTCTGACCTGCCACGCCCACGCCCTTGCCCACGCCCACGGCCTGTACACCTTAACAACGACAGCTGCAATTTTTCACCTGGGCAATTTTTAAGATGAGCAGCATCAGGAGCAACAAGAACGCCCCCGAAAGACGGCTCTGGCAAATTGCTAGCTAGCGTGAAAAAAACAGGGCAAAGTGTGTGCAGAGAGGTTGGAGAGCGGGGAAAATGAGTAGAGCAATTTCTGTGTTTCTTTTTTTTTTAATTTTAAGAGCGCGTAATTTTTTCTGCTTTTTTTCGTGCCTGCACATTAAGCATTTTAATGTCAGTTAGGCGTGGTGGGTAGAGGCGGCGGCAGGTGGGGTTGCGGCAGCCAAGTTGGCAGTTGTAATTGCAATTTGGCATTACGACTCCGGTCCTGGTAGCCAGGTAATTAGCGCAAAACGACGCGGCAGCTGTTGTATAAAATTTTTAGTAGCTTGCACAAAAGTATGCTACACTTTTGCTCCTGCATATATTAATTATACACCGGGCCAGAGCCAAATTGCTAAGTGCAACAACAGCAACAACAACAGTAACGGGAGAGCACAAAAATTGATTGCCTACCTGCAGGCGTCAAAGTTGGCGCAGCAGCAGCATCGGCAGCGGCAGCAGCAGCAGCAGACAAACCGCAAGTTAATTTCAAGCTTAACAAAGTTTTTTTTCAGCTCTGCCCGCCCTTCCGCTTCCGGTGTCTCTCATCTCATCAGTGTTCTGCTCTGGTTTCGACGGACAGGCTTGGCTTTCATGTTGATGTACCACAAAAAGCTTTTAAAAAATTTTTGATTACGCCAAACCTTAAGCAGCTTATGGGCGCCACGCCTCCGCTGCTGCCGCCTTCCCCTTGGATGAACATGGCAAACCAGCACTCATTAAAAAGGAATTTACAGTCGGCTGCTGCCTCTGCTGCTGCTACCAGATCTGCTCAGAGCTGGGCAGCGTGGACAGTTTCTATTTTGGCCAGCCAACATGCATTCGGCTTGCTGTTAATCCTCTGGCACTCAACATGTTATAAGTCGCTTTTAGTGC
The DNA here is from genome assembly GCA_035041545.1 of Drosophila colorata. NCBI lineage: Eukaryota > Metazoa > Arthropoda > Insecta > Diptera > Drosophilidae > Drosophila > Drosophila colorata. Next base: position 14,379,230 of record JAWNLD010000564.1, on the reverse strand, counting down.
GGTTTGCGAACGTTTTCTAAACAGAAGCCCTCTCGAAAAAATACGTTGGAAAAACACATATGTGACCTAGGCGAAGTTTACATACTCTTCTTTGCCGAACTTTATGTTATTTCAATATAAGCTACGAAGATTTACATCTTAGTGGAAGTTCTAGACTAGGGTTTGAGCGTATTAAAGTCTACTTTTAACATTCTTATTTTTATTTTCCTAACTAATATTATTTAATACATTTTTAAAAAACATTCTGCTCTCATATTTCTTCAACTCGCTGGGAATAAATGACATATATTTTTTATAGACTAACAGTCCCTATCGATGCAATTGCTTAACCTGGTCGCATACTCCCTGCTTTGGTGTAGGGTATTAAAAAGTTTACAGTTGTAAACAATAATTTCGTATTCACTCAACACAACATTCGCTTTTTTCCACACATTTGCATAAGCCGCTGACGCGATTTTTTCGCCCCTTAGGTGTGTGAGTTTTGTGTGTTGTACTGTGTGTGTTGTGTGTAAATGCGGCTTAGAAGAGCGGGCGCTTTGGCAGTGGGCGTGGCTGCTTGTTAATGAAAGCGCGCGCATGCATTAAAGCTGCTCTCTAAATGCTTTTGATTGGCGAAGCGCAAAAGCGCCCAGCAAAACCAAAACTGGCCAACAGCAGCTGCAAAGCAATCCAAGCAAGCGGCTGACCAGGGCGGGGCAGTGCCGGCTACGGGATGTGCTGCCAAATACATAAATAAATATTTTAAATTACAGACAAAGTGACACAAAAACTTAGAGCGAAAAGCCCGCACTTTGGCCAACGCCAACGCCGAATAAATTAGGCAATTAGCATTTTTTCCCCCTGGTTTTTTGTTGTTTTTTTCCGGGCAATAATTGTTTGCATTGCGAAATGGGCGGGGTCGCAAATGGGTTGACTTTTGCTCAGAGCATTTGCATTTGCCAGCTGGTTGAAAGTAAACAAACTAACTGTTTGCTCACAGGAAAAAAAAACAACAAAAAAATACCCACTTGACATTCTCTCAAATTACTCAAAGGTGAAAGCGCGAGGAAATGAGAGTCTGCTTCAAAGGACATCAAAAGCGATGCAGAACTTTTACAAGATAAAAACAAATTAATAAGCTTGAAAATGCGTGAAATGGAAGAGCTTAATTAGTATCCAATTACAAGGGAACAACAACAAAGAACAAATATAAAGCAAATATTATTCGGGCAAACAAAGTATGCAAAATAAAGACGAAATGCCCTACAATGCGAATACCATAAATATCTCTAAATATTATGAAATAATCAGCTTTAAACTGTATCTCATGTTGTTGAGGAAGTCTTTAATACGAGATCGCGTGTTTCTATAGAGTGTTGCTTGTTTTGACTGCAGTGATTTAAAAATTGCTTTAACGCGCACATAAGTATGCTTTGGCAAGCGTCAAGAGGAAGAATAACACTCACACACCCACACAACTAACAACAACAATAACAACGAATAACAACGATAACAACGACAAGAACGACAGAGCCGAAAACACAATCAGGCTGGCGGGCAACGGCGACGCGTTGCGAGTTTTTCTCCTGTTTTTCTATTGTTCGCAGCTGCTGCACATTAGAAATTCAACTTCGTCTACTTTTAGGCGCTGAGCAGCAGCAGCAACAACAAACAACAACCGACAACAACAAAAACAACAACAGCCAAACAATGGCGTGTGAATTAAAATAGAAACTGAGTCCTGGCGTCTGCTGGTCGTCATCTTGGCTGTGCCAAGGTGCGAGTCCTTACCGAGACGTGTGAGTGTGTGTGTGTGTGTGCGCCGCTCAAGCGTTAAGACAGCCGGTCCCCGCCCACTTGCGCCATATTGGACGCCATTTTTGTCAAGTCACATTAAGCGCTGCGTCTGCCTGACGAAAATTGAACGCTTTGCGAGACGAGGAATTGTTGTATAAATAAAAGCATAATTGATGCGAGCCGAAAACAAAGCAGCGCAAGCAAAAAACTGTAGCCGAACACTTGGCGCTTGGCATATGTTGCGCCAATTCAGCCATGAGCCGCAACGAAAACTATGGGAAGGCAAGACCCCAACTGTAAGATACCCTGTTGCAAGATGATAATATGAAAATAACTTAGTTCTTTAAATCTTTAATTGAATTTGCGGCATAAATGTAGCGATGGTCTATCACAATATAGATGGAGCGCTAAGATTTCCCTCCCGTTTATAACAGGTTTTAAAGCGAAGTAAATTCTACCGTCGTTATTACACCCTTTTCATTCACTTTAGAGTGCTGGGTATTTAAAAACAAAAAAAGGAAGAAACGCAATGCGCGCACAAAAATTGTGTTTCTTTTGCATATTTTACGGCGCTGCCGTTGACTGCGAAAACAGGTTGGCAGCGCGCATATCATTTTTGTACGGACTGCGGCGGATCCCTCACAACGTATTTACGTGCCGCCCTGCGCTGGCATTGGCATTGGCATTTTTCACTTCTTTTTCTCAGCTACTGCTGCTGCTTTTATTGCCCTGCAAACGATGTCTCAGTTGTCTGCCACACTCTCAATATCAGTCAGTCTCTCTCCCCCTTTGTATCTTTATCGGTGTGTGTGCTGTCAGCTTGCAGATTTGCTTTTTTTTTACACTCGACGATGTGAAATTAATTTGAAATTTAAATGCGCGTTTTGGCAGCTGGGAAATGTCTTTGATGATGGTTTTGTCTTTAACAGCATGTGTTACACGTATTTGTATTTGTATACGTATCTGTAACTGTAACTGTGTTTGTGCAGCATAATGAGGGCGACATGACAACATTCTTTGTTGCATACTTCTGAGGTGTCCTCTGTTATTTTTGACAAGAGCTTTTGCTCTTCATTTGCAGTTCGAAGAAAATTTCACTGAAGTTTATTTATTGGTGTTGAGCTGTTTAAATATAAGCAGAGAGCGGTTTCGCGTCTCGCCAACAGTTTAAGATGAATAAACATATATAGGCAAGTGTAAGAAGAGTTAAACAGAAGTTCATATTATGCAACAAAAGTTCATATATCTAAATTTATTTTAAAAATGATATACCTTTCTTTTGAAAACGTATGAAATTCTATATAATATTAGAAATGTATCAAGAAACCAGGGTGTGTTTACGGCAAAAACAGGTTGTGATTAGATTATTTAGTCTTATAAATTATATATCCCGTTTCCAAATTGTTTACACAATTATTGACAACGTTAGTGTTATTAATTGTGCCGTTCGCTAACGTTACTTGCATTTTCACAACTCGTTTGCTGCTGCTTAACACATTTGTGGCATTGCGGGCATATGCTACTACAGGCTCAATACAGTACATAAATCTTGTGGCATGCCGCCCAGAGGCGAAGCAGGGCAGCCACCGAAATCACCATTACCACCACTAAATCAGTGATGTTTAGCATATTAGACACATGCACAGGGGCCAATCTACTTCGCAGCCCGTACGCCCGTTGGCGTGGTGCAACCCCCCTCTCGATATTGATTTGGCTGCGTTGAGATTCTCGCTCAGCCCGCCATCAATTTCAATTTTGCTCCAGCGGCGCAAATCCAAACAGCGCCTGCCACATACAATTTTCTGGCATTGCCTGCAGACTGGCGCCACCGTATTCCAACCCCCCTCCTGCTCCGCCAACCATCTGCCAACACCACCATGCCTAAAGCCACTTTTTCGGTAAACTAATTTTCTTGCTTCAATATCTTGACAGTGAAATTGGCACGACGCTGGCAAAACGCAATCAAACCAACACACACACATCCACACGCACACACGCGCACACACACGCACACACCTCATACAGTGTCCGTGTGTGTGTATGTGCATTGGTATATAAATAAGCACAGTATACTTTTAGGTGGCGATACCTTTGCTACCTTTTACCCAACTGTTTGCTATTGACATCACGTTTCGTTTAAGCCAAAACTGAGCCACTGACGCGCCCAGCTCTCCATTGCGTACTTTGCGGCTGCAAAACTGAGCCATAAATTTCTGGTTTAGTCACCGGAAATTTAAGCCAAGTCGCCAAGTTGCTTATTAAAAACTTGCCGAACAAAAAAAAATAATAAAAAGGAGCAGATGAAGAAAATTTGTGGAAAAGTGTCTTTTTCGCAAAATAAAAAATCTCACATTTCCTAGGCGCATAAAAGGCACATCGTAATGGCTGTTGCTGCGTCTGCTTCTTCTTCTCGCCGTCGTCGTGGACGCGGCTCATAAAAATCTGATGGCAGCTAAAAGCGCAAAACTTCCGGCTTTTTGTGTAGGAAACGCGCTGCGTGCATCATTAAAAATGACATCGCCATGTCGCGTGCGGCAGCCGAAAAAGTGTGCAACATAAAAATGGTTGCAGCTGCGCTGCAATTTGTTGCCATTTTCTGCTTGCCACAACGACCTGTCTGCCCAACTTGCCAAACAGCACGTTATAAACAATTTTAATAGACTTGCTTAAGGCCAAGCATTGGCCAAACAGCCAATCCAAGCAGCCAACTGCCCCACGCAGCTGCCCCTGGCCACGCTGCGCCTTTGACAACATTGTCGACTGTTCGCCTCACCAGCTGCTATTACGTTCATTGTCTTTTGCATTCTTCGGGATTTTTCGTACGTTTGCTTCTTCTTTGGTCCGTTGTCTACGTGCTTGAAACTGCAAACTGCAAGTGGCGTCCAATGCGGCGGCTACTTAATTTAATGCACGTCTGTTTGCATAAGCCCAAACCTTATTGAATCGACGGCGGCGCGCACGGCAAATGGCGGCCGCATCATCAATGTATGGGCACGTTCCACTGCCTCCGGCAACTGCAACTGCAACTGCCAAAGCAGCACCAGCAGGAGCAGGAGCAGGAGCCAGCAAATGATGAGCAAACTTCAATCCAGATGCGGATGCAGACAACGTCTGAGCATAAACTTTAATGAGGCACACGAACTTGCCAGAAATTCAATGCTGACGTGATTTGTCTTAATACTAAAGCGAACTTATCTTTGATAGCCGCAGAGCATTCAGTTAATCAAATATTTTACTCCTTAGAATATTCTTATTTAGATATACAGTTTTTTTAAAAATCTATAATCTTAGCCTAGTCCAACAATTGTACTATATTCATTAGCACTAATCATGTTTGGTATTAAAAAAATAAAAAAGTATAAAGTAAATTCAATTTAAAATTTAAAATAAATAAAAAAGTTGTTATATGCTCCCAAATTTATTTCTAACATTAAAGCTCCGACAACATTTCAATCCTTAAAATCCAGAGAATTCTTTGCAAATAACTTCAAGTAGAAACACGAACTCTTTCGATATCATTTCCGGTCTAAGCATAAACATTTTATTTATAGTTGAAATTGTCTGCTTTTTGTCCTTATTTTACTTCACTTTGCCAGACCACAAAAAAATGTTGTCAATTTTTGTTGTTTTTTTTTTTTTTTTGGGACAAAAGTTTTGCGGCGTTGTCTCTGTGCTGCTTGTCAAGTTTGTTGAGTTGTTTGTTCGGCTGCTGTTGCTGTTGCATACCTTGAGGCGCGGTGGCGCTGTCAGCTGTGCTGGCTTTTGTGGCAATGCTTTTAAGTTAATAGTGCTGCATATTTTGTGGCAACTACTCCCGCAGGTATTTCGCATGCTTTTAAAGCTGCCAACTATGCTGAGGTCCAACCCTTTTTCTATTTTGCCGGCTTACTGTTGTTCTTGGTGCGACTCGAAGGCTGCTTTAGATTTTTATCGCACAGCCAAAACACTTCAACTTTAAGGGCCAGCCTTTTTCCGGTCCTCCGCCTGCTGTCCCCCCCCACCTCTCTGGCCACGTTTACGTGCCAATGATGACAATTGCTTTTCTTTCGGCCCGCGCGCGGCTTCGATTTCGATTTTGGCTCGGGCTTTGCCTTCGCCTTTGCCTTTGGCCGGTTGCTTTCTTTTATTCTGCTTGGCATTTTTTTTGTTTTGCACGTCGTCGTCATCGTTTTCGTCGGTTTTTCGCCGCTTGTCTACAATTTCAATAAAATTTTATTAACGAATTCCGGCGACGGGCGGCGGCGATGACAAGGCAGCATTCGGCAGGACTTGGACGTCCATGCGAATTTTTATACCTTCAGTTAGAATGCCGAATCGATATTATTATTGCAATAACAGCAACAACAACAGCAACAGCAACTGTAGCAATTGCCTGTCAGCATTGTACTTGTCGATTTTGCAGCTTACTTTGCTGGCATTGCATACTTTTAAGGCGCTTTGACAATTCTTTTTATCTGCGCCAGGACGACGGCGACGGCGACGGCGACGACGACAACAAGGAGAGCGAGCACATGGCCAAGCACCGGGCTGAGGAGGCGGACATCGCTTGTTTGTTTGTCATTTACGCCCCACACCGCAACCGTTGGCCCCTTGTGGGCCAAGTTGAAAGCCCGCAGTTCAATTCTCAATGGCGCAGCAGTTTCTTTCTTTCTAATGGCGGCATTTCCGCTTGGTAGTCGTTGCCAGCGTTGCCGCTGCCTTCAAGCTTGCCTTGATTCTCACTCTCTCTCTCTCTCTCTTTCTCTCTCTTTCTCAGCTTACCGAAAGTTGACATCAATTTTTGTTCAATTTTATTATTTTCATCTTCATTTTCACAGCGCCCGCGTGCAAATCTATAATTGTATTTATGTCAACTTTTTAAATAGATGATGTGCTTAGTGAGTTCCCCTCACCCTCTCTCTCTCTCTATCTCTCTCTCCCTCTCCTGACTCTCGCTCTCTCTCTTGCCCCCTCTCTCGAGGGATATTTGGCATTATAATAATGACTTTGCCTTTGTGATAACGACTTACGGAAACGTTTGGGCATGTCATTAGCATTGGACCCCACTAGAAATTTGTCCCGAAATGGTATTATTAATAGAGTGAAACACATCGGGTGAATTTATTGGGCGCCAGCGAGCGACTATGCAAAACAGCTGTGAAATTTATGTGCAAAGTTCTAAGTGCAATATAACTTAAAAGTGTAAGGACAAAGCACGAGCCAGCTCTGCGTATGAGTAATGCAGAGTTTACTATTTGAATCTGAATTACAGAAATAAGTGGCAAATGCTGTACTGACAATTATTTAAAACTATGCAAGCTAATTGCATAAAAATGCGCTTTAAAATGTATTTGCTTATATGAATAATCTTTGCAACGTGCGAATTCACGGCACATGCCCTTAACCCGAATGCTGCAGCATTAAGCTGGTGAACAATGTGCAGCAGATGCAGCATTGCAACATACAAAAAACCCCAAACCGTAGTCCAATTTGCCACACTCACATGCAATTAAAGTCGATGCACTTTCTCGCTGGAAACTTTCGGCCCAAACTCAACAAATTTCAAAGCCCATTTTGACTTTCAGCATCGAAAAAAGAAAACAACAAGCAGTCCGAAAACTATCAACTGTAATCAAGTTGCCTGGCCTAAAGCTGCAGCATACTAAAAGCAAAAGCTGCTAAAAAGCATTAAGGCGCTGCTGTTGCTGTTGCTGCTGCTGCTGCTCCGGGCAACAACAACAAGAACAACACTAAAAAAAACTATGGACGGAAGTCGGCAGACATTAGTGCCAAAAGTGCGTCACAAACAATATTTCCGTATCAACAACAACAACAACAACAACAGCAACAGTAGCAAAAGGATACGCTGGGCATAGCTTAGACACTTTTTAAGAGATTAAATTTTGGGGGGCTCAGTGTCTGGGCCCAAAACTGTACAGAAGCATTTACCGTAAGCACATACACACATACACACACGACACACACATACGACACACACACACACATGAGCCGCTTGCAAACTTTTGCCAAACAACAATGGCTGACAGGATGGGCCCAGGGTTGCGAGGGGGGGTGGGAGGAGTATTTTAGGGGAAGACTGCAACTAAAATAGCCAGCAGCATTTTTGCGTTTGCGTTGTTTAAACATGCGCAAAGTTCAGGGTTTGAACTTTTATCAAACATACGCCATGCCAAACCAGGCACAGCATACTTTTAGGGTTACAGCAACAGCAACAACAACAACAGCAACAACAACTCCATCATGAAGAACAACAAGAACAAGTGGAACAACAAGCCGAGCTATGGGAACGTCCATGTAAAGCAACTATCAGCGCCCGGGGCTCAGCTTGTTATTTCAGCTTGGCTCACTTCCTTGTTATGCCAGTGCGACGCATAGATACCAAAAAAGGACATTAAGGAAATTACCAAAAATTAGTAATACCAGAGTATAAATTACCAGAAAACCCAGAAGGGGCGGCACATGTCAGGCTGAGAATGCGGAACACCCGTGCTGAAGTTTAAAGCAGTCTAAGCGAGAATCGCGGAGTTGTTCCGCAAATCTCTAACCACACGGAAACGAATGTTTCCGTTTAAAGCAAAAGTATTTTAAATAAGATTATTTGCCATTTAGTTCAATTTGAATCAAATATTAAAAACAAATTTTCTAAACTACCGGAAATCTGACAAAATAGCTCGGGCGATTTGAAAAACGACCAGAACTGAAATATTATGGAAAGTACAAATGGGAACGGCTCGAATGTAAAATTAAAATAATTTGCCGTTTTACGCATTTTTGCATGCCATAAATATTTCATGAGGCGGCAGCCACAAAAACTGACAGCTGTCAAAACGCGACTGTTTCAAAATGTAAAATGCGAGTGTGTATAGAATTTGACATGGAATACATTAGAAGGCGACGGGGAGATACGCTCGCTACACATAGCTCGCTTTCAATTTTCATTTAGCCAACTAGAGTGCGACAAGCTTGATGACTGTCAAATGCTGCTGTTGTTGTTGTTGTTGTTGATGTTGTTGTTTGCTGCTGTCTTGGGCTCTGTGACCGACTGTGTCCCAGACGATTAGAGGCGGCGCCGCAAAGTATGCAACAAATAACAAAAATTTTAGCACAAAATCTTTTAATCCCAATGAACTGTAGCTGTCCATTCGAGTGCCTCCGACTCGACACGCCTCGACAGCAACGTGGATTTCGCCTCATGTCCAAAACAAACGTCGCAGGCATTTACTTAATCGACAAGGGATTAGGTTGCACCAGCTACCAGCTGCAGAGGGCGCTATCGCTGTATCGAGGGGTGGGGAGCTGTTGCCACACGGTACCGGAGCGTTTGTAATGTTTTCATTTGTGTGTCTGCATTGTTGGCCACTTTAAATTGAGAATTATTGTCGCAAACAACTGTCTGGACACGCTGGCAAAGGCGCAGGCCGCACAGGACGAATCGTAGCACTGGGCACTGGAGCAGCGGGCCTTGATAAGGATATATTGTGTCTCACGCAGTTGGACAGCTTTAATCTGGGGCTACGCTGGCTCCGGATCTACAGCGTACGTGCTTAATTTTGTTTGCACTTTTAAGCCCAGCCTCGCTAGATCCCTGCCGCTCCTGTCCGCTCCTGTTCCCGTTCCAGCTCCAGTTCCAGCGCCGCCTGCAGTTAGGCTACAAAAATCACGCAGCAGGCGTTGCCGGGGCAAAAGGAGCGAACGTTGCGATGCCAGCGGCCGCATGCGCTTGCCAAGGATTAGCGCTGATTGAAATTGCAAATGAAAATTTATTTTTACTGCCTACTCCCCCACCTCCATACCCAACCCCGACCCAGCGTTGTCCGTTGCCAGGACAAATGTTAGTTTAGCTCAGCTCTTGGGGGGGCAGAGGACTGCGGACTACGGCCGGGGGGAAAAGGGGGCAGGGCGGCACCCCTGGGTCAAAGCGCATTGTATTAAAATTTAATTGAGTAACTGACATTTTATTTTTGTATAATTAAATTAAGCCCCAGCTTAGCGTTTGATTTTAATTTGTCTGCTGTATGCGCGCCACTGTCACAACAGTTGACTGGGCCACGCCCCCCAATGGCAGCCCACACGTGGGTTTGGGGCTGCAGCTCCATTATTTTGCCATTAAATTTGTTTATATAAATATTAATGCGGCGCCGGCATTCGCCGGAACCGGCCGCAGGATTAGTTGCAAAAATTATGTTAAGTTCCCTTCATTTGTGTTGCTGTTGTTATTGTTGTTGTTGTTGTCAAGCCTAGGCGCAGGCGTTGCCACATAATTTATTGGCCCGCCGTTTGGGCTCAATTGCGCAGCTGTGTTCATGTTCTACGCATTATTGGTCATCAAGGGCTTAACAAATTGATTGGCCCGAGGAGAGAGAAAGAAGAAGAGGTGCGTTGCAATTTTAATTGATGTGCAAACATCAGCTTACGAAAACAAAACCAGCTACAAATCGTACCTGTCAGTGTTAAAATGTTGAAAATTTCAGCAACATTCTTAAAAAGATGCTTTCAGCAGGCGACTTTTTGAAATCCTTGAGACTACTTCATAAATGTATAATTATGAAACTCCTTTACGGTCCAGAGCACAGTGCTGATTAAGTAGCTAATACCACATGGCATACTCATTAACTCATTCGACTGTTTGACCTACGGATAACATTACAAAAATAATGTTGAGCATTTGGCTGGCCCCACTTCGCTAAGCAAATATTGGCAGCGTAACGCTCAAGCGAGCGTTGCCCACTTTTCCTCGTTTTTTTTTTTTTTATATTTTTAATAATAAAAATTTCATTATTTTAACAAACAGAGCGCTCAAAAATTATTAGCACACGCGACGGGGGCAGCTGGACGAGGAGCGACGGCAGCGACTTACAATGTTTTTAATTAAAAAATCCTTTGGTCAAGCAATTACGAGCTACATTAAAACAAACACGAAGCGCACCCCAACCGAACTTAACCAAAACTGAAAGGGGCGGGGGGGGAGGGTAGCCACATTATTAACAGCAATATGTACAAATCTTATATTACATTATATTACAAGCAAAGCTTTCATCTCGCATTTGGGTGGTCCTGTCGGGGCCCGACCTAAGTAAATATTAATAAAACATATTAATAAAACGGAAACTGGAACGCCGAACCCAACGGCTATTTGCATGTAATCCCCGTAATGCATAAAACCTTTGCAGACTTTCAAGCAGGCGGGGCCATCAATATGCGAGCTTAAGACAATTTGAAATATTTGCATAGCTTTAAATGCGACTTAAGCTAGAGCTAGGCGCCCGAGCTGGGGGCGTGGGTTTGAGGCGGCAATACGCATATCTCATGTGGCCATTATTTAAGTGCCTGGCCACACCTTTAAATGACTTTTGCATTAATTTATTGCATACTTTCGGGCGCGCTGTCATTACAATTAAGCCGGAGCACACACAGGCGGACCGGCAATAGATATAGGTGTGTGTTTGTGTGTGTGTGTGTGTGCGGCTGAGCAACAACGTCCATTTCGTAGGCTTACTTAAAAATTACATAAATTTTGCTTTATTGTACGCAGGGCTGGCAGGGTGCGCAGCAGGCGTAAGCCAAAGCCAAAGCCAAAGCCTAAGCCTTAGATCAGATCTTTGGCAAAAACCCCATACATAAAGTATGCAATTAAATTTTCACTTAAGCGATTATCACATAAATCCAGAGGCCAAGCCAAACGTGTTTGCATTTAAATTAAAAGAGCCATTTTTCTTCGTGTGTGTATTGCTAAATGTGTGTGCTTGCTGTGTGTGTGTGTATGTGTTAGGTGTGGGGCTGGTGCTGTAACCACAAAGAGCCCGCCCACCTTATGATAAGGCCATTACAGCATCAAGAACACGTATGCTTCATGTGGCTGGCAGTTATCTGCTTCGAACCGCAAACGCCTAGCACGTACACACACACACTCACACACACACACACCGGCAGTCACACACAGTGACTGTGAGAGGCGAACCCGTTGTATATATTTGCTTATGTTAATTGCCGTTGAATCCATTTCCATTAAGATGCAAGTCCTGCCACTGACGATAATTCCGCACACACACACCCACACACACGGCAGCATAATTGCCAGCAGGCTGTAAGTGTAAGGGAGCCGTCCCTGAAAGTATGCCTTGACCACGCCAACGTTAAGCTACGTCCGATGCCTTCGTCCCGCTGTTGCTTTTCAATATGCACAGCAATATCCTTTGGTAAACACACACAGAGTCCTGAAGACCCATGGCGTACAAGGACATGCCCAGACCAGAGCTTGCGCCGGCGCCATTATATTATACAATAACAAAAAATAATAATAAAAAAAAAAGTATCATAGCATACCAAGTGGGGCGCTAATGCAAGGCGTTCTCCTGCCCGTCTCTCGCTCTTCATCCTCTTTGGGACGTGCTCTTACATATTAGTCAACTTCATAATTTTTAATTGATACATTAAATTTCGTTCAAATATTAGCAGAGTAGCCAAGTGGCTGTTCGAGTGGGCGCTGTCTGGGGGCGGGGGGAAGGACGTCACTGCTTGCGTCTTGAGTGACAGCTTAACGTTGTAAAGCTCAGTTTATTATGCATGGCAGGTCGCATTGGCTTGCGCTTTGCCTGGGATTATCAACAGGCCTCAAAGCTTTCTTATTTCTTGCCGCCTTTTTTGGCGACGCTCAAAAGTAGACAGCATGTTGTTTGATCTGCTGTCATATTTAAGGCGCACTTTGGCGAATAGTTGGCAACAACTTTGCCTATTTTTAGCCAGGCTATCAATCTAAGCTGGCCATGTTTGTCTAGGTCCGGAATGGAATATAAAGTGGGCTGATTGCGCAAAGCCTATGTTATATTCATGTGCGGCAGGGAACAGGCAATAGCTTTTTCTTTAGTTAGTTTTTTATGTAATAAAATAAATTCAAATATTTTATTAAATTTATAAAATATATTTTAATAGGACTTAACTTTATCATTTTCGAAGAGTTTTAAATTAAAGAAATAATTTGCTTTTGATAATTCAACTGTCGAAATGATATGCAGCATGAGTAAATCAAGTTAATAACGATCCTTGCACATCCTTGCAATTATAGAACACTTACTTTTGACAGTAACTGTGATAGTTTGCCCCTTGTGCCACTTATTTGTTTAATGTGAATTTCATCAGGCAGCAGGCAACAGCTTGAAAGCTGTTGCTTGTCTTGGGCTCTACCTTTGCGCCGGTTCAATTCAATATGCTCATGATCCGCCCCAAAAAGTAGGCAACACTTTGGACGTTTTGACTGTTTGCTTACATTTAGCCCGTCTACAGGCTGGCACTCAGAAGGAATTTTGTTTTATTTTTTTGCCTGTACGACGGCTTCAGTTTTACCATTTTCATCTTTTTTTCGGCACTCTGGCAGCATCAGAGCGCTTGGCACTCAACCGCAAATGCATTTCAACGTAAAGTTTTTAAACAAATATTTGCACAACTTGCTGGCAGTGCAGAAGGAGGAGGCGTGGCGGCAACTACACGGTTGATTCTTTTTGGTTTTTTTTTTGCTTATTTTTGTACAGCGGCATTCAAACAATGCTCAGCCAGGCGAACTGTGCAAAGGCTCGAGTCCAGGAGGAACCCGCCATAAAATGAGCAACTGTGCGCCGCGCGGTATGCAACAGTTTTTTCTTCTTGTGTCTGTTGCTGTGCCTTTCATATTTACGCCCACAAGCAGCAGCAACAGCAGCTGCAGCGAGGCAAACAAATGGCACGAAAATGTATTTGCAACTGTTACCTAGTGGAGACACCTACCTACTCCAACGCAGCTGGCACTGGCGGCAACTCTATAAATGAATGTCCTTTTGATTTTGTTCAACGAGCCTAGCGAGTGACTCAATTCAGCGGCGCAGTTCCGGTTCGCTTTTGTTTTGGCCATGGCCATGCATTCCTTTGAAGCCAGTGTGTGGTGCAGGTCCATAAAGGACGTCTTCTGCGCCTTTTGTATGCAATATGTATTTCCCGGTCTCATGTGTGTGTGTGTGTGCGTCTTGCATTTGTGTTTTGTTGTGTGCTGGGCGTAGGAATGTTTTAATTTGTTTTCGTATCCGCTTCGCTCGCTTCTTTTTATTGCTTTGCCACAGGCTTCGTTTCGATTGTTTGTTGGTTGCCTGCCACTTGGGTTATTTGCCTCGTCTCCTCTTCTACTTTTTTGTTGTTTTTGCATTCATGACACGACACACGCCCTCAAGTATGCTATGGCTTCCGCTTGCCATTTGATATTTGTCGCTTGGCTGACATAAAATATGAGCACATTTTTTTATTATTGTTTGCCATGATGATTAATTGAAGTGTCATAATATTGTAAGGATTTTCATTGCTTTTGGACAAATAGTAGAACAAATACTCCTGCCCGTACCCGTTCCGCAATAAAAGCCATTTAATTAAAACATTTTACTCAACCTCTTCTCACACCTAACTCTCTTTTTTCGCTTTCTTGCAGGTAAGTGGACTTCGCTTGTGCGATAATAAACAGTTAACCGTAAGTCCTTTTGCCTAATGAACAAATCTACTTCAGCTAAACCACAGTTTGTTCCGTTTCTATTCTGTGGTATAGTCTTGTGTATTTAATTACAAAGCAACTATCTTTCAATTATTTACACCTGCTGCAACAACAAAAACCCTAAGCAGACACGTGCCCCAGCTGCGCCGCGGTCTACGTCTACGTCTTTGTTTCTGTCTCTGTCTTTCTCTTCGTCTGTTTGTGTCTGTGTCTGGGTCTGTGCTGCACTTCTTGGCCAGCCAAAACAAAATATATATCCGCTCTTTACATTGATTGCCCCGAAATTCGCGCGGAGCCGCCCACGTAACAGATAGCCAAGCCCCGAGAGGCAGTCTTACTTACTAACAATCGCCCACTTGACGACCGCGCCCACTTTCGATAATTAATTGCAGACATCAGTTGCAGCGGCGAGCTGCGGACTGGGCTTGTGGCTTCCACCAGCAGCAGCGGCAGCAATGAAGCATGCCATCAATTTGTCTCACTGTTGTAGCATACTTTTAGGTGCGCGCACAATTGTTTTGCCAGACAGACAGACGGGCAGACAGCCAGCCATGACCAACCCAAAGTGAACCCAACTAAAGTGAACTGAAGTGCAGCAAAGTAAAGTGCAATTACAAATGCAACTCAAGTGGCAGCTGCACAACCAAAAACAATCGAGCGACGATGTACCTGAGTTTTCAGAGCGAATTGTAAACGCAGCTGGCGACGCCTAAAGAAAGTCTTTTAGCGTTCCTGAATGACACTGGCAAATTCGCCAAGTTGGGCAACAACAATTGTAAAAAAAACTTGGAAATTAAATTGAGTTACAGAGAAGCTAGCTCAAGGGAGCTTGGGACGGTTTAAGTGCTAAAAACTATCAAATCTCAAGGGCTAAAATTAAAGATACTTAATTGAAATATTCAGAGCACATGTGCATTGTTGTAAACGATCCTTAATTACATTTAACTGTCTTACTTTTTTGTCTTGCTCAAAGTAAATCATTGTTTAAAACTATTTAATTTAAAATTAATGCAAATTTCACTTGCGAAATCGTGCTTCAAAGTTCGAGAGTAACAAACATTTAAAATCCCAAAAGTATGCAACAAAATCAACAGCAATTAATAAATGTTGGACTTCTATTTGAAAGTAGAGCCAAAGCAGCAGCGCAACAGACCAAATGCACTTTCGCTCTCCGGCGCAAGACAAAGCAACCACACTGCCCCCGGCCCTCTGAACCATGACCTCGTCGATTGCATGGCATTTAGCGCGGTTTTTTAAAAGCTTAAACGTGTTGGGCAAACGCACACTAGTCTAAATGCTCTTTAGCGCCGTCTTCCTCTAGAACGCTGTCCCCCTTTTTATATACCTTGAAATTAAGTTGGAATTTCAAATTACCCACACGCGCACACACAAACAAAAACACACACACTCTAAATGGCAGCGAGACGCGCAAAAACGTAGTCTACTTTTGTGCGGAATTTAATTAAAAGAATTGTAAATGCTTTTCGCTATTGCTGTTGTAGCTGCTACAGTTGTTGTCTCTCTATCTCTCTTTGTCCGTCTCTCTGTTGCGCTACTTTTCTAGACACACCGCTTGGTAATTCTAGTCAGCTGACAGTTGCAACAGCAAAGAGTAAATAAATGCAACTCATGAGCTAATGCGCTCCGCCCCCCCTCCCCCCCTAGGAAAACGCACTGACTAATTGCACTTTATGAATATTGTGTTTGGCGTGTGACGTGGCCAAAAAGATAAATGGTCAACAAATGCTGCCGTTGGCCAACTAGCTGACCAGCTGTCTGATCTTGACTCAAAAGTCGCTGCCCCGCCTAGTAACGTTCCCTAGTGACCACTGCATTAAATTAATTAAATATATATATATATATATAACTTTATATATAGTATACGTGTGTGTGTGGGTGTGTAGCAAGCTGTGAAACCCTTTTTTCCAATAAATGCCAAATTAATTAAAAAATACAACGCAAAGGCAAACGCCGGAGCCAAAAGTAAAGAAAGCCAACTCAAGCAACCCAAAAAAAAAAACTTGAGACACACAATGAGCAATTTTTTTCGCATCTTTTCTTTTCTATCTTTTCTTATATCGTATCTATGTGCTGTTTTTTTTTTTTTTTTGTATTTTATATTTTTATTTTTTTTTGCTGCGAGCGCGCGCCAACTTAAAAGTGTTAATTAAAAATTGTTTCACAGTTTAGCTGCGAAAATGAAAATTGAAAAAGGGCCCAGCCAAGCAGAGCTTCATATTTTGTATCCCATTCTAGCCATTTTTTTCATTAGCCGCTTCAATTTAAGCCAAAGTCCAAGTGTATTTATTTTAGTCCCAAACTTGTAGCTGTAATTGTAACTGCACTGCCCACAGCCCCGGAAACTTGGCCATATCACGGCATTGGCCTGCGCTTAAAGTGCCCAAACGGGTTTTCAGCCAACTCGCTCAGGCGGCGTCTTTGTCTTGGCCCTGGTCTTGGTCCTGGTCCTGGCCCAAAGTGCAGCTGCAGCTTGTTAACGCAAGTAACCGTTGAATGTTGAGCTCTCCGGGGCTCTGGTCCGTAGTTCTCTATCTGCATCTCCGTAGTAATTGCACACACTTAAACCGCTTCGCTAGTCGTTTGATGGCCAGGCCAAGCAATTGTTAGACAATTAGCTTGCTTCTGCTTCTTCCTTCGCATCTTGTGTTTAGATTGAAGCTAAAGTTTAAGAGCTTTGGGTATTTGGGATTTTTGAGAATTTAGTAAAATGTCTTAAAAAATCTCAAATATTTAAAACAAGAAAAAAAATCAAATTTTATAATGGAATTCAATATATTCATGGTAGCTAATATTATTATTTATTTGATGATTTACTATCTTGTGGGCTTATATATTGGAATCTCAGACTCATTGGAACAAAGTGCTCAGCCCGATCGCAGTCTTAACTAACTGAGGGATCGGTAATTAGTTTTGCCCACCCAACACGAAAACCCACAACCCTTTGCCCTGCCAGCCCCACTGCAAGTTGATATTTGAGTTTCTCATTAAAAGGCTGATGCAAAAAAAAAAAAAAAATATATAAAAAAAACTCAAGGCATGTGCCAGGGGTATGGCTGTAGTTGAAGCTAAAGCTAAAGCTAAAGCTAAAGCTGAAGCTTTTGAGCAACCAGCTCTTCAACTGAGGCTGCTCTTCAGGAAGGGTTGGATGTGGGCTCTGTTGTTTTGTTTGCCTTGCACTGCTGCGTGTTTTTAATTTTGCGCGTTTCGCTTGTTCTAATTGAAAGCCGCGTTGTGTGTACTTTGCCAGTTTGTGTGTATGTTGGGTGTGTGTGTGTGTGTGTGTGTGTATGTGTATTGGTTGTGTGCCTGTCTTGTGTTTGTCTTAACATTTAAACTCCCCACCAACTGGCAGAGTGTGCCTTGTGCACTTCCAATTTCCTCTCGTTCTGTTATACATACTTGTAGATAAATAATTTACTTTTTGCGCACTAAGGCACAAGCAAACAGGACTGTACAGGACGTGGGAGTGGGGGCTAAGGACTGGCAACTAAATGCGACGATGTCGACATATCTCACACAACAGCATAGCAAATATTTATAAGTATATGTACACATATACATAACTCTATATACATTTACATGCACATATATAAATATATATATATATATATATATATATTTATGTGCCTGTATATCTATATGTTTGTTTATAATGTACAACAAACGAAGGCGAAGGCGAAGGCGAACAACAACAAATATTATTTTTTTCCTGTTGTGTTGTTTGTTGGTTTTGCGCCAAACCAAACTTTACACATGAACCCTTTTTGGCTGCAAGCCCCCCCGGCCCCCTTTGACCGTACCAATGCGGAAGGGTTCAGCCCCTAGGGGACTTGATACACAGTTTTCTTTGCTTTTACTTTGCTTTTAGGCGCTGCTAAAAATTAAAAATCAAGTTTGCGTAGCCCGAAAAAGTATGCTACAAAATTCAGCTCGCGCTGCCCTTGAGCCATGACCTTGTGGGCGTGGTTCGGCATGTTATTGCCCCGTAAACTATGCGACAGCCAAGTATGCAAATGTTGCAGGCCACACACAAAAAAAAAAAACAAAAACAAAAAATACCAAGAAAAACACTGCACAGCATAATTTATGGCGCTTGTGCATAGTTTTTTGTCAGCCCTGACAATTTGGCCCGTTGTAAAAGCGTGTGATTTGTCTTTGGTTGCAACTTTTGTAAGCGCACACAAAAACGCCAAAAGGGGGAGATCGGTATTCCCTGCGGTAGTTTTGGCTGGCAAATGTCAACAACAGACGACGTCCAGGCTCAGGCTCCAAAAACGCCTGTCGCACTTTTGACGAAATAGACAAATTTGCGTTTTGCTGCAACAAAATGCCCAGAAACGGCAGGACCAAGAGTCCATGTCCTGGCCCGGCACATGCATTTGCATGCAATAAATCATATGCAGAGAGACAGCAACAATAACAACGTCACAGCAACAACGCTTACTGCTCCAACAGCAACACACACACACACACACACAAGCAAAAACAATGTTGTGGCGACAAAAAAAAAACTTTGCTGTTGTTTAGCGTGCTCGCTTTTCCTTTGCCCTTGCCCTGCTTCTGCTTCTTCTTCTCGACTGTTCTTTTTTTCCTCACATGCCTGACAAATACATAAATTTGCCAAAATGTCGCCGCCTTTCAAAAAATTTGAGCTGGCAATTGGAATTCAGCGCTTTCCACATACAATTTCCACCTTAGCTCACAAAGCTTACCAAAAAAAAATGGAGCCAACGTTGCGTCATGGTCATAAATCATTTGAAAGAGGCGTTAAATTTTCTTGCTCCATACGTTTACCTGGGTAGGGCTCATCAATTTTTTATCATTTAATCCACATGAAGCATTTGAGCATTTGTAGTTCTGTTCTAAGTGAAAGTGTTGGAAATTTTAGATTCATGTGAGGAGTTTTATACGCCCTATAAATTTAATAAATACTGCATTGAAATCTTTCAAGAAAACGAGCAGCTTTATATATATATCATATCATGGGGCTTGACACAATACAAACAAACGAGGAAAACCTTTTGCACCATTTAAAAATAGTTTAATTCCCACATCTCTATCGTTTCCATCTTCGTCAGATATAGTAGGTCTCTCATATACCTGAACTTGAAAAGACAATATTTTTTTTTTTCAAATCGAAAGTGAATTTTTCTATTCAGCTTGCAAATGCAAATCTTGCACAGAAACAGGCTTCAAAATATTTCCATTGGCTGCACACAATTTCTCAGGTCAATGAATGTTGTTGCCGTAAGTGCACTTTGCCATCTTTCGGTTGCAACATGTTGCCAAGACTCGCAGTTCATGGTTGGTGTTTATCTACCAGTTATCTACTAAGTAGTCATGCAACGAATGTTGCAGCATTGTCCCGATTTAGCTGCATTTGGCTGCAGCCATTTTTTACTATTTTTTTTTTACTAGCTGCACAATTTTTCATGCTTGAGTTAAATTAAGCAAAAAATAATACTTTTTTGTGACGCTCAGTCCACAACAGCAGCAGCAGCAACAAAAAAAAACTGCTGATACATAATTCACATGGCAAAACAGCACGTAATGTTTTGCATAGCCGCCCTAGCTGCGTGTGGTGGGCGTGGCTGGCGCGTTGTAGTCCTCGGCAGACGACAACAAAGTGGAAGCCATTAAATTTCATGCAAGCAACTAGTACAAAAAAAAGAAAAAGAAAAGAGAACGCAACATATCTGCCACGCCCACGCGCTTGCACCAACAAAATGAGTTTGCACTTTGTTATGCAAAAAACGCAGCGCCAGAAGCGATGCGATGCGATGCGGTGCGGTGCGGCGAGGGGTGCATTGCTACACCTGCAATGTTGCACCTTAAGGAATGTCTGGCAGGGAATAAGGAATAATGGAGCGGATCGGGGGAACGAGGGGAAAATAAGCAGGGAGGCATAAGAAATGCTGCTGAGACAGCAGCAGCAGACGCAAACTTTGCATGTTTTTCATATTTATCCCGGCAGAGGAGTCAGCGCATTCCAGACATAAACAGAGCGACAGAGCGACGCAATCCTGTCCTATCCTATCCTTTTCTATGCTGTCCTGTCCTGCCTTGGACCAGCGAAGGGTTAAAGGATGCGTGTGTGCAAATTATTTAGAGGCCAGAGTGTCAGAATGCCAGTTACCTGGCTACAGTCGCGTCTTGAAATATTTGTGCTAGCTTATTTATGACACACACACACACTCTGTCACTCTCTGCTGTGCTGGTGTGTGTGTGTGTGTGTGTGTCAGGTGTCAGTGGCGGAAGTTATGAAAATACTTTGTAAACATTTCCTATTTCTATTAGCGCCCCAGCGTACTGAAATCATACCTGGCCTCCCCTCCATAGACAACAATGCACTGTGGCCTTCAAAAACTATGCAACAATGTTTGTTAGACAGCAAACGAGAAACTTTTTGGCCATAAGTGTTTTGCACACAACCTTAAAAAGTATCTTACGAATGTGGCCCTTAAAAGTATCTTTTACCTTATCGACGCGACGCGCGCGTTGAACCCGCGGCTATATGGAGGGCCATAAATTATATTTTTTGAACTTAAGTCTCAAGTAAGGCAAAAACAAAAAACTTTTTGGCAGTTATTACCAAGTGTTTTGTCGTCGTCGCAGTCTACTGAGACCCCGAAGTCCCTCTTTACTCTCTCTCACTCTCTCTCTCTCTCTCTCTGAACTGCACAACATATCAGTAAACATTTTTGCGACTTTACAACGACTTTGAAGCGCACCTGAAACGAAAGTTTTCCAAGGCCTCCCCAATTCCCCCTCCAATGCCAGCTTACACCCAGCTTTAGCTGCGCTTTTTCAATGCACGCTTTTTTTTGTTTCGAGCATCTCTTTAATTATTTTGTGATAAATGATGACATTTGAGTGGGCAAAAAAAGTTGCACAGCTTTTGCGGGATTTTGCCAGACTACTCGCATTGGTGTTGTCTGCACACTTCATTAGCACCTGGCCGTGGGTGCGACTTACAACTTGAGCTGCTGCACAAAGATGCCCTGCCACAGCCCTGGCAACCGGCTACGGTTAGGAGCCCTTAGCATCCTTAAGCTTGACAAGCCGAACATGAAAATATTAGTACATGTCCCCAGCAAACAACAGCTGACAATGACAAGGCAGCAGAGGCAAACAACCGAACGGACGAAAACAATAGCCCAAGTTTTGCAACCACCTCCACATACCCCCATTCTACCCCTTGCTACTTAAAAGCGCTTTAAACTGGTAACAGGCTCAACGAGCGTCTTGGCCAAACAAAGGCGCCTGTCGCCTGTCCGAGCCACATAACTTGGACGCTGTCGTCCTGCGCGTCGATGATTGATGATGGCATGTGACACTAATGGTGATTGTTGCTATTTTATCACACACACACATAAGCATACACGTACACTCAGCAGCTAGTGCAGCACCTGAGCTGGGCGAATACATTTTTAATAAATATTTTGTGCCCCCTTTTTGTTGTGATTCGGTTGAGTTCGGTTTGCTTCGGTTCGGTTTAATTTTACATTTTAATAGGGTTTTATGAGCGCGCCTAAAACTATGCAACATGATTTATGATGTGCCACGACATAACCCCGAACAATTACTCAAATTTCATATTTTTGCGCTCCTTATTTAGCAAGTGCCCAAATCAACGATAGCAGCCGCAAGGAAAGGGCAGGGCAGGGCAGGGGTCGAACTGTAGAAGGCTGTGTTTTCAGCTAGATTAAATATTAGCTAGGTGCGTCCCTTGGGCATTTGATTAATGTACCGAACAGCGCCAAAATGGTTTCAAGTTGTGCACTCAGGCAATCCTTGAATTATTGCAATGCCTAAAGAAGCGTATCAACCGGAAGCTTAGCGAATATCATTTACAAATTAGTCAACCAGATATTGAAAGATACAGCTTTCAAGCAATATCTAGTATTTTAAAGTTTATCGGACGATGGAGAGCAGTTCTATTTACAGCGAAAGTCGATTTGCGATCTTTACTTAAGCTTTGGGTGTGATTTATTGTAACAACTGAATATAGATTTGAGCTTTTGAAAATATGAAATCCCAATTTAATTATTTTTTAATAGATTACATAACAAATTTCATTTGATTGCACAACATTAAAGTGATTGTTAATTAACTTACAGTGTCGACATTTTTCTATATTTTTTCCAATTGGCTGAGCATTGAAAATTTCAATAAGTACATATACATACTACGCACACAATCGGAAATTATAGTTATGCATTAGCAGCTGAATACAACAAATGCATTTAATGTAATTTGGCATTTATTTATGGATTTTTATTAAAACAAATAAACGGGAAATTATAACAATAATGGAAATGACAACAAAATGATTTTCAACAGCAATGCAAATGATGCTTTACCATAAAAAATTGATGAACCGCTCATTTAATCATTTTTAAATGTATTTAAAATATTTTTTTTTAACTTTTTGTGAATGGTCCACTATTTTGCACTGCATAATTGGTCGGCAAAAGGAGCGGAAGTCGTTGCCTAATAACATTCATACTCAATCTATTTCATTATTTATTTTTACTCCTGCTCTATGAAAATATATTTGCACAATAGTTTTAGATAATAATTTTTGTTTTTAGTGCCTCTTAAATGCATTTCGATTTCGGCCCGCTGCTTGCGGCCATTGCATTTTAATTAAAAATCAAAAATAATTAGCTATTTGTTTAATTACATGAAAATCATTTGCGCCATAAATATTTATTCGAAATATATGCAGCTTTTTCTCGCCGCCACCTTTGCACCCCCTTCCCAACCACTTCGCTGTGGATTTGCATTATTTATTTACATTTCAAACATGTGTCAACATGTCCGCTGGCGAAAATGCATGCAAATATACATAAATAAGAGCTCTGATAAAATATATTGAAAAAAACATAAGCACATATGGCCACAGATATAAATACTAGTATATGCATAGATACATAGGATATGCTTGATGAGCTATATATGTACAACTCACATACATATATTCGCGCTAGCCTATAAATGCATATTTAATTACAAAATTAATTAACATGAAATGCTAGTAAAGTAAAGGCCATAAGCACAACCAAAAAAAAAAAAATAATAATAATAATAGCAATTTTATTAAAATGTGAGCTGCTGCGAAGCGTTAAGATATTAAAGACAAATAGATTGGATTTTTTATATTTCTCTACATATATATATTTACACAAATTCAAAATTATAATTTTATTAAAGGCCACAAAAATGCATTTAAGCGTAAAAATATGAAATAATTAGCATTAATGTTGCCTTAAAGGCTTGTTTTTTATTTTTTTATAATTTTAATTGAAAATTTAAAGCACTATTTAAGAGCGCATACAAGCTTAAGTTTTTAGTAAAATTAACAATATTTGTGTCTTATTTGAATTATTCTCTTAAAAGCAATAGCTGCCTATTGCTTAAAATTAGTCCAATAAACATATATTCTTGATAAGATTTATCCATGTGCCAGCAGGTCTGTGCCAAATGTGCTTCAATCAATTTTAATTTAATTAATTTTCTCAAACAACCCTCTGGAAACAAGTCCGCAAACAAACAAAGAACCGAACAAACAACCACACACCTATAATCAAATGCTTAAGCGTCAAAGTTTTTCCAGTAATTTGTGCCACAGCACGCACTTAAACCGAAATGAGTTAATATTTGGACTGGCATGTAAGTTGATGCCCCGTTACCCGCCCGCTCACCCGCAACCCAACCAAGTTGTATGCCCCGGGCAAATATCACTTACTTATGTTTAGTTGTTGCTAATAACTTTTGCAGGCCGAGAGCTGTGGCGCCTGCTGTTAATGACACAACCGCAAACAAAGTGCACACACACACACACACGGACTTACACGCACACCCACATAGACATAGTGATCGAGCAGGGGGTGGTGGGTGCACGGGGTCTTGTTGTGTAATGGCAAAGCTCATTAGCTTTGCACGCAAACAAGTTTTAAAGCATGCATTTAGGCGCGCTGCGGTTTGACAGGCACTGTGAAACATACATATATGAGAAGAGCTACACTTTGCCTGCAGCCTCCAGTGTGTGTGCCTGTTGTGTGTGTGTGTGTTGACAGAACAATTAAAAGCATTTAAAATAAAGCATAGCCTAGCAATAGGCCTGCTGCCAGCCACATGCGTTCTGCGGCCTCTGCGGCCTCAGCGAATGCATAAATTGTATAAGCTTGTGTGCGTGTGTGTATGCGTATTGTATATATGTGTGTGTGTGTGTGTGTGTGTGTGCATATATGTATGTCTCACTAATTACCATGTCTTTAGCTTTGGCATGGCTTATGCCACTGGCACTCGCAGTTGTTGACGTTATAGAGTTGTTAACGCCTTTTGTGTTGGGCATTTTAGCAGAGTCATTGAGCTGAAAAAGTCTTAAAAGAGCTCAAAAACGGCTATGAGATAAAATTAACAAAGGAATTTAAAACAAAATTATATTATACAAAATAATTTATGAATTTACAAAAATAAATATATAATACAAAATCAAAAAAAATATAAACATTTATTTCATTGGAATAAATATCATGAATAATGACTTACTCACACTTTAATGCTTGAATGGACTATACAAGAAAGATCAAATAAGAAGCTTTCCAAACTTTAAGTTATAATTATGCAAGTGTATTTCAATTTCGACTTAAACCAAATGTATAATTTCCCAGCTGTAGTTTTGGCTAATGCCAAAACCAAATGTCGAGCAGCCATAATTATGGCCTAACAGCCCCCCCCCCCTTCCTCCTCTCTCTCGCTCCTTGCCACTGAAACTTTGATTGCCCGCGGGGCATTTGGCATTTGCCAGTTAAACTATTTGGGTGCATTAAATTTCAGTGTAGCGCCTGACAAACAACAAATTTCACTTCAAACAAAAGACAAATTGCTACGGGGGGCAACAATTTTTATTTTCTCTTATCAGACGCCGACAATCTAACGTCCTGCCAGGCGTACTTAACTGAGCGTCGAGTGTTTGCCAAAGGAGCCAAAGGAGCTGCAAAAAGTTCGAGTTGTTGAATTTAGCTGGCTGACTGCTAAATTGCAAACACATGCTGCACACAAAAAGGGACAAAGGACAATGGACAACGCCAGCGACAATGGCCAAGTTAAATCAGGCGTGAAATCAAGCAGGTGTTTCAATTTTTACCAAATTGACTTGACTTTACCTGACGACCGCTCCAAAAACCCGACTGCCTTCAGACTTGTCTTTGCCAGTTGTCTGGTGCTGTTGATAAATCGTTGTTGTTGTTGTTCACTTTGTTGACTATTGATTGGTCGTTGTCAGCTCGCCTCATTAAAACGTTTATTATGCATTGCTTTTCTGATTATAAAACCGAATTAAAACTTATTTATGCAATGCCCCGCACAATATATGATAAAATAATCATTATTATTATTGCTATTATGTGACAGTGGCATATAATTTTTCATATTTACTCTCTGACAATAAGTACGCATGGACGCAAGAAGCTGTCTGCTCCCGTCAATTCAATGTAAAAATCGAATAAAAATTAAAAATATCAACAACAAAATTAATTATATACAAAAAAAAAGTTAAAATTAAAAATATGCATAATAATAACAATAATCTGGACACGCACTGATTTCGATTTATAATGAATGGGTAATTATTATATAATTATTTTTAAAGAATTAATATCGATTACACTGCCTTATATATATATGTACACTATTACAGACTGCATACATTTGAGAGACAAATATATTTTAAAATTAAATTAGTTGTGTAACAAATAGGTTTAAAGACTTTTTAATTTCAACAAAATGAAAGCATAAACAATTGTTGCTGCCCAGCAAATAATAAATCTTTTATTCTACAATTAAAATCAAGGTATTTAATATTTTTAAGGAATATTAAACTTTGAAATTATAAAATTTTTTCTTACATTTGGCTTGCTATTTTACATATATTTTTTTTTTTAACTTTAATTAAATTTGGATGAAAAATGCTTTTTAAAGTTTCGATATATATTTCTCTATTTAAAAACGCAATTAAAAGCAACAAGAATGAAGTTGAATATATTAAAATGAACACAACTGTATGCTTTATATATACGCATAGCCTTTTTGCTCCTCTCTGCGCCCATCCATTGCTCTGTTTATTTTTTTGTATTTATTTTTTTTTTGGTATATTATATGTCAAGCATAAATTGGCATTTCAACTGGATTTGCATGTTAATTAAAATGCTGCACGCACGGACAGTTGCAAACAAATGCAGAGACAAGGGCATTAAAGCACCCAATAACGCCTAGTGGTATGCAGCATATATGGTATGCGAGTAATGCAGTCTGGTACTACAACGCTTAACAGCTGACCGAACATTGTAAGCCTTTTGTGGCGCCTGGACTGGCTGTGTCCACTGACGGCCCCGGCTTGCCCGGGTTGCCGGGTTGCCGGATTGCCTGGGCCAGATCGATGTCAGACCCAAGGCCCGCCACTTCACTTCTCAATGCTCGACGCGGCTGGGCGCATTTCATTTTGAACTCTATTTACTTAAGTGTTCGCCGAGAAGCGTAAAAATGGAGACGAAGCTCAGTTCGAGCAACAACAATCAAGTTGATGGCTTGTGGCACCGGAACGCACAGTGGATGGTGGTGGAGAGGTACGGCAGAGGTAGGGTGGATGGAGAACTCAGTGCGACCCGACCAACGACCTACACTTGACTTAACCAGCATTGTCGATTGCATTGCTCGGTGGGAGTTGGTGGTACACGCCCACAAAAACTGCACGGCATCGTCAACGCCTACGCTTTTTGGGGGCAGGCGAGACTTTAATGATGATTTCCTTGGCGCTTAAGTCGTTTAAACTGCGACCCGATGACGTCGTTGCACGACTGACGAGTGCCTTTTTTGTGTCTGACTGGGAGACGCGGGCTGGGTTTGCTTTTTTATTGCTTCAGCTGTTTCTATGCGCCCGCCCCGCCCTAGCCTGCCCTGCCCTGACCTGCCCAGCCCCGGCTGACTGGAGTGACTGCGTCTGCTGCTGCTTTCATGTGCATTATGAAGCACTCGTGTTCTGCTTCTTCGCTGTGCTCGGCGCTCTCTTGAGCTGCTTTAAGCACTTGACTTTGCCTAGAGTGCAGCCCATGGAAACCCAACACACAATCCTGCAGCCCAGACCAGCTATCTGCAGATACCAACTTCCCTCCTGGCTTACGCCATGTTGGCTTAAAGATTTTTCGTCGCTGATGGAATTATGACAAGTGCCATGAGCGAGTGCCGTGCATAGTCGTAAAGTTCAATATTTTTATAGCATACTTTGGCGGCTCCCCAATAACAATAATGCCTAAAAGCATGCTACTTACAACTGCTGCGAATTCGTGCGCGGCTTCTATAGGAGAAATACATGATATATGAAACTACGCTAGGCATCTAATATTTAATTGGATTTCTTGGAACATACCAAAGCTGAAATGTTGTGATTGCATTTTGAGCGAATGAAACCGCAATGGGCCTAACAGAAATACATAAACAAAATTTAAAATTTTTACATAAAAAGAGAATTTTGTCTGGCTTCACAACATTCCATAAATTCTAAGCATAATTTTTGTTGGCATCTAATTCCTAAAAAGCCCATTAAATTTTATAGCTCGCCTCTTGACAACCTACCAAAACTTTTATCAATTGTGCAATAAAATTTGTTTCATTTGTTTAATTTATGCCACTGCAAAGTATATAATTTATTATAAACAGCAGCCGCTTGGGCGGGCTGTCAGCACACACCCCTCTCAAGGCCCCGCACCCCACAAAGCATTTAATTGACATATTTAAAATATTAAATTGCATCCGTGTGCAGAAATTGGTTTGCCCGTTGAGCATTTGTTATTTTTTTTTTTTTATTTGATAGCTCCAGCGCCAGCGCCGTTTTGAATGCAATTATTAATTTTTAATCAAGTAAATAACTGTGCACACAAAAACGCCGACGGACCTGGACAGGCGGACAGGTCCAAAAACACACACACCCACACACACAAGTACACAGACGTGTTGACAGAACTCTAACCGCAATGTGCGTGATTTCCGCTTTGCTTTGCACAAAGCCAATGACAAAACAATAGAAAAAACCTGCCACAACCAATTGAAAAATTGGCGTAACCGAAATTTAAAATACCCTTCCCATAACGAGTTCTATTGGTTGAATTAACTATATAATAAAAAACACAAAAAAATTTAACTCAATAAATATATATAAAACTAAATTGAAATTAAGATGTCAATAAATATTCCTCAGTTTCCGCATTCACTTCTTCTTTAAAAATATGTTATATATTAGTTTAAAAATGTTTTGCTTACAATGTTTTAATACTCTACTGTACGTAAATTAAAATAGTAAAGAAAAAACACACTGAAATTAATAACAAAATTTTCAACAATTCCCGCCTCTGGGCATTTTGGTGTTATTAATTAAATGGCGCTTGGAAGTACTCTAACAAATACGCGCTTAGGACAGACATCACACACGAACACACACACACATATGTGTTAATATATATAATATATTTTTTGTGCAAGTGGAAATTTATTATCAGTGACAGGGCAGACAGACCGAGCCAGGCTTAGGGACAGGACTCGCTGACAAAAATTAATAATAAACTAAAAACCGCAGGATATTTACACTGCACTCGATTGCCAGCTCTGACACGTGTGTTGTGGGTGTGTGTGCGTGTGTGTATGCTTGACATTGCAATTCTGTTTTCGGGCGCATTGTAAATTAGTTTGTCTCTCTTCAACATTTTTTTTTTCGGTTAGCCAGCTTTTTATTTTTGACAAAATTAGTTGACTGTTTATCGCGGAGCATTCGCAAACGCGATGCGGATGTTTGTTCATGCGTAAAATGCGCTGATTTGTGTTGCATAATTTTGTGGGCGCACGTTTGTTTATTTAGCTGTTTTTCGTTGATGCCCCTAAAGGTAAACACACACATACACAAACACTCAAACAGCCATAACGCTTTGATTTATTATGGAAGACTCATGTCAAGCCGCAGGCAACGAAATTTGTGCTTTAAAGTTTAATATTTGCCATGCTTTGAAATTGCTCGACCTTTCATGTTTGCCCGAGCTACATGCAAACTGCGCCCAACAGCATGCTTTTAGAAGTTACAAGGACCAATGCTAGTTTATTATTGACATTATGCTAAAAGCTTCGATATATCTATACATTTTTCATTGCCAAATAAGTACTTATTCATTGATGTATAATTTATTTTCAATATTTTTCTATATTTTAGCTGTTCAGCGCTATTAAATATACATATATTATTTCACAAGTTTGGTTCACACTTGACCCAAAAGTGTTACAAATCATTTGAATTAAAATTCAAGCGATTTATGCAAGCTGGCACAAATTCCATTTGGCACGCCTAAAAGCATGCTTTAAAATGCAAAATGCCCGAAAGCTTAAAGTCCCGCTTGCAAATTAGGATATGCTTCATTGCCTGCCAAAAGGTACATAAACTACAAGTGTGTGCGTGTGTGTGTGTTTGACTCTCTCTCTCTCTCTCTCTCTCTCTCTCTCTCTCTTTCTCTCTCTCTCGGTCTCCTTCTCTCTTCTGCCAGTCTTAAGCATTCTCTGCCATATAAATGCTTGCTTTGTCATTCGTTCCGAGTCATTTCATTTTCACTTTGTTGTTGCCTCAGTTACCAGCCCCATGCAATGCCATTTGCTGCCGCCGCTCCCGTTGCTTCCATTGCTGCTGCTGCTCTTGCTCCATAGTTCCAGCTCACTAGTTACCCAGGCTCTGCCTTAAAATGACAAACAACATTTGGCAGTTCCCTCGCCCAACTGCTCGAAAGCGAAAAATGCTTTGCAGCAGGGGCTGAGGAAGGGGTCAGGTCGAGGGGCAGGCGGCGCGTACATGCCATTGCACAATCATTGGATTCCGAAACATTTCTAGAATATTTAATAAGAAAACTGAAAATCGTTGAAATGCCAGCAACACTCATAATATCATCGCCCAGTGGCAAACGCCCCCCTTTCGCCAGTTGTTTTCGTCTTGACGCTGGCATCAGCTCCAGTTCCAAGCTCCTAGTTCCTAGACAATGTCTAGGTCGTTTGTCGGCTGGCTGTATGTGTGTGTGTGTGTGTGTGTGTGTAGAGCTGTTTGTCTGCTTTAGAGAATATGGGTGTGTGCGTGCCGTGTCACCGCCCCTACAATTTCTGCCAATGCATTTTCTAGATAAAAGGCTAAGGTCAAAGACAATATTGAAATGCCAATTGAACTTTTTGCTATTATTAAAATTTTACTGCCTTCCAATGAATGGTGAACAACCATGTAGCAAGCTTTTAATATGGGAATACATTGGGGCCTGGCTAAATAGGGGATTACCGAAATGGTTGCATAATTGATTTTGTTGAGGCAACGTCAGGGAATAGTTATTCAAATTTAATGGCTACGTTGGGCTTAGGTTTATTCAAGAAAAACAACAACTTTATTTTATTTTAAGGTTCTTATTAGAGTAAGAATATGTATATGTTATCAAGATTATAACTTATCAGCAACTTAACTAGCTTGAGCTTTAAATCAAAAGACTTATCTTTTTTTGCATAACCAATTTATTAAACAATTGCATCAATTCTCTAACCACACTCAAACTGTTTAACTTATCGCTCAGGCTCGCCCCTGGCCCTCAGTCCTTAATCATAAAATTTGACATCTCTTACAAATCCACTTAAATGGCAACTAACTCATATCTTATCTCTTCTTCTTTATCTTTACAGGTATGTACTACAAATTTGCATAACACTAGCAAAGAGTAATAACAAAAAAAAATAAAATACAAAAAAAAAGAAAACCCTTTTGGGCATCCTTTATGTAAGTGCAGTGTCGCAGACGAATCCTGGCAATCCTTGGCAATCCATGCACTAGACACTGAAAAATTTGTATAGCTTATTATTAATAACTTTGGGGTGGCGGAGATCAAGTAGCTAAATCTTGAGAAGCATTTAAGCAGCATGTCAGAAACAAAACACGAAAAAAAAATATAGAAAAAAGAATGGTCGACATTGACAGTGATTACAAGCTAAAAGTATGAAAAACAGCAGAAACTACTTAAGCACAAGAAATAACAAAAGACGACCAACCGGGCCATAGACAGTAGACAAATTTTTTGCATAAACACAGACGACAAAGCCAACTAGGGGCTGCACTTAAAACAAGAGCCAGAGCAACCAGGGCAGTCAGACCAGCAGACCAGGACCCGCACAGGACAAAACGGGGACGGGGCAGCAAATCGAAGCCAAGCGAAAGTCATCGAAGCTCAGATGCCCAAAGAATTTTCTCCATTTCCATTTTTTTTCCTCTTCTCTTCTCTTCTTTTTTTTTTGTCTTGATGTGAGATGCGAATTTTTCAATAAGTGCGGCGGGACGAAGGACCAAGGAACGAGTATAATAATTTCGGGCGGGGAGGAACGACGCGAAGTCGTTTAAAATATGCCGGATTGTTGGGTCCTGGCTAGCGTCAGGAAGCATACAAGTAGAACGGCTCAAAATGCAAAGTAGACGACATCCGCTTTGAGATTGGATGACGTTCGTGGCCCTAGCCCTAGCCGTAGTCGTAGCCGTCGCCATCGTCAAGTATTAAAAGCAAATAAGTAATAAAAATAATAATGGAGCATTTTTACCATTTTTGCTCCTACGAAAGAGCAAAGAAAAAAAAATAAGAGAAGAAAAAAAAAGGATAAGCATCTTAGCGCAATTTCTTGCTGCCTTCTCAATATAACAAAAGGTCCTTGCGTTGGGCCAAATGTGCCGAAAATGAAGAGGGGGCTGGGCATGGGGCAGGAGGGGCGCACGTACGGAGCTCAGCTGCTGGACCTGCCCTGGTACGGGCCATGCTGCTGTTTTGTCCTTTATTTCCAGTTATTTCTCCTTTTTTTCTGCCTCCCTTTTTGCCGTTCTCATATTTCTGGCCGCGTCCCCAAAGGACAACAACATAAATGCAGGAAATTTGAATGGACGAGCGCAGTGAATGAAATTTGCAAATATTTTTCAAAAATTGAACTTCTCTGGCAAATTTTTTGCGTCCGCAGGCTGCCCAGAAGCGTCATGCGGAGGAGGAGAGGCAGGCCGGGGAGTGCCGGCTGGCGGTTTATGAAAATAAGTGAGGAAAATTGATTTGAAGTACTTTGAAGTGCAAAAACGCATAGCGCCGAATCAGTGAAGAATGCTTTGGCATATTATTTCGTTTTGACGGACTCGGACCGTTTTTTTCTCATTTTTTTTTTTTTTTGTGAGTTTTTCTTTAGCTAGGCAACTTTTGTTATGATAAGCAAGTCAAGCAGAAGCAGCAGGGGACACAGTCAGAAACTGAAATTATGGATCTAAAAGCAAAGTGCATATCTGTGCATGTTTGAATAAAGTTGCAACTGGAACGAACTATTTAAATAATGAAATGTGTTCGTAAATCTAAAGTAGCTTAGGTTCTTAGATTTATGGAATATTTACGTATTCCTTTAAAAATAAATTACTATAATTCTTGAAGAATAAAATAAGGTATCTTTAACTTACCTCATAACTGTAACTCGTGATTAAATGCGATCATGTAGGATACACTGACAGATATTCAAACATATTTAGTTTGTCTGGCCAAAGCTACAGCGACTAACTGAAAGAACACAGACACAGTAAATTGGTTTCCAGGCTTTGAGCAGATTTGCGACAACACTTGCCTAACAGCTCAGCTTAAGTTTCAGACTCAGACTCAGCCTCAGTCTGAGTCACAATCAGACAACAAAGGAACATGTGACTGTATAAATTGCCTAGAAAACTACGTACTACCGACTGCCGTCTATCATTTCCGCTAGCAATTTGTGAGGTAGAAACTTTTTTTTTCCTTCTTGTTGAAGAGGAAAAATTGTCAAAATATAAACCGCCAAGCTGACTAGCAGTTAAGGCGCGGCGAGAGCGCTCGCCTTGACGAGTCTCGTTTATCAAGGAGCCAGCCAGAGCAGAGTTTGCCCAAGTAAAACGTTTCACGCCAACGCCTAGCAGCATGCAATGCCAGGCAGACAGTCGTTTTGGCCAAAATATATTCATTGCAAGATTTGTTGCCAGTGGGTGGAGCTGTTTTTTTGCATATGGCTCTGTTCCCCCCCGCCATGTCCGCCCCGCCCCGGCAGGATGTGTGGATGTGGCACACTGGAGACTGCCAGACTTATGCTTGAATTGCAAATAGTTAGAAAAGATTTGCCATGATTTTGATGTTACTTTTCTTTTTCGTCGGTTTGGGCAAATGCATTTTGCCTCTTCCTCTTTTCGGGGCAAAACTGCGGCTTGTGCCTCGGCAATTGGCAAGCGATTTGTGCTTACTGCATTTGGGCGGGCCACAGATTTCGCATGATTAAATTAAGGCTGAAAGTGCTGCCAACTCGACTTTGATGTCTCTCTTTTTTAGCCTGGCTTAAACTGGGCATTAAATGAAATGTTATATAACAATCAGAAATCAACGCACATGCAGCAAATAAAAATATATAAAAATATACGTATAAAACATTTGCGGCCATTTGCCATTGGCAATTGCACACACACACACATACACACGCTCACGCACACACAGGCACACACATTAGTGTGCAATTTGGCCAAATGTCGCCAACGTGGCAGCCTGTCCCCGGCTCTGTCCGGACTGCCAGGACTGCCCGGACTGCCTGGACTGCCCAGACCGCCCGGACACCCCGGTCTGCGTCCGACTGTCGAACTGTTGCCGGTTCGCCCCAAAAAACTTTCACAATATTTCCGCAAAACAAATTGCGCGTAAAAATGGCAATGCAATTTTTGGTCGTTTGTTGCGGCGGCTGTTGCCAAATGGACGCCATGTTGCATCCACATATGTTCCAGCTGACCTCCCACCCCACTCACCGCTCACCGCTCAGCCCCATCCCTTGGCCTGTGTGCGTGCGTGGCCCATGTTTCTGTAATGTTTGCCCAATTGAATTTAATAATATTTTCATTTGGATTTTAGTTTTTAGTTTTGCGAGAATATTTTTGCGCAATTTTCACCAGACCAGAAAACTGCAACTGCCACTGCCACTGCCACTGCCACTGCCACTGCCACTGCAACTGTGCCCTGCGCCTGATGTGTCCTTTGAAATGTTTTGCTGTTTGTGGCTGAAAATTGGCACGGAACTGGTCAGCGCATTCGACACCACATGGCAGGACACCAAAAAAGGCAACCAACAACCAGCCCAGCAGAACTCATTGGTTTAGTTATTGAGCTAATTGGATCTAGAGGCGCGTGTTGCGTAGCCAATTTTGTTTATGATGTTGTTTCATTAGCCTCGCCCATTTGGCCAAAGGGTTTTAAGGCTTCTGAACAAAAAGTTATCGCACGTTTGTTTCGATGCGAACAGCAACCAACTTAAAAGCATTATTATGCCCTTACATTTGCGAGGATGGTTTTGCCACATAAAAATACGAGTTTACTCAGCTCGGGTAACTCTATAAAATAGCTGCTATAGAAATCATCAACAGAAATGAGCTCTTCTATTAAAATTCTGACAAAACTTACCCATTACATGTCTTATTGTAGCCCTAAAATCTTATCAAATAAAAAACATATTTAAACCCAAAATTGTTCATACCATATTTTGTGACAATAAGTCCCAGCTTCTTTGTACCTACAAAAAAAACCTTTTGCGATGTGCCGAAAGTTCCATAATTTTGTCAAAACTGAACGGATTTCCATAATGATTTTTTGATAATGCTTTGACCTCGTCTTCTGCCTTTAAATCTAATTCGTATTTGAAAATATATATTTTTTAAATTTTTTCCAAATAATCCCTTACTTACTTATATTGGAAAACAATTTTTTTTAAATTTAAAATCGCAATTTTTTATTTTTGATCGATTATTTCTGTATATCTTAATTGCACACACTTCGAGAAGCTTCGTCACTAGCGTGGACTGTCGTCCCCTGTGAAACTACTCTCTTCAGTAGTTCGTTGAACAAACTGCTTTAATGGAACATTTTGTTGCATAGTACTAGTACGTGACTCGTAACCTGTTTAAAGAGTTGGTTTTTATGCGAGACCCACTGATTATTACCCAACCGGGTTAGCCAAGCCAAGCCAACAAGTACAAATGGTGGATTGTGGAAAGAAAGCCCTTAAAGGGCACTTACTGCTGCGCTTATCCGAAGCGGCAAAAACAACTATCGCATCAACAGCTCATAAAACCAAAGCAGCAAATTAAACTGGCAGCATAAAAAGCCATCGTGAGTGGTGGAGAATGGGAAGTGGGTTGCTGTGCTGACCGCTGACCATAATACTGACCATAAATATAATATTTGATAATTTTATTAACAATTTCAACTGTAAATTGTTTACGACTGGGACTGCAGAGCAGTCTTGGCAGCTTTTTAGGCGTCTGCCATGGCGTTAACTGAGCGCTTTTTATGCGCACCAACTGCAAATGAAATATTCATGCGGCAAAGTCTCAACAGATCTCTCGCCCTCTATCTCTCTATAGCAGAGTCGTAAATTAAATTTGGCCCTTGCAACATTCTGTTCAATCAAGCACAAAAAACGCAGCAGACAGTCTGAGGGCAGCTATCCTGGCTATCCTTATCCTGGCCATGGTTTAGTTTAGACTATTTTCTTGTCGTTTTTTTTTTTCCAGCTGTTAACTGTGTGAACGCACTTTGATTTTAAGTGCATTAGAGAGGCCCAGTCCTTGCCACTACTCTACTACTACTACTACTACTAAATTCAATTTGTTGCAATCCCATGCTAAAATCAGATCCCAAAAACTTTTTGCCCAGTTTGTGCCGACATTGAATTTATGAAATTGTGCGCTTCCTTCGCTTTTTGCTGGCCAGGATTGTCCCTATGTACGAATGCACGAGGAGTACTCGAAACTCAATCATGCTTGCATGTAATATCCTGCCTGTCCTTTGCTGCCGTGTTGAGCCAGCCATTTGCTTGAGTAAACTGTGCGGTCCTGGCGACATTTATACCCACAACAACAACAACAACAACAATAGCAACAGCAGCAGCAACAACAATGATAACAAAATGCCAAGTTCATGGCATGCGCTTAACTCCCAGTTGGAGCTCTACAAGTTCCTTGGGCTATGCAAGACATGTGCAACAAGGCATGCGAAGGACAGATACGACAAAATGGGGCGTATTCAAGGCGTTATTTAGGAATTGTCCTGTCCAAGCCAACTTCTCCAAGTGCAACTCCAACTTGCTGTCTTACAACTTTCCTGTCACATTCCACACATATCTTTGTGTGCGTGGCAACATTTTTGTAGCCTGTTGATTGCTTATTAGGATGCCTCTTAAAGCCTACATAATTTTTAAATAAATATTTTAAATATTTTTAGAGAATATTCTTAAATAAATTCGTACTTTATTATCATTGACCAAAGGTCTTATTAGTTCCTTTGAATATTCCTCCCCCTTTCTTTGGCGATTTTCCATTTGATTGTTTATTAGGCCGCCGCTTTAAAGCCATGGCAAAAGAGAACTCTCAGCGCCTAATTGAATTAAATGGCTGGCTGTGGCAAAAAGCAAAGTAAATTAAATAAGTTTTTCATTTTGGCCACGTTGCCAAGTTGCATTGTCAACGCCGCTGTCGTCGTCGTCCTCTTCGAACGAGTCGCGCTTTTTGCTTGCCCGCATTTTACGCTTCGCCTGCGGCTCCATTTGGCTGCCTTTTGATGCCGACCCGGACCCGGACCCGGGCCAGTTGGGAGCACGCGGGCCGAGGCCAAATGCAATGAGCCAAAAGTTGTTTAATGTATGCAACGCCCGTCTGCCCGTCCGCCCGCCTATCTGTCTGCCTGTCCGTTGCTCCACAATCCCTCTTGGCCTGGCTGTGCCTGCCCAGCGCTGCGGTTAACAACGCGTCGCAACTTTGGCCCAAAGTAACTAACTTTTCGCATAGTACGTACATTTTTTGTCCTCGCCGCTTAATGCATAGCATACTTTTAGGTAGCTTAGTGGCACTTTACACTAATTTGACTCGCAGTCAGAGTTCCTTATTATTTCTTTTTCCGCCATATATATATATCTTTTTTTCTCGATGGTGTGATTTATTTGGCGGAAAAGATTACTACTCGGCTTGCGGTTTCTGTGGCGCTTTTGAGCTGGCTTTTCCCGCAGCCAGTTGGATTTTTGTTTTGACGCCGGGCGGTTGGGCTTGCCCCACTGAGTGGTCTGCACCGCTAGCTGATTGCTGCTGACTGCTCTGACTGTTTGCTGGCTCGACTGCAGCTGACAGCAAAATTAAAATCTGAAAATGAATTTGTAATTAGTTTTACTGCTACTTTTGCCCACTTTACAACTGCTATTGAGAGTTTGTGTTGATTTTTTTTTTATTTTTTATTTTTTATGTTCCTTTATATAAGTAGAAATTAATTGAAAAAGTCGTTGCCAGTTGCTCGGCGTTTGTTATTGGCATCGATTCGCGGGGCTTACAAAACAAATATCATAAATGTAGGCAAGAGTGAAAAAATATTATATATTAATATTTTTATTGTCCTTGAACTTGATTATACATAATAAAATTGTGGATATTTTTTGGAAAAATTGTGTGTTGAATTTTAAGAAATAAAACTTCAAATTCAGAATTTGATAATTCAAAACTTAAACATTATATCAATCATAAATGTCAAAGTTTATAAGAAACTTTAGCAAACTTAATCAAAACTTTTGTCATCTCAAGGTGAAATCCTTTACGCACCTTCTACGTTAAAGTACAAGAAAAAGTATTTTCCCCCAAATAAGAACATAAATAAGGTTAAAAGGGCAGAAAGTTGTTGGCCCAAAAACTATTACCATAGATCTTTTGATCCCCTGGACTCTCCGTCTCCCCATTTAAAAGTAATAACACATAGCTAATTATTTACATACTATACAATTAAACACCTTTAAATAACACTTTTTATTAAGCTGATGGGTTATATTTGGAGCCTATGAATCCCGCAGCTCAAATCCATTTGGCTCTAAATTT
Source organism: Drosophila colorata (assembly GCA_035041545.1). Taxonomy (NCBI): domain Eukaryota; kingdom Metazoa; phylum Arthropoda; class Insecta; order Diptera; family Drosophilidae; genus Drosophila; species Drosophila colorata. Next base: position 14,340,942 of record JAWNLD010000564.1, on the reverse strand, counting down.
ATGCGCGCACATTTTTATGTTAAATAAATAAAAGCAACCAAATGGAAAGTATTTTATTGTCGCTGCTTTAATTGATATATAAAAATGGTTGGCCATTAAACAAATGCGCGCCAGGCCAATTCATTTAGCAATTAAAACAAGCTGCGGCCGGCGGCTGCTTAAAAAAAAATAATAAAAATAAACTATTATATGCAAATCATGCACATGCACATGACAAAAAAAAAGTATTTATATATTTAAAAATATATGCGCTATATACATATATATATAATTCATTTGTTAAAACCATTTGCCGCCCATTTGTTTGCTAGTTTTTTCATTGTATTTATTATTATTTATTTTGTTTTAATTTTTTTGCTGATTCTTTTTTTTGTATTTTTTATTGTGCTGCAAATTGAGAGAGAAATATGTTGTCCTTTTAGGCGTTGACAAATCGACGCTCGCAGTCGTCGCACAAAAAGCGGCATCGAGGCGGGAATAATAATTTTTTGGCACGACTGCCATGTTAACATGTCCCCAGACACGTAAAGGACTCCAGCCACAGGAACACGTTGCAGTTTATTATGTGTGTGTGTATGTGTGTGCCATGGCTGCCTGCATTTCAGCGCCCCTGTAAGCGTTCCGCTTGCGGGCTAGAGGGGTCGCGGGGCAGGAGTTCAGTGCTTGCGGCTTGTAGCCACCATTAGTGAACACGGCAACACGACTGCCAGCCGGGTTACTGTGATTACAGCCATGTCTGGAGAGCCCCACGGAACCCAACAGCCAACAGGTTTATCATGTGCACTCGTTGCCTGCCCTATGTGCCCCCCTCCCCCCCTCTCCCCCCTCTCCCCCACCTACCAACTGCACCTATCCCCTTTGTTATGGTACTCGCGTCTGGAATCCGGGTTTGGTTGCATTTGCATTTAAATATAAATACGTGCGCGGCTTTTCGGGGCGGCTGGCAGACAAATTACTTTTTAAATGCACTGTAAGCCTTCAATTGTAATTGGCCAACGAAGTCGTTGGGTTCACTTTGCCATTGGCCTCGTGCGGTTTGAAACTTTGCCAAAAAAATGGCCAAAAAACTGGCAGAAACTTTGAGCGACGCGCATTAAAAAACAATAAAGTGAAAAAAATAGATGTATGTACATATATATGTATATATATATATATATATATTGGCAAGTGCCAAAATGGTAAAGCCTCGGCACAGCACTCCGCTTGCCTCTAAGCCAGAGAGGCCCAAGCTAATGGTGTCACGTTTGCAGGACCGTGCCGCAAAGCAAGTGGCATGCAACATGCGATTGCTGCCAAAAGTGCCGCCTGGCACCAGTCCAGGACTGACGACGGCCTCCTGTTAGTAGTTTGGCTTGTTAGTTGCCAGACGGCAGACAGCTGCCTGTTGCCTGTTGCATTCGAGTCAGTCAGTCGTCCTGGGCTCGGCCTGTGCCAGCTCCTGCTGCTCCTGCTGCTTCAGACTTCTGGCTTCAGGCGCGTGCTGCTCGCCTCCAGAGTCGTGTTGAATTTTTCATTTCATTTGGCGCAGCAATTCACTTGAATGGGAATTTCGTGTCGTCGTCTTCAGGAAACGGAAGTGCCAGCCAAACAACTGCACACACATAGCATATAATAAACGTTCATATTGACTCGGCTGACTTACACAACCCCCCCACAAGGCAGGCATAATTTCCAAGTCTGCACAGGGTCGGTTTTTTAGATGGGTGGCCAAACAACAAATTGGCAACCGCCCGCCACAAGGCATGCGGTGCGGGATTATAAGGCTATCAAATTGACGTTAATGAATTAATTTATGAGCTTTTGCGGTTCTAGGCGAGCCTGTTGCACTGCTTGGCCGGAAGATTGAAGAGCAGAGCTAATTATGGAAGCCTTTTGCCGTTGAAGTGAGGGATAATTGGAAATAGAAAAGATTAGCCAGCAAAAGTTGCGCAAATGGAATGTTTGCGATTGGATTATAAGTGTCAACAGCTCAATTGAAACCCAAATGAAGAGAGAAGATTTAATACCCTCTGGTCATATGGCAGCTGTACGCCAGATTAGTGCATTATATAGCACGGTATCGAACTCTGTTTATATTTCATATAATTGTGCAACCGGAATATGTCTAAATTGATTTAGATTTTTTTTTCTGATTAATTTAAGATTTCTTTTATGATTACAAAGATGTTGCCAAACTTGTCTGTAAAGCTGGGAATATTTTAGATTGCAAAACTTTTTGATTTACATATTGAGTAATATGGCAAATGCAATTGCGTATATTCTAAGCGAGTTGCTAACTTCAAAAACTATGCAAAATATTCCGAACTTGCCTACTCTGCCCATAATAGGCACCTCATTCCCTAATACTAGATTTGTACTCGTTATGCGCTCCCCACCTGTATAATTTCTGCCCGCTTCACTTGAGCGCGTGCTGGAGTAACTGTAATTTGTCCACTGCAATTTTCGTGCCACATGTCGAAGTATTTACAAGGACAGCGACAGCGACAGCGACATTGTCGCTCGGCGCTTCAATTGGGGCACGTTCTGTAGCCTGCCACTAAAACGCCTAATGACGTTTACACGGCCAACATAATTACAGTAATAATGCGGCTGACTCTCGACACTGTGCAACGGCAAATTGTGATGACATTAGTGAGGTGTCAGGCGACAATTTAACGAGACGATGTCGAGAAGGACGCGTTGCATATGCGCGAAAAGGATTCGCTTTTTGTGTGCCACATGCAACAGTCGGCGGCAATAGCAGCAGCTGCTACAAAGCACATTCGTCACGAAATGAGGCAACACCAACACCAACACCAACAACAACAACAGAAAAGCTGCTCGTGCGTGTGTGTTGGCCACCATTTTGTATGCTTTTAAATTAGCCAAAGTGTGAAAGTGTCATGTTTCGAAATATGAAATTAACAGGCAGCCGGCATAAGGGCGCCGGGACGCGACAAGCTGCCATTGTTGCCGCCATGCGAGTGTGCGTGTGTGTATTTGGGTGTGTGTGTGTGTGTGTGTGTGTGTGTGTCTGGCATGCTGCTGCTGTTGATATGCTGTAATTTGTTGGCGAAAATTGAAAGGAAGTGCACTTCAATTAATGTGTGTTGTTCTTGTTGTTGCTGCTGCTGCTTCTGTTGATTCTTCGTTTAAAATTGTATACCAAAAAGGCTCGAGAGCCATCAGAAAATGGCTTTAAGGTGCGTGGTATTGAAATATTTTAATGGAAAAGGAGCTGGCGAAATTGCCCACAGACCAACTTAATTAAATTTAAGCTGACTTCTTTAATATTATTCGATTGTTGTGCTATTAATGGTTAACTGAACATTCAGATAACTTTTTGTCTAAAACTTGCTTGTTTTCAAATCTCAAATTTCCGCAAATTAGATTCATATGTATGAATAAATTTATATTAATTTTCGAGTATTGTTTAAAGATGATGCTCGCATTTAATTTCTCACATCAGCCTCTGCTATCAAAACATTTATTTTTCTTAAAGTGCACTGAGTCCATTTTGTGTTGGAAACCACAGCGGGTAACTAAAACATTTGGTTTCCATAAACAGATTCACATGATACATATAATCGTATATATCTTGGTCTAATGTTCAGTGGAAGCTCATTAAAACTCATTACAAGGCCGGGCCAGAGATGCCCCTCAATGCACTAAGATGCTTAGAGCTGGGCAGAATATAGTTTCAGATTGCTGCTTGGGCGCCCCCGGGTTCCTGGTTGTCTGGTTATCTGACAGTTGCCTGAATGTTTTACTTCGTATCATGGCCTTAACATAAACCTGAGTTTCATATTTCATTAATTAAAATTGTGTGCAAGGCGGATAACTATGTAGGTGGAACACCTGTTTAGATGTAGTCTCATTAACGACACACTCCCAAGCACACACATAACCCCCGCACAGGCAGGCTGAGAGTGGGCGTCTAAAATGATGCAACATAATATCATTGTTACATTGATTAATGATTTGCAAAATCATAAAAGCTGCACTCCCCTCGCCGGCCAGCCACACTCTGCTCGGGTTTCCCATTACAAAAACAGGCAACTCATCTGCAAAACGTCTTAATTATAACAAAACAAAATGTCGAGGCACATGAAATGTTGTCGTCGCTTCAATTGTCATGCAACATAAGCGAAGTGCCGTGGCGAGGTGGGTAGGAAGTGCGAAATGTGAAGCGGCCATTATTATGCTAATTAATTGACATCAAAGTAGGCAACAAAGGCAACCGGGGGGCAGCTGGGGCAGCAGACGGGGCGTAGGCGCCGTCTTTGTTGCCTGCGCCCAATGTTTCAAAATCAATGACAGTCGACAATAGATAACATCAGGATTCAGTATAGATGGGTACTTCAGGGTAGTTGGGGAGGCACTTAAATTCTATTATAGAGACCGAGCAGCTTCTAAGCCGATTTCAATGGAAATGCAAATTGAAGTGCGTTGCCAATTATTTTGTTATTTACGAGAATTTTTGTTTTTTTTTTTGTCGTTTTTGTTGTTGTTTATCACAAAAGCACATAAAATATAATATGATAATAATGAGCAGTCCGCATCGCATAACAAAAGCCAAATGGCAAAATGCACAGCAAAGTGGGGGTGGCACACAGGTAAAAACAAGGCAACGTTGGCAACGCCCCAGCGTCGACGTCGACGTCAACGTCAAGTGACAAGGCACAAAATAATGGCCTGTAATAGGATTTCCCGCTCAATGGATCCTGTTCTGGCGGGAAACGGAAAAGCCGCCTATAAATATGCAATGCCACTCACCCACTCACACTTTTCCTTTGATTCCAATTATTTTGCAGGGTGCATCCTCCAGCCTGGTTGTCAAATACGCCGACACGGAGAAGGAGCGACAAATAAGACGCATGCAGCAAATGGCCGGTCATATGAACCTATTGAATCCGTTTGTCTTTAATCAATTTGGACCGTACGGCGCCTACGCGCAGGTAAGTAGCCACCTCCTACTTTCCACCTGCCGTTTGCAACACCCCAACTTCTTTGTGCTCACTTTAACAGCAACAACAGCAAGCGGCTCTGATGGCCGCCGCGGCAACAGCACCGGGCTCGGCAGCTGCCTATATGAATCCAATGGCTGCATTGGCAACGCAAATACCTCATGGCCTCAATGGCACCGGCCAGCCGCCGTCGCTGCCCTCGCCAACGATGCCCAACTTCAATATGGGCGCCAATACGCCCAATGGGCAGCCGGGTGGCGCTGCAGCCGCCGCAGCTGCCGCTTCAGTGGCAGACGGTGTCTTCACGAATGGCATTCCACAAACGGCATTCCCACGTAAGTAGCCCCACAAATCTAGAGAGTATAAATACCTCTAGGAAATAGTTTTCGAAATTGTTTTTTTGATGAAATTTATATTATATTAAGATAATAAAATATTCCATAAATTACTATAAATATTCGATTAACATAAAACAAAATCCAGTACAAAAGCAGTAATATATATTAATGTTTTTTAAAAGCAAATAAGAAATGTTTCTTAATTTCAAGGACATTCCATAAGTAAATACCAAATTTAAAAACAAAATTAAGATTTAAAATAGATTATAAATAAATAATTAAATATTGCAATCCAATTACATATATTTAAAGTAAATAATTAACGACTTCTTTTTACAACTTTGTAAATTTACCCTAACTATATCTACCGCTCTCCATCTGTCCATCCAACTAGATCCGCTGCATCTGACCATACCACCACAAGGTTTGCCAAATGGCGATGCTGCTGCACTGCAACATGCCTTCCCTGGTTTGCCACCATTTCCAGGAGTTGGTAAGTTTCCAATGCTCGCGTTAGCCTAAGTCTATATATATATATATATATATATTTACCTTATGCAATAGGCTAAGAGAGCTACGTATATGATTGTGCCCAAACAAAGGATATATAATAAATTGTTAGCGTGCAAGTTCCCTAGGCACAAAATCATATAATCATAAGCCCAAAATGCCACACAATCCGTCCTCCTCCTACATTTCTCTCACTCTCTCTTTCTCTCTCTCTTTCTCTCATGCATTTGTCATGTTAGTTCATACACTGCCCTGTCAGAGTCTCTCATAATTAGCCCACGATCTATTATTATCATCGTCATAAGCACAATGCCGTTATATGGCAGGCGAATCACAATTAAAAAAAAAAAGAAATTAAACAATTAAACAACAGACAGAATAAAACAGCTCAATCATTCATAATTGTTTTTATTGAAATAATTAATAATTGTTGTGTCATGCCATAAATATATATTGTTAGTAAAGTGTTATATATAACTCTAACTTCTATATATTCATAAATACTTAATTTGGTTTTGAAAAGAAAAAAAGAATTTGTTTCCAGAAGTGTGCAAAGGACTCAAACAAAAATTATAGTCTTCAAATTAACGCTGTTCTATGCTCTTCTCAAGAAAACAGATGCATAAGTCACGTTCTTAACACTTTTGGAAACAAGTCTTTATTTCTTTAGATGGCTTTTTTGTTTTAAAATTTATTCTTCTAGTTTGTTCTATTTATGTGTTGAATATGTTCAGATCTTATATCTAAATATGTTGTTCAATGTTAAACGTTTAACATTTGTTTGCGAAAACACAATATAATATATTAATATATTATATATATTATGTTTTCTTAATCTCTTTTACACAATGTTTATACGAACTTAAAATTTTTCTTAAATTCGTATTGACGTGGCATACAAAAGGTCAATCTGAAAGACTTTATGTGCTTCACTTTTAAAATCCAGCTGTCCACTTAGGCTGGTATATCTGAATTTTCCGATATTGTTTCTCATTAAAAGATATCTACATATATATTCCACTGATCCGGTCCGGTCTGGTCTGGTCGTAGCGTGTCGTCTTTGATTATAAACTTAATATTGTTTTCTGTTCTGTTTATAAATATTTTAACCAAAAACCAAAAAGAACTTACTTAATTTAACATAAAATATATACGTATACTTAACTGTTGTGTTGTCTTTATAAATGTTTCGGATTTTGTGTAAAAACCAAAAACAAAAATTATTTATATATAACGCAGCCTTTCCCGCCGTCTATGGACAGTTTCCACAAGCTTTACCACCTCCCCTAGCGGCGGTTGCACCCACTCAGCGTGAAGGTAAGCTTTTCATTATTATTTTGTCGGTTGTTCTCTCTTTAGTTCCGTTCCGACTCTTCGTTAGTTCTTTGTAACTCAATATTGTATTTGATTTTTCGATATGAGTGGCAAACGAATTTCTCATACAAAACGGAGGATTCTTTTGTATGGATATTTGTTGTCACCTCATATGTAAATGTTTTGATTTTTGGCAACGTAAACATCTATCTATATTTATCACTCAAATACAAACACATACACGCACACCATAGACAAGTATGTATATCGAATATCATAAGCATTGCGATGGGTCTATCAAGCAAATTTAATGAAATAAATAATTTTTCCTTTGGCAAACGTATTAAACTGAAAGCCCATAAAAATTAATTACTTGTGTTCTAATTTTGTTTTTTGTTTTTTTTTTAACTTTCTTATCTTTTGACGCACTGAATAGGGGCGGAAGCGCGAACCCCTTTAGAAAGGGTTGCAATAAGCAAAGGCGTAAATCGTTTTTAATGGCTGCATTTAAAGGCATTTTATGTGAGATCGTAAAAATTGCATATAAACTGCTTAAAATCACATAAAAAGCGTCGGCGTATATTCAAGATATTTGCTTGAAACGCGAACGATGGCGAGGGCGGGGACGCGGGCGGAGTCCGGCACATGAAAAATCATAAAATTTTATGTTACTTTGTTTCGCTTGGTTTTTTGTTGTTTTACTTAGTTCTTTTGTCTTTCTTGACGAGACAAGATACAAGCACACCATTAATACGGCGTATATATAATGTCTATATATACTTATCTATATTATAGTCAGCTATATAATTGTACCTAAGTGTATGTGTGTCTCTCTCTCTCTCTCTACATCTTTCTCTCTCTATATATATCTTTGTATGTGTGTGTGTGCGAGTGTGTGTGCGTGTGTACTACATTCTTAAATGTGTATACTGTATCTAACCCCAAACTTAACGTGTATGTAACGTGTTTTTCATTTTCTATATTTGTTGCGCGTAGTTAATTGTAAATTGTATTTTAAAACGTTTACTTAGTACTTACCCTGCATGAAACACACATGAAACTCGGCAATGCTGAAATATATCATATCATACGATTCTAGCATTAGGATATTCACAAAATGGGGCTGCTAAAAGTACATCGAAGGGAACAAAATTAATTCAATATCATAAGCTTAAGCCTTAAGTATTATATATTGCTAGAATTATAGAACCAGTAGCTCATTAAGCATTTTAGAATACGAGTATGTCTACAAAACCTTTAGCCTATGCAAGCGCATTTTGTTACTGTTCGATTTGTTTTTTGTATTTTGTTTTTGTTATAAATATATATAGATGAATTTTGTATTTATTGGTTGTTATTCAGTTTTGCAGTTTTATGAAGCGCATTAGCCTTAGTTGAATCGTCTACAAAATCAGCCACGAAACACGAAACACAATTTCGAAAGAAAAAAACCAAACAAAACAAAACAAAAGAAAAAATAAACTCAAAAGCAAACAAACTCATAATGTTCTAACTTATGATTTTGCTCATCGTTTAATTTCTTTTCTCTACTTTATTTCTTTTCTTGTAATGTCTTCTTTTAAGATTTTCTGATGTTCCCAGGATGTTCTATATCCGGCCCGGAGGGCTGCAATCTGTTCATCTATCATTTGCCGCAAGAATTTGGTGATGCAGAATTAATGCAAATGTTCCTGCCATTTGGCAATGTGATCAGCTCTAAGGTCTTCATCGATCGTGCTACAAATCAGAGCAAATGTTTCGGTAATTCCTTAAAATATATGCCTATATATTAATTATCTTAAGATCGATCGCTAACACACAATTTTGGCGTCTTGTAGGTTTTGTTTCATTTGATAACCCCACCAGCGCTCAAGCGGCCATTCAGGCCATGAATGGCTTCCAGATTGGCATGAAAAGACTGAAAGTTCAATTGAAGCGGCCAAAGGATGCCAGTCGACCTTATTAACAATCGGAGTTCCTCAAGCGTAACTTACATCAACAACAACAACAACAACTACAAATGCAAATACAACAACAACAACATAATGCGACAGCAGCCATTACAACAACTACAACAGCTACAGCTGGAGCAGCCACAGCCATAACAACAACTACAAATACCGTCAGCAACAGTTTTAGGCCACAATTAACCAATGATCGCAATGCAAATCGTAATACAATGCCCTACACTTTTGCCAGCTGGCGCAGCGGTACCTATTGTTATCGCTATAGCGCCAACAACGGCAGCAACAACAAGAACATCAACAACAGCAACAATAGTAACAACAACAACAGCAGCAGCAGCAACAACAACAACAACAGCAACAACTGCAGCAGCAACAATATCAACAACAGCGACATCAATTCGTGCACTAATGAAAATAATAACTATTCCAAAGTTGAACTGGTCGAAAAGCTGTTCATGTGGCAGCAACAAAAGCGAAAAGCTTAATAACAACAACAATATGGATCAACTTTTTATAGGGTGAGCTCAAATCACACGACCTTTATATATGGTGCTATACATTTTCAATCTGAATCACGTTAAATGTAATGCCAGTGAAATGTAAGCTTTTCCAATTTAATTTGAAGGGATTAGGCTGAATATGGCATTACATTTGACTCTACCAATTTCTTTACGTTTCTTATAGAACTAAAATAAAATATTTCGCATTACAGATGGACTTCAGCAATGAATTTCCGCATGCTAACTGAAGCTAAGCCCCTGCATACAAATTATAGACATATACAAACGTGCATATGGAAAAAAAAAACTAAAAAATAGTAAACAAAAAATGTAAAAAAAAAACAAATGTTCAGAGCAGAACAAAAATATTTATAAATATATATGTATACATATACCATATTTTATATATGGGTATATATATACATATGTATTTATAAAGGCAGCTGAAAGCAGTACTTAAATAATAGAGAAGGAAAAAGTTAAGAAATAAAAACCACAAAACAATTTTTTGCCAAAATGACGATTATATATGTACATAAATATATATCGACATACATACATATATATTTATAGAGCAACAACAAACATTGATATTGATAGTTTTGTTAACAACAAAAGAGCAAACAACAACTGCACATACACACATACACACACACTCATACACACACACACACACACACACACGCACACACAAAACAAACTTGAGACAAAAACTGACTGGTAAGAGACCAAAATTATCTGGGTTTTCAATAAAAAAAATGGAATAATAATAATCTAAAACAAAAAAAAAAAAAGATAAATGCAGCAACCATTTTTTATACACTATATAAAAATTGGTCACGGGAATTTATTAAAATCTAAATGAGAAAAAATAAATCACAAGCTGCAAAGAAAAATTAAAAAAAAAAACACACAATCACACAAGTAAAATGAAAGAAAAAGTAAAAAAAAACTATCAAAACTGAATCTGTTAATTGGAGAATGACAAAAAAACATATGCATATGAGTTGGCAGTTAGGAATGAAGCTATTGATAGAGAGTAGTAGGAGATGATATGTAGCTCTGCAACTTTTTAGCATTTAGAACTAAGCAAAATGGCAAAGGATTATATTATACATAAACCTATATAGCATATATATATGCATATACATATGTATATGAATAAAAATTAACACAAAAATTCGAATTTAATTAATTTTAAGGAGATAAAAGAACAGTTAGCACTAGGTGAAAGCAGCAAGCAAATTAATATGCGATATGCTTTGAGAGAAGTACAGCTAAGTCCAAATTAAAGAACCACACAAGGTTTTTGCGTAGCCTGCAACAAACAAGCAAAAAATATCATTTTTATAATATGTAAATGAAAAATAATAATTTAAATATAATAATGAATTTGTTAGAACTACATATTAAAGATAAAAAACAAAACCTAAAAAAAAATTATAAGCAAATTGAATGCTGTCACTTTTGTTGCCCTAAAAACAATGCATGTTGGCAAATATTTTCATTTTAAAACAAAACACTTTCAGTTAGGCAAAAACAACTAGACAACAAAAATCGTAAACGATTTTATAGCATTAAAAATATATTAAAAGTAAAAAATCAAACAAACTTTACACTAAAACTTAGCTGCTTGCAACAAAAACAAATACAGGTACTTACAAATATATATACATATATATATATAATTAAAATAAAATTGAAAACAAATATATATATATTTATATGTATATATATATATTTGTGTATATATGTATAAAATATAAATATATATATATACATATATATAATTACATATATGTATATGTATATGAGCAAAGGTATAGGCTACAAAATAAAATTTTGCTAAGAAAGTATATATACATACAAACATATATATATATATATATATATATATATATATGACAGACAACTGAACGTTTTGGCCATTTATTTTCACAAGCTCCAATACACCCTATTAAGCAACAGATAAAACTAACTATTTAAATGAGAATGTTGACCATAGCGCGCCCTAGCCCTATCAAATAAACTACGGAAATACAAAAACAAACCACAAAATTTACACTTATTATATAAAACAATTACCAAATAACTTTAAAATGCATAAATTATTATTGATGATATATAGATATATATATATATATACATATATGTATATGTATGTATATATATACATATAAACTAAATTTAGCATTTTTTATATAAAAGCAAACAATTTTTAGCGAAACTAGAAAATTGAACACAGAAATTTTATATTTACATTTTTTTGCCTTTAATTTAAAACATTATATATATACACACTCTGACACACCCACACACTCATGCAAGCAAATCTAACCTAATATGTCACATATTTAAAATAAAAAAAATAAAAAATTAAAGCCGTAATTCAACATTTATTCAACTGCAGTCTGTTGAATCAACTCATTAAACAATTTGACTTTATCTTAAAAAGTTAGCAGAAAAAAAGAAGAAGAAATATCTGTACAAAATGAAGTGAAAGATTGTCAAATCTACAGCTAAATATGCCAAAAATGAACATAAGAGAGAAGTAAAAAAGTAAAAACAAAAATGAATTAAAATGTAACAATTATTTAGAGTTTGTATAGTGTAAAAGAAAAACTACGTTTAGCGCCTAGTCTGTGGGTTTGCAACACAACTCGCGACACATATTTGATACTAATGATAAAACCAATTAATTATTAAATAATAAATATATATATATTAAAATATATAAGAATATTTAAGCATACAACAAATTGTTATAAAAGTTAAAGTTAGTTTTGTTACCAGTGCAATATATACTTTTGTGCAAATAATTCACTTACTTATGAGTTCCACACACGTATAAATAGTTTGAATAAATATTTGGTTTTGATCCTCAATCCCATCCCCTTTTCCCAATGAAAAAAAAATAACATAACAAAAAGTAAGAAGTTAAAACATTGCCAGTTAGCCAGAAAAATATGGGACAGTATTAAATACCTTGCGGGTTGGCCAAGAGAGTTCGATCAAGTAGCCCTATATATAATAGTTTTTGCTTATGGTGCCTAGCCTAGAACTACCCTCGAAATCATTTTCTTGGAAACTAATTAGTATCATTTTAAACACACAAAAAATACTAAAGTCAATAGATCTTATATTCCTTTTCATTTTTCACCACTTGGTTTTATCAAATGTTAAGCCCAATATCTTGTAAATATAAATGAAACTTGAAGGCGGATGAAAGTCCCCCCTAAAACGCAAAAAAAAAAAACTAAAACGCAAGGAAATGCAAACAGCAACAAAATGCATTATATACACAAAATACTTACATATAACTAAATACATACATACATAAATTTATATGCAAAATTATCAATTGATTTTAGCGACTATTCCGTAGTTAAACAAGTTGAATAACTACATTGCCCCAATTTTGACAGCTTCAAAATGCTAATCTAGATTTTTACTAGAGCAAAACACACACAGTACACACACATATATACATACATCCACACTCTCACTATATGTATTTACGATCTTGTATGAATCGATCTAGTCAAATTCAAGTTAATTATTGCATAAAAACTAAAAAAAAATCCAACTTAAAACAAAGTCAAACTAATGAGATAATAATAAACTATTATTATTATTATGTATTATGAATTATTATCATTAAAATTATGATGCATTATGATTTTGTATTGAAAATACAAACAAGTATTTAAACTAAATATATAAAAACAAATTATTATTATTATTATTATTCTATGCTATTATACAAAACGTTTTAGACTATATACACAATATTTAAATAAAAACAAAAAGAAAACTTAGTGCAAAAAACTGATTTTGGCAAAATTATGCAAATTATATATCAAAAAGAAAAAAGGAAAAAACAAAACGAAAACATACACACAAATATACTAAAACTTAAATTATCATACATATTATTATTTCTAATGCGTAACACAATAAACTAAACCAAGAAAAAGCAGAACAAATAAAAGCGATAAACAAATTGAGAAATACAAAATACAACAAAAAACTTGTTTTATTTTTATTAATTATTTTTCAAGTGAGAAGATGTGGCTTGTGAATTGGCAGAGCTTTGAGCAACTGAACGGACCTACAGATTACGGACAGAGAATTTGGCACATTACATCCTTATCATTTTCTATATCCAAATTTATTATTATTTTTTCGCTTTTCTAACTTGAAAATAAAACAAAAAAAAAACATAAAAAGGGCTGTGACTTGAACGTTAAAAAACTGTGTAACAAAAATCAAATAAATTACTTAACTTTTTTTTATCTTTTGTTTATAAATCAGATGATTTTGCTTATTATAAAAAACTATATGAAAAAATATTACGTTTTAATTTTCAAAAGCGGTGATAACAAGCAACCAAGAAGCCAAATCAAAATTAATGCATACAAGATACATAAAAAAAACTTAAATAATCAATAAAAAAAAGTAAATAATGCTAACTTTGAGCGATTATTTTAAATTCGAAATGAAATGTGATGAAAAACGTTAAATAAAAAAACATATGTCGAATTGAAATTAATGAAACTTAACGAAAGAGAAAAACAATTGTACCTTGAGCATAAAGCGTAATAATTGGAACTAAAGAAACCAAGATTTGCTAGGCAAACCCCATATAAAGATTCGCCCGGTTTCGCCCAATTTGATGTAATGACGGCAGCCACGAGATTTCAAATTGGCACTTGCATTTGCAAATTTTGCCAAAATACAGTTTACTGCTCAATTTTTAAAATGATTTTGTTACAAAACAATCTACAGCGCGTTCTAACACATAATTAACTTATAATACAAAGCACATCATATCAAAAACAACGCGTATATCGTAGAACTTTAAATATGTATGGACTTTTTTTTTAAAGGAAGGATCATATTCACACTCTGAAGTTAAGCTAGTGAATTTCTCGGCGCTTCTCAAAGATGTTACTTGTACTTGTGCTACGCGCTTGGGTCACAATCTGTAGCCAACTTTGGGAAAATAAGAATACAGAACTTCTGCGCAACTCATAACTCATTAAATCTATTTGATTCTACAAAATTAATTTGCATATCGAATAATTTTTGTTCATTCGCTTACTTTTATTTAATTTTGACATTAAAACTAAATTTACTAAACAGAAAATTATCCTTAATATTAAGCATTGTATATTTACTGAAAGAAAATGAAGTCTCTTATCGATGATCGTTCCTTAAACTTAAATCGTAAGATTTACATGAATACTTACTTATAGTGGCTACGCATGATACATACACTTAGTCCTATACATAAAGTATTTTTATTATGAAGGCATTCTTATAGAATGTTTATAATTTATAGAAATTAACTAAAATCAACTAACTAACTTATTAATTAATTACTCTATGCTAGTTAATGACAAGGCTAGACAAAGTAGTGAATGAAGCTTACAACACTTATACAACAAGAACAACAAGAACAACAAACAACAACAACCAAAAACACATGAGTCCAAGTTTAGAACTTAATAATCAAAAATATATTTAGATACACTTTTCTGCAGGTATTTAACTAAAAAAAAAATTATACTAAAAAAAATTACAGTACGATAAATGATAAACGATTAACGATAGAACTAGAGCAAGGCACATTAAATGACCCCACCATAACCATGGACTACTAAATTTCATACACTAGTTTTTTATACACAAAACTAACCAACCAATACAACTCCAACAACAACAACACACTTAGAGACACAAACACATAGTTAAACGGGCCCAATTAGAAGGGAGGGTGCATATCTTTTTTGCTAGGCCTAGAACATTTTGCCTTGATAGCATTTGGGTTTGTTTTTTAATCAAAACACGAATAACTTATAGGATACAGGGTAAAACATGCAATTAAAAATTATAATATTAATAATAATAATAATAGCAACAATAATACAGAATGAGAAAATAATAATTTAAAATATATAAATATTATTATCTTTTGTTACATTTCCCTTAAGCTTTTGCACTAAGTACGTTTATTTACAATTTGGTAGCTTGAAAACATTAAAGCTTTGCATACATGTAGAATTTGCTTAAATATATAGTTCTTTAGAGCAACAAATGGGCATAGTTGGGACAGGAGTGCAGTAATAGGAAAGTATATATTTAAATATGTGTATGTTCATACATACAATATATATATATATATATATATATAGAACGGGAGGACAACAAAACAAGTTGATAAAAAAACAAACAGCAACAATAATTGGCGGCGCTTGTAAGAAAGCTCAGAAAGTGCATTTAATAAATATGAATAAATATAATGAAAACAAAAACCAAGAAAAAGTTTTTAAACAAAAAAATAAATATAAATCGAAAAGAAAAGACATTTAGTCATATTTATATAGGCGATGATATATATACATATAAATATATATATATATTATACTATTATTATGACAATTATTACTATAAACCAAAGCAAAGATTTATTAGCGAGCTAAGGTCAACAAGCATTATAAACCAATTTTGCAATTATACAAGTGAATGAAGTGGGAAAATGCAAAGAATTCAACGGAAGAAAATGCAATGAAATAAAAATTAACGAAATGATATGAAAAGGCCCCAAGTTATTTTTTGTAGATAAAAATGTTATCTTTTAGAACTTAGCCAAATATTAGATACTGATACAGATGCAGAATACAGATGCTAAATGCACAGTTGAGAGCAGGCTAAGTGTAAAAAACAAAAGGTCAAAGCGAATTTATATTGTATATAGGTAAATACAAAGCCGAAAGCTACTTACCTAAGAGGGTTTAATAATTACAAATTATTAATTATTTAAAGATAGTTGCTAGTCTAGAATTTAGCATACACATACACAAACACACACACGCATACACAACCCACAAATTTAAATTGCCATCTTATAAGTTCAGTTCCAGTTGCGTTCAACGATTAAATCCCAATACAGCAGCTTATTCTGGTACACACTCTTTGCTTTCTGTTTAGAAATCCGTCCGTATTTAGCATAATGCACTATCGCACACTAAAACATAATACACACACACATATACACTGTCTAAGCAAATTGAGTAACTTGAATATAATCGACAACAACAACAAAATGTTCAACTAACTTGGTTACAAAGCAAAAACGTAATTTGAAGATTGTGGAATGAGCGAATATGCAAACTACAGGGCAATTGCCTCGTCGTACAATCCTCCGATTACTCTGCTTTTAACTTAATTTGCATTTAGAATAGGATTTTGTCCAACTAACAATACTTAATACGCAACAAGTTACACATACATAATATTGAATAACAGCATATAAGATATTATTTGACATTTTTGGAGAGCACCTTTAACGAAAACAATAAGAAAATTAGCAGCAAAAAAGCCTAACAATAAACGCAGTATAATGCCATATGAAAATAAGAAAAAGAAAAAAACCCTAAACTTGCACATAGAATTTATAGCAAAAATGTATATTTAACAAGTTTAATTTAACAATTTTCATCCCTTTTAAAAGTCTGCAGTTAAATAAAAATAAACTTGTTCTTGTAATAAAAACAAATATTTTATATGTTTTCAACACTCTCAAGCAACAACATTCTATAATAAAGAAAAACATATAAATGAACTCAACAAAAATTAAATATTAAATGTAAAATGGTTTCAAAATCAAAAAAATAAAACATAAACAAATGACAAACAAAAGGTGTACTAAATGAAAATAATACAACTTGAAAACATTTACATCAAAGTTCAAAACATTTCAGAGTTTTACACAATTCTGTGCAAGCTTTTTAAATATGTACTTACGTGTTTTTTGGCGCACAATCGTTTATGGTATTTCTTAGCACTATTCAATAATACGAGTTAATTGAAATATATTTTCAAATTGGCTAAACGAATGTTCCAAATAGATTGTGCACACATTGGAAAACACATTTCTTTAGTTTGACACTTGGAAAATTAACTTAATTCAAGATTCTTGAAGCACAGCTACATGAAATGCACGAGGTATCCAATCTAAAACCACAAAAACATACATACATACGTATATTTCTTGTTCGCACAACAATTTTTGAAACACATCCATTAACAGTCGAAACTAACTTAAACATGCACACAGCTACATATATACATATACATACATACGAGTACATACTTATATTACAAAATTTATATTTATACATACATACATGCAAACATACATACATACTACATGCAAACATATAAAGCGCAGAAATAAACTAATAGGCAATGTAGTTGGAAAAGAATGGAATGAAATACATACGAGTACATAGAGAAAACTAAAAGGCAAACAGACGTAATGAACAATTAAATAAAATAATTTAAAATAGCAAAGAAAAGGTCTTTATATTAACTATATATATACATATATACTACATATATACTATACATATGTGTATATTGAATACAATTTATAAATAATAACAACTCAATGGCGAAGTGTGTAAAATTTGTGCATTCGTTCATGAAAACAAAAGGATGAAAGTAAACACCGAAAAAAACATTACAAATATATCTATATATATATACTATATATAAATATATATGTATATATATATATATTTATATTTATATTCAATTCAATTTTTCGCTCAATGTTGCGAAAAATGATTGAAGCCACACATTAAAAGCTATCAAATGAACTATTAATTAATTATGGAAACCAACAAATAAAAACAAACTATGCAAATATTTTAATACTTAACAGGCGTAAAAATGCATTACCAAGTCTAGTTTAAACATTATTTATGCCATACAAAAAAACATACATAAATAAACCTAACATATTTATAAGTAACTATATTACCAACAAAAAAAACAATAACAATGATTATAGCCAGTGCAAGAACTACATATAGACATTATTTGCGCCTTTTCTCAAATTGTTGTTCTTATTCTATTAATTTAATTGTTTTTGTTCATATTACACAGCCTACGAACGACATGCGACAGCAGTTAGGCCAAATGCGCGGCAAAAGCTAACAATAATATAAATAAAAATATATATACATAATATAATATAAATATCAAGAAAAGTTTAGGCTAAATTTTGACAGTTTTAAAATGGCAAACATGTAAATTTTGTTTCGTTTGCCAAACTGGGCGTCGTGTATGGGCGACATATGAAGAATAGTATGGTAGATGAGGAGCAGAATATTGAGAATGGAGCAGGAGCAAAAGGAAATTATAAATGAACAAGTAAACCAAGTTATAATTACAACAATTAAATTATTATTAATAAATAATTATTATACATGACAACTTATGCAAATGTAATAAGTAAAAAAACAAAGAAAAAATATTAACAGGCAAAAAACTGGCAAGTTTAATAAAAAAAAATGAGAAAAAAACAAAAGATAAAATTACAAAAATGCAGAAAAATATATATTATATATACTTTATAGACATTTAAACATGAAAACAAAAAGGCAAAGAACAAACTAAAAAATAAAGTTACAAATAATAAACTTTTACCATAAAAAATAGCTGGTTTTATTTCATTTGTGCGGATTTCAGATTTCAAATAAAGCTCGAAACGTCAGCCCGTCTGGCAACTCTGTCAATCCTGGTAACGGTATCAATCTAACAATATATTTCTTTTTTCTGCATATGAAACAAATATAAACTATAAATAATAACAAACTTTTGCCATAAAAGTATCAAAAGCTATTAATTTTTCTCTAAACCGATTTGTGCTTTGAATTTGAGCACAAGACGTTAACAAAATGAGCACATCTGGCAACGCCGCTTTCACAGTTGCCAGGTAACGGTTCGCCCTTTAACAAGATTCTTAGCTGTAAATAAAGAAGGCCAATTCCTGACCCGAGTTTGACTGACCAACATGACTGACCAACTGGATCAATTGGCCACCGCTGAGCTGCAGCGCCTGCAGCGCCAGCATCGTGCCCTCCAGCTGGACCTGCGTGGTCTGCTCGAGGAGAAAACCAAGCGCCTAAAGAAGCAGAATCACATGATCAACGTGCTGCAGGAGGAGTATGAGAAGTTTAAGGGCGAAATCAAGACCTTAGAGGGCGGCACCCACGCCCGAAAAAACACCAACAAGGAGCGAGTCTTGAGCGGCCTGCAAAAGCAGCAGACGGAACTGCAACGCGTGTACCAGGGCGAACAAACAAGTCTGTGGGAGCTGGAGGGCCACATACGGAAAATGGAGAAGGAAATCGATGCGCTGCGACGCAATGAAGTGCCCGACAGCTGCTACAAGGACACCATTTGCAAGGTGCAAAAGAGCGTCGTCAAATTGGAGAATCGCCTCGACGTGGTCAACAAGAGATGCAGCGACGTTCTCACGGAGAATGGCAAGATGCGAGATGCCATCAATCACATGCTACAAGATCGGTGAGTCACCTTGAGATACAAATGTATCTTTGTATCTGGCAAGACGATGATGCTTAGTTGAGTCAAATATCTTCCTATTCCTAAAGAACTATAAATCTAGCTTTTGATTTAAATTTAGTGCCAACTTCAACGACATGTGGCAATCGATGGTCACCCAATTCAATGACGGCAAAAAGCTGATCATGGATTTGATAGATCAGTCAACAATGGCCTTTGATCAGCGCCAGGAGCTGTGCACGAAGCTAACGGTGCTCAAGGATCGCAACGAGAACGATAAGGTGATGCATATTCAGGAGATGCGCGAGATGCAGCGTCGCTTGGAGCACGATGCCAAGCTGCAGAAGTTCTTCGACATCAAGGGCCAGAAGCGGCTCAATCCCGAGCTGGAGCAGCGCGAGCTGGACAAGAAGCAGAATCAGAAGGAAAACTATGAACGCCAACTGTTCGAGTACAAGGAAATCATCGAGCGCATTAAGCAGCTGTACGGCGAGGACGACACCGAGCGCTTGGTGGCACAGTTCAAGCGCCAGGAAGACGAAAACTTCGCGCTCTTCAACTACGTCAATGAGTTGAGTCACGAAGTGGAGGTACTCAACGATACCACCCAGGAGCTAACCGATGAAATTGGTAAGCTTAATGCCTGAGCCGCTGACCTCTTTAAAAATTCCCCTTTTAGAGCGTCAAAAATCGGAGCAAACCGAAAAGGAACTGAAGCTCAAAACGGAGGCCTTGGATTACTTGAATGACGAACTGGCGCGCATCGAACAGTTGGTCAAGGAGACGAGCGAAAAGAGGCAGAATCTCAGCCTCAGATTGCAGCAGCTGCTCAAGGGTATTGAGGATATATTCAAGTGAGTTTGGCAAAATCCACTGGGAGTAAATAAAAGTTAAAGCCTGAATCGTGCACAGATTGCTGGCCTGCGATGATGCGCCCATACTGAATGTGCTCAGCTCCAGGACCTTCCTGACCGTGCACAATGTGAAGCTGTTCATTGGCGTCATTGAGCGTCGTGTGAATCTAATTATTGGCACGATCAACATTGAGGATAACTCCAACCGGATATTGGCACGCAAGGATCGTGTTCCCAAATTTAATATACGCGAATCGGCAAAAATGAAACATTAGTTTATGCCACGAAAAAGAAAACACCATTTACTATTTATTTATTTAGCTTGAAAGTAATGCACATAATATAGCAATTTGAACAATTGTGACTAATCTCATATAGAATATGCTTAAGACTATTGCATTGAACATCAGGGCTTATAAAAAGTAATAAAGTAATATTGCAGCTTGAATTGAGCGGTTGCTATGCAAAATTTAAAATAAAACAACACACACTACACAGTATATCGTAGTTATAAAAAATATAAACGTAAAGCTTTGGATTGCAATGTCCATTCGGCAAAATACTCTGCAAAATTATAGGCAATTATTAAAAAAAGTTCAACAATTCATTAAAAGTACACTTAAAGTTAAATTACGAAATATGTTTTCAATATTTTTAACAGGCTTCTTTTAAATATCAACAAAAATATAGAGATATAAATATATTTATATATATATATATATAAGTATAGATTTATATGGACTACAGTTAAAAGTGGCCAATGGCCAGTTAGATTCCACAATTGTGTTCACCATCTTCTCACGAATGTTACGGTTCGGATGAAACAGCATCGCTGGCCA
This sequence comes from Drosophila colorata, assembly GCA_035041545.1. Classification (NCBI taxonomy): domain Eukaryota; kingdom Metazoa; phylum Arthropoda; class Insecta; order Diptera; family Drosophilidae; genus Drosophila; species Drosophila colorata. Next base: position 14,319,297 of record JAWNLD010000564.1, on the reverse strand, counting down.
CAGACGTTGGCACGGGCGTCGTCACTTCGTCGCGACTTTCACCATTGAGCAAATACACAGGTACATTACTGGAGGTCACCTCGATCTCGTGTGCGGCTATAACACTGCTTGGCTCCGCCTCCGGACCGGGCGAGCAGACTGGAGTCATTGGCTTCATCACGGCATCTGCATCTTCCCCACTGCAGCATTCACCATTCGTTGCCAATGTCACGTAGGCGGCAATGCAGTCTGGCACCGGCGCCGTGAGCGCATCCGAATCAGTGACAGGAGCAGGAATAGGTGAGGGACCTGGAGTAGCAGTTTCGATGGCAGTCACAGTCTCTGCAAACGCAGGCAATTCGATTGCCAGCTGAGCCAGCTTTTTCTTCTTGTTTATATTCTTTATGCGCGACCAGCGATGTTGCTTACGCCTCCGTCGTTTATTTAGCTTTTGGCTTTTGCACTCAACCAGTTGGGCCTAAGCACATGGAAGAGCAGAGTGATTGGAGCATGTATTCAGTGGTGGCGCTGAGCAGACTTACCTCAGTACTGTGCTCTTTGTAGCTGCGTGGCATTTCCAAGTCCTCAACGTGGACACGCTTCAGTCTTACAACAGGCATTGGCATCGCTGCAGTCATCGTCATCGCAGACGTCGTCGTCGTCGTCGTCTTTTCCCGCACGTGCGCCGCATAGCTTTTAATGATCGCCACATCGCTCTCCAGCTTATCGATATCCTGGCGCAGCTTGATATTCGATGCATGCAATCGCTTCTTGAGCTTTGACTCGGACTCCGACTGCGTCGAAGTGACACTGGGCTGTCGCTTCTCGTGCAGTTTCCTGCGCTGCAGCTTGAGCAGACTATTGTAAAACTGCACGTGCTCATTGGAGCTGTCAGAGAACTTGCGACGGTCGAATTTATACTTGCTGGCCAGGGCCTGCACCTGATCAACGTCCACAGAGTTCTGCACGGTGTCCGTCGACTTCCGACGCCGACATGCGTCAATCGAACTGTGCGTCGATGCGGGCGGAGTGGGCAGTGAGCGTTGTGGGCCCCGCGGCTGAAGCCTGTTCGGTTGCGGGGTTGGTGTACCACTGGAGGCATTGCTTGTCGTGGGCGTTAGCTGATTAGTGGGCGTGGGCGTAGGCCTAGTGGCGGTTGCGGAACGTGGCTGCTTGCCCGGCGCTTGACGCTCTCGTCGATTGCAGGAAGACAACGTTTCGACAGTCCTTTTATCACAGTTTTTCTTCGAATCCAGCTTGCTAAACATGCGCTGGCCGGCAAGCAAATGTTCTGAAAGTGAAAGTTGAAAAATTAGAAATTATATAGAAAGTAAATGTATTAAAATTTACCTTTGCGCCCCATCCACTTGAGAGATTCAATATAATCCATGGATGAGCTTGGAGTCAGCGACGTAAATAATGTATTACTTATCTTTTTGTAACGTTTAATTGACGGCTTAATGGAGGATTTGCTTAAGTGGGCTCTGTGGGCGGCGCCCAAGTGTTGTGCACTAAACGTGACCTGTTTCTTGTGCAGCGACGCCTCGCTGCTATGGCTATTCCGACTAGATGGCTGATGGCAGTTGTGATTGTCATTGGGCTTAACTTGTGTGCTGGCCTGCAGGCTTCTTCTGCGGCTAAAGGAGGCTTCGTAGAGCAGTTCGGTGGTTGTGCTGTTGGTGCTGGTGGACAGCCCCGTTTCGGCGTAGAGCATGCAGCTCGATATGGCATCATTATGAAAGTTCAGCTGCTGTTCCTCGTGCTCCGACTGCTGCTGTTCCTGACCTGCCGTCTGCACGCACTGATCGACCAGATGCGGCGGTGCCTGCGTCGTGGACACTAGATGCAGGCTATCCCGTCGGCAGCTGTAGCTGTTGACAATGCGCGGCATGGTGTAGGTATCAATGGGAGCAGTTGTGGCAAGCACGGTGGCGCCGCTGCTCGTGGCGCGCTGATATGTGCGCAAATTAATGGGATATATGCGCGTTATGGGCACATAGTCATCATCCCCAACACCCGCCGCCTCGTTCGAGTTGGAGCCGTTGCCATCGACGTTGGCGGGCACACTAAAGTCGAGTGAGAACATCTCCTCGTCATCGTCCGACTCGCAGAGATCCACAACTTCGCAGGTGCTGTCGATGCCTCGATACAAGGCCGTGGCGCGTTTCACTGGCTCCAAACGGCTGGCATGGCGACACAGCCGCTTTAGGAAGTCCGGAGGATCGGGAGCTGGCGGCGGTGGCAGCTGCGTTGCCATCGACGTTGATATCAAAACGCTGACCAACACCAAACCGGATTCAGCAGCTGCATCCTCATCATCAGAGTCGAGTATCTGTTGGGACAGTGAGCGCATCAGCAAATTTCTGCCAGACTATATTTTACACTTGGAATTTTTGTTTGCTTTACTCAGCTGAATGTTGAAGTCATTTTATGAGCAGCAGTTGCACGCCCACCTTCACCTAGCACGCGACTAACTGCGTCGGCGAAGGTCAGGACGTGCACCACCCGCCCAACTCAGACCTTTTACTAAAACATCATGGTGGGGAGAGGATCTTCAGTTCAGTTGCAACTGGACGCTCACTTACCAAATCGTTGGGTTGCATCACTCGATTGTCCATCTTGCTGGCAGCGTGCAATCCTCTGCAGCACTGCTTCAGGCTCAGGTGCTCCAGAATGCAGCGGGTGGCGGTGCTGGGTGAACTGTATTTGGGCAGATGCTCTATGTAGGCGGGATTGTAGGGTAGCGTGCATGCGGGTCGCATAAATTTGATCGCGAACTCGAAAATGCGCTGCCTGGTCGCCTCATTGCGCTCCAGACGTTGCCAGTAGTAAAATATGATAATATATTCGATGTATATTTTATCGGGCAGCTCCGTCTGGCCAAACACGCTCGACGCTGAGGACCATTGCGGAAAGAGGCGACTAAAAGGAGTTTAAAATACAATAATACAAAATGGAACGGAATAGAATATATATTTGTTGGGTTTACCTGTAGAAGACAGTGATGATGTTGGCCTGGCCAAACAGCTTGGGCACGGCAATCAGCGTGCGCAGCGTGTTCTCCTTGTAGACGCCCGCACCCGCATCCCCGCCCTCCACATACAGGCTGAGCATGCTGCCAATCCGCTCGAGGATGCACTGCTCCTTTTCGAGGCGCTCCTGGGCGGCGCACAATTCACAGGCGATATAGTTGGCGACGATGTAGCACCAACGGTCGTTGGACAGGCTCCAGCTGCTGCCAACTTCCAGCTGACGGCGTCCCAGCAGGCTGTGCATCAGATCCGTGAGCCCGATTATGTTGCGTGCCAATTTGCGGCACATCAACGGCGAGCTCTGGGCGCACTCCAGTTCCTCTCGTATGGCACTGCAAGCGACGAAGAGGTGGGGTGAGCTGCGATGAAATGCGAGCCTGGGCATTGGCACTTACCACTCGAACTGGCGAAGCAAACGGTTGAGAACATTGCTGAAGCTCTCGTCGTGCACGGCGGCAATCGCTCTATAAATACAACGTCGCGTCTCAGTCAGGTGCACAAATTCCGGCGAAGGCGCTGCGACGCCGGCAGCGACGATCTGATCAACATTCATGCAGTTGGTTCGTGTGTGGCTCATCGCATTCTGCACGGCAAAGAGAAGGTCGCAGATTAACAACAACAAACTATTGCAGCGCTCGAAGAGAAAGTCCCGTTAGCATTGGCTGGCCCTACATGCATGTGAGTACACATGCATACATACCTACATACACAAACACACTCACGCACACACACACACATACCGCAAAAATGTTGGCTGTAATGAAGAAGCGGCGCGCTCGCGGCACACGCTACACTGCAATTGTCGCTGGTGCGCACTGTCCCGTTACGAATTCACAGGGCATTTGTTGTATTTTGCACATGTTTCACTCTATTTTCTGCATGTGTACTGCAATTTGCGTGTTTCTAGACTGTTTGGGTTTTAGAATGTTGACTGCTAAAATATACACGAAAATGCATTTAATCGGTCACACTTGGCCCCAAAATCGTGTGCAGTGTGACCGTTAAGTGAACGTGCAATAATACCAAATAAGTGCACAGTGGTGGTATGGCAGTGTTGGCAAACTTAACTACAGAGCTGTAATATATAGAATTTCGAGCGCGAAATTCAAATATTAATTACAATATGAAAGCTATTACTATTGTTACTTACAGATATATTGATATATATATTGTGTATTACTAAATATTTTTATTAATTTAACTCAAAATTATCAACTGTCAATTAAAATTAATGTGCAGCATATTATTGTTTTTAATGTTGTTACCAACTTTATTTATTAAGTCCTTAATCAGTTCTTTCTCAATGCTTCTACAAATTCCAAATAGAAAACTTAGAAGATTACACATTAAAAATGTATCGATTTGAATTTTCGGTCGCCACTTCATCAATAAAACTGAATTCTAAGCTATGCATATCAAAGACTAAGACACGGCCAAATGCTCCGCGTTTTCCACGTTAAATTGGGAGTATATATGTATATATGTCGTTGCGGATCACAACAAAATGATGTAATTTATTGGGCAAACAAGATGGGACTTAAAATGTGCCACGGCCAGGACTGGGAGCAATGACAAAAACTCATTGGAATTGGATCCACGACCGAAGACAATAATAAACTACAGAATGTACGTTGCTATTTGTTGTTGCTTTGTTTGTGTATGTGTGGTTGTTGTTGTTGTATTGCTGTTGTTGTGTTGCAGTTGTGTGTTGCTGTTGTTGTTTTTGTTGGATTATTTGCTGATTTACAACTCGTCCTTCTTGGGCGCCGCCTCCTCCTCCTCCTCGCTCTCCTCAGTGGGCTCGGCATCAACCACCTCACCGTTGGCATCCAGGAACTTGACGAAATCGTCCAAGGTCCTGTCCAGATTGTAGTCGATGACCTTGTTGTCGTCCTTACGGAAGTATTTGATGGTTGGGAAGGATGAGATCTTGATGTTCTCCAGCTCGTTGGCTGTGGAGTCCATCTTGGCAATGACAATGTCGGCATTATCCTTGTACTTCTCAGCCAGCTGATCGTAGATGGGCGCCAGCTGTTTGCAGTGGCCGCACCATGGTGCATAGAACTCGACCAGGACCGACTTGCTCTTGTCCAGGGCAACGCTCTCGAAGTTGCTGGAGACGAGAACCTTGACGGGCTGCTTGTCCCAATCCTCGGGCAACTCCTGCGACAGCAGATGCTGCTTCAGCTTGCCGTCGAGGAACTTCTTCAGGAAAGCCTCAATGGACTCGACAGACAGGTCGCTCGTCTCGGGTTTGTACTTGGCCATATCCTCCTCCAGCTTGATCAGACGGATGGTGGGTACCTCCTCCTTGTTCATGCCAAAGAACTCGAAGATGCGCGTGTGATCCTCCTCATCCGACGAGATGGTGACGAACAAAATTTCCTCGCGGTACTGCTTTGCAATCTCCTTCAATGGATCAACATGGGCCTCAATATGGCCAGCCTCCTTGGACACAAAGAACAACAGATGCGACTTGATGGAGCCGCCGAAGATCTTTGCCGCCGACTCGTGGTTGAAGTCCACAATCAGAGGCAGCGATTGCACCTGGGCGAATTTCTTGAGGCTCTCCTCGTTCAGCTCGCCCTCGAACACGGACTTCTTATCATCGAAAGGCTTGAACAGGACGACACCGTTGTCCTTGGCTTCGTACTTGGCAATCACATCGGCATTGCTGCTGATGCCAAAGACGAACGAGTCCAAGGCGTTGGCGGCCTTGGTGAAGATCTTGGCCTCAGCCGACTCGACATCCTTGAAGAAGCCAATGATGGCAATCTCGTTGTCCTTCAGGAACTGCTCGGCCTCGGCCACACTGCTCAGATCCTTGGCTGGCGGGCCAGTCTTCTTGGTCACCCACGAAATAATATCGGCAGCTTGGCGTCCACCATTGTATTCCACCGGCGAGCCGCTGCGGAAGAACTTCAACGTGGGATAGCCACGCACCTGGTACTGCTCGGCGAGCTCACCCTCAACGGTGGCGTCGACCTTGGCCAGCTTAATGGGCGACTCCTTCTCGGCCAGCTGCTGGGCAGCCTTGGCGTACTCGGGCGCCAGGGCCTTGCAATGTCCGCACCAGGGTGCATCTGAAACAAAGGCAAGAGATTTGATAAGATAACATATAACGGTACAGTTTGAGTAAAACTCCAAATAATGTTCCAATAAGAAACTATTCACTAATTCGAAAATTTATGAGCCCAAGTGTTGGTAAATTAGTTAAATTAGTGTGTCTAATATAACTATTTTGGTGCGTTCACAAACTGTGAAATTTTAGATTTAGAATGTATTTACTTTATGGTAGATTTAAAAAATAATATTTCTGATAGGCTACGAAAGTGTTTAATTATAGCTGCTTTAGATATACATTTCCCGTTTTGAGCGAGGCGTTCGCTTGGAAATACAAATTGTTGTAGGCGCAAAGGGGGCATGGCAGGGGAGGGCGCAAATTATTAACGCTAAATTTAACATGGACGAGCAGCTGTTGGACATTATGCAAATTCCACGTGTTGAATTCAGTAAAGCTGCAATTTAGCACGCTGAGAGAGAGAGAGAGAGATAGAGAGGGAGAGAGAAATATAAAAGACAATGACATAATGCGAGTTGACAACGTCTTGCACTCTTATCGCCGGCTTAAGCTGACGTGGCCTTGGTTTGTGGTCGTGAATCTGGCATAGATAAGATTCGCAAGGTGAGACAGGTGAAGTAGGGGGCATTATCTGATCGAAGTCAAGTATTGTAGCTGCTGCTGACGTTGCCACATTGGTAAACACAAAAAATTGCTAGCATAAACAAAGCGGGGGCCGCCATATTGACGCACAGCCCCGTTAAGCACGCGCTCAAAAAAAAACACAAACAATAAACCAACAACAACAACTATGCAACAATAAAAGAAACAGAAACAGAGAGCGAGCTCAAAAAAAAGAGTTGAATGAACTTCAGCTGCTGCGCAAGCGTGAGCGAGTTAAACGACATCGAGCAGTGTTGCAAAGGGCGGAGCAGAATAGAAAGCAACGCAAGAGAGACGGAAGAATTCTTGCCGAAGTTGTTTAGCTAACCCAGTTTCAAAGCGACAGTTGCTCGGCAAGTTTTTTCTCTTTTGTTCTAAAGCATAAATGATGAAGCGGATGTAAGCAACTAAGCGTGTAGGCGATATGAAGCCACGCCCCGAGGCGAAGCGAAAGCAATGCAATCGGGTATTGATAAAACTTAGACATATGGAAATAGAAACTTTGGCGACCTTATCTCGGTTTGAGGACGCCACGCGAGAGAGCCGAGACAGCAAAGATAAGAGCTGCTAAGCACACAAACCAAACTGACCCTTGATGGGAAATGTGCTGAAGTATTATCTTCAGTGATTTTGGTGACGCGCAACTTTTGCTTAGCACTTTAACATTTAAAAACTTACGCGCAACAAATGCCTGCACAGTTGCCTTCTCGCTTGCGCACAGGTGTGGGCACAATGCGTACAAAAGAGACGGTCACATGCAGAGAGAGAGTCATGAGAGAGAGCGAGCGGGAGAGGGAGGAAGAGCGCAGAGCGCCAATATCCGCAAACTCATCGATATGCGATAAACGATAAAATGAAAAACAAAAAATAAAAAACACAAATGATTTTCTCTCGCAGCTACAAACTCTGCTCTCTTCCCGCCTTCACCAGCCGAAGGAAGCACAGCGACGACCAGCAGCAACAACAATCCGACTGCTGGCTAAACTGCCACGCAGACATATTTTGCTTCAGAGCATCTTGCTTAGGGGGAAAAGACCACGTAGCCGCAACGCGATTTTCATGAATCACCCTGAGGCGGCGGCGAATTAGCGGCCGGCGCGCATCTTATTATTTGTGTTAATTACGTTGCAAAAAGAATACTCACAGAACTCGACGAGCACGAATTCGTTGTCGGCAATCACTTGTTTGAAGTTGTCCACCGTCGCGACAATGACGCCCTCCTCCAGTTTAATGTCGGCGGCCGCCACGTAGGACGCCGCGAGCAATGCACAGATTAGGAATTTCATCGCGGGCACTCAATATGTGGTATATGTAAATGCTTATTTGCAGGTAGATGTATAGTACACAGACACACACTAGTGCAACTCCCAAATCAAAAGTTGACTACCGAACAAGTTGCAAGCTAAAATCCAAATGAAATCGTGTACGTCCAAGCGACAGAACATTGGCTCCACAAATGTATCGAATTGTGCGCAGCCAGTTCGATTACATAAATCATTGAACTGAGTGAGCGTCGTTTGTTCATTTAGTTCATTTTAGTCTTTACAGTGTGCTGTGCTGTTGTTAACAGTGAAGGAATTTGAATTTAACAGCTTCGAACTTGATGCTCCATTATTCCCTTATTTCTAAGAGATGTATTTTAAAATAAGAATAATTAGTGTATGGAATGACTTCTCCTTCTTTGTTTTAAATATACCGACGTGCAACAGTTAAAAATACTTGCACAATACAACAGACGGCACGTGGGAGGTTGTTTAAATAAAAAACGGTCTAAAATTATAAACGTATTTAAATTTAACCAGCTGTTATACATATGCATACGTGTGTGTATATATACTTATATAAGTGAACAGTAGTTTTCCAAAATACATATTCCCTGAATGGGTATACAATACAACAGCGATGGTTTAAAAATAGCTAAATTGCCAAAACAAATGCAGAGATCACAGCTCGACTTTCACTTTTCCTCACAGGCTGACAATTGCTGCACACATTGCTCGATAATCTTGTGGAGAATATCTGCCGTTTGGGCCGTGGTGAAGGGCTTATCAATGGGGGGCACGTGCACGAATAGGCTACGCTTGCAATCCACGTCCAGGGACTTTAGATATATGTAGCCGCAGAGGAAGTTGCCCACGTTTTTGGACGACTTCGTCGCTTCCAAGGCCTTCTCGCTGGCCACACACTCGGCACAGCTGGCATTCACGGCCTCCACAATCTTGTCCACGTTTAGGCCGCAGCGTAGGACATTTGCGTGCCCATTGCTGGCCAGGCAGCAGCTGCCTTTCTCTAGAAACTGGCCCGCGTTGTCCGCCCGTCGGAACTGATGATTGTAGGCGAGTTTCTCCACATAGACGCACTTCGCAACGCCAGAGACGCCGACATGCACGACCAGCTGTGATGCAAATGTGAATGACGTCAGCGCCGTCTAATTGAATCAATTCGAATCTAATCTTATGCTTGCCTCTGGCTGCCGCTGCCAAATGTCCGTAACGGCTGCATCTACGGCCGCATATTCCACGGGCACCATTCGCTTCTCCAGCTGGAAGTCGACACCCGCGTAGCTGAGCTGCTCAGGCAGCAGCTGCACAGCTTCCCAGCTGGCGTTGATCTCTTCGTGGCCCTGGAATGGTCCGAACCCAGTAACGAGAATCAGTTTACGCTCCGTCGACGACATTGTAAACACTGCCGCCCACCATAACACAGTTTATTGCGCATACTTGACATATGTAAGTATGTTTGTGCACGCTCTGCGTTCGTCTTCCCACCTTTATCTAACTCTCCTTATTTGTCAGTGTTTGAAAACAACTAAAACAAAAGGGGAGTACAGTGCTAACTCGGATAATTCGTTAGCATAAATTCATATATTTTTAAAATTAATTTTTTTTTTTATTGTAATGCATCAAAAATAACATTTAATTTGATGGCAACACATATGTTTGTCTAAGGATGTATTGCCAAGCTTTGTTGGGTCTTCAACACATTAATATATTTGACCATATAACTTAATCTGAGCTAATTCACAATATATCAGTAAAATTTTCTTAATAACATTTGTGACTTAAGCGGTCATCTATATGTAACATAAAAGCTAGTGAAATATTTCGTAGAAAAATAATATTGGTGTGTTAAAATAAAATGTGTTTTTTTTTTACTTACGATTCAGTGCGTTTTCAGTCTAACCGCGCATGCCAGGGCTGCACAACCGAAATTGAACAGTGCTGCATAACCGCTGCGCATAACCGGAACAGCCCTGTCAAATAAGCGAACACCAGCCCTGCTTGGGCGCAAATACACAAAGAAATCCCAGACAAGTGGTTTTCTGTTCAGCTAACGTTCTAGTCGAATTTCTATACAATCCGAAAACAAATCCAAGTATGCTGGGCTGAAAGGGCGAAACACCTAACACAGACACATATTAACTATACATTCCGCGCGTGTAAACCGCTCCAAAACACACCCCAGCGAAAAGGCCGACGAATCAAGAGATCGAAATCGAAATCAATAAATATTTGCTACGGCTGCAATAGAAATAAAGAGGAGCAAACAAACGGCCAAGGTGTCGGCAAACATTCGACGTTAGGAGCTCGTAAGTAGTTAGTCGGCATTAGGCTAATCTAATCTGTTCTGGCCAAAGTCAGCGACGTGTTTCCCACTCACACTCGCATATTTGAACTTTGTACATTAAGTATTCATAGACTTTCATATTACAGAGGCAGCAGCAGAGACAGAAGCAAAGGCAGAAGCAGAGGCAGAGGCAGCTGTCGCTTTTCCCAAGTGTAGCGCACCGATTGAAATTTTGAAGGCTTCGCTTGTGTGCTGGGAGGGGCGCTTCGTCATGTTGTCACGCCTACAGGATTTTCTGTCACGTCATCGCCGCAAATTCATTGTGACCGGCGTGCTGGTGGGGGGCACCATCTATGCGGCGCGTTACGCACAGCGCAAGCTGGTGGAGTACCAAGAGCGGCAGGCACGCGAGTTTTTCGAGCGCACGCGACGGATGCACCATTTCGAGTCGACGGAGCGCACCTGCAACCAGGTGATACTGGGCATGGGCGAGGAGATGTGCCAGGCGGTGCTGCACGAGTGCAGCACGGACGAATTGCTCGAGCAGCTGCGCCAGAACCCCAGCAACAAGCTGGAGCTGTGGGAGCAGATGAAAATAGTTTCATTTACGCGCCTGGCAACCTTCGTGTACGCCTCCTCCATGCTAGTGATTGCGTTACGGGTGCAGCTCAACCTGCTGGGCGGCTATATCTACCGGGACATTATGACGGAGCAGCGCCAGGTAACGGACGAACTAAAGCAGCAGTATCTGTCCCTTATACGCCACTTTATCACGCACGACGGCATACGGGACCTGGCGCGCTTCATACGCAGCCAGGTGGTGGAGGTGCTCCAGACCATGCCGCTGACGCGCCAATTGACGCTGGCCGACACCGAGCAGATCTTCTGGTCACTGCAGATGTCCATCAATGGCGATACGCGCCAGGATCCCAACTCCAAGATGAGCAAGTACCTGCTGCCCGACCTGACTCGCCTGCAGGAGCGCTTCAACTGCTCGCCGCTGCTGCAGCAGATGTACAACGAGACGCTGGACCTGCTCGAGAGTGAGGACTGCGTGAGTGTGTGTGCGCACAATGTTAGTCGCGGCTTTGTGCTCAGCTGTGATGCCATTGCCGAGTCGATGGGGGAGCATCTGCAGCATTTGGCGCCAGGTCAACTGCAGCAGCAGCAGCCCCTGAATGGCCAGACCAAGCAGACCAACAACAACAATCTGCTGAACGTGAACACGGTGCTGCTGGCACTGGCCAAACTGATACCCATCGTCAGCGGAATCACCTCGCACGGCTACGACATAGCCGCGCGACCCCACAATCTGCCCACGCAGCTGCTCACCTTCTACGTGGTGTCAGAGAAGTCCAAGATGTTGGGCGCCAATGTTTACGAGACCTTCAGCTCGGGCTAAGCGACCAGCAACCATAGATATAAATAGTCTAAGCTTAAGACGATTGCAAAGTAAGATTATATTATAAACGGATATTTTTTTAAGAGGATCGAACCCGAACTTAAAAACAAACAACAAAAAAATTAATTGTGCGTTATGTGTGTGTGTGTATGTAAATCTATTTGTACTATGCGTAAGTCTTAGGTAAGAGAAGAGTATTTGAAATAAACGTAGGCTTGCAAAGGGGTTAGTCTAAGAAATGCGAATTGAATATATACATATTTAACGGTATACAAAACGAGCAACGTGAAGGTCTTTCAAATTAAGTATGTAAATGGTAAAATATTTAAGTGCTGCATTTTATAATAAACTGAAGAAATTATTTATACTTCCGACTATCAATTTTCTAGAATATTGATCAGCTTGAAAACATTACTTTGAGTTCGTACATTTAGCGAAGACACACACCAAAACTTCCATTGGGGTGGCGGCAGAACACAATAAAAACCGCCCTGTGCATGTTGTTGATAAGGCGCGCGGCCAGCGACAGCTGTCGACGTCTCAGCCGCCGCGTCGCTTGTTTATTTGACTGCTCATTCGCAGCGTCGCTCTACACGTTACTCTCGTTACTCTCTCACTCTCTGACCGCTACTACTGGCAAGGAGTGTGGGCAGCGCAGGCGCATTGTGTGCTAAACAAATACAACTTGCAAGCGCAGCTAAATACTTTTTTGCTGCATGCAGAGATGGATAATAAAATATTTTAAAGCATCTTTTAGGCGCTGCGATCAGGCAATAAAGTGCTTGGCTTTCGAATTATGCTCAAATCTGTAATTAAAGAGCATCGGAGTACTTTGCCGACGCTCACTGAATGTCATCTTTGGCCGCTCTCTCCCTCTCTCTCGCTCTCTCGATTTAGTGCGGCTGCTGCCCAGCTGTCTGGCTGGAGTCTAATTATTATATACATTGGCAGCGCAGTTGCAAAAGTTACGTGAAAACGTAAAGGACAAACAACGCGCGTTCTGCCACAACGGCGTGTGTGTGTCTCGACTGTGTGTGTGTGTGTGTGTGCGCGCTGTGTGTTGTGCAAAAAGGAAAACAACATCAAGAAATGTGCAGAAGCGTGCAAAATATGCTAAAGTTAAGCGAAAATCAAGTTTGCTTTTAACTAATACTCAAAACAGCGCCAAATCAAACAACAGTCAAGCCAACGGCTAATTGTGTAAGTTAAGTTGTAAATCAAACAGCAAATCCCATTAAACTAGTTAACGGCCTTTGAGGTTAAATGCTCCTTTAACCCATAAGCTCTAATGTTAAACAACGGTATTATTGATTGTGACAAAAAAAAAGGAATAAAGAAAGAAGTAATTTACTCACGCACACATGACGCAGACAGACATGTGCGTGTGATACCGTTAGTTCTTACGGCCGCAGGGGTGAGTGCGTTGGGCTGCTCACAACTCTCCAACAGGAAAAAAAAACAACCAACTCGAAATGCAAGTTTATTCTCTTATGCTTAAAGCTGCCGATGCTGCACATTTTGCTGTGCCTGGGGAATCCCCCTCAGTGCGGTAAACGCCAGAGCGGGCGCACCAAATTGTGCGTAAGCCGTGTTGTATGTGTAGTGGGGCTCACATGTTGTGCGAGTGTGCAAAGCTAAAAATATAATCGTATTATAGCACATATGTACATATATACCGTAAAACTAACAAGCCCAAAACAGACGCCTATACCTTGGGCCTCCCACAAGCCCACAAGGGGAAGTCAAGTGTCACAACGTGCAAAGTAGAGACAACAAAAGGAACACTGTCCATGGCCAGGCCCAGGCACAGTATAGATTATTTATGAAAACAATGCATGCAAGTCAAGAGCTGGCCGTCTATTGACATACTAAATGCATTGGATCAAGTGCCTTGACAATAGGCCACAGCAACTACAACTAAATATATAAATAAATATAAATCGAGCGAGCTGTGGAGCTGCTCGCCTGGGTTTTTAGTGCGGCTAATTGCCAAGGAAGTTGTGGGCAGGGCTATCAACTGGGGCAATTAGGAAATAGCAGGGTATGGCAAAAGCTTTTTGGGCTGTAGGTTAGCCCACAAAAATGTTTAAAATAAATACTTAAATACAAGAATTTACTGCATAGCACAGGCCAAACTCTACTTTAATTAAAAAACTGTTAGCTTGTCAGTTTTCATCCAGATAAATCAAAGCAATACCCATACATTTTGAATGCTGATAAAAAAAGCGAAGACGTGGAACTCTTTTATTACTCGCACGTAGTTGTTTTTAATAGGCCAAAGCCTCGTGAAATTGTTGAAGAAATTCAAAGCATTGAGATAACAAATGCGTAGAACTTAAATCTTAACAATTAGGTAACGTACTTATTTAATATTTTTTATACTACTATTAAATGTTTGCAATTATAAAACAATAAATAATAAATTGCAAAACAGAAAATACATAAAAATAGCTGATAAGGTTGACGTTTGTGTTGCGTTAAGCGTTTCTTGTGAAATGTTTGAAATTTGAAACAAATACAGTTATTGTATAATATAATATGTAAATAATCAAGCTATAAATAACAACAGAAAGGAAGCTTAGAACACACGTGAGTAAAAAGCAATATTTCAGTATCTACAATCATCAACCACTAGGAAACAGGACTCACATACACATACCCAAACACACTCACACACACACACACACTTTTAAACACAAACTAGCAAAGTCTGTGTGCATGGCTCTGTGTGCAATATGCCGCTAAAGTCCTAGTTTTGCAACATGAATGAATGGCTATAACTACATATTTTATGAGTATGAAGTTGGTCGGCTGGGTTTCTGGTACTGGGCTTTATTCGTCTTCGTCCGTGTGGCCTGTCAAAACCGTCAAAACCGTGTACGATAGACAAGCAGGCACCAAACCCGCCTCCCCACTTACTAGACAAAACCAGCGCGTAGCTGCTCAAGAGCCCCGCCAGAACAACCCCCCGGCACGAAATGCAGTCCATTCCAACCCCAACGTCAACTCGTTGCAACCGCAGGCTAGAGCATACAGTGAACCTCAAAAGAATATGTAAAATAGTGCCGTAAATGACATTTGATAGATGGCTGGACGAATGGGCAAAGGGATGGATGGATGGATGGTTGCCAGAATGGACAACTTGTGTGCTGCTTGGGCTTTGGCTCAGATTAGTTCAACGCCTTCCGTTGCTCAATGCCTCAAATGAAGCTGCCTAAGCTGCTCGTATCCGGGCAAAGCCCTGCTCGCCTGTAATTAGTTGCCCGTGGGGCAGCTCATAGAGCTAGGGCTTTCTTTGGCTTTATCTAGTTGTAGTTTCTTTTATTGCGCATACGCCCCGTTGTTTTATTTGGCACATCTCCTCAAGGCAGCTGCGATGCGCAACAATAACAACAATATGAACAAACAAAAAAAAAAAAACATTTTAATACGGATATATGTCACGGAAATTGTAAATAACAAGCGCGAAATGAAGCGTACAAAAACTATTGACTTTTTTCAATGAAATATGAAACATTTTTGTTTTGGCATGGTTTATTTGGGGCACTCTTAGACAAGGGTACAACAAAGTTTAGGTTTGAGTTCAAGTTAACTAGATAACTGGCAAGAATATATATATATTTGAGATGCCCAAGATAAAATATATATATACCGATTACTGACTAGGAGCAATTATTAAGTCAACGACCCAAATTGGGCTCCAAAACAGGTAACTGAAGGCATTTAAAACAAAACCAAAAACACAAATCAAACTCGTTCCTTATCTATGACTAATTTTTTCATATTTCACATATATACCCTTAAAACCAGGGGGAATTTGAATATTTTATACGTGTTAGTCGCAAGCTTTTGCCAGCTGCAACGTCAGTGACAAGCTCATACATACCCATTAGAATTAAGGAACGCCATTATCGGAGGGCTTGCAAACGCCCCCCGCCCCCCTTTGGATATGTGTCATAATTTTTGCAGATAACATGACCGAATACAGTTGATGAAGCGGCGCCAAGCCACGACTACGCTTACAAACAGTTCAACATCGGTTGGTTATAGGGCTAAGCGTTTTGAGTTCGGGGCACAGTTAGGCATGGGAACGCAACCGAACAGCAAGTACATGACTGAAATAGATCAGCAGAGACAGAACCCGAAGCAGAACTCGAGCCCCAAACACCGAACGTACGGACAATACAGATCATTAACACTGGTAATTAGTCGTGTGCTGTTGTTACTATAATCGATTTGATCTATATATAAAAAAAAAATTAAATAATAATTATAATAATCGTCTACATAGTATATTTCGGAGTTTTCTAAATTTTCAATGTTTACAAACATTTAACAGCAAAATGACCAAGTTAACTGGCTGAACCGATAGCCAGCTGCAAGCCCAACAGTCACTGACCCACATCGAGTGAGGAGCAGACACAGAGACCAGGCCCAGCGTCGGAGTTGGAGTTGAAGCTGATTTCAGAATGCGACGACCAAAAATATCGCTGAAAAAGTATTTCTATTTTACGTTGATCTGCGCACTTCTCCTCATATTTGGCTTCAATCTCAAGTGAGTATATTTTGATAAATGATGCGATATCATATCTGAAGCTATCAACCCCTTCAGAGAATATGAGATATGGAAGTCGAACATGCCGCGACCCGCCTTGACAGTTGCACAACAACAACAACAGCAGCAGCAGCAGCAACAACAGCAGCAACAACAACGACAACATGACTTTGGCGTGGAAACAAATGAGATAAATAGTTGGGCTCTACAGGAAGCTACCTCGACGCACGCTTCAGCGCCGCCAGCGTCGCCGGCGGCCTTGCCCGAGCCGGTGCAACGACAGCAGGAGCTCGAGGCGGAGGAGGTGGAGGAGGAGGCGGCTGCGGACAAGAGAGAGCCACCGGCCACAGCGAAGCCCTGGTTCTTTCGCAACGGCGAATACTATCCCAAGCCCGCGAAAGCCTTTAGCAATCGCAAGGCACGCAAACAGCACGCGCCCAAGCTCTTTCCGCACCAGGATCCGCACAGTGATCGGGTGGTCAAGCAGCTGATGTATGTGCCGCACAATTACGAGCAGATCAAGGCGAGCGGCAAGCTGAAAACCATCCTGCTGTACAACGGCCTGGGGCCGTGGAATGTGAAAAAGGGTCGCGAGGTCTTCCTGCGCTCCAAGTGCCCGGTGGACACTTGCGAACTGACTGCGAACCGAGATCTGGCCAGCGTGGCCGACATGGTACTCTATAAGGATAACTACATACCCACGGGCATACGCCGGCCCAACAACCATAAACAAGTCAGCATGATGTACTACCTGGAGTGTCCATATCACACGCAAAACGTCAAGGTGCCAGATGCCATCAACTGGACGGCCACCTACAGGTGAGTGCTGCTAGTGGAGATATTAAGTGCCCCGCCCATCTGTGTTTTCCCCCTTCCAGGCGTGACAGCACCGTGATGGCACCGTATGAGAAATGGCAGTACTATGATACCAAGGTGCAGCAACAGGAACAGGATCACAATTATGCGCTCAACAAGACGAAAAGGGTGGCCTGGTTCGTGTCCAATTGTGGTGCACGCAATGGCAGACTGCAGTACGCACATGAGCTACAGAAACACATTGAGGTAATAACTGGAGCGCAGTTCAGATAATGGGGGTTTTTAATTTTCATTTCCTTTTTTCATACATTCAACATGTAACTAATCTTGGGCAATGGCTAATGCTTTTTTTCTTGCTTATCTTTTTACCTAATTTTTAATCTCTCCAATCTTCTGATTCCTCTCCGTAATTAAAGCTTACATATATGCTTAAAGAAATTCCCTTGAATTTTAACTAGGCAACCCAATTTACCCAGCTTAACAGCTGTTCTCACTGTAATTTCCCTTTTTCAATTGAAATTTCCCTCTACGACACTTAATTCTATTCCCACATAGTAAATTTCCCTTTCCAAGCTATACTTTAAAGTTTAAACTAATTATACTTTATCCACACAAACTTCTCTTCCAGGTGGATATTTACGGGGGATGTGGCAATTACAAATGTCCCCGTAGCACCGCCGACAAATGCTTCGATATACTCGACAATGATTACAAGTTCTATTTGGCGTTTGAGAACTCCAACTGCAAGGACTACATTACGGAAAAGTTCTTTGTGAACGCGCTGAATCGAAAGGTGCTGCCAATTGTGATGGGCGCCCGTCCGGAGGACTACGAGGTGAGTGCCCCGCGCCGCTCCTACATACACGTCGACGAGTTCGCCTCGCCCAAAGAGCTGGCCGAGTACCTGCACATCCTCGACAAGGACGACGAGCTGTACAATTCGTACTTCAAGTGGAAGGGCACCGGGGAGTTCATCAACACGTACTTCTGGTGTCGCGTGTGCTCCACGCTCCACAACGAGGATCAGCTGCGCAAGTCGTCCTGGTACAGCGACGTCAACGATTGGTGGCGCGGCGCCGGCGTTTGCACCTCGGGATCGTGGCGCAATTTCAAGGCGCGCATGGATGTGATTAGCGACGATTGAGATGAGGACGTTGTCCAGATAGTGGACGGCGCTGGTGTCATTACATAATCAAAAATCAATACGTCTCGCTATATATTGTTGTTGTTTTTGTAGGTATCTTTGTACGACGAGTAATGTGTAAAAGCCTCCCCTTCGCTTCTATCGCGGAGCCGGGCAGAATCGAAATTAATACTTGTTTTCTAGCTAGAAGTAAGTGCAACCAATCGCTTCAAAAACATATATGACGTATATATATATACATAGGGGAGTATATATGTATATATAGCATGAGCAAATCGAAAATCAAACGAGCATGGGGCAAAAGCCTCGGTATAAATCGAGGAATAAACATGTTCCTTCCAGGATCGAGAGAACCGCTTATGGAGAGTTCAATACAAAGAAAAAAAGCGCATAGAAACTAGCCTATATAGACTAAAGATCCCAAGAAGATCACTTGTAACATATACAATACCAAATAAATAAGAGAAATTAGCCTAGTTATACAAATTAAATGGTACTTATGTATATTTTTAGTTGTTTAAAGAGCAAGTCCAAATTAGCGCCTAGACAAAAGACGAAACGGACACACACACACACACAAATACACACACAAATAAATGTTCAGTAGCGATATATATATATATATGATATATAGCTTATACAAGTAGTAAGCGCCGTACATACATATACATAAACTACATATAATTATAAATCATTTTGTAAGCATTTTTGTAAGCAACAAAGTCAAGATATTATCGTTTTGCCTGCTTGGCTAGTTTCGATTCGAACCTAGGTTGAACTAGATTTGTTTTTCGTTGGATCAATGGTAATTACGTACTGTAGATGCTATCGCACAAATACGCGCAATACTCAGCCTGGTCTGAGCTTTAACCTGGCTCTTAGGCTGCAACAATAACATTCCTATTTTTATACACTTGCTGAGGATATTTTGATTTTCAAACGATTTATGTAACGCTGCTTCAATTGAGCCAAGCCTAGCCGTGTCCGTGTGTCTATATCTATGATCTGGGTCTCTAGAATTTTACTTGATACAGCTTGGCTTGTGCAAGCTTATATACTATGTAGCTGGTTAGGTTAGGGTATTTCGTCTTTGCTCTCTGACATATTTCGCAATATTATTGTATTATTTATATTTGCAGTAATGTGTATAATTGTTAATTTTAGTTGTGAATTGAATTGAACTGTGTGTTTTTACAATTTTTAGCAATATTTATTCGATAACGTTTAATTTATAAGCATTTAATAATATCATATATGTGTATTTTGATTGTGAATTTGATTAATTTAATTTAATTTTTACTGTGATAAAAAAAAGAGAGAAATAAACAATGGCAACAAATTCAACAAATGCCAGACATATTTTGGCAATGTTTTCTATTCACGTTTTAAATTCTATTTAAAATGAAAATACTGATTCAATTAATCAATGGCAATTCGGTATAGAGTATAGAGTATTTCATGGGCTTAAGAAGCAACGTATACGTAAAATGTCTCAAACATTTAAGACAGCCAAACAAGCTGTGCACATAGAGGAAAAATAAAAAAAAAAATATATATTTGTTCACCTTTCGTGTTTTTAGCCTCCTCCATAGCTGGCATTAGGTTGAATAAAATATTTGGTTTAATATGGAATTTCGGCTCAAACATGGCACATTTTCAGCTGCTGCAACAAACTTTTCAAGTTAATCAATTTCTCTTGTTTTTTGCTCACTTCGCCCGCAGCTGCTGCCACAACTTTGGCTGTAATTTTGCGCTGGAGTGCAATGGCCTCCACTTTCTTGGAAAGCTGTCATGGACGAGATCAGGAGTTGTAGTTTAAAAGAATTCTCAATTACAAACTGAATTGAAACTTACCTCGTAGGCACGTTTGATGATGCCGTGTGGCATGCCCGCCAGTTTGGCTGCATTGAAGCCATAGGATTTGGGGCAGGCGCCCGCTGTGTATTTGTATAGGAAGGTGACCGTCTCCTGCGTGGGATCCGTGTTGTCCTCATTCTCGACCATGCAGGCCATATGACCGAGTGTGATTCTCTTGTCCATGTGAAAGAAGTCAATCAGATTGTGATAATGCGTGGAAAACAAAGTGCGGCACTTCAGATTGGCCAAAAAGTTCACCACAGAGGCGGCAATGGCGGTGCCATCGTAAGTAGCTGTACCACGGCCCAGCTCATCCAGCAGCACCAACGAATTGGACGTGGCATGCTTCAATATAAGCGAGGTTTCGTTGAGCTCCACCAAGAAGGTGCTGTGACCGGCCAGGATATCGTCCTGTGCGCCCAGGCGTGTAAAAATGCGATCCACAAGCGAAAGGCGGCAGCTGGCAGCGGGAATGTGGGCACCCTGGAAAACATAATAGTTACATATGTACACACCTGCTCCCAGCTTTACTTACAATTTGTGCCATGATGACCAGCAGGCCGAGCTGTCGCATCAGCGTACTCTTGCCGCCCATATTGGGGCCCGTGAGCAAGGATAGCGGTGCCTCCGCGTCTGTGCCCAGCTGCAGGCCATTGGGTATGTAAGTGGATGGATTTGCGCACGGATGAAAGCCCTCCTCCAGTTCAATGAAGGGCTGTGCCTGCGCCGAGACCAGCTCTGGGACACAGATGACCAACTGCTGGCGCGCATACTCCGCCAGGGCGGCGAGCACATCCAGCGTGGCCACACAGTCGATGCACTGCTTCCATTGCTGATAGTGATTGGAGAACTTTTCGAAAAGGCGACGCGCCAAATCCTTGAGCACCGAATTGCGCACATCCTCCGCCTGCTGCATGTCCTTCAGCAGCGCCTTTGTCTCCGGTGTGGTGTAGCGCCGTGCTGGCTTCTTGCCCTTGACCTGACCCTCCAGCGCATACGACTTGTTGGCCTTGTGCGCATGCGTTTCGGGCACCTCCAGTTGATAGCGTTTCTTGTCCGCCCCGAAGTAAACCACACGGCAGCCAAAGTGACGCTCCTGCTCCGTTAGATAGGTCTTCAGGCGCTCCTCCACGTCGACTATGCGCTGCTGCACCTCGTCGTAGTCGGCATCCACGCCGGACTGTGGTGCAACCACGCCCGTCTTGTCGGCTGCCTCATGATCAAACGCGCGCTCAAAGAACTTCAGCTGCGTGCTGAGATCGGGAAAGCTGCCCCCGTTGGGTGGCAGCTGGGTCAAACGCTGCAACAGTTGCGCTTCGCAATGCTGGAACATCTTTGGCAACTTCATCAGCGTCTCGAATCCCTTGAGTATGCTCATGAAACTCCTCAGCTTCTGTTTGTTGTACAGCTTCTCCTCGAAAAGAATGGCCCGCGAGTCCGGATGCTCTCCTTGGGCCACGCGCTTGTTGCCAAACAGGTGAATCTGCGCCAGATGCCGCTCAAAGTCCGGCATGGGCGCCAACAAGGCGCGCAACTGCTGCAGCTCATCCGGCTGGCGTAGGAGCTCCCCAACCGCCGCCTGGCGCTCACGAAGCACATCCAAATCGCAGCTGGGCGCACAGAGCCAATGGTGCAGCAGCCGCTTGCCGAACTTGGTGCAGCAATGGTCCAACGTCGACAGCAGCGAATGCTCCTCCCCCACGATGCGCAAGTTGGACAACGTGGTGGCGTCCAGTACCATGTGCGAGCGCCGCAATGTGGCCGCCAACGCCGCCGGAACTTGGTCCGCCTGCTGCTCGTCGGGCGGCACGTACAGCTGATAGCGCGCCATGGGCAGCACCTTGGGCTCCAGCTTGCACTTGGCGATGTAGTGAATGCACTGACCCAGTGCCTTGAGGGCCAGCTTGTAGGGCTCCGCGGGCGTCAGGCCCAAGTGATCCGTGTCCGACTGCATGCTGCGCAACACCAACGGCCAGTTGTCCTCGGCGCCGTTGCCAGCATAGTAGCGCTCCGCCAGCAGCTTCAGTGTCTTCTCGGCGCTGCAGAGCTGTGCGCCAGCACCAGGCAGCTGCTCCTTGAGTATGCCGCCCAGCACAGTGCGCAGGATTTGCTGTGTGCGCGAGCTAAGCGCTGCTTTCTCATGGAGTAGCTAGGGACAGAAGAATAATTGGATTACTTGAGAACTGCTAAGGGGCACCAATGTATTCCCACCAGGACGGGCATGTGATGGGAAAGCAACGTCAACAGGCGGGAGCAGCTTTTGTCATCCTCGAACTCGCCCACGTGGAAGTCGCCAATGGAGGTGTCTATGAAGCAAACGCCGTATTTGCTGCTCGTGCCCGCATTCTGCTCCACTATGGCCAGCATATAGTTGGGCTGGTGGTTGGGGCCAATGGCGCACTGCGAGCCAAACACTTGGGTGCCGCGGTCCGTTATCTGGCAGATCTCTCGGGCCACCACCTTGTCGAACTTTGTGGCCTTGATGCGTTTGCAGCGCTCCGTGACCATGTCAGGAGTCTCGGTTTGCTCCACGCGTGCCACCTAGGAGCGGATGAACAAGAAAGATTTGTTGGGATATTCTTTTATGTCTGCGTTTTGCACCCACCTTGTAGCCCCGGTCTATCAGTATGGTGGACATCTTGTCGAAGGAGATCTCCGGGAAACCGGAGTGCGCGAATTCACCGCGCATGTAGGTGAAGCCCAGCTCATTGACGCCCACGTCGGCATCGCCGTGATACAGTTCATAGAACTTGCCCACCTTGAAGAAGAGCACACAATCGTAGTTGTCCGACTTGAGGATCCACCACTGGCGCACGCCCGGCGACAGCGAGTTGAGGAACTTCTCGGGCACATGCAGCGTGCTCTTGTCGTAGTCGGCGTGATCCGGTCGCCGGCCTGCCTTGTCCTTAATCTTGTCGGGCTTCAGGAAATCCAGCTTCTGATGCGGCCACATGACCGGCTCATCCAGGTTCGATGTGGTGGTCACAATCTCATCGTAGGCGGCGTCCTTTTTGGCATTGCTTTGCAGCTGTTGCAGCTTTTCCATGAATGTGCCGCCTGCAGCCAACACAGGAGCCGCAATTTTGGCCTTCTTGCTGGCAGGCTCATCGTTGTTGTTGTTGTTATTGCCTATGTAGTTTTTGGCGGTATTTCTGCGCTGCTTCTTGGGCGTGGGATCTTCCTCTGTTTCGGGATCGCTCGGCTCAGGTTCTTCGTCGCCGCTGTCGCTTTCCTCGCTGACAGCGGCCTCCTTGGCATCTGGCTCATAGTCCGAGCCATCCTCCGAAAAGTCTGGCTCCGATTCGGATTTGTATTCCTCTTCGCTCTCCGATTCGGGCAGCACAATGCGCTTTCGCTTGCGCTTGCCAATCTGCATCTCCTCCTCCTTCTCACTGTCCTCATCAGCAGCGATCGGCAACTTGCGCTTGGCAGCCGGCTTGGACTCCTTTTTCACATCCTTTAGGTGCCCATTCTGGTGGTTCTCCTTTTGCACCTCGCCGGCATTACTGGGCGTGAGTTTCTTTTTGTCAACTACCGGCGACTTGGCAAAGTAATTGAACAACGTGTTCTTGGGCGTGCCGCCAGCACTCGTATTTAATTTCTTAGACATTTTTCGATCGCCCAACCTGGCTTCCAAATTGCGAATGCCAGGAAAACGAACGACGCCAAAAATCTGCGCCAAAATTGAGCGGCAATTAATAGCAGAGCCTTAACAGAACAATAACAGGAGCCAACTGTTATTTACCAAGGTGGCAACTTTGCATTGACAACGACATAGGCAAGGAATTCTGAGCTCTTAGCATTGTGACGTCACAGTGTTGGAATTTTGTGTGAGTTCGTCGCGTTTGTATAAATATTAAGCTCTTAAAGCAGTTTATGGCTAAAATACGCAAGCTATCATAATGCAAATTGGCATAGATCCATATTATTAGTGCACACAGCACATATATCAATATATCTGTACATATACAACCTTCAGATCTCTGTTAACTACCAAGAAATTGTCTAAACTGCAAAAGGATGGCAACGCCAACATAAAACATCTGTTTACTCAAGTTGGGAATTTTGTTTATAACGCAAACGTTTAGAAAATATCTAAAAACCGGAAAACAATAAAAGTTAAAGCTTAAAGATGTCGCTGGCAGACGAACTACTCGCAGATCTGGAGGAGGACAACGACAATGACATTGACGATGCCGAAATGGCCGATGCCGACGATGTGGAGCAGGCGGCACTCAGCCACGAGCTCGCCGAGAAACTGCTGAAGCCAGCGCCAAATCTCATGGAGGTGGACGTGACGGTCCAATCGGTGCGCGAGCTCTGCAAGCTGCGTGACTCGGAGCGCCTGCAGAACACTCTGAAGCAGATCGAGCACTATGCCAGTCGGCAGCGCAGCGCGGCCGAAATGTTGGGCAGCGTAGAGTCGGATCCCGAATACTGCCTGATTGTGGATGCGAACGCAATTGCCGTGGACATCGACAACGAGATATCCATCGTGCACAAGTTCACCAAAGACAAGTATCAGAAGCGCTTTCCGGAACTCGACTCGCTGATTGTGGGCGAAATTGAGTATTTGCTGGCTGTTAAGGAGCTGGGCAACGATCTCGACCAGGTCAAGAGTAACGAAAAGCTGCAGGCCATACTTACGCAGGCCACCATTATGATTGTCTCGGTCACTGCGTCCACCACGCAGGGGTAAATAAACCGCTTAATCATTCAATTCTAGCTACTAATCGTGTCTTTAATCCTTGCGTAGCACCATGTTGACGTCCGCGGAGAAGGCAAAGATCGATGAGGCCTGCGAAATGGCCATTGAGCTGAACAATTTTAAATCCAAGATCTACGAGTACGTGGAGAGCCGCATGACCTTCATTGCGCCCAATTTGTCGATGATTGTGGGCGCCTCCACGGCTGCCAAGCTGTTGGGCATTGCCGGCGGCCTGACCAAACTCTCCAAGATGCCCGCCTGCAACGTGCAGGTGCTGGGCTCCCAGAAGAAGACGCTCTCGGGCTTCTCGCAGACGCAAATGTTGCCCCACACGGGCTACGTTTACTACTCCCAGATTGTGCAGGACACGGCGCCGGACTTGCGACGCAAAGCGGCGCGTCTGGTGGCCGCCAAGTCGGTGCTGGCGGCGCGTGTCGATGCCTGCCACGAGAGCGTGCACGGCGAGATTGGTCTAAAGTTCAAGGAGGACATCGAAAAGAAGTTGGACAAGCTGCAGGAGCCGCCGCCGGTCAAGTTCATTAAGCCGCTGCCCAAACCCATCGAGGGCAGCAAGAAGAAGCGCGGCGGCAAGCGTGTGCGCAAGATGAAGGAACGCTACGCGTTGACCGAGTTCCGCAAGCAGGCAAATCGCATGAACTTTGGCGATGTAAGTATAATAGGATAATTATAGCTGAAAGTATTTCGCATGTTTTCCAATTGGATTCCACTTGCAGATCGAGGAGGACGCCTACCAGGGCGACTTGGGCTACTCGCGCGGCACCATTGGCAAGACGGGCACGGGTCGCATTCGCTTGCCGCAGCTGGACGAGAAGACCAAGGTGCGCATTAGCAAGACGCTGCAGAAGAATCTGCAGAAGCAGCAGGTCTACGGCGGCAACACGACCGTGAAGCGCCAAATTTCCGGCACAGCGTCCAGCGTGGCGTTTACGCCACTGCAGGGCCTGGAAATAGTCAATCCACAAGCGGCGGAGCGATCGCACACCGAAGCCAAGTATTTTTCGAATACGTCCGGTTTTCTGTCAGTGGGCAAACGCACCACATAAAGCAAATACGGATACTACTATAAAATTAAGCACTTTTATTTAGGGATTTGTCGGCATTGTAAGAAATTCGATGCGCTACGGAATGAGTTAGGCCTAATAAAGCTGGAGAGATTCGTGACGTAGTCCTTATTGATTCGCTAACTGAGCTTGCCCACCTCCAGTTTACGCTGCAGCGCCTCCCACGAGTTGTTTAGGAGCACGGCCAAAATGCCCGCCACGGTAAAGACGCCGCCAACGATCGAGCAACAATTCGTGGCAAAGTGTCCAAATGAGCTGTGGGGTAAATAAGGTATTTAATTAAGGCTTGTCAATTACCTAAAAGGTTTACAAGTTACTCACACGTGCCTCTCGGCATATTTGACCATCAGCGGGGACAGCTCATAGCTGAAGAAGATGCCCGGCATGCCGCGCTCGCGATCTGTGAGATCCTTGCGATGCCTCGTTACTGAGAACTGATTTGTGTATATGGGCTGGCCGTCGCTGTGGCGTTCATAAAGCGTCGGTACAATTTTCAAATAATAATTAAACATTTCACTTTTCGATTCTGCAATGAGACACAAGGCATAATGAATTAAAACACAATTCTGAAAAGGAAGCTGTCATAATTTAAATTTTGCTGAATTTATTTAGAATTTATTAAAAATTGTAAAAGATAAATGATTTATTTTAAAACAGAATATTAAATGTCATCATAGTCCACAATGCCATCATTTTAAAAGTGTCATTCTGCTATACTCGAGCAAACGGTCGCAATAGCGCCATCTGCCGGCATATGAGCGAAGTTGAATGCCAGGGCTGCTTTGACACACATGCTGGCCTTTTGACAGTAACAAATGAGCCAACAAACAAAATTGTTTTTCGTGTCGGTGCCGACAGAGCCAAAAATTTCAGTTTTTTAGGCAATTTGGATAACGAACGCCTAAAAAGCACCCAGAAAACTAAAATCAAATAAATTAACTAATAACAATTCACGTTTGCCAACGTTTCGTGCAGCACAACTGCGACACAGCGCGAACCGCAGAGAAGATCGCCGAAATGCCGTTGCCCAGTGGTTCCTTCTCCACCCAGGGTGGGCCCACATGCTTTGACAAGATGAAGACCGGCTTCACCATCGGCTTCTGTGTGGGCATGGCCAGCGGGGCGCTGTTTGGCGGCTTCTCGGCACTCAGGTAAGCGCTCCACCCGCCGCCGCCGCATGACGCAAGCGGATTATGTAATTGCCGGCTAAACGGATGAAACTGTCATTTTCAGATACGGACTGCGTGGACGCGAGCTCATCAACAATGTGGGCAAGGTGATGATACAGGGCGGCGGCACCTTTGGCACCTTCATGGCCATCGGCACGGGCATACGCTGCTGAGAGTTCGCCAACAGGCTTGCATTTTGATTGATTAAGACTATCACACACTCCCCAAAGCCCCAACTAAAGCGAGAGTTCCAAGTTCTCTTTGATGGAAACGCTTTAAAAATTTACGCTATGTATAAGTTATTGCAATAGACGAGTTGTTAAGCCAAAATCCAACCCGACCTTTGTACTCACCCTCAACGTCCACGCGCAGCCCGTCCAACGGGTGCGTCTTGGCAAACTCGATCTTCTCGCCGAACGAGAGGTGGTTGATCGTGTGGGAGAGCTTCACGTTCGTGAACTGAAAGTCGTGAATGTGGAACTGGCGTATGGAGAAGCTCTTGCCAGGCGCAAAGTGGAAGCTCCCGGCCATCTAAGCCAGATACAAAAGAATATACACTAAACTATATATACTATATAACTATACTATTGCCTTACTCGATTCACCTCGAGGTGGCCCTGTATGCGACAGCCCTCCTTGAAGGCGTCCTCGTCGGTGCGTTTGTATTTGCCCTTGCACTGCTCGATTTTGTCCACCTGCATGTTCCACTTGCGCACCCGATACGCATCCAAGACATCCTCGCAGGTGTTGCAGCAACTAAAAGGAGGAGTTCAAGTTGTTAAAGAGGTTCTGGCCAAGCTCTGGCTGTGGTCACACTCACTGTGTGGCATTGTGCTCGGCGCCGTAGCAGCTGCCGCAGGTGCTGTTCTTGTTGGGCGGCGACACGGCGACGATCTCCTTAATGGGCGTCTCCTTCAGCGGCTGGCCCTGCAGATCGAGGCGGTGCTTGAAGACGTCGTGATCTACGCGCAGGTGCGTGTCGCCCGAGGAGTCCATCGCGTCCAGCGATATGTAGTTGCAGGCCAGGTTGTGCAGCGTGACGTCCAAGTTGATGCGCAGCTTGTGGCCGCGCGTCGTGTCCACGAACAGCTCCTCGCTCAGCATCGGCTTCATGTAGTTGAGCACCTCCAGGCAGATGAGCAGCCCAATAATGCTGCTGCTTATGATTGTCACTAATTGGAAACAACGTAAGCTTATCAATTTGTTTATTCTGTGTACAAAACAACGAACTAACCGGCGGCGCCGCCCACTGTGCGCACGCTAAAGTCATCCAGGGTGCGCGGATACGCGTCCAGGCGACGCAGAACATCGGTGAATTTCATTTTTTCACACACGAAAACGAACAATTGTACAGGAAATTGCGTTAAAAATAAAAGTTACATTTTTTTTTTGAGTGGCAAGCGAATTGGCGAAGTGACGTGGTTGGTAAACAGCTGAAAGGCAACAATAAGAAGCGGGGCACGGAGCTGCCACCTAGTCTTAATGCTGCCACATCGCTGAAAAGAGATTGCTTAAGCCTTATTTTTCTTAAGATTCTAAATTTTTACCAAAGTGGCAACTCGTGTAGACCCGCAATTTTTCAAAAGTTATATTTTTGACTTTCTTTAATTACTTACGTATGTATATATTTGTTTGTTATTAAAAGTTTTGACAAAGTTTTAGTTTGGCTTAGTTGGCTATAAATAAAAGGAATTAAGGGCTTAAAATGCATTTCGTTTATGGCAAGTGGAGGCCCAAATGTGCTTGCTTAATTAACAAAACGCCACGGCGACCAAGGAAACCACCCCCTACATCCACCCAGCCGTGCGGCTGGGACATATTGTTTAATAGTGTTGTCATGTCTTGAGGCTGTGGTTGCGCATACATTAGAGAACCCCAGCCAGCCACGCCCACGCAGCCGATGGTGTGGTCTACTAGACCGCGTCTAATTTTATAATACATGTTAAACAGATGAAAGGTTAATTGAAAGGAACCACAAGCTTCGACAGGCCACGCAGCGCTTAGCTTTTAAGGGTTGTTGTTGTTGGCGGTGGCGACAACAACAACTACAATAAGTGGAAGAGTAATCGGGCGGCCAAGGGATTTTGGTTAAAGTTAAAAGTTTGTGCTTAAATATAAATCACCAATGGCTTGCCGGCTGACTGAAGGCAAGGCCCACATGAGCGCGGGGCGATCCTAAGATGCGGATACGCATACCGCGAATTTGTGTAATTAGCAATTAAGCTCAAGTCCATAAAAGCAGCGCTGGACCCACGACTCCTTTGTACCCAATTGAGTTGCCTGAAACTTAAAAGCTTTTTGCATTTACTTTGTCCAGTAATCCAAAATCAAGCACGGCACCAGATGACAAAGATTAGCTACGTGCAATTTTTCTTATTATTTTTTTTTATTTGTCGAGCAGGCATAAAGGTAGGGTAAATAAAACAGATGGATTCGAGCTTGTAAGCTAAGTATTGCTAACGGGAATTCTTCGAAAGGATTCGTAAAATATGAAGTTAAAGTGAATATTGTTAGAATACAATACAGAAAAGCTTAAAATATTTTACGATATAATAAGTTTATAAATGTGGGTTTTTTTCTCTTTGTAATCTGTCCCTATTCCTAATTCAATCACTTGGTTACTTATGCACATAAAGACTTCCCTCTGTAGGTCACGCATAGGGTATTTCAGCATTGGCATGTCACCATCTCCCGACTCTAACTGGCTGCTTATCTGCCGTGCTATCGCTAGCCGCACTAATTTGCATTTCAAACCATTTCGTTCTAACCAATTCGCGTCGTTTCTCATTTGAAACAATGAACCCAAGAACAACGAGAACAACGAGAGTCATTGTGCTCTGTCCGGACTCTGGACAATAAAAGCCAAGAGGCCCAGACAAAGAGAAAGAGAGAGAGAGAGAGAGAGTGAGCGCGAGAGATGGAAAGGGTGTAAGAAACTTGCCAACTGTAAAGCAGAAAAGAACTTGGCGTAAAGCAGCTTAAGCAATCAGGACCGCCTAATGGATATTGACACTTTAATGCCCATGCCCACCGACTACTCCTCCAGAGTCCACAGTCCTCCAGCCGAGATGTCGTCCTGAGATTTGCTTCAATTTCTCCCTTTTTCTTTATTTTATTTTTTATTTTATTTTATTTTATTTTTTTTTTTGTTTTTTGCGGCATTTTGTTCTTTAAACAAAAATTGCAGTGGCGAAATTAATTATAGAGCCGCTTGGCCATATTTAATTAAATGTGGACATTTTAAACTTGCGCCTCCCACCCGCGCTCTAACCCACTCCCGGAATGGAGCAGACCAAAAGGCGTAATTAATTAGTGGAGACGTGCCAAATAATTGCGGTAAAAGTAACTTTTCTTTTTGGTTGGATTTCTTTATTATTTTTTTTTTTGGTCAAGGAATGTTTCAATTACGTGTATTACACGGCAGATGGTAGAACGCGGTAACGGTAACAGGAGGATTGCCAAAGTTTCTGCCATTTCGCTCAGGTGGAAATTAATTAAATTAGCAGGCGTCACTTGAGCGCACAATTAAGCAAAGTGTCGTGCAAAGACTTGAAATATTTTACCAAATGGATAACACACCGTTCGCACACTCCCTCGCACATTTTTGCATAGTTCCATAAGCCCCACTCACTTCCGCACTAAAAGCCGAAAACGTCATTTCCGACAAATTAGCCCAGTCAACTGGCAGCGTAATATTGTTGCACTGCCCAATTTGAATCTGACTTTCTATGTGTTGTATTTGTATTTTAACTGCCAGCGGCGTATAACAACCGACACGGCCACGTTTTGACCATATTTCCTGTTTTAGACGAAAAATGTGCCCGATGGCAATTGGCAACTGTATTGGCTAACTGGCCACCCGCAAAAGTTTCAGCTACGTTTTCGCAAATCAAATATAAATGTTATATTAAACAAATGGCCAATAACAGCTAATATTCATGGTCTGCAGATTTACAAGATGGGTTTCAATTTCCTAACAGATGGAAAATATTTTAAAAATTGTCCTATCTATTTTTTTGTTATATAATGATGGCCTTTTTGCAAATCTCCTATGATGCTATCGCGAAATGTATGCCCATTTCATGTTTATAACCCTTTTTCGAAGATACATTCTTCATTATAGGACTTTACATATATGTTACGTATTCGTCGCGTACCCTCGATTAAAAATGCTTTTACCCTTTCATGGGCCTATGCAGAATGATTATGTTGTTCGCCTGACCGTCCGGCCCACTGCCTGTTTGTCTGCTATCTTTTGTGCCGATCTTGACTTAAATGTTAGCTGGGCCCACCTGTGTTTCCTATTGACACGTCGCGACTTGTCGCACGTCGGACGCAGTGCGTAAAGTTCCAATTAATTGCTGGGCATTTCTTGTGGCATTATTAATTGTCAACGCGCATTAATTGCATTTGTAATGCGTCATAATTACTGCAAATTATGTGCTCACACCAAGGGGAACTAGTTCAAGTGTAAGTGTGTGATTTTTTTTTTAAATTCAATTTAAATTGGTTTCATGACGTTTGTGAGAGCTGCTGGCAACAGTCAAAGAAACCATTATAAAATGCAAATTTAATTACAATTTCAGTTCTTAAGCATTCAATTATGTTTAACAACTACATAATATAAAGCCCATTTCAAAGAAATCTTAAACTAGGGGTTTCTTGCTCTTGCAATTTTATCTTTGTTATATTCTTTTAATTTTGCAATGAAATTGATTGATAGAACTGTGCAGCGAACTAAGTAGTTTTTTAAGTTGCAATTGCATTAATATGCAGTGAGCTGTAATGAGAGGAAATTGAAAATGTCAGAGGAAAAATAAATAATAAACAAGGCCAGCAATAAGCCTAGCTTAATTTTACTTAAACAACAAATAGCTTTTAATTGGTTAAATAATAAATTGTGTCAAACCGTAAATATTTCATATACCTTTAAAACTGCTTTACTTTAATAAAAGGCTGATGGATTTTTCAAAGCTTTTCTTCAGCAACAATTTTTTTTAGCTTACATTCGACTACAATTCAAGTGGTAAAATAATAGATAGTGTACACGAAAATTAAGCTAAAAGCTTTTGCATACCTTTAAAATAGCTTGACCTATGTAAAAGCTGATGAATTTCCTAAAGCTTTTTTTTTCGCAAAATTCCTTGCTTACATTAAACTGAAACTTAAATGCTTTTATCAGCTACCATCACCAGAAATTGAATATTGAATATTTCTCTAAGCTTTAATGCACTTGTATTGCATTTTGTCGGCTGCACCTTTGGCTCTGGGGGGGGGTTTGGACGGTGTCGGTGAGTGAGAGATATCAAACTTTTGCCCCTTTTGTGTTGGCGTGCTTTATTTAAGGGGGGTTCACGGGGGGCACGGTCTGGGTGAAGTCATGGTCACGTCAACCAAAATGCATTTTATACATTCAGATTCTTTTTGTTGTGTCCTTTGCTGCTGCTGCAGCAACACGAAAAATTATTTACATAAATATCCGCGCTGTCAATTGTGTGTTGTGGCATGTAAAGTGACAGAAGCACACAAAATGGCGCCGCTGCTGTTGCAGTTGTTGTTGCTGCTGCTGCTGCTGCCAATGCCTCTGCCCCTGCCGCTGCCAGCGTCGACGTCGCTGCCACGTACGTGACTGCACATTTTTTCGCGGCGTTTTTACGAGTGTGCAAAGTGGGCGTGGCGATCAAATGCAAATGTGCAATTGTCTACGTGCATATTGTGTGTGTGTGTGTGTGTGTAAGTGGGCGGGGTATGGCGGTCAGACGTCAACGTTATGGCTGCCAAAGTTTTCAATTTTCCACTTAATTGCTTTCAATTAAGCAAAGAGTCCTCTTTAGTCCCGCGCACACACACACACACATACACCAACACACACACCAACACACACACATTCAGTACGCAGGCCCGATGCGTTGGCCGTTATGTCCGTTCAATTAAATTACACACTAAAGCGGCGTGTCCTTAGTCCTGCTCCTGCTCCTGCAGCCTGTCAGCCCTCAGCGCCAGTGTTATCATTGTCAAGAAGTTGCTGCGCCGCCATCGCCTGCGTGCTGCAACAGTTTTCGTGCGGCCAACCACAGTGGCCACAATTGCAGATCAAACACAAAAGTTGCACAACAGGAAAAAGGATTTCCTTCAGCTGCTTTTCCAAAGTGCATTTAATTGCACATTGCAATTGCACTCGATCGAATATGTGGCAATCAATTTTTGAGCGTAGATTTTCCAAATTGTCCCACTGTGCTGCGGCAACGGTCGGTTCTCCTGTGCCTTGTTTGTTTGTTTTGTTTGTTTGTTTGTTTGGCTGCGTGTTTTTGACAGTAAGCAGTTTGTGTGCGCCTTGATTGTTGCACTTGCCTGGCCAAGGTCAGGCCCGACGTGCGTGCAGAGAGGCCAGCAAATAAACAAACATTAACCTGGTCCACTGTGGAGGCCAGCAGCAGCGGCAACTCTTTTGAGCTGGCTTCTTCTCCCGCATTGGGCCTCTGTTGCTGCCTCTCCCATTGCACAATATGCAAAAGAGCGTGTAATGTGCCTGGCTGTGTCTGAAAGCGGCAGCAGGGGCAACAACAACAACAACAACAGCAGCAAGTGCAACGACAAGTGCAACAACAACAACAACAACAAGTTGTCTGTGTGGTCAACTAATGCCACAGAATGGCCCGCACGTTGCCCAGGTGGACTTTTCGGCGCCTTTACAAAGGATATTTTAATTACATTTACGCATATTGCGAAATTGAATAAGGCCTTGGTCAGTTGCGAACAGTCTGGGACATATATATATATATATATGTATGTGTATTATATTATTGCTGGGCATGTTTTGGGGAACTTGGCTAAGCTGCAATGCAAACAAGTGAAAAGCATTTCTAAGCCAGGCGCAAAGCTGTTTAAGGACGCCTCAAACTTCTATTGTGTGCCATATTTTGATTGCAACTGATGGATCCTGCATTACATTATTGCTCTTTGGCTAGGGTGACAAGTGGCTTAGTGCAAGTGCAGCACAAAGGAGAGCTTAGCCCAGATTGCCCTGTCAGCAGCAACAAGGAGGGGTCTTCGCTTGAAACCCTACTCATAACGGAACTGAGCAGCACAGGTCAATAATGCATTTTACATAAATATACAGACAGTGGCGTAGGCAAAGGTTTAAACCCCCCCATCTAAATATATATTCGGAAGTTTATAAAAACAAAGCGGGAATCTTACAAATACTCTTGCCAAAAAAAAATAATAATAATAATAAAAATCCTGTCTACGCCACTGTATACATATATATATATATATATATATAATTATAAGTTCCTTTTGTCAAACTCCGTTCAAATTCGAAACAATTTGTTAAGTTCTTTAAGAGCTAACCGGTTAATTAGCTTTCTTTGCTGGGCAGCTTTCTGAATTTTTTATCGGAAATTTATTTTATCCACCATATAGCTAAGTTCAGGTAAAGTCAGCAGTCCACTCAGTTAATAGACAAATTCCATGCATGTCTTGGCTAATGCGTAGGTAGGACACATCTCAGCACTCAGCACTGACCACTGGGGGTCTTAGTTAGCCCACTCCACACCTACGTGGCGCACAGCAGTTGGCCAATCCAGACCGAGGCAATCGCCAGCCCAGTCCAAGTCCCAGTCCCAGTCCCAGTCGCAGCCGCAGTCCCGAGCCGCAAAGCGGAGCCTAATCGAACACGTTTCGTATGACTGCGGCGCTAAAGATTACATTTTAATCTCGGTGGCCCCCCTCCAATGGGGTCTTATGCAACTAATCAATGCCTCGTACTTGATTTTAACTTGCTTGTAATTGGGCAACGATGGAGCTTGGCGCTAGAAGTTCGGATCTCGTCGACAGGCGGTCATAGAGCTGGCGATAAATGTCCGAAAAAATTCCAGGCGCGTACACGGCGTTCTCCCTCTCCCTCTCTCTCACTCTCCCTCTCTCTGTCCCTCCGTTGTTGTTGTCTAACGCGCGGCGGTGTGAAATTACCGTTTAATGAAAAAGCTACAGCCCCGAAGCAACTGCTAGTTCCCCCCGAAAAAACCGCCAGCTAACCAGCCAGCAGATACAAATACACATACAGACATAGATACAGATACAGATACATTGCTGGCGTAGGTAGTCAGATATTTTTGCTGAAATGCTAGAAATTGCCACCGCTGCCAACGCTGCACAGCACGTGACAAGGTGAAATAAAATGAGAAGCTATCAGTGGACAGCGCCAGCAGAGATATGTACGAAGGCCCCAGGTTGAGTTCCTGCTGCTCCTTGTTGCTTCGTTGTTGTTGTTGTTGCTGCTGTTGTTAGCCTAGTGCAGCTACGAGATACACAGCGATCCGAGAGATACAACATCTTATTAGTTTGTAGTGCGAGAATGTTTACATTGGAGTGCAGCAGCGGTTGCTGCAGCAACAGCAACAGCAGCACCTGCTGTAGATTTGCATAGCATTTAGCAGCTCTGAGCTGCTTTCAGCTGCATTCTCGTGTTTTCGTGTAATCCGCTGGTCCGTTAGCTACTGGTTGTAATCCCACGTACAGCAACTGGGCGAGCTATAAAGCATTTCAAATTATTGTGACATTCAATTATTCTACAGATTTGTGTTTAGCTACTGCAAGACAGAGAGCTTTGCCAAATTTTGACTTTGTTATAGGGTATTCAAAAGCTTTTACTGAGATTTGAAGATTACGTTGTGTATTTTGTCACGTAACGCATAAAAGGAGACGTCTCCGACCCCCAAACCTATTCTGGATCAGCATTAACAGGTGAGTTGATGTAACCAGGTCTGATGCTATGCAAATTTGTCTCTCAATTTTAAGGGTATCGTTTTAAAATTTTACATTTGTCCGTATTTTTGTCATTCCAATAGGAATGATTGCTAAGAAATTAGTTTATATATGACAAACATTTTTGTTGTCCAAGATATTCTTGCCAAACTTGCAAATTATAAATATCACTATGCTCTTAATATATCGTCAAAATTGTAACTGCATCGGATTACTATATTATATAGCTGCCATAGGAGCGATTGTTCTAAAAATGAGTTATTGTAAGAGAAACCTTTTAGATATCCACGATATCTTACTGATCAAAAATTATAAATATGTTTAAAAATTATAAATATCACTATGCGCCTAATAAATGGCCAAAATTGTATCTACATCGGTGCACTATAGCACAAAGCTCCAATAGTAATGATCGTTCGAATAATGATTTCTTTTATGGAAAACTTTTTTGATGTCCAAGATATCCTAATTAAACTTAGCAATTGTGAGCATCACTTGGCTCCTTACATGTTAGCAGAATATTATTATTATTATATTGAATTAAAAATTAAGATTTTGTTTAACTAAAGAAACGTAAAAATAAAATATTCAGTTTTGTTTCTAAGTCAAGTTTCAGTGACATTCAAGCATTTACGGCTGAAAGTATTTGGTTAAATTGTATACCAATAAAAGGCATACTCATGAGTAGCAAATTACTGTACTTCCGCTGGGGATCCTGTGTTGCCAGCTTTTGGCTCGGCTGGTCAATGTTGTCGTTTGAGTGCAGTCAATTAGCATATTTTCAAGTTTCAGGCATAGTTTGCCGTGTTGATAACTCACTTGCACTTCCTGCTGTTATTGCATTTGAGCACTGGGAAAAACCCTATTAACCTTTTAAATTTCGAATGTTAACTAGAAACGGCAGGGGAGCTGCGGCTCGAGTGCTCCTTAACTGCTCCGCAATGGCCGGTGCTCGGTGCGCGCTGCCAGTTTCTTAGCCAAACGCTGTCGCACTTTGCACAATTTACGTGCACATAAATTACCATTAATTAAATATTTCTGCGCTAATGCCGTCGACCATCGGCCGGGGTAATCACTGCACCTTTTGGGCCAGGTTGCCAGGCTGCCAGGCTGCGAGGCGACCGGCTACCAGCTAGCAGCTACCGACTACGGGCCGTAAAGCGACCGACAAGTGACACCAACCGACACCGACACCGACAACGACACCGACACTGACACTGACACCAATACAACTAAACACGTTCATTAGGCTTAATGTAGCAGAGCAACCCGAACAGCAGAAAGCCAACGATGCGAACCGGGCCAAGACGTTTGCATATGACAAACGCGGCTTAAAAGCAGCCCTGCGCCGCGTCGCGCAAGCGCTGTCCAAGTTGGAGGCGCGTGGCCAGGCCAGACCGCTGGGATACTGCAAACGTCGGGGCCAGCCTTAAATTTATGGAATTATGAATAATATTTTAAGAGGGCCCCGAGGGCGGCCACCGGGCTGCAGCCGGGGCAGTCCAGCAGTCCAGCAGTCCACGTCGGAAGAACGGCCAGTTAGTTATGCTGGCTGATTGCCTCGGACGGTGACGAATCGATTGATGTCTCGCTTTGAGTTATCACGTCGCTGGTCTTCAAAAACTTTAACAAGCCATATAGCAAAGAAATTATACGCATACAGCCACTACATATATATATATATAAATATTATATATATATAAATACAGATATATCTGTATTTGTATCTGTATCTGCGACTGTCGCTTGCATTTTTGATGAAAATCACTTATAATCCCATCAACATTCCCATGACTTGGGCCTCCTCCGAAAACCAATTGAAAGTTAATGCCTTGTATAGACCCAGCTCTTCGTGCTGTTGTTGTTGTTGTTGTTATTGTTGTTTATTTGTTCTTCTTCGTTTGCTTTTTATTGATGATGTCTTTGTTTATGTGTGTTGTCGCATTGTTTGTTGTTGTCGTTGGACGCGCTCCAGCAATTTGTTGTTATATATATCAAAAACCAAAACACATCAAACGCCAACCAGAGCCAGGGAACAGCCAGCAGCGAGCACTAAATAATTACCAAACAACATCCGGTGCCCCAAGAGGACATAAGGCGGCTGTCGCTCCCCCCCTTTGAAAAGCAGCAGCAGCAGCAGCCTGCTCCCCATTCGCCACACCACAATCTCTCTCAATCCCTAACACCCTCACTCCCTCACCCCTCACTCCCTCCTCATCCCCATCCTCATCGTCGCCGTTGTTGTATTGGGTTGACAAAGTGCCTCACTTAATATCGCATGACGCCTCGTATGAGGGCATTGAAGATGAGCTACTCAATGGGGTTTTATGATTTTTTTTATCTTTTTCGGAATGCTGGAATTATATATAGAGGTGGCACGGGATACGGTTATTACCTTCGATGTCATGTAGAAAACTTAGAAAAAGGTTTTAATTTCAAGATTGGTTTCAAGATTTCAAGTAGATAAACGAATTGTAAAAAAAAGGTCTTTAGACTATATCTTATATAACACATACCATTAATTAAGATTTCCTGACTATCCAGATGTCTATCGAAAGTCCGTTTTCCAACAAAGTTTTGACATTTAGCCAAATACAAAAGTAATCGCAGTTTGTGTTAGCTACTAATTGCCAGCTACGATATCTTGGCATATCGGTGAAGAATTCGCATTATATGGCAATTGGCACGCCCACTTTTCGTCTATATATGCATTTGACAACAAATTGCAGTGTGCATGCCACAAAAACCCGCTCATTCCAAATATGTTTGGCTCTTTTTGTTGACATTTTGCCGTATGATTTCCATAAGCTGCCACGGCTGCCACAGACAAGTAGCTGCCCTCATCCCCTCGCGCAGTTACATTCACACACACACAGCACTGTGGAGCACACATGTTGCTTATTTTAGGTTATAATATGGCATACAACAAATCCCCAACACCGCAACGCACTTAGCGTTGACTGCGCAGCCAGCGTCTGCGTCTGCGTCAGGCATCGTCAGAGCCGCCAGCTTGCAGTGACAATTGTCAATGAAGTTTCCGTAATAAATTTTCGTCTTTTGGTTGTCTCTCCCCAACCAAAGCGAGCGACTAACTTGACACGTTTGTGTGAGTGTGTGTGTGTGAGTGTGTGAGTGCGTGTGTGTGCCTGGTTGCATGCAACGCTGTGGCAACACCGAGGTAACGGCTCGTTTGCCACGCCACGCGGATTTGGTGTCGCGGCTTTTTATGAGGATCAGCTGCAGTTGTGGCCATATAAAATATACAACAAGTCCCAAATTGATCTCCTAGATGCCGCAACGGTAATACTCTATTTTGTAATTCCTGTTGGGAAGCTTTAATGTACTTTACACGTAGCTGTAAAATTACATTATTAAAATTTATAAATACCTTGGCTTATGGCAACCGAACAACGAGGATCCCTGTCCGAATATCAGTCCAGTGTTGTCTTAGCCAAAGGCCATCTAAGTCTGTGCTAATTAAAATGGGAGAATGATAAACTATATTTCATACTGATAAAAATTGTTGGTAGTCATTGAAATTCGACGGACTGATTGGTAATAAAAATATGTTTGTAGTTGTTTATTTTGTATGCAATATTTTATTTATTTAAAACGATTAAAAATGCTTTCTTTAAAAGAAAAAATTTCTATATTTCAAAAAGGTATTTAATTTTGAAGAGTGAACTTTTTTGGACATAGGATTTATATTTCTTATACGTATTTTTTTTTAAATTTTTAAAAACTATCCTAGCAAAAACTGCAAAATTAAATTGATCTGCAAAATCTTTTTGCGAAACTAATAAAACTTGATTTCCGCATGAAATAAAATGCACACGAAGCTGCCAATACATTTTCTACAGACTTACAGAACTAATCTCTTAGTTAAAATACCCATTAGAAAATACTTAAAAAAGTCGATGACTATGCGCTTGGCTGCTGCGGGAGGAAGATTCTTTTAATATGCAAAATTCACAGCATTAATTACACTTGCCGCGCGTCGCTGCTGTCTTTGAAGCAGCTAACAACATGGCAGGGTCTCAGCCTCGCAGACACAGTTGCAGTCCGAAGTAGCCGCGTTGCCCCGCAACACCCGCTGCCCCCATTCGCCGTTGCGGATAACATTTCCCACTCAATTACCTTGACGCTGCGCCCGCCGAGGCATAAATCATTTACCATAAAAACGTCGCCTTGTCTACACTTTTCCTTTTCGTATGCCAAAAAAACAAAAATTATAAGCAAACGCTTACGAAACACTTGAAACATGAATCGGGTATCGGGTATGGTTGTCTAGCTAAAGGCGGAGAGTGCGGCTATTTGGGGGCCGTGCCCCCCACCATCCCATTCAATAATCGTCAACAGTTGCGAGATTTTCGAGTGCGCTGCCATGTTTCGATGTCTATTTTTGGGCGTCGCACGTTTAGCTCGACTCTTTTTTTGGATAAATGTCTGGGAGTCGTCGTACGTCGTAGCCGGAGCATTCATAAATTCCCATGCGAGTGCTGAAAAGTTGCCGACCAGTTGCCAACTGACTGCCGCTCGAATGTTTGTGCCACAAATTGTTTGTGCCGCAAAATTTTGCAAGTCGCAGTCGTAATTCAATCAATTAATAACATTATTTGATTGTCCTTTGTTTGTCTAGCTTTGTGCGGCAATTAATTAAAATAATTCGAATTTAACAAGCATTCAAAACAACTTGTTATTCATTTTGTTCCCTGTTCTTCATCTTCATCTTCTTGCTCCTGCTGTCAAAGACTGCTGCCCAGCTGTTTGTCTTCCATTATTATTTAGACGTGAGGGGGTGGGGGATGGGCGGACAGACCCGTACAGCATTCATCGATTTTTATTTTTGTTTTTTTTTTTTTGGTTTGTTTTGTTTTTAGTGGAGCTGCCTCAAATTGCGTTTGCTGCCAAAGGTCACAAATTCTTACCGTGACGCATCCAATTCCCTTCGTAGGGAAGCTGTGGGCGTGGGCGGAGTAGAAGTAGGAGTCGCCTTTTGGGAATTGCGTCGAGTAGTGTGTTCCGTTTGTTCTTATTGGCGTAAATTTATGGTGGGAAACAAGTAGCTCTCAATGTTGTTTACAAATATATTATAAGTAAACAATGCCAATGGAGCTCTGGAAAATGTGTTCTTAATAAAGATGCTAATAGCCTGCAGCCTCAATGATGCGTCCATGAGATTTACTAAAAGGGGTCTCAGCATATCAATTACACTAGAGTTGGGGAGTAGACCGAGTAATCCCATGATGAGAGTCTGTCTCAGCTGGGGAGTGCGGAGGCTGCACGATATGTTGACAAAATAGTTTATTAAAGAAATATCTTCTAATAAATGGCATTAATGAAGGCATTTTTGGATTAAGTTATCGCTAAATTGATTGTTTGTCTTTTTTCGGAAGCCGAACGTTGGCATCCCCATCTATCAGTAAATAACAAAAGACTCCCGAAATTTCTACAGAATACATTGATCTGTGATTAGACACGGGCCGCCGAAAGGCAGTTCCTTGTAGACCTAAATGAATACTTTCTAATGAGCTAACCCTTTAATTGATATAAATCGAAGGATTTAATGTTTACACAGAATAACCAAAAACCATTAGGTTTCAATTCGGGACTTACAGCTGTCAATTAGATAAAGATCTGCCTATCGGAGGGCATTAAAAAGAGAACTCGCTTAGAACCAGAGCCAAGTGCTTTCCTTTGCCGTGTAACTCGTTAACAGTTTGATGTACCCGTAATTGTGTTGTAGGCTCTCTTAATGATAAAAAAAAAACCCCGTCAGTAAGCAAAAGAAACTCGCTTCTAACTCATTACTGACTCACGCAACTGTTTTGGCCGTTGGCTGTTGACTGTTTGTCCAGCCACAATAAAGTGCTTTGAAAAGGGACACGGCTAACCGAACAGCTGGCACTCTCGGGCCGCCTCGGGTTGTAGATCAATCCCTAAATGAGTTACACAACAGGCACTCGCAGAAGTAGGCGACGCCCTTGCAAGATCATTTAGGAGTTGGTTCGTTCTTTTAGCTAAAAAAAAAAAACAAACAAACATAACTTATAAAGTTAACTGCCATTAACATGTCCCAATGCCGTCACTGGGCGACTTCCGCACCGAAGGTGACAACTATGAGGTGCACGGGTGCGGAGGGTACGGCCCGAGGGGGAGGGGCTGAGGGCAGGGGCAGGGGCAGAAATCAAGCCATATGTTCAGTGAAAACGACAAACACTAAAACTTAAAAAACAGGCCGCGCTAAAAGCAAAATTCGATTCTTGCCATTTTCACTGACTAACAAACAACCGTTGCGAGAACCAGCTCCGTGGTCTGGGACTGAAGTTAAAGTTGGAGTTGGAGCTGGAGTTGGAGTTGGAGTTGGTGCCCAGTGCCAAAGTCGTTGCATGTTTCTTACTTGATTTTCTGCTATAAATTAAAGGACTTTAATGACACTTTGGACGATGGCGGCAACGATCGCAGCGCATTCGAATTGTTTGCTAAAAGTACGCATAACAGAGCAGAGACCAAGGCCAAGAGCTGGCAGTAGGCATCCATGGGTGCGAAAATGCCACGCAATGGACAACAGGGTACGAGCATTGTATGACCAATAGAATGTGGCTTTAACCGCTCTCCACTCTTTCCATTCCGTTCGACTGGGTCTCGTCTCATCTCAGCTTCGTTCGGCTGCCTTCTGCCGGTGACTGCAGGAAATTCATTAAGTGTATTTATTGCTTCGATTAAGATGGACACTTCTCACCTGCAAGCGACACTGGACCTGGACTTTAACTGGGACTGGGACTGGGGACTGGCACTTGGACTGCGAGTGCTGGCCATGGGCCCTGGCACCAACTTTGGCTCGGACTTGGTTCGGTTCGGTTTGGTTTTGGTATTGTACATAAATTTTGGTCGCGCACAATGTTTACACAATGTCGTCTTTGTTGTTGTTGTTGTTGGTGTTGTTATTGGTGCTTGAAGTTGTTTTTAGTTTTTTGTTTGTTTGTGGCATCGCAGAAATATGCAGATGAAATCACCAAAACATCATGCGTTGATAATTAAGGCAAAGAATTCAAACTGTCGCTGGTCGCCTTTGCCCGGCAGAGTTGAGGCAACGACTCGAGTCCCTTGTGACACAAAATCCAATCCAATCTTTTCACTTTAATGGACTTTGATGTTATTCTGTGCAGGAAAGCACTTAGGATGCGTGGCTTCAGTATTTTGGCAAAGAGAAAATATAAATATAAATTCATTCAATAAACGTTTATGTCAGGATCATTAAC
Organism: Drosophila colorata; assembly: GCA_035041545.1. Taxonomy (NCBI): domain Eukaryota; kingdom Metazoa; phylum Arthropoda; class Insecta; order Diptera; family Drosophilidae; genus Drosophila; species Drosophila colorata. The sequence goes on along the minus strand of JAWNLD010000564.1, from coordinate 14,276,231 downwards.
AGCACCGTTACATTAAGTCGTATGGGCTTGATTAAATTAAATTAATCGGCATTCAGATACACTTGGTTACTGCTCAACAATCGAATGAATCAATATTTGTTTTTGTTTTTGTTTATTTATTTATATCCGATTAAAATTTGAAGACAGCCAATTTAGTGTAGATTGCCGGCTTTTATAATAATAAATAAATTAGGCTTGTTTGCTACTACCAACTAAAGCATGCTATTCACTATTTCATTCATTCTCAAGTTTTTCTTTTTGCAAAAGGAAGGTCCATCTCTTTATAAAGGCAATTTTATGAAAATGATGCTGCAATAAAATAATAACAAACAATAAAGCTTGAACAAAATATGGTTACTGTTTAACAATGACTTAATAAGCAGACTTCTCACATTCAGATTCCACAAGGCCTAAAGGATAAACATTTTATAGAGGAGGAAGTGAGGATTGTATAGATTGTTAAGCCCACCTTTATTAATGTTTTTTTATTCAAGAGAGAGATTGGTAGCTTGTTAAATGTAACAGTTTAAAATGTTTAATGCCCTTTCTTTTGAATACTCCTGCCCCTCTTTCGCTCCCAGTCCCTTTGCCATTGGCAATTCTTTAATGTGCCTGTTGTTGGTTTTATGACTCAGCGGCTGATGCCGCAGTAAATTTTAACTTGCAATTGTTTTAATTGTTCGGGCCCGTCGTGCTCGCATATTTATGGCATAACGGAAATGAGTTAATAACAAAGTACAAGCCAGCCCGAGTCCAGAGTCAAGTCAAGTCCGGCCAGATTTAATACCTGACAGGGATAAACGTTTTGTTAGCCACGTTACCCTCTCACGTCTGTGGCATGCCCCTCAGCACGCGATACGCCCGGCTTGTTAGTTGGATGTATGTGGTGGGGTCTGGAGGGATTGGGGGCTGGTGGGTTAGCGGATGGGGTGGGCGTGTGGCGTTGTCATTTAAATGAAATTACTGTCAGATTTTGCAGAAATAAAATCTCGAAATTGCGTCTGTTTTATGTACAGCTCTCCGTTTCCAACTCATTCTAACGGGTCGGCTCTATGTTTTTCCAACTCCAAGATTGGCTACGTTGCGCATCTCCGTGTTGTGCACAACATAAAAATTTATGACCATGCATTGGACAGCATAATTTCGTGTGGACTTTCAAATGCTTTTTGTTGATATTGTTATGGGATTGAAAGCTCTTTGGCCCGGCATGGCTATGAGATAAGTCAGGTTTCAACTCGTAAGCTGAAAAGCTGAGAGCTTTTAACTGGTTAACTAGTAGTATGAAGATACAAAGATAAATAATACAAAAAAAATGTCATAAAAATTATGGAATTTATAAAAACACATGTAAAAAAATCATAATATTTGTGATATTTGATATACCAGTGCAATTACCGATACATGTTTGCAAAGGTGTTTTGTGAAGCCTTTTCAAAATTAGCAGTTGGTTTTTTAACAAAGAAATTACAATTATCAGCCAACGTATCGTATATCGTGAATTAAAACTGTTTTTTATTGACTTGATCAGCTAAAAACATTATTCTATATCGTCTTTTGGACTTTTGAACTCAGTAAACCGAATTAGATATATGCTTTCACCAATCATCTCAGTAATCACGTCAAAGAAGCTTAACATAAAATAAATAATTTATTATTAATTTTATTTTTTTTAGCTGTATGTCTATAAATATCTAGTTATTAGAATTTTGTCAACCTGTGGAGTAATACACAATCAGTGGGACTTTTTTGTGTGACCTTTACGGGCATGGGAGCAGGGCTTAGGTCGAGTTAAGCATTGTCTAGCGTTGAATGACCAAAGCAAAGCCCCCGAATTAACTGCTTACAGGCATTACACAATTGGACATAAGCCCCACAATCGGGCCACGTTTCATATTGAGTTGTTATTGCTGCTGCGAGGGATATTAAACAAATCCATTGGCGGCAACCACACGCAAATCTTGATTGAATCAACTTAATTTAGATCAGAACTCAGTGATTCGTGCGGTCGTAAAAAGCGCGACATATTGGGCCACGACTTATCACACGTGTTTGTTAGCAACCAAGAGCCCCACCCACACGTGGACATGCACATGTGTGTGTTTGTGTGTGCCATGTAGACATACCACTGACCCAGCGACCTGTACGGCCAATGGTAACGGTAACAACTCGTGCCGTGGCTCGCGCTCCGTTCCCGTGTCTGTAAACTTTTATGACACGTGCACATTGCTGGACCGGCGTCGTTCCGTGTCCAGCCACAAATAATGCCGGGCACCGAGAGTTGTTTAATAATAATAAAAACAAATGAAAGAGCACGTAGTTGAGCAACAATAGCAAAAAGGGAGCGAGACCGGCTGGTTGGTCGGGTCTCCCATGTGCTGGCCATGCCATTTTGCATGTTGCTGTAGTTTTAGTTGTTGCTGTTGCTGTGGCTATATCTATTGGTGTTGCTGTTGGTGTGACAAAGCAGCAACCAATTACCAAATACGAAAAATGACAACTTGCAACAACACACAAAACACAAAGCACAACACAACGCAACACAACACAACAAAACCAAACCAAATCAAACCAAACAAAACACACAAAGCACTAAAATCCAACAGCAACCGGAAAACGAAAATCGAAAAAAAAAACAACAAAAAATTGCAAGAAAAAAGAAAAATTGTTCGAACAACGGGCAACAAAATGCAAACAACAAGGGGAAAACTTCAACCGCAGCTCAAAACATTATCCTGTGCCACCAATTTGATTTGATAGTTGCACAGCCGACGTCCGAGCTGGGCCGCCATCGCCAGCAGCACCCGCTACCCCCCACCCCCGCCACCCCACTCTCTGTGGCAATTGACACGTTAGCTTGGAGCTTGGCAGCAGTTGGCACTACAACGGCCAGAGACCAGACATTCAGCTGGCTTGTTGTACGAGCATGTTGCACCTACCCAACTATGCACAGACCGAGCTACCTATACAACATACACATTTGCACATAAGTATGTACGCTCATATAAGATGGGCGTTCGTATATTTGTTGGTACGTGATTTCATCAAACGTAACAATACAACGACCTAAAGAATTTCGTATTGAATGCAAAAATTGTGCAAACTCGTGAATACAAAACGCTTTCAACTTGCGTGGGCCCCACAGAGCACCAAACTGGGCTAGAACTAACTATATATATACATATATTTTTTTTGGTTATTTGTTATACCAACATCTGTCCAGCTGAGTGTTTCTCCAAAAACTTAAAATGAAATCGCAGCCAAACGCCAGAACCAACGATGACCAATTTTTGACCTGTGGCAAACTGAATTATATTTTGAGTGGTTTTCCACGCAGACGCGGTGCCAGAGATGAGCTGAATAATTTCGTTTTCTATGTTTTCCACAATTTTATAAGTCCAATTTGTAAAAAACACTAAAGCATATAGCTCCTATATGATATGATCTGAACTAATTTTTGGTTTTTCTTTCTTTCTTTTTTTTTGTAATATCGAACTTAATATGGTTTATACAACAATTATAAAGAAATGGTTTGAGCAAAGCTGCACAAAAAGCAGTTAAAAAAGCTGATTCTATCATATAGTATCAAAGTAGTTTATATTTTTGAGTTTTTCCTGTGCATGCTCGTGTCACGAAATAAAAGACAACACGCGTTCAACACTCTCCTGCACAATAAATACAAACACACTCAGAGAGAATAACTGTTTTTATGTGTGTGTTTTGATGTCAAGCAATTAAAAATGTTGTGCCAATACCATAATAGAAATTTTGCTAGTTTTACTGGCATTTATCGTTCATTTAGTGCGTCCTCGGTCTGTGAATAACTGCCAGAATTGCAATTTAATTCCGGCTCTTGTGTGTGGCATTTGTGATGAATGTTTTTGGCCTGGGAGCAACAGTTCAAAATAACGTTCATTTGGGGAGTTTTCTTCGAAAAGAACCAACTTTTCAGCAATTGCTTTTGAAAGTTTTGTGGCTCCAGTTCAGTTTTTTAATCGTTTCTTTTCGAGATAATTGAATTACAATGGCAAACAAAGGATCTTATTGTATTTTTGTTTTTAATAACGTTTTTGAAATTCGATATATAAAAACATTTATTGGCTCATTAGGCAATTATGTTTTTATGACACCATAAACGTGTGCCCTATGGTATCTGTGGTATTCGGTATGTGACCATCTGAATTTAGTATCTATTCGTAGCCAATCTATACAAACAATACTAAAATTGCATTTAAATTTGAGTCAGCGAAATCATGGCCATCGCCTTGGCTATTATTCCTGGCAATATCAACGATCAACTGTTTGGCTACCTGTAAACACATTTATGCCCATGCCCCCCATGGCCAAGTTTTAGAGCTGGCTTGGGTGTAAAAAAAAAAGAAGTAAAATACCAACACAAGCTTAAAGCAAAACTTCATTTGCGGTACGAAGTTTGCTCTCTAGAGTCTGGAGTCGTTACACTTTTTATGAGCACCGCAAATCGCATTAGTTAATCCGACAGATACACATGAGAGCTGAGAACGTGCAACGTGAATGACTATGGCGACTATAGCTACCATGTGTATGATAATTTCATTGAATTCGTTTTAATACCCTGTACTTGCAAATGGTTTGTCGGGTTGATAATAAAGTTGTACAAGTAGCAGGAGGTACGTAAAAAATAAAAAGTTATAAAAACCTTATCAAGTTTTTAGAGTATGAGGGTTAGAATAATTAAATCTGACATGCGAATACTTAAAGACAATACCTTAAATTATATATATGTATATATATATATATATATATATATATATTAAAGCTCTTGCAGTCAATTTTTTTTAGAACAGGGTATTGCCTGGTTGTGAATGGTTGTTATTAATGCTGCTGCAGCTCGGCTTATTTAACTATTTACCACTTCCTTCACACATGGTAGCAGCTGAAGCTACCTACTGGATATAGTCGATGGTTTCAGCTGATTTATTGTTTGTCATACGGCTTGAAATTGCGCTTTAAATTTTGCGCCGGCTTCAAGTTGCAACAATTACATGTCCATGGCTTTGGCCACGAGGCCAGCAGGCACTTGCATTGTTATCTTTTGCATGGTTAGGAGGAACCCCCCCCCCCCCATTCCTCGTCTTTGCCACCCTCTGCCCCCTCTCTGGCCCCACATTCTGCATCGCTGCTATTGACTATTTTTTTTCGCGCTTAAGTTGTCGTCGTCGTTATATTCCTTCCTGTCTGTTGCCGCAGTCGTCAGCGTTGAATTCCAGAGCCGGTCGTCGTTCCTGTGATTTATAAAAGCACAGAAGGTAGAATGATTCTTCGACGTACGTACGTTCGTTGGGCCCAAAAGAATTTGCAGCTACACACACACACACACACATACAGCAATCACACACGCACACATACACACACACACACACACAGTCACACCGCCAAGAAACATGAAGAAGCTTTTAACGAACTCTTTTCATTTGTACTCGTACTCGTACTCGGGTATGATGACAAGGTTGGTTTTTATTTTATACTTCTTTTTATCCACTATATTTTTTTTTTTCCATTTTTCCAGCTCTGTTGTTTCTGCTTTATGCATATGTATCGTCTGGGATCGCTTCAAGCAGCGGCTTCGATTTGGTTTTTGTATTAAAATTTTGCTAAACTAAAAAATGTGTGCTCCAGTGCCTGGGCTGGACGAGAGGCAGGAAAAGAACTGGCACTGGCTGTGGCTGTGGCTGTTGCTGTGGCCCCAGCTACGGTGGCGGGTTTTCAGGCTGTCGCAGACACAGACACATTGAAAGGACGGCCCCCGGTTGAAGAAGTGATGACAACAACGACGTATGAGCACCCGAGTTTGTGCCGCATTTAAATTTCAAATTGGTTCGTTAACATGAAGTTAACATATCTGCTAATTGCTGATTGCCAAAGTCGCTCGCCGTACGGAGAACAGAGAACAGAGACCGAACCCGAACCCGAGCCCGAACCCGATGCCGCAGCCGCAGCCGCAGCCTTAGCCTCGAAAACCCGGCAGCTACTTGCTACCAATGTAGTTGGGCCTGTATCTTGATGCCTCTGTGCAGGCAGCATCCACAGGCGCAATACAAACAACAACTGCAACAACAAGTGTGTGGGGCAGGTAGACACTAACTCGTACGAGCCTTGCATATTGCAGTTTGTTGCAACGTTGCGTATCTAATAGATACTCGTACTTACAACACGCAGCAGCAACAACAGCAACAACAACAGCAGCTGGCTTTTCCTTTTGCCTTTCTTATGGAAATTTGATGTTGTTGCCAAGTTAAGTTCATTAAGTGTTAGTATTTGAACCTCTGGCTGACAGTCGTTTGCCTTGCCATCGATACAATCTCTGCTGCTGCTGCTGCTGCTGATGCCGATGACTTCGCAACGTTGAACAAATTCCAAGTGGTTTTGGCAAATGGCTGTGTCTGAGGTGGGTCTTGCAGCCAGACGAACACACAACAAAACACACACACACACACACACAAACGTGTGCACAACACCTCTGATAAGCTGGCAGCGGCTCACATTTAACCAATTTGGAGCACACGCCCCTTGCGTTGGGCACAGCAACAACAAAAAAGTAGAAAAAAGATGAGCTGACAGTAGGAGCTGCCAGGTAAGTATTTTAAGGACCTACAGTGGGGGCAAGGCCAGTAGTAGATGCACTGTGAATGCCATTGAACTAATTGCTGTTAAGCTACGCGCTTCTATGCTAAATGCCCAGCTTTGATTAAAGAGGCCTTTTTTGGTTTTGTGCGAAAAACCATTATTTTATTTTGATATATAACTTAAGTTCCGCTTGAATAGTTCTCTGCGCTTCTCAATAGTAACAGCTGTAGCTGAACTTTAATATAAATTTTTGTTTAGTTTTTATACCCTGATCCCATTGAAAATGGGTAAAAAGGGTATAATGGTTTTGTGCAAATGTATGCAACAGGCAGAAGGCGGCTTCTCCGACCCCTTAAAGTATATATATTCTTGATCTTGCCATGCCAGTCTGTCTGTCCGTCCGTTTGTCCGTCCGTCTGTCTGTATGAGCGCGTCGGTTGAAATGTATGTAACAACTGATCGTCGCAGGGTTCTAGTCGGGACTCTCGACTAGGGCCATCTTAATTTTTGTTTCTGTGTCTGGTCAATCGCAACAACGCCCTCCCATGCGATTTTCAAGAGTTCAGGTAAGGTTTTTATGTTTTGGCATAATTTTTAGTCAAGTGTTGAGAGTGTTACATAGTGCATCATTTTTTTTGTTTTGGCTTTTATTGCCTGACTTTTCCACTCTGTCTCTCTCTCTCCTCTCTATCTCTCTATCTGTCTCTCTCCATATCTCTGTTTTTTTCTCCATCTTTCTCTCTCTATACATCTCTCCCTCTCTCTCATTCTATCTCTCTTTCCATATCTTTCTCTCTCTCCATCTCTCCCTCTCTCTCTCTCTATTTCTCCCCCCCCCTCTCTCTCCCCCTCTCTCTCCCCCTCTCTCTCCCCCTCTCTCTCCCCCTCTCTCTCCCCCTCTCTCTCCCCCTCTCTCTCCCCCTCTCTCTCCCACCTCTCTCTCCCCCCTCTCTCTCCCCCTTCTCTCTCCCCCCTCTCTCTCCCCCTTCTCTCTCCCCCTCTCTCTCCCCCTCTCTCTCCCCCTCTCTCTCCCCCTCTCTCTCCCCCTCTCTCTCCCCCTCTCTCCCCCTCTCTCTCCCCCTCTCTCTCCCCCTCTCTCTCCCCCTCTCTCTCCCCCTCTCTCTCCCCCTCTCTCTCCCCCTCTCTCTCCCCCCTCTCTCTCTCTTTCTCTCTGTCTCCCTCTCTATCTCTCTCCCTCTCCATATCTCTCCTTTTCCATATCTCTCTCTCTCTCTCTCCATATCTCTCTCCCTCCCTCTCCATGTGTCCCTCTCTTTCCATTTCTCCCTCTCTCCCACACTCTCTCCCACACTCTCTCCCCCCTCACTCTCTCCCCCTCTCCGGAAATCTGCAAACTGAACTTTAACATTTTTTTTTATATCTAAGACTATTACTCACTTAATTTCCTATACTTATATAATGTTATTCACCCACATATTGCACCATCTTCTGTTTCTTTGATTGCATTAAGTAGTTAAACATTTTTATGAGCAAGCCAAGTTTATTTTGTAATTCCCACAATGTCAGACACCCAACGCAAATCGACTTTAACTTTTCCTATATAGTTATTTATTTCCATTTTATTGTCCGTACGAAACCTTACTCAATTTTAATTAGAATTGCAGTCGTGTGACCGCATTTTCCACTTTCCCAACTTCTTTAAGATCATAAAACAAAAATAAAAAGACTTGTTGCAATTGCATACATAAAGAAGAATTCCCCAACTCGTTAGGCTGAGCTGTCAGTCAGTGTCAGTGGCAGTTAGTCTCCGTATGGCACCTCCCTTCCCGGGCCCGTTCATCCATTATCATTATTGGTTAATCATCGCTGGCAATGCCATAACATTAAAAGTAAACAGCGCATTTCAAACGGGTTTTATCATCGAGTGCCTTAATCAGCTGCAGACACAGTCATAGCTTCATGCCACTTCCACTGCCCGTGCCCGTGCCCATGCTTGTGCCCCTGCCCCTGTTATTTCTACTGCAGCTACTGCACCTGCCCATGAACCTGTCCATGGCCCCATATCGTAGTTATCTCAGTCCAGTTAGAGTCACACGGATTAGCAAACGGTCTATTTTGAAATTAATTACTAAATCGTAATTTGAATAAAACTTTGTTGGTGGCAATGTTGCCATCAAGCGAAAACGTAGTCGAGAACGGATTCCAACTGTACGACTACGTAATTTGATTTTCCCTAGAATCGTAAATTAATTTTTTTCCGTAAATCTTCACAGAGTCTGACGCTGCTGTCTCCTTCGTAGCAGCACCATACAAAGTAGTTTTTTTCTGCTTTATTTTTATTATTTTTTTTTTTGGCCGTGGTCGCGTATAAACCATCAGATTTCGATATAATCGTAAATTTTCGCCAGGCGCAGAGCACCACACACCGAATCCAAAGTTAAGAAGAAAAAAAAAAACGTCACAAAGAGTCGACGGCAATAAAATAGCTGAGCGAAGAGTTGCGGAGAGTCGCAAGAGTGAAGTGAAGTCGAGTCGACTCTTGAGTCGCCAGTTGAAGGCGAAAATGTGATTAAGTTGCGCGCAAAATCCAATTTTTATAACTGCAGAATCACTTGGCTTTCCCTCCCCCACTTGGTTCCAGCAGCAGCAGCAGCAGCGGCAGCAGCAGCGCCATTTGGGCTAAGGCGAATTGAGTCCGCTGCTCGTAAGATGCTTGGCAGGGCAATAATCATAAATTTAGACAACAACAATTGCAACAACTACAAGAACGGCGAATCGGCGAAACGAGCAACCGGCAGCCGCAACATTTTTGCCCGCCAACAGTAGGCAGACAGCCTGCCGAGAAAAACGGATACCCAGTTCCAGTGCCGATGTCGGTGCCGATGCCGGTGCCAGTGCCAGTGCCAGTGCCAGTGCCAGTGCCAGTGCCATGTGTGCTGCTCCATGTGCTCTGGTGCTCTGGTGCTCCCAGCCTGGTTACCAGTTACCAGTCGCATGCGGCTGATCCGTCGTCGTCGTCGTCTGCTTGTTTTGGGGGTCGCTCTAAGCAAATAAACGCTTAAAGCATGAAATATTGATATATATATATAAATACATATAAATATTTTTTTGGAGCTCTGTTCAGGCAAGAATCGATGCTCGATGCTTGCCATTGCCCAATATGAAGTTGTCTTTTTATTTGATTTTAAATTGTTTATTGCTTTGCATATTTCATAATTCCTGTGCTCGCTTTTGCGAATTCTCATATTTGTTTGGCCTTGCGGCTGAGGACCGTGAGAGGATAAGTGGCAGATGTGCGGCACGACCGAATGTATATATGTACATACATGTGTGTGATCCAATTCGGAACAGATTGGTGAAATCCAGCGATCAGCTTGTGGTACCTTTTTAACCTTTTGATTAAAGATTGTGCATAATTGTCCTTTCATTTGTGAATTCAATAAATATCAGAGATTTATGGGTTACGAAATAAAATCAATTAATTTAAATAGTAATAAATCACTTTGTGTTAAGATTCGGATTAAACAAATAACCATATAACTATACTGATCTTCGGCAGAATGACACATTCAGCCTTAGTAAGTTTACATTGGTCACCCAAGTCAATTGACACGTTCTGTGAATGATGGCATCATTCAGACCGTGGAATTCACTTTTTATAGCATCGTAAACTTAGTTGTATTATCTTAAGTATATTAAAAGCGCTCAAAATAGATGATAAACCAAAAAATATATATTTTATTTTATGTTAGATAATATAAAATTAATTACAACAAGCTCTATCCTTGGTAAGCCCAATGCTATAAAAATTTATATGCACCTACACAAACACTCTCTTGCTTTCTCGTTCTCTGTCTAGCGCCTTTCTAAGCGATTTTCATGAATTTAGGTAAAGCTTACAGAATGTGTGAGCAGGTAGGAAAGAGTTAGAGCCATTGTGAGTGCAAACTCATGGTGGTACTATAGACCATGGAAATCGAATAAAATTAATTAAATAAAATAAAAAAAATAAAATAAACTTAATCCCAGTATGGAGGAGAAAACGAAGATGTCACTTTTATACATTTTGTTCCGTTTTATTATGGTCTTTTTATCTAACTCTAATAGGTACAGGGCCTATTCAATATATAAAATAGAAGACAATCCAATAAGGAAATATTTAATATTCGCCATAGGTGCGACCAGAACAAGCCCCAACAAATGTAATTACGAGTATTGCCAACATTTTCCGATGCGTTTCTGCAATCGATAAAACGTTCGTGTACAGAGGTTTTACGATTAATTATGTGATAGTTATGGCTGCCATATATTAAATTGCCAGTTGCTGTGTAGAATCGTGAGAATTGCTAGCCAAGCCGAGCTAACGGTTATGCAAAACTTTAGCCCTAAGTGTGAAGCAGTACCAAGGTGTGCACATACATGAATACATATGTATATAGTATGTCTGTGTATGTCTGTAATTCCCCGTGCCAATTAGCATGCACAAAAAGTGCAAGGCATTTGCGAGAAGATATTACGGGGTATAACGTTGAGGACTGGTCATGCATTGCTAAGCGAGGTGCCGGGCAATGGCGATGGCTGCCCCACCATTTGAATGAAGTTACGTCTATTCGAAACCACTTTTCGGGCCGTGTAATTGAATTGTGTGTGCCAGTGTATGTGCGAGAGTGTGCGAGTGTGTGTGTGTGTGTCTGTGTAAACATTAAATTAGTTTTCATGGCGTTAAAAAACGCGTTGGCCAGTCAACAATTTCCAACGAAAAAATTCAATTTAATGCACTTCGAGTCTCAAGTCTGCGTCTTTTTTTATAGCCGCTTGGCGGGCGCATAAAAGGTTATCGGCATTTAAAAGGGCAACTACGGGTATAAAAATAATAAAAGACAAAAAAAGAGAGGCAGTCCAGCTATTATATGGCATTATATTGATGGAGCAGTGGATAGGGCCAAAGTGCGTGCAGAGCCGCGTAATTGGAACAATGCCTGCACAATGATAATACATACTTACGGCTGGGACAAGTGCAGCCCACAAATCGCTGGAGAACATTTTTTTTTTTGACTACTTTATTTACATTTTCTTAAATATTTTTTTACTGTTTCTTTTAATTTTTGTATTTTTTTGTGGGCGTATGTGATTAGAGATTGCGTGACAGGTCCAAGGGCATGGCTAGAAATGCTCATAAATATATTTCATAATTGGCCAAATGCCTCGCTGACCAATTATGATAATTGCATAATTTTCGTTCTAAACAAGCCAAAATACGTAGACAAGAACTCACAAGAGCTCATATGACAGCGCCATAAAGATATGCCTGCACTGAGCAAAAAGCCTGAGCGGATAGTTGGAGTAGACTGCAAACTAGAAAGTGTAGAAAATATGTCTAATAAAATAAGTTTTGTGTAAGGGATCTAAAATTATACCTTTTATGTTACGATTCTGCCTTTTTATATTATATTATTAATGTTATTATTGGTAGCAGTATAGGGTATTATAGTGTCTTTGGCTAAGTCAAACAAAAACTAGCCTGGGGTTCGAACTCGGATCGTTGTTGAGTTGCCTAAATGCCAAAACACTTAGAAAACTCATCTACCGAGGAGTGCATTATAACAATTTTTCAGTTATATTTTGTTTAATAATTATAAATGATTTATGAAAAATATAATTGAATAATTAAATGCCAACGCTGTCATTAATTTCTCTCTCTGCACATAACTATGGCTAAATTTATATGTTTACTGTTGGATTTATGTCTTGAGACGCCGGCGCAGCCGCAGCAGCCACAGCGGTCGGAGCAGTTGGAGCAGCAGCAGCCACAGCCACAGCCGCCAGCTCAGGTTCAGGTTTAGGTTCGGGTTTTGGGCTCGGGTTACCGCGTCCAGGAAACAATTATCAGCATGCTTGTTTTGGGGCGCTCGGGCACGGAAGCGGTAGCGTTGGCCGAGCTCCGATGGCCACCAGGTTTTATTTGCCTTCTTGTTCATATTGGAGAGCGGGAGCGAATGCGTTTTGGCCTGCGGGCGCTGCGCATGCGTTTAATTTGCTGCGACTGGCGTCGGCGAGTTCCAACTGCGGCGACTCGGGGCTGGGCTGAATTTCAGTTTCATTTTGGGACAGCGAAAATGAGCGAGAGGCGGTTGATTCAAATTAGCCACGTCTTCAAAAATATCAAGCAACAAACAATGGAATGAGCAGGCGGAGCCCCAGAGGCGTTTACCGGGCTAACTCAACCAGCCAACCAGGCCGGCCAGGCCGGCCAGCCAACCAAACGAGCCACGACTCTGCCAGTTGACCGATCTGTCCGTGTCCGTGTCCGGGCTGTCTCTCTATATGTGCATATGCGTTTCACTCGTTGATTATAGGGTCGAAATTGCCGGGTTCAACAAGATTATTAATGTGCGCCAGGTTGTTGTTGGTGGTTTTTTTTTCTTTTTTTTTTCTGTTTTTTATTGTTCACTATGCGAACAACTGGAACTTTGATAGTGGTCTGCAACCCCGTAAAACGAAACTGAAACCCCAAATAACTTTTCGAGACATGTTGCTCTTTAACATTTGTTTGTTTAACGTGCTGCAAATTAAATACCAACAACATCATTGACAACAAACAAATTAAATGGAAATGGCAATGGCTTGGGATTGGGATTGAGTGTAGGTATAGGTATAGGTATGGGTACGGGTTGGGACTGGAAGCCTGAAAAAACACCCACACACTCACGCACACACGCACATCAAAATCGAGCCGAGTGCGAAAATAATGTTATAAATATGTTGTTGTCCAGATTGGGGGCTGCGTAGGCCGGGCTCGAGCTGTCCCGGTTAGGGCTTAAAAAAAAAAACACAAAACAAACAAGCAACGAAAAAAATGTTGTCTGTTCTCGGTTTTTGAGATACATATGTTCGTTGCTGACATATCCGCAATGTGGCAGCAACATAATATAAATTGACATTGACAGTTGACATTTGTGGTACATAAATATTAGCCAGGGCTCTCTCTGGCTCTGGCATACATCAACAGCCTCAGTCTCAGAGTCAGTTTCAGTCTTAGCCGCAACATCAGCCACAACAACAACAACAACAGCAGCAGCAATCAGCAGGCGGCAACTTATAGACTGATCAGCCTCTGTTAACCCGCTCGCTTTCTTTGTTTTTGTTTTAAGCTTTTTTGTTATTTTTTTTTATTGATTTTTGTTGTTGTTTTATTTTGAGTTAATTTGTTGTTGATAGGTTGACATTTTCAATTGGGGCATGCAGCGCTGCATGAGCTGGTCAACTGGGTTGTGCATCTCGGCTTTGGTTGCATGTTTTCCACAATTCCATTGTGGCTAATTGAAAAGTTTCTGGCCAATTGTTAATTAATGAAATATAAGTAAATGGAATGACAAATTTACATGTGTTTTCTATCAACAACATTTTGAATAATTAAATTATATTTTGTCTGTCCCTAAAAGCTTTTGGCTAAAATTTTATATGCTATAAAATTACAATAGTGTATGAGAAGTTGTTGGAATAATTAAGTGCTGTATCACATTTGACTTTTAGTTGCTGATAAAAAGCAATTCTTTTAAATAATATTATAGTATAATTAGAAAGTTTTCACTATGTAGTATGTACTTTACCTAAACGTCCGATATTAACCGGACTTAATAAGGCGAGAAGGTCTCGCCAAATAACATGCATTATTATCGCATCAAATAATACGCAAAATGTTTCTCACTTTATTTTCTTTTTCGAGGCATAGTGTTTAATGGTATTTATTCTATTTAGATGCACTACATCTACTATATATACTATTTATTTATAGATAGATTTTTTCATCTACTATTTAGAAGAACACTTTAGGCGCTTCACTCGCCAGCTTGTCAGCCCGAAAAATTACATGCTATTTCTTTTCAAGCATCAATTTCGATTACTTTACTTAGATCTCTTTTGTCTATTGTTCTATTGAGATTAACGTGATCTCTTCATTATTCAAACACAAACATTTCAATTTCTAATTTATAGAGCATTGATTGGATAATTAACATAAGTAATTCCATTCATGAATTGAGTGTTCACTGTACTCCATGTCTTTAAAATGCTGTTGTTTCACCTTATCCAATATTCACATAATATCGAAACCATCTGTTGCCTACCCAGCTACGCAGTTCACATCGTGAGCTCATTAAAGACCTGCCTTTGCACTCAAATTTCAATTTTGGAGCACGAATTCTTCCCATGGCGCGGCAGATGCTGCACCTGAACTCAAACTCACGTCACTTGGCCACATAAACAATGCGAGTTTAATGCTTCCTTTTGGAGCTCAGGACCAGAGGAGAGCAGGAAGAGCCCGAATCCGAACCCAAACACGAAACAGGCAACACTTTTATTGATTCGGTAAGTAAATCAAAGCATTGCAGCGCATACTTTGAGATACCCTCGGGCTAATTAGTATGCCCGCTCATGCCTGCATATAAAGCAGCTAGCAACGATGAGGCGACCTGCATGCCAAAAGGATCCGACTGTCCCAAATGTGAAATCAAAATCAAGGTACAGCCAGTCAGGCTGTCTGCTGGTGTCGGGTCTGGTCTCCTTTGCAGACACTGTGTCTATGGCATAAATATGTTAATTGCTAGGGACCCGGGCAGCCTTATCGATGTGGCGACGCATGTAGTCCATTACTCAAACACTTTTTTGATCCTTAACCCCACCATGATATAAAAAAAACACACACACATACACACACAAGCACAAGTAGCCCGCAGCAGACGCTCTGGAACCATTCCCGAAAATCATCTTTCATGTGCCCCGCGCCGCGGGAAAACATGTGCGGCGCGAGGAGGAACGGCGGGGCGCAGTTTGTCAACGGGTCAGCAATGGAAACTCAATTTGATTTCACTTTAGATAACAATCAATCGGTTCGGTGCCTCTCCGCACAAAGATGCGCGCATGTTAACCCCAAAAAGGAAACACAGAACACAAAAATAAAAAAATATATAAATAAAAGCAAAAATAATAACAACAACAACAACGAAAAAAAAGAAACTCAACTAAAATTTATTTAAATGAGCAAAGGTTATGGTAGAGTAGTTCGCAGTGCGACACCTTGCCCCAAAGCACGCACATTGCATGCAACGCTACAGCGCACAACAACAACAGCACCAAGGAATAATAACAACAAGAATAACAATGGAACATAATGTTATAACCCATCCAGGCGGTGAAAGAGTTGAAGAGTCTGCTGCAGAGGTGTTTCTGAAATTGTCTCTGCGCCTCCGAATCGACTGGCATTTTTATGTTGTTGCTGTTGTTGTTGTTGCTTTCGTTGCTTTGTTGTTCTGTTGTTATTGTTATTTTGAACTTGTTTCGTATCGTAAATTCAATAATTTTGACATTTTATTGCATTTTTATTACGTTTGTGACATCATTAAACGTTTTTATGGCTCTTCTTTGACGCTATTTGGTGCCTGAACTTTGGCTGCGTTCTTTACAAGTAGATGTGCGGATGCTTTATAGTGCAGCGAGTACTTACGACTTGTGGGTGGCTTTGTCAAAGCTGTTGGGTAATGCAACTTTTCAAGAAAGTAATGTAACAATCATGGTTTAATTTTACTCCTTTGTATAAACTTAAGTTTTTTGATTGATATAATTTTATTGGCTAAGTGTTAAATAAAATTTTTTTTTTTAATTCTATGTAAAATATATAAGTTGTAAAATAGATAACAGATACAAAATAAGATATCTTAAAATTTTTCTTAGCCAAAGAAAGCATTTAGTTGTTGAACATCATCATTATTTTTCACACGACTTTTGTTGACTTTTCCACTAAGGCCTCTAAATACATATTTCTGTATTTGAAAATTATTTTTATTTCTCAAAAAGAGTATTATATTTTCGTTATAAATCGTTGGCCTGAACCTCTCTACTTGTTCCTGCTTTTCTGATCGTTCAACTTGCTGTTGTTGTTTGCGTTGTCAATAAAATAAAAAAAAATGTCCGTCTTTTCTCATTTGACTAGCGTGCATATTAAATGCGTGGTATGTGTGCATCTTGCGCGACCTTTTGGCCATGGCCCTTTCGCTAACAGCCATGAAATTAGATGCGGCTCTTGCAACTTGTCTGGGAGTCGAGTTGGCTTCTAGTGCGCACATGTGACCCGAAAGGGTTCTCGCCGTGCTGGGGGTCAACATTATGGCCCATTGGAAAGTAAAATTCGAAACTTAATTACCTGGCACCGGGAAGTTTCTTGTAACAAACAGCTGACAGTTGGGCTACACCCGCGCAGTTACGAGCCCGGTTAGACCGGGCTGTAATGGCTAATGGCTAATGGCTAATGGCTAATGGCTTTCAATGCTCTTCGATTTTCTCATGTGTAAAATTGCTGTAAGCCAGCTCCGATACTCAGGCATTTTTGTAGCCGTTGTGTTTTGTGTTTTGTTAATTTGTTTAATTGTCTTGAATTTTTTTTGTTGTGTGTTTTTTTTTTACTGCGCTTCATCTGCCGAGTCATGTGAATGTGAACAACTTGTGCGGTGTGTGTTGAACGCATTGAACCCCAAAATGCACGCACATCCGTCTTGCAATCCGAACCAAACATTTTTGACTTGACCTGGCCTATTGTTGGGCTGCATTAACCGACTTTGACTCGGTGCTATTCAAAATAGTTGTGCGCACCTCCTGTGGGTTCCATTGTGCCCACGTAATGGGCTTCCCAAAAAATCAGGTGTACACATTCAAAACGCTAATGAAACTTTTCAAAAGAAAACTTTTTCAACATAGTTTTTGAACGGGTTTCCGAGACGATCGTGTCCTCACGGCTGGAGACATGGCAGCGTTTGGGCCGCTTTTGTGTTGAGCTGTGAAGAGAGCAACAAAAACAGCGATTGGAACTACAAAAAGCGGCTTAAATGGCGCTCTTTTTACTTTTCGGGGGGCCTTGAACAATGGACAATAAGTCTTAACATGCAGTACAAAGCGCTCTATGAGAAACAATGCCACAAAGCAAGCTTCATTTGATATGGTAATTTACAGTGTTGGAAAACGTGTCCACGAATCGAATGGAATTTATTTTTAAGCTGTGGAAACATTTGCAGATGTTTTCATAGCTTTTCGTGTGATTTGCGCGTAAACCACTTGCGAATTACAAGATAAAATTGAAACGTATGTAAACATATATAAATCAATTGTAGTGAAACTTTTGGAAGAATAGAGAATATTATAAAAATGACAAATATACGATAGTAAGATCTATAATATATTTTCTTATAAGTTCTTTTATAGTATTAAATTACAATATATAGAAAGAGACATAAACAACTACTTTTTTCCTTTCTTTTCTTTTAAACCCAAGAAACGGGTTACCAAAATCTTAACTAGACAATGCTGCACCTGTCATAATTAAAATATAAAATATAATAATTAAATAAACATAATTATTAAATTAAATTCCCTAAAAAAAACCGTACGGTACTACAGGCAATAATATTTGTTATCAGTTTACTTATTTTTCATAGCCCACAAAAATCGTTAACATTTATTATGTACTTATTTATGCACATTTCTACCCCATATTAACGAGCCATATAGTACCTAAAACTTAACCAAACTGTTTTATTTCAATGCTAATTTATGCAGAGCTGTTGATTTGTTACTCCCCGGTTTTGTGGGTCGTACACCCCGCGTTGTTCTAATTAAACTGACACCTTTTGCAGATATATTCATTAATTTTCGAGCTTTTTATCATTTGTCAGTGAAATTGAACAAATTAATAAATTTTCTCATGTGCATGATATGCGCTAATGTGGACAGTTGAGTGAAAAATTAGACATTTGCTGCAGCCCCCCCAACCCCATACGCAACCCCTAGATATACGTGTATACCCCTATAAATATGCTAATTATGTGAGATACAGAACTAGGCTTTAATAAAAATGTTATAATAATTCACTTTGAGGAATTTATTGACCTGCTGGTCGCCTGTCAGTCTGTCCAGACTGTCCGAATTGTAACCTGAAAGGCTGCACATGCTCAATGGGCGACATGTGACGGTGACGATGATGATGATTGTGATGATGAGGACAGGACGGTGTTTACGGGGGTTAGTTTTTGGACCACAGTCCAAGACACGCAACCAGATGGAACCAAAGAACTCGGGACAGGCTGTATAAATTTAATTTAGTCGGTCGGCTGTTTGCGCCTAACAATTAAAAGGCAAACTTCAACTAGAAACAATTTTCAAGATGAATACGAGCAGATAAGAGGCGGGCCAAGGGCCAAGGGCCGAGAGCCGAGAGCCAAGAGCCGAGGGTCGCTTGGCATTTACGCATGGCATGCAGTTGACGCCCGGTTCGGTGAGGTTTTTAACTTGGGATCTGATCGGATCGGATCGGAACGGAACGGGGCGCAAACTATGCGCCGGCGTCTCTGTCGCTCGCTCAGTGACACAGCAAATGGAAATGTGGGCATGCGTGTGAGTTGTGTGTTGTGTTGTGTTCAAGTTGCCCGCCCCACCCCCGAGTACCTGGCGCAAAATGTTAATAAAAATCATTTAGACAAAAAAAAAACTAAATGAGAATGAAAAAAATAATACACCTATAAATAGGTATAAAAAAAAAAATGTCGGACAGTGTGCATTCAAATTGTGTGTGAGACCATTTCTCAGCTCGTTTCTTAAGCGTTTCAAATTTTCCGAATTACGGCCAGAAAAAAAAGAACTGTTTGGCCATGGAATATTAATTTGGGGCAGGTAAAGTTGAGAGGGTCGGTGCCTGGTCTATAGTAGCTATGCGATATGTAAATGAATTCGTTTGAACGTTAATGAGTTGAAAAACGCCTCCTGTCTTTGTTTTTTGGATTCTTCTGTCTGCCGTCCAGCGCTACTGAAATTCACTTCACTTCAATATTAATTAAAGAAAAAGATTTCGTTGTTCGTTTATTCATTTGCCCGTTTCTTATTTTTCTGCTACTCATTCGCGTCGTCAGCTTTTTATTTCCTTTAATTAATCATATGCAATTTGAGTCTGTCTCTTGGCGTCAGACTTGAAGTCCGAGTCCGAGTCGGAGTCGGAATTGGAGTCGGAGTCGGAGTCTGGGCTTTGGTCTGGGTTTGGGTTTGGGTCTGTGCCCAGGCCGTTGATCCACTTAATTATTTAGCAATTTATTCTCACAATTGTTAACAATTTTTTTCCCCAGCTTGCACGTTTTGCGTAGCTTGGTAGCTCGTTTGTTTGGTTTGTTTTTGGTTTTGTTCGGTTTTTTTTCTAAGGGTTTGGCCTTAGTTTTCGTTTGCCATTAAACTAATGAAATTAGGAGAAACTGTTTATGCTGATAAGACAAAACTATTAACGTTATTTTTTTTGCTCTTTCTCTCTCTCTCTGTTTTTCAGTCTTGGTTTATTTTTGTATTTATATGTTTTTCTTTTTGGCAATTAAACTGTAATTAATGGTTGCGCGCGCGTGTGTGTGGCATTTGGTCTGCCACGGAGTTGTTATAGAGCCTGGTGTGCGATTAATCAAGATCAATTAAAAAGAGTTCAAGTATTGAACTTAAATAGTTCCACGGGCGTGAGATAGAAATTTAGAATGTGCCGTAATCATGCAATGCACATGACGTTATAGTCTACGTAATCCACATACGCATTACGTAATTTACTGATGTTTTTCCACTTCATTAAATAGTTTTACCTTAAGTATAACACAATAGCTTGTCAATCCGCAGTTAATGATCTCACAGGAATTTATTCTCTCACAACTAAGAAACGTTTTCGTATCCCTGTAAATACCCTTCATAGACTTCTAACTATGTATTTTGATCAGTGTTTGACTGGGTTTGATAAATATTGTTTTCTATTAATTTGAAATTATTTTTTATTTTTATTCGAATTTTATTTATTTGTTTTGCTAAATCGCTAATTTAGTTTTGGATTTAAAATTTAATATGAGAGAATTTTTAACAACATTAGTTACAACAGGCCGTAAACAATATCGAAAAAGCATCCAATTTACGATACGTTTTCATTAATTTAGCAACAACAACAACAAAAAACCCGAAAATCAATCAATTTTGTATTTTATTGCTGATTGTTGTCATTGTTGTTGGCAATTTCAATTGCCATTTAATTAATTAATCGACTTTAAAATTGTCGTTTCCAAATGTTTATCACTTATTAAAAATCTATTCAAATTGAACATGAACAACGCCACAAAGAGATATACAAAAGGCAGCGTGCGACAGGCGCATAAATTGTAGCTACAAAACACTAAAATAATAAAATTTATATTGATATTTGGCAAATAAATTAACTAAAACATCGTCTCTGTCATTAGGCGGAATTTTAAGGTCGGTACAAGCACCAGTTCCAGTTTTCGGATACAGTTTCAGTTTTCAGTTCCAGTTTAGTGCTTTATTTTGGTTAACTTTTGGATGAGCTTGAACTCTCGACTTTGGAGCCCATTTCAGATGCCTGACAGTGATAAGCTGGGGGCGATGCTGATGGCGTTGGCCACACGCATTAATTTTGCGTGGATTTCATTTAAAACAACAGCAACAACAATAGCAACAACCAAAAGAAAAATGTTTTGTGCGATTGCGTTGGCTGTGCGCACAGTTGGAGCGGGGGGATCGTCGGGGATCGCCTCGTTGTTTGGGGCTGGCCGCGCTAAAAACTCGGACACGCCACATTCGCATTCACAACGGGTCTTCAAGTAGGATTTCGACTTGGAACTGCCTAACATGATGTTGTTGTTGTTGTTGCTGCTGCTGTTGTTGTTGTTGCCGCCGTTGCCGTTGCTTTTGCCGTTGCTGTTGCCGTGGTTTTTGTCTTATGAGTTTTCTGACGCACGATGACGTTTAAATTTCAAATGATTGATTCCCCGCTGGCAAAAAAAAAAACTTTGATTAAAGCCGCAGCAGCGCCGGGCACGCCCAGTTGAGTTACCGACTCGGGTTACCAAACCGAGCAGCCCATGGGCCAACTGGCTAACTGGCCAACTGGTTGTAAACTAGCCAACTGCCAGGCCTACTATTTGCGTGCTTAAATATTTTAATTAAGAAAAAAATAAATAAATAGAAAAGATCAACAACGAGCTAGCGCTCAAAATATTTTGGTTGGCTCCGCGTGTTTTAATTGCAGTTTACATGTCTATTAACAAGCCAACGAGTTGTTGTTGTTGCCGTCGTTGTTGTTGCAATTGCTGCTTGGTATTTAGTTTTTAATTGCAACTGTCAGCATATGTGGGTAGCGGTAATTGACGCGCCTCAAATAAGTTGTCAAATAGCTAAAAGTAACGCCCCTCACAGTAAGACAGACAGAGTTGGAGAGAGAGAGAGATGGAGAGCGAGAACGGGGGAGACGTGTGATAAATGCATCAATTTCTGAAATCGTTAATCAATTAATCAACAGATTGTCAACCGCATAGCAGCCTCATAAAGCGCTCAAATTACGCTCAGCTGTCGGGTGTTTTATGACAAAATACCTGAAAAATCACATGAAATGAAAAAAAGCAACAGCAAAAAATTAAACGAAATTTCTCACGTTCTCATGTTATGCGAGAACTCGTTTTGGAGAATTGCCGGAATTATGACAAAATCATTTTTATCGCTTGCAATTAATTGCATGCAAAATGAATCGTTGAATAATTGATTTGTACAGTTAAGAATTTGAAATTAAACACAAAGAAGTGAAAGTGAGAAGAACTTAAGTTGGCAACAATATGTATTAAATGGTATCTCCTTCTATTACCATTAATAATAAATTTGTTATACAATTTTTAATATTTAATAAATTAAAAATTTAAAAATTCTTTTCTTTAAATATTTATAATTATTCTGTTTTAAATTATAAATTAAAATTGTTGTGCTTAAATGCAAAATTGTTTTTTAAGTTAACCAATAAAAATTGGTAGTTAACTGGCAATTAATAATATTATGCGAGCGTGCCCATAAAAAATATATGAAATTCATATTATTAACGTTTAAAAAACACGCCGCCGTTTGTCATCAAGGCCACCTTGCAACGGCGACAACAACAGCAATAACAACAACAACAACGAGAACGACAACCGCAAAGACAACGGTTAATGGATAATGTTTTTAGGGGCTACCACAGACGCAGTTGCAGTCGCAGTCGCCGTGTCTGGTCCACGGAGGTGCCATCTGAGTCGGTCGGTCCGTTGGTCCGTTGGTCCGTCGGTCAGTCGCATCCTCACCGAAAATAATAATAATAAAAAAAGTCTCGTTCGGGTTTAGTCATTGGCTGCTGGCCACCGACTGTGGCCCCTTCCCAGCAGCAACTTCACAACTTTGCGCGCTTATCTTAATTGTTGCTCGCATATTAATTTCGTACCTGCTGTGCTGACAAGCAGCGAACCAGTCAACCAGGCCAACCAGGCCGGGCTGCCGGCCAGCCAGCCAGCCAGCCGACCAACTTGGCTAAAGCTACCGCTTCATGCGTCTGCGTCTGCGACTGCGACTGCTTTGGCAACTGGAGACGTTCGCTGGCTGCTGGTTAGCTTCGTTATCGCGTCTGTTCCCCGGTCTCCGGTCTCCAGCTGCAGCTCCAGCGCCAACTCCACCTCCAGCTGCAGCTTCAGGGCCAGCGCTGGCAGCTCTCATTGACGCGTCTCGTCGATGGCGATGTCGATGTTGATGTTGATGTCGATGTCTCGTCTGTCGTTTGTCTTTCGGTCTCATTTTATTGTTGACAAATTAATAGATTGTGCTGTCCATATTAACACGTTTACGTGTTGCGCTTCCTTCCGGCCGCGGTGCGCATTAAAATTGTATAAACTTTAGGCGCCCGCGGTCTGATTAGTATTGAAATGTGAGTGTGCCGACGGCGAATGCCAACGAATGCATTTTATGGCACTCACAATTTATTCATAAGCTGATTTTAATTAACACAAGCCGACTGCACCGAATGTGTGTGTGCGTGTGTGTGTGTGTGTGTGTGTGTGTGATAAGCGCTTGAGTTAAGAGGCAAGCGCCAAGTTAACCGGAAGCTGGTACGTGTTGACATTGGGAGGCTGTGGCGGCCACTAAAAACTGCAGCTTGCAGCTTGCTGCATGTCGCCTGCCCCATGTTTCATGCCGCTTGCCGCTTGGCAGTAGCAACTGCTGGGCATCAGATAAGCGTCTCTTAATGATTGATTACGACCGGACAGATAAGCGCGTTGATTGCTAAACAGGCCACAAAGTTAAATACGTGAAAGTTAACGTCGATTTATCGTTTACTTATCCCCACAGACAAAACAACAACAACAACAACAACTGATACTGCTGATGAGAGAGTTGGCCTAATGAATTTCTTATGGGCCACAAGAGAGAAGCGTGTGAGGAGCATTTGGCAGGTGAATAATCAAGTTGGCGAGTTGGCCAGCTATAAATAAGCTTTAAAGGAGCTTTTTAATATAAAAACAATAAAAAACATATATATGGTAAATTTTTGTTTAAAAACAATATTTTCAGTTAGAAAATTATAATTTTAACGGCAGTGTACCAGATTGTACCAGGAAATAGGAAATAACAATATCCATATATACAAAAAATTTCCCAACATAATTTTTGGGCATTTCTCATGCTCAGGCAAGATGCCGCCTATCATCATTCATATGATATGTAGATAATAGGTATTCGTTGCATCAACAACATCAACTGCAGCAACAGCAGCAACAGCAACAACAACAGTTTATCTGCTCTAACCTTCAACCTTTCGCTGAAGCTCAGCAATCAGCCATCAACAACATACTGGCTGGCAGCATTGCAGCCGCCCCCGCTGCCCGCTGCCCGCTGCCCGCTTGGCCCTTCACTCAGCTGTTCAACACCTTGGCTGCTGCAGCTGCCTGTGTGGAACTGGGCAACTAACTAGAGAGACAGGCCGCCAAGAGTGTAGACAACTTAAATCAAAGTGCTAATTTTAAAATAACAACCCTGAAGACAGCCTAAACACACAGGCACAGGCACAACAACAACAACGGCAAAATCATATTGGAAAAACGTTTACGCGAAACTGCTTAACTGCTTAACTAGCTGGCAACAACAACAACAGCAACAACAACAGCAACAACAAAGACAGCCCCACAATTGAAAAGACAAGATGAACGGCACGAAACAGGATGTTGGAACGTGGAGTTCGAAATTTGCAAAAAAGAAAATACAAAAACGAAAATGAAAAAGAAAAAATACAAAACGGCGCTGGGAAGAGAGCTCTTTAAGTCGGCTGCCGCGTCTTTTGGCTCTGCTGCATCGGGTCTTCGGTGGGTCTACGGCCGACTTTGAGTTATCGCACAGATATTAATTTGAGCTGCCGCTGATGGTTGCGAGGGTCTCTCCCGGCTCCCAAAAATGTATCTTCGCACATTCACAGCTCGTTCGTACATTCTAATTGACGAAATATCAGTAAGACAGACAAGTGAGCAAGATCTCCATCCCGGTCTCGATCGCGCACCCCTTCGTCGCCCGGCCAGCGCTACGTAATTGTTTTGCACATATTTCTGAAACACCAAAGCTGCCATTTGCCCATTGCCGGCGTTGTTGGTCGGTTGCCCTCCACACGATGGCTGCCTGCTCCTCTGATTCCTTGGTATGCGCTTCGTTCTTAGAAAATTGCCGTCCTCATTGAAATGAAATGACGCTCGGGATCGTTGCGAACTGAAGGAAGGAGAGATGGCGGCAGCAAAAAAAAAAAAAACCCACATTCGTAACGATTTTCGGTGATTTTAGCATTGAAATATTTCACGTTGTCCGGTGCGAAAAATGCCAGAGCCGGGTTATTTTTTATATAAACAATAAAAGGCATATTTGTTTGCGCGGACGTCGTGGCCGTGGAGTCGGGGCACTTGATTTATTATTGGGTAACAATTCATATGCCTTTATTGATATTTTTCAATTCCTGTACGTCGCTGCGCGTGTGAGACACAATAAATTTTGAAATAAATTGGATTTCGCAGTTTTAATCAGCAAAAGGGCAGCGCCTGATGAGACACCCGGCAAAAGGATAAAAACGACGACAACAACAATAACAACAACAGCTAATAAAAAAGCAACTGGCCTCAGACCTTCGGATCTCAGAGTCCAGACTCCAGTCTCGCTGCGTAACGTTGACGCCATAGCGTTGACAGGCAGGGATCGGGATCGGGATCGGGTTAGGGCTAGGGATCGGGCATGGAGCTGCAGCTGAAGTTGAAGCTGGACACGTCGCCTAGGCATGCCGAGCCACTTAAGTGTTGGCGAAAAAATAAAATACCAGCAAAGCAAATTTAAGCTTTCACAGGTCGAACTGAAAATACTCTCAAATATGTTTTAGCTTTACTAAAATAAACAAATTTTGGTTTTAAAAAATACTTGAAGATTTGCCTTCTAATCCTAAAACAAAGTTGTTATTTTTATATTTTAAAAATATTTTTCAAAACATGAATATATTTTTTCAGTTTTAAAGAATTTTTCCAAGATATAATTTTATATTATAAAAATTTCTTAAATAATATATCATCAGAAAAAAAACACAAAATAATTTAAATACAATATTATAGATTGAAATATAGGATAAACACAAACATACTATGTACATATTATACTATTTTCTTTATTACGCTGAAATTGTCAATTTAATGCAGTTTTTATTGATTCAAGTTTCACATTTCAAGGCAACAAATAAAAATTGCATTTTTAATTAATTGTGAAACGTGACAAACTGCATTACAAATTTATTATACCCAGTATATATATGTATATACATATATGTATATATATATATATATATATCAAAAAGTGCGTTTGGCGTTGTCTTCACACTAAACCAGGGACAGTGCCAGGGCCGTGGGTTTTTGGTGCAAGCCAAAGTGTAAAAATATGCTGCCAATGTTGCAATTTATTTATTTATTTTTCTTCATTTTTTTTATACACGTTTCACTGTTCACTCTTGTTGTTGTTGTTGCTGCTGCCGCTGCTGCTGTGTCTGGTTGAGCACAAAAATGTACAAGCAACACGAAGCAGCCCAATGGACGCTGGCGGAGAGCTACGTGTGCACATTGTTTATTTCACACACTTATTGGCCCGCAGGCGCTACTGTGTGCTCCTCGGCTCCCTCTCAGCTCCGGCAATTGGCCAGCTCGCCAGCTCTGCAGCTCCTAACTCCATCTTCAGCACGGCCTGCAATTGGCTTGTCTTGTCTTGTCGTACGTTTTCCAGCTAAGATTGGCGACGCCATGTAGTTAACGCGTTCGCACTTTTTTTTTCCACACTCCCTGGCCGGGCCCGGTCTGGTTAGGTCTCGTCTGGCTTGGCCGGGCCTGGCCTGGCCTGGCCTGGACCATGGGCTCGTGTCCACTCCATTGAGTTTTCATGCCACGCAAACGCAACGCAGCGAAATTGGCTAAAAATGACACTCGTTTTCACTGCCGCATTGAACGGGGAGATCGCAGCAACGGGCTGCGGGGGCAAGGGAGACAGAAGCTGCTGCTTATGCATATACAAGTACAATATATATATATATAAATATTCGTGCATACTATATAGATTGAGGTGGGCTTGGGCATGATTTCTGATTGGCCATAAACACACAAAAGTATTGAGTTTTATCAGCTGCGGGCTATATGGGTAGCTGGATCGGGCGACTCCCTCCCCGTGCAGCTACCCACTTTCTTACTCCTTCCTCCCTCCCCGCCTGCAGTCGGGACAGAGTCGAAAATTGCTTTTGATAACCGGGCGCGGATTGAAGACTGAAAAGTGGTTTTTAGCTTGCGGTTCACATTTGACAAAGCAATTGATGAGCCTCTTAAATTGGCAAAGGTTTTAGCCAGAGCCGCAGATAAATTCATGTGCTACATGCATAAATATTTAATAGCAAATCATGTGGCAATTATAATGGCATTCCAGCAGTGTTTGACATCTAATCAACGACAACCATTTTGATAGCTGACACTTAAATGGAGCCGTGCTTAAAATATGGCTAGCAAATATCCATTATCATATGAAGACTATGTGCTAAATGGAACATTTAAAAATTCTCTTGGGCTGAGGAAGAGTTCTTCAGGGAATCAACTGAGGATCAGGGTAGGTTTATAATTTGTAGACTTTAAATTAAAACTAAACCGTATATACAATACATCAATTGGTAAACGTAAAAATAATAATCCAGCTGGAAAGAAGTATTTCCTTACGTAATCAAAGACTGAAATAAGTAAATCACTTTAACTGGAGCTTGAATTTCTTAAAGAATTTTTAAATTAAGTACAAGTTTGAGTAAACAATTTGCCTATTTGAAAATGGAGAAAGGTTCGTTCAACATGCGATATTTGGTAATTATTATTTTATCTTAACAAGTTAGACTAAAAACTAGTGTACCATTATGTAATTGTAAAATTTAAGAATTCAGAAAAATAATATATATATTAAGTAAGCAAAAGATGGCAAGAAGAATCAACACATAAGCATCTATGCTCACTAATATATTATTAATTGTTCATATGTTTTTTTTTTATGCAGGAGTTTGTGAGAAGTCTCAAGCAACATATTGGTCTTTTCCTATCTCTCTCTCATTCTGTTCATTACTCCCTTATCCTAGTATAGCCACGCTCAATCTCGCCCTCTGCGAAGCTTAAGTTTTTACTTAATTTACATATTATGCACGCTTGCCTCTGAAACCCGCAATTAAGTGGAAATTCTATTATGGCTTCATTCAAAGTTTCGTTATCAGCAGTTAGCTTGACTAACAGCAAAAACATGACAGTTTTTCCCAGTGTCCGGCAGAGTTGGAAAAACAAGCGGCCTTTTCCATTGGCCAACACCATCGATTTATGGCGTGTGTTGTTTCCTTTCAACGGATTGGGATCTTGAGCTCAACCCCTTTAGTCGGGTTCGGGCCAGGCAGGCATTTATGAGTAGTTAGCAATTTCGGTGGCAGGGATTAAGATTAAAACTGGGTGCTACATCAAATGGGTGTGAAAAACGCAAATTACAAAGAATTTCGAGTTGGATGAGGCGAGCAAACGGATCGTTGGCCCTGCAGCCAACAGCAACAATAACAAGAACAGCAACAACAACAACAACAACAACAGGAAACTGGCCACATAGTTGAAGCCGTCTGACTGAAGGCCTGACAGATAGACAGACGGACGAGTCGACTAACTAACTAAGGGCGTGTCAGGCAAGTCGAGTCGTCAGTCGTGTAACTTTGAAATATGTTGAACGCGCTGCGATAACTGGCCAGGTAACACTGGGCCCTGTTAACTGCAGCAGCTAGCAACTGCTGCAACTGCTGCAACTGGTAACTGGCAACTTGCAACTTGCAACTTGCAACTGCGGCAACTGCTGCCAGTTGGCTGCGCTTGGTTCCTTGGGCAAAATGCATATGCATATTTTATGCCATTTAAGCGGCATTTATGCAGCTTCGCGTGTTGACAAAAGTTGTTGGCTGCTCGTAACTCAATCTCAATATTTCAGGCAACCGAATCGAGCCAACGTTACATTAAAACGTGACTTTGACAGTAGCAGTTTGGCTTGACAACAACAACAACAACAACAACAACAACAACAACAACAACAACAACAACAACGAGAACAACATCCTAAGCGTACGTGAGCCAACACATAGACTGAGTGAATGTAAATGCATTGAAGCATCTCCCATTCCATTCCGCTCCATTCCAGGCATTCAGTCAGTCCGCCAGTCATCGAAGCTTGTGTGACATTCGTTAAGCAAAATATGTGCCATGGATTGGGAGTCTGCTGGCAGCGGGCTGGCGAGGGGAGGCTGTGCCGCAGACTTGTTGCCTGATCTATTGGTTTTTGCGTGGCAGCCGTTTTACACAAACAAAAACCGCAACATATTTTCGTGGCCCGGTGCACGGCCTATGGGCCCCCGTCTGTTGGCTGATTGCATGCATATTAGCCATAGCCATCAGGCGGAGACAGCGTTCTAAACAGAATCCTCTCCTTGCCGTTCAGCATATACTTGCTACCCTTTTGTTGTTGGCCTGACCGTGGCAAGAACAAGACACGATTTTTAAAACGAAATCCATGTTTTGCGCTTTAGTTACCGAGAGGATTACCGAGTGGATCGCACTTTTTTTTTTCATTTTGTTTGTATTTTCTTCGTCTTTTATTTAAGAGTGCCTCCACTTCATTGACTTGTCGAGCCTCGTCGAGCTGCTTAGCGTTATTTATAAAACATGTTCGAAATGCAAAGTATGCGACACGACGAAGCCTCCAATGCCCTTTACACAAGTGCCGCATAGCACAGATTGTTGACAGATTATTCCATTTTTTCTTCCTCAATTTTTTGTTGTTGTGCTTGTTGTTGCTTTTCCCCATTTTCTTTTATCTCTTGACTTATAAGTTGCATTCTTAATTAGCCCTAATGCAGGCCGTTGCAGCAAAAGGCAGCTACAATTTTGACAAATTTCATCCAATTTTCCAAAAGCGGATGCTCGTGAATTCTTGTTAATGTCATAAAGGCAAATATTTAATTAATATTTCCAAGAGTATTTTTATGTTTGTGTTATATGCAAATTATCGTCTGATTGCGATTGTCGAATTACGATTAAAGCACATTATTTTAAGCATTTTTTTTTAATGTTTATGATTCACGTTAAGAATTGCGATTTTTTTGGAATTAACATTTAATATTTCAACATAGTCAAAGGTCTTTGAAGGCAGTATCATTTTTTAAATTAAATTATATTATTATCCCAAAGTTTTAAATTAATCTAAAGCATTTATTTGGCGACTAAATAAATAGATAAATTAATATATTACATTTAAGTTCGATGTTGTTTTATTTAGTACCTTTTATATATTAATAATTTTTTTGTATTTATATTTAATTTAGCAATTATATAAAATTAATGTTACTTAAAGTTGTTAAAACAAACCTTTTTACATCAGAGGAAAACAGTTTATGGATCTCTTAAATAGTTATACTTTCCACAGGCACACACAGTCGCACACACACACAACCCCATCGATTTCCAGCTCTCAACTAGATCTTTTGGCAAGTCGAACTTAGGACCGCAATCGCTGGCTTCGATCCGCATGGTAAACCCTTCATTAAAAGACAATTGTACGTTTTGAATTATAGCCACCCGAGGGTCCACCGCCTGTTAATCGTTGCCAACATAACAATCTCATCGTTGTACCCAGCCAATGCTGAAGGGCATAGCTGCTAAGCAATAGCTAAGCCAGCCAGTGGATGGCAGCTACACAATTTTGCATATGTTTTGGGCTCATAATCCTTTGGCTACTTCAGGAACAATACAATGGTAGTTCCGCTGTTTGTTTGTAGCTGCCTTTCGGCCCCCTCTCGGCTGCCCCTCGTCCCCGTTGCGGACTGTCAATGTGCGTAACAATTAAATCGTGTAGCTTCTTCGTTCGTTTTTGTCTGTGCTGGGCACACACACAATTTGCAAATGATCGGAGGAGGCAATGCTGAGGCGGCCATTTAGCTGGATGCCCCATTGCGTGGCCATGCACCTAACTTCATCACGATCCGCGACATGAAAATAGTTGCACTCCGCACTGGCTAACAGGCGGCCAGAGCGCCGGCAACGACCACAGAGTGGGAAGCGTCACATCACGAAGTCGACGCCAACGCCACCGCCACCGCCACCAGGTTCAACTGGCTGCCGATGCAGTGAGTCGACCGCTGGCCATGCGGACTGTGAGTCGCTTTGCATATTTAGCAACACATTCCCGATGGTCGTAACGAAAAACGGTTTCATTGTTGCCGACGCCGCCGACAACAACATAAAAGCCTGCGCTCCTTTAGCTGGCCAGGCCAACAACAAGCCACACACACACACAGGCAAACAGTTAATAACAAGTTAGAATGCTCTAGTCGAGTGTTAACGACTGGCAGATACCCTGTGTGCGAGCTTAAAGTGCAAACATAGCTGTGCTGCCAAACAATAGATGGCGCTAGCAGCAGTTTATGTAATGTAATCTTTATATAGTAGATAAAGTAGTAATGAGAGCGAGGAAAAGGAAGCAAAATATATTTAAAAAAAACGTTGCTTAGTTCCCACTTGGCTACGCTCTAAAACAACATGACTTCGCTTTTAAATCTTATTAATAATTAACTTTATTTAAATATTAAAAGATCTCACAATTTACATTTGCACAATTTTGTATTACACTTTCCTATGAAACAATTAAATGTCTACAGGGTATAACAATTGGCACACACAGCGAGAGAACAGAGCCCAAACGAGACCAGAGACCGTAGACCGTAGACCGAAGACCAGCGACCAGACCGGGCCGAGACCAACCGACAAGAAAATAAGTTGAATAAAATTATTGTGAACACGTCTCGTTGATTTATTGTGAAATCGCGCATGAGTAATGATCGCATATTTGGGTATACTTGTTGCTTGTTGGTGGTGCTGCCGCTGCCGCTGCTGCTGCTGGTGGTGGCGGTGGTGCTGCTGCTGCTGCTGTTGGAGAGAAGGTCGATCGATTGGTCGGTCCTCGCCAGCACTGGGTCCAGCGATTGGGTACAGTTTTTGGTTATTGCTCATTTTCGTATCGATCGCAGAGCTCGGTGTTTACATTTGCCGGTCTCCTATTGTTGCTCTAAATGGCAGCGAATGAGTCGAAACTTTTTCCTCTTGTTTCTTGTTCTTCGGTATTATAATCCAAAAACAGCACCGACACACAGCACAAGCACAGCGCAGGAGGCAGCGGCGGACATTCGGCCAAAAGAGGCTGCCCTGGCATAATAAAACATGATGATGGGCCACTTGCTGGCTGTGGCTGGCTGGCTGCGACGCGGCCCGGGTCGTCTGGGCTCGCTTTTGGGCTCGCTGGTTATCTAATCGGCTTTTATAATTGGGAACCAACGAGGCGCAGATTCAGCGCGATCATTGTGTAACAATTAAGGTAAAGAATCAACACTAGACAACAACAAACGCAATGAACATAAGTAGCCGCAATGTTTGGCATACTCTACCTGTCCAGAGCGTAAAAAGGAAGAGCCAATCGGAAAGGTAAAAATCATGAATTTGCTAAATCTAAAATTAATATGCTCCAACAGGTCTCAACTTTGGGTACCCAACAATCGTTTCTAAGTATATAAAACACTTGGAAATCATTTATGTATATATTAGTTTATTTCTCAAATAGTATGCATTTTTTATCAATAAGTCTTATATTCTTGTGATATGTAGTCAATAGATTTGTTAGAATTCGATTCTGAAATTCATAGTACAATTGTACAAAACTTGTTTAAATCTATCCAGCTAAACTGACTCAGTTCAAGCCCATTGCAACTTCGTTCGTGCGAACCAAATAATCTCTTCTATGTAAGTACAAACCGAAAATCCTGCGAAATGTTCAAGGTTTCCTGATAAAAGTAGCAATAGTGTTGCAGAAATTATACTTTTACCTGAACCCTTACTGGGAAAATGCACCGTTGAGCGTGACGAATAGAGTTGGCCACAGAAAAGACCACAACATTACAAATCCTACATAATGATAAAATACCAAAAATTCCTGAAACAGTTTGCTTTCCAATATATTTTTTTAAACTTTTATATAAGTTGGAATAACATGATAAAATACTAAATACTATTAACACAAATAAGAAAAATAAAAGTAGAAAGAAGTAAGTCAAAATGTATTTAAATACGTTCCGATTTTCTGAAAGTAATATATGAGTGTTTCCACCTCTGTACATTATTCATCGTCCACAGAGAAGCGAAGATTTGGCGTCGTCTTTGTTGCATAGTGATAACGCTGAGAGCTGTTGAGGGCCAAAATGGTAAAAGTATCTTACAGTACGCAGTTGTAGGCTTCGAAAATTGATGATCGCGTGCCAAATGTGCATGTTTATAAACATATTTTTCTCGTACTTGCTCGCGCTCTCTCTTGCCTCCGCGCTCTGTCGGCCTGTCTCTGTCTAGCAGTCAGAGGCTGAGTGTGTATGGCATGTCTGTCCGTTGGGATGATCTTGCATTTGATCAGTCGCTTTGTTGATTGCTTGAAACTTGTGTCCATGCAATAAAACACTCAAAATGCCAACTTTATTTTGGGTCAAAGCCGGCCAGACACGCAACG
Source organism: Drosophila colorata (assembly GCA_035041545.1). Classification (NCBI taxonomy): domain Eukaryota; kingdom Metazoa; phylum Arthropoda; class Insecta; order Diptera; family Drosophilidae; genus Drosophila; species Drosophila colorata. The sequence goes on along the minus strand of JAWNLD010000564.1, from coordinate 14,242,652 downwards.
TTGCCTGCCTGGGACTCTGAAAACACTGCGGAGACTCTCAGATAAACTTTGGGCTGCCCCGCGTCGTCGCACCAACTGCGGGCCACAAACGCTGTGAGCCAATTTTGCGTTGCGTTTGACCTTTTTCGAGGCGAATCAAGAAGCATTTATATAAACTACATAAATACTTTATATAATTCTCTCAGAAAACTCTAAAAACCTGTAGAAAATGGGTTATAGCGTATAAAAATTCCAATGCCCGAACCGGGGGCGACTACCAACTGTGCATTTGGCGGAACTTTGCGCCACATGCGTCGCATATCTTTGACACAATCCGTGGCGCCCACCCGTTGTGCTCTCGAGGGCAACCTTTTCACTCGCTATCCAATCCCTCCACGCCCCATCTCTTTTCCAAACTAAACTCGCGATCGCTTCTCAAATTAAATTAATTCATAATGAACGAAATTATTAGAACCAACTTTTGTCCAGCAGTGTCAATGGACTGGCCACAGCCACAAGAACGCCAGCTCCACGACTCTGAGAATCTAAAAACTACACAATTCCAAATGCTTCGGCTCTTTACAAGGGCGTTACCAAGTTGTTAGAGACCAGAAACCCGCCCGTTGCCGTCCGACTGGATTAATGGCCGCGCTGACAGTGAAAATCCTGCGGTTATAACTTTTATAGCCCTTCGTCTCCACTTGGAAATGGCTGCTGCAGCAATTAGAGTGTGCCGCTTGGGCAAGGGCAAAGACAATCTAAATTTATATTGCGTTTGGTAAGGGTTTACAGTACTACACATTCGTCTCGTTCGCTGGGATCATAAGAGATTTTTCCTAGGAATTTCGTCAGGCCTCCGAGATGGAGGGTTACGGCCGCTCGTCAGAGCCGCGGCTCATTAGTTTCAACCGCTGTGCGTGGGTTGAAGCCCTTCGGGAATTGGTGTGCAACAGCTCCGGGATAAGCTGTTAGCTGAAGATCAAAACTGGAGGGCTACTGAGCAGCATCAACGCTCGATTGTCTAGAGGTTGACCAGTCCTAATTACAGGCGAGAATAAAATGGGAGATCAGTTGAGCGTCTTCTTACCAAGAAGTGATTTATGCCAAATTCTGAGCTAAAATCAACAAACAGTTTGTGCGGGCATTTAAGAATGGAATCGAAGACAATAATAGATAATAGAACAATAAAATATATTATAGTGGAATAAAAGAGAATATACTAGATTATTATTATGTAAAACAACTGAATATGATACGATAATATATATTTTTCTTTATTAAAAATTCTATTAATATTTGTTTTATATTCCTTTTCAGACTATAATTTTCCACAAAATGCGTGAAGCATTAAGAAGAACATTAAAAGAACATCTATTCGTGATCAGAGGGACGAGCTGAGTAAGTCTGTGTGTCTGTCCGTCTGTTTCCATTTTTTAAATGTCTGCAAGGGAATTTTATCTCAGCACACCCAAAATTATTAGTTGTTGCTTTTTAATTGGAAGAATCACCTCATATTCTACCCAAAAACTTGATTTTGGAATATTGGTTATGTTATTATGCTATATTTTATACTAGTATAGAAAGCTCTTTTTAGTCTAGTTACAGGTGCATAATTGAACCTTTCTTAAGTTCTTTCTTTCGAAATTAGATAATTTATAGCATTGGTAGAAATTCCCATTATAAAATTCTTATGTGTCAATTAAGAATACATTTGCTAAGCGCGAAGCGCGCTCGTCATTCGTTCATTCATTCATTCACTTTCGACAGCAACTTTCCGAGCTGTGAGAGAAATTCGATCACTTCCTCTGCTCGTTGATAATGGAACTGATTTCAACACACAAAACTCGCTGTCGTTGAACTCAGACGCCGTTGCCGTTGCTGCTGCTGCTGCTGCTGAAGTCATCGCTGGCTTTCCTAGAATGCCCACCAGAGACGCCAACACAAGATACGCTCGAAGACTGGGAGACTGAGAAACTAATGCCACATACATGAACATCAGCACATGCACGGGAAGCCGCAATATTTTCAGCTCAAATATGATTAATTTTTGGGGTTTCGCTGCAGACGTGGTGCCTGTCTATAAGTCATGCCTTTTGCAATTGGCTTGGAACACGTGTTTGCCCAACTGCCCCTCCCTCTCTCGCTCGCACTCTCTCTCTCTCTCTCTCTCTCTCTCTCTCTCCTCTATGCGCTGGCATTCTCCAAATCGCAGCTTTCACTCATGCGTGGAACGGTTCTGGTCGGGACTAGGGGAAATGCGCATGCGCAAACGCAAATGTTGCATGGCCAAGTTGGGAGCTGGAGACTCGACAGCAGACAGGGAATAGCAAACAACCAGCAACAACAAGCCATGAACAGCAAGAACAACAACAACAACAACAACTACATGACATAGTGCCTGTCGTCTCATTAGGATTAGACCCACGTTATTTAATTGCATGTTAGGGATTCCAGCTTATTTATAATGAGTTAGTTAAATACACACGCACTGGAACTGCGACTGGAAGCATTGGCATTGGTGCGAGAGACCTGGCACTGGGGACTGGAACCTTTAGTGGACTGGTTGCAGGCGTTGCCGCTGTCTGCCGTCCCCTGCCAGGGAGCAAATGATTAATGAGCAGAGCGCGCGTTAGGCGGGTCCATTGCAAGCTACCTCGCTCGCTCGCTCGCTCCCTCTCTCCAGCTCCCTCTCTCTTGTTCGCTTGCATAGGAGTTCGCATCTGTGTGTTGGTTTTTCGTGAATTTATTTACAAATAAAATTATAGCTTCGCCTTTGCGTAGCCAACTGGCAAGACAACAACAACTGCAGCAACAACAACAGCAGCAACAGCAACAGCAACAACTTTGCTGGCCATTTAAACACCCCATAAACAATTTGCCATAATTTCGAGCAGCGTCAACGTCCACGACGACGTCGTCGTCGGCGCTCCCTCATTACAAAATGACGGCAAATTGCAATTTTCGTTGAACGTTGAGTGGAGCCCGCATGCCAGTAGCAGCGTCTCAGTAGCTGATCCCAGTTGCAGTCGCCGGCCAGGCCCAGTTGCCCACGAAACGACGCTGTGACAATCAACGCGCACGTCCCGCCAGATGATGTGATGTGATCTGATGTGATGAGTGCGTCTATCATATCGTCAATGTGCGCCGTCGTCGTCGTCATCGTCGTCGTCGTCGTCGTCGTCACTGTCAACAACAACATCATCATGCAGTCGCTGCTAGTCTCCTTGATCTTGATCAGCCAAGATGCAGCGCCTGCAACTGAAGCTGAACCTGAACCTGAGGCGGAGGCGGAGGCTGGCGATGGGGCAGCGGCTCATCATCGTCGTCATCGAAATTGTCATGTCACGAAAGTTGGCTCCCAGCTGCTAAAAACTGCTAAAGCTGCTGCTGTTGTTGTTATTGTTGTAGTTGCTGTTGCTGCGGTTACCAACGGCAACAGGCGGCGGCGTCTCCTCTTGTGGCATTTGCGGCAACCAGTGGAGCCTCAAAACTTTGTCATCAAGTGTGCGCCATGCATCGCAATTAAGCATTTTATTAACCGATATCCACTTCAGCCGAAGAGCGTGTCAAGGCAGCAAAAATTTATACAAATAGTTAAATGACCAGTGCGACAATTTGTTCAAATTGTGAATACACTGAGCGAAACGTGTCCAACTAAAACCTTACCGAAAAGCTAGTTTTTGTCTTGCAACAGCATTTAATTGATAAAAAAAAAAAATACTTTGCTGAATTTATAACAGTATGAAATTGTTTTAACTTTATTTGATTATATTATATCTGAATAAAATAAAATAAATAAATAATATAAATCATTTTTACAAATTTTACATAGTTCAGATATGTCTACCTCTGCATAAAGTCTATACTTAAATCTTTATTTAATTTCAAAATTGAAGACAAAATCAAAATCATTTTGTTTATTCCTTATTAAAATATCTTTTCTATATACAAAATGTGGGCTTATTAAGCTACCAGAGTGTATTTAATATTCGTTGATTTGCTGTGCTTTTGGCTCACTTGTTGTAATTGTTGCGGCAACTGTTGATATTGCTGCTGGTCTTGAGATTTTGTGGCTTAAATGCCTTTTAAATGCAGCTCCCCACGGGAATATGCCGCCGCCAGTCTGACTGACTGCCGGTTGTTGTTGTTGTTGCTGTTGTTGCTGCTGTTGTGGCTGTTGTTGTTGCTGCTGCTGTTGACATTGTGATCAACGATAGCGGCCTGACAACTGATGGCAATCACTTGTCGCGCTTCAGATCATCCGCCTGTTGCCTGTTGCCGCTGCCTGCCGCTTGCCGCTTGCCGCTTACCGCCTGCTGCCTGCTGCCAGTTGAATGTTGAATGTTTGATATTGAATGTTTGTTGTTGAATGTTGCCCATGGCTTGACACAGATTTGTTGGCCAAAGTTGGCGACAACGTCGTCGCCTTTTTAGGCCCAGGCGTCTAAGTTGCAGGCAACTTGTTGCCTGTTTGCCTGCCTGCCCCTTTTTGTCGCCAATTGACAATTGACGCAACATCAAAACTGTCTAATTAAAAACATTGCCAGCAATGCGTAACTGAAATCGATGAGCGGCGAACGCCGACAAAGCATTTGACTTTATGACATTTGAAATGAGCGAAAGAGAGGCATAGAGTGGGAGCGAACATGGCGAAATGAGCGAGACAGCTGCAGCATGCGGCTATTTATTTTGTAATTTTTCTCAGCATTCTGTCTTTTTTTTTATTTTTTTCTTCTGTGCTGTTCTGTTGCTGTGCTGGCTAAATTATGGACTCTCGTAGCCAGGCTAAAAAAACAACAATGATTCGTATAAATTGGAAACATTAAAAAAGCAATCAAAAATGTTCGGGCCAAGGCAACAACACACAACCGCACACAACCACATAGCCACAATACAAAAGAGATGCGGTCCGGTCCCGGGTCAGTTTAACCTGCGCTGGCGTGTTAACCTGCTGCTGCCTCTCCACGCAACAGTTGAAATTTTAGATACGAGTCGCCGAGATGGCCATGCAGCTTCACACGATCGTAGCCGGGCGGGGGGACAGGCGGTAGGGGTAAGGGTACTCGATTGAACGGCGATCGAGATCGGGGTTCGAGGAGTTCGAGTCGCAAGATCTTGAGTCTAGGCTGGGGGCAACTATGCTGCAACCTCACTCAAACTGAGCTGCGGCGCGTTGACTGACTGATATGAGGCAACAATAACAACATCAGCAACAACAATAACATTTCACATCAACAGCAACAGCAACAACAACAACAACAACAACAGCCCGTCGATTGTTAATCAGTTAGATATAAAACAAAATACAGCAAAAGAATCAAACTCGAATCTCTGCGCGTATCTACGACATGTTAATGATGTTTCTTCTTATTTTTGTGCGTTTGTGTGTGTTTTTTTATTTTCTTTTTTTTTGGTGTTAGATAAAAACGAGTGAAAAAAGAGAATCAAACAAAAAGAATGTTTAAGAAAACGTTTGGCCCACGTTTCCTAGAAGTCCGACACCAGCTCAGCGCGCTCTATTGATGTTATTTATGTGAAATGTCTGTGAAATTATTACCCTTTTTTTTTGGGCCAGAAATTTATTTGATTCGACTGTGTTTTACTCGCTTTTAATTAGCAGTCGAAACAAAAAGTTCACAATCCTAAACAGACAGAGCGCGACAGAGACAGCTAAAGAGGGAGAGAGAGAGAGCGAGAGAGGGGGCTGATCGTGAAGAACAAACATGGTAATTTAATCTGCGATTCGTTATTTTGATTTCGATCTTGATTCACTTTGGGCACTCATCAAGTAGTGTCTATGAAACTTTAAAAAGTGATTTCGTTTCTTGATCGTTTCGGTATTTTTTTATCAAATTTTTTCATTTTTCTTTTCGGTCTTTGCCTTATCGATCGTTAACAGTTTTGACGCTGTTTTGTTTACTTTTGATTGCATTTAGTTGCAAATTGATGACATATTAGTGAGATATAGTGCACTTTAAGAATTGGGGCCGCTCATTATTTAAGATCGTGGGTTGATTAGTTGCCCCGATGATTAGCTTCAAGCTGGTCTGTTTGGGTATTTGGGTCAAGCTTGGGTCACATATATTTATTCAACTGAAACGATGCATTTGAGTTTGTTGTGGCTTATGTTGGGCTAGTGTTAAATTGCGTGTAATTATTTATGTTATTTTAGTTCAAAATTTGGTGGGTGATTGATTAGCAAAATATTTAAGCATATGTGTGTTTAATTAATTCACTTTGTTAATTAATTCAAACATTTCTTGATGACTGTATCTAGTATATTATATTAAGCTTTCATTTTGGAATTATATAATATAGCAATATATTGTATATACCTACATTTATATAGGTTGTTTAATATAAATATAACTCTTTTCTTCTCTATTCTAGACAGGTAATGTGTAAGGCAAATGGGTGAAAAGGGTATAATGTTTTTGTGCAAATGTATGCAACAGTTAGAAGGCGGCATCTCCGAGCCCATAAAGTATATATATTCATGATCAGGACGACTAGCCATGTCCGTCTGTCTCTCTGTCCGTCTGTCTGTAAAGAAAGCTCTCTTTCTTCGCTCGAACCCCTTTCTCTCTTCCCCCTCACTATCTCCCCTCTCTGGAAATCTGAAAATATTCCCTTATAAGTTTTTGTTTAGAAGATTTACTGGTCAAATGCAAAAACGCCCTACTATGCGATTTTCAAGAGTTCATATAAGGTTTATATGTTATGCAATTATTTTTAGTTAAGTGCTTAGAGTGTTATATAGTGCTTTATCTCTCTATAATTTTTTTTGCGTTGGCTTTTATTGACTGACATTTCCAGTCTCGCTCTCTCTCCCTCTCTATCTCTCCATCTCTCTCTCTCTCTCTCTCTCTATCTTCCCCCTCTATCTCTCTCTCCATCGCTCTCTTCCTCTTTCTCTCTTTCCATCACTCTCTCTCTCTCTCCATCTCTCTATCTCTACTTCTCTCCCCCACTTTCTCTCTCCCTCTCTCTCTCCCTATCTCTCTCTTGAGTATATATATTCTTGGTCAGCATCACTAGCCGAGTCGATTTAGCCATGTCCGTCTGCCTCATTGTCCGTCCGTCCGTATGGAGTTAATTAAAATTCCAAAAGCAGCCGTTAAGTAAAGTGCCCAGCAGCTCGCAGCTGGGTTCAGGGTATCTCGTAGTCGTGTCTCGTGTTTATTTCTTTTATAATCAACCCATTGGCAAATTTGCCAACTGATCTCATCGTTTTGATCTTCTGCCAGCTGCTCATTCAATGGAATTCATAATTGAATTGAATGCCTGAATTTGCGGATCTTTTTTATATGAAGCGACATTTACATAGGACAAATATATATAAACGACTATGTATAGTCTTTATTCATGCCCATTTCCTGTGCGACTTGTGCCCAACCCTATTGTTAATTGTGAATGAATTGTAATCAAAGCGAATGCCATTCACCATACCCATTTAGCATTCGGTCGCCACAAGTGAATCAGTTCTATAATTTGACTAATTCTAATGGATAGAAATGAATCAACTTTGGAGTTCTTATGCTAATTTCAAGTGCGTTACGCCCAGACAATATCGTGGGCTGTCTTTACGATCTTTACGATCTACAAATGTATGAATAAGCGAATGAGCTATGTGAGGGGCGATTCTTTTCTTATTGCCACAACGTTTTGCATATGTTGTTGATGGTCAGTTTGGGCTTGGAAGTCGGCTCAAGGTTGTTTGCCGTTGTCGTTCTTGTTGTTGCCGCTGTCGTTGTTTGTTCATCAAATTATATAGAGCTACCAGTCGAGCTACTCGGTATCCTGTGTATCCGCTCCTGCCCGCGGCTCAGCCCAACTAACAATTGGCTCAAACACAAAAGGTAGACCCGACTCGCTCTACATGACTGACTGGAGAAGAGTTGCTGCGTTCTGTGTTCAGTGTTCAGTGTTCGAGCTGCCTGTTTGTCCGTGTCGTCTCAACGCGTCGTCTGACATCGCCTCTCTCTCTCGCTCTCGCTCCATGGTCTCGGCCTGATGTGCGTCCAGTCGGAACGCAGCCAAGAGACGCTGCCAAGAGCCAAATCGTGCCGCCAAGTTTTTGAGAGCGCATTGTGGGTAAACACTCGCGCCTAAAAATAAAAGTATCTATAAGCTCTTGTCGTGCAACAACTTGGGCAACCACTTTGCAGGCAACCACTGTGCTTCGACGCGACTCGACTCGACTTGAATTGAGGCAGCTGCAACGCGTTTCGATTAGTTGCCACGGCGGCTGTCTGTCAGTCAGTCAGCCAGCCAGTCAGCCAGTCGGGGCCCCATGGCCAGCCCGGGCCGGGCAGGGCCGGGTCGGGACAGGCCACGCTGGGCCAGGTCGGACCAGACAAAAAGCGACGCTGACGTCTGTCTTGTTAATTTTTTGAGCTATTTATTTTGATGTTTTCGCTTTTACGCTCTCGTTAAGTCGCACCAGACGCAATGCCAGCGTTCTACCAACCAAACAATAAATGAAAAGAACTAAAAAACAAAAAAAAAGTGTAATAAATAAATAAAAATAAACCAAGAATGAACGATCGAGTTAAGAGTAATCGACTGGGAGGTACCCTGCAGTCAAGATCGACGGGTTTACGTATATTTCATGTGCATATTTGTGATTATTAAAAAATATTTGTTAATATTAAGCTAACACGATATATAGAAAAAATAAAACTGTCACAAATATATTTTATTTTGTATTTATATATTTATTTATGTATTATGCATGATAAATTTGGATATTAAATTTTCTTTATAAATCTCTTAAAGTCTCGTCTCTGTCTCTTCGTTAATAAATATAAATTTATTGGCATGGTTAAGACTTAACTTTTGTCTCCCTCTACCTAGTTACATATACTTGCCCAACCTTATAAAACACCTTTATCTGTCCACTTTAAGTGAGTACCGGTTTTATATATATATATATATATATATTTATATATAAATTTAAAAAAAAACTCAAAGATACTTGTAGTCAAATTCGCTGACCAGCACCAAAACGACTGCGAATGCTCAGGGTGTTCTTCTTCTTCTTGTTGAGTGCTCTGTGTGTGCAACGTTGCATCACGAGATAGTTAAAAAGATATGCATACAAAATTGGAAATGCTAATTAATATGTTTTGCACAGCAGATACGACGCGATACGCGAGAACTGCAAGTGAATCTGTTTACATAAGCGTTAACTGCACACCCACCACATATTAAGATACACACGTACACACTCACACACACACACTCACACACACAGTTGGATATTCTCGCAATACACACACAAATTAAATTAATTTTTATTAGGCGTCAAGCCATAAAGAACATAAAGAGCAGCTGAGCTGAGCCGTCGACTGCTGCCCGAACTGAATGAATGGGAAGCTCACATGACAACGCTTTATAATTAAGAACAATGCCAACTTATTCAAATAGAGAACGGAAAGAGAGAAAACATATACAGAGAGAGAGAGAGAGACAGTGAGAGTGAGTAAAGAGGTTTTAATATATCAAATAGAGTTGTGAGACTCATTCATCTCGTCTCCTGAATTCCACTGCTATGACACATATTAATTGAAAGTCCAAGGTTTTCCTCAGCTTCCACGCCAGATCCATTGAAAAATGTCACAAAATTATTGGAGTGAAAGGCCTGACAGCATCTACATAGATCATGACTAAGAAGATTTGGATTGAACGGTTCTCAAGAATATTTTTTTTATAGTTTTTTCTTGGCTAATGTTTATAGGGATGGGGAAATAAATAATAATAATAAAATAAATCAATATACATATGTTCTTTTATTATTAATATTATTATTTAAATTATATATTATAGTTACAAATCATCAACATAAACATTTTTAATTAAGATCAGCTGTCTTCCTTTTGGTTAAACTTTTGTTGAAATATGATACGTATAAATTGGTTAGTTAATTCTGATTATGTTTTTAAACAACTGTGTCGAAGTTAATTTATTAATTTATGAAAATGCTGTTTAACATAATTTATTGCCCTTAGACAGAACAGAAATAATGTATATTATTCCAATCCAAAATAGATTACAACTCTACTAGCTAGAGCAAATTCTAAGACTGAATAACCGGTTAAATTATGCCATACATAATATTGCCTGCAGACACGCCAAATATTCTGAGATTGTTGAATTAGCCGCTCAAGTATCCACAAGATACACTTTAGACAAGCACTTCCACTTTTAGGGTTGTCTGTCCGATTGTTCGACAATTCGCTGGGGCGTTCATTGTCATTGATAAAGAGCTAAAGCAATTACAATATAGCGAATAATTTGCGCAAGCGGCAGCTGGCCAAGTATCTGCAGATGCCATGACTCATAAAGCGGCTGGAAATGGGGCTGGGACAGAGACCGAGACCGAGATCGGGTCTCTGTGAGTGTGACCCAATAGCAATATGCACCTACAACTGAAACTGAAACAGAAACAGAAACTGAAACAGAAAAACAAACACTTGGGTCTTGGTTGGGCAACAATAAAGCCCAAGACAAGCGCAGCGATTACAAAGAAATATAATTTGCGCAAATTGTGAAGCAGAAATAAACTCGTTGCGAGTGTGAGAGGGAAGTCGGGCAAGAACCCGGCATAATAGCAGTGATCCGTCATCGCAGCAAATGTTGCTGAACTCGCCTAATCTAATCAAATCAAATCAATGCAGGCTGAGACGCCCCGTATACGGTTACCGTGCCCGTAGAATGTACGTAGAGTTCTGGCATATTGTGCAATGGAAAGGCCTAATCCCAATTTTGTTGCAGCACTTCCTGGCTTACACCCAACTGGCCTGATCGATCGATAAAAGGCACAAAAGAAGGCACCAAAGCAGGAACAAACAATTGAGGACGGCTCAGTCGTTTGTAACAGAATCCTAGCCAAAGATACTTTTACGCACGGAATTGTACCTGAGGTGCAGGCCACGAAGATGTTTGCACGGTCAACTTTCGACAATTTGTAGGCTACCTGCTGCTGTTGCTGCTGCTGGTGTGGGTTTTCCTGAGAACAGACTCAAGACCCCGGCTGCTAACAGGCTGGCTGACAGATACGCATCGCCTGCTCTGCGACTGGGGATGTGTTTGGTTAATCAGCACCTGTCGCTGCAGCGGCGTCAACAGGTAAACAGTGCGCAGTGCGCAAAACTTGGCGGCTAAGATTTTGGGAAAGTTTGAAAGTGTAGTCAAAGTCATATGGGGCGATCATGCAAAGAGATCAGCCTACGTTCCAATCCAGAGGCATAATGAGTAAGCGCGCTGGGCAAACAAAGCACAAACAATAAGAAGGAACGTTGCAGTCGGGTGTAATCGACTGCGCAATACTCGTCCACGGTGTAATAACAGCTTAAAACAGTCGGAAACGATCTGAATACTGACGATGATGTGTATTTTCGATGACATATCCAAAAAATCTTAACACTTTAACTGACTTGGGTATACAGGAGTATATATTCGAAGTTTTAAATCTCTAGCTGCAATAGCGGCGAACAAATTTGCGTTCATACGAATAGACGGGCATTGGACAAAGCCAATATACCATTTTCGCTTCGTGAACGAGTATAGAAACAAATCGCCAGCTTGCCACACCGCTGATTGAGCAGCCGGTCAGGTCCCGCGATCAGTGATCGGCGATCAGTTGTGGCCCAGGCCCAGCAACTGCTCTCATAAATCAAGAAAAATCAGTCAATTTTTTATGTGTGTGTGTATGCATGTACGGCGCGTATATCAAACTGACATTGCCTGAATTAACAATTGATTTCAATAATTTTTTATTATTATTTTGCCTCTCGTCGCTTAAGCCGCTGCCGCAGATCAGAGTTAAGCTCTCACGCTTGCACTCAATTCTGCTCAAAGCAATTCAGCGCCGCTCTCGCTCGGTCGCTCTCTTGCTCTGTCTTACTCTCACGGCTTGACGCTGAACAGTGTGAGAGTGCCATCTCTCAATAGAGGGCGCTGAATATAAAACTCACTCGGTTTGATTTTGGCTCAGCTGGACAAAAAGAAACTCGTCTAACCGGTGTGACGAGTGTCAATGTCTCATTGGAAATTGTTCGCTTGGCGTTGACGCTCAACGAAACAGACAGGGGAGACTCCATGCACAGTGGGGCGACATTTCAAAAAGTAGGGCAGGTTGTAAATTTCAAATTATGCCTCGCGTTAGCTCAGTCAAATATTTTTATACTTTGCATTAAAGTTTTCGGAAACTTCCAAATTGATTTATTTTGTGTTCTTATAGATACATATGTATATTTTTAAATATTTGTATATTTTAAATGTTAGGCTGTTGTGCTGCAGTTTAATAGATTTTTTAACTATTTGCGAATAAAAACTCTGATATCAGGCAAAGTTAAAACTAATGCTAACTTAAATATTTCTTAATAAATTACATAATAGTAGCATTTAGCAATTACTATAGATACAATTTCAAGATAGACTAATCCAAATACATGGTTTCCGTATCATACATTTACTTATTCTTATCTTTTGCTGTACATTTCTGTTTCATTCACGAATCCAACTTCCCAGCTTCTAATATCACCTGCTTATCTGTCGATCTCACTTCCTCCTCTTGTATCATCTTACAGCAAACAACTTCCTACTCTGTTTGCCTCTTTTACTGCCCACTCACACACGCAAGCTCGCAAACACGCACAGGTTGCACTGTAAACACTGAGCCCACTGTGCAATGCGTTTTGTTTCGCGTTTGCCGTTTGCATTGCATAGTTTTGCCTTGTTTGTTTTGCTTTCTCAATCGTTCCCTGTCGTGCACCCAGCCGCTGAGCGCAATTCTCGGCCACAGTCTTTGTGTGCGTGTTCATTGAGTGCTCGCCCCGAGGCATAATTTGAGCAGCACGAAACTCACTCAATGCCCGCGACGCTCGCTCGTGTCTCAGCGGCACTTGCTGCTCTTCGACGAGCGCTGTGTGCGATCAGTTTTTGAGCAGACTTTGAGCCGAGCGCACGCGTTGTCGGTCAATCGCAACGTAACGTAACGAGACGCAGTCGCGTAATGAAGAAGACTCGCAGAGTGCCTAAAAGTTATCCGAAAACATATTTATCATAGCTAAAAAACAGCGCGTCTCGCACCCCCCACTTGGATTACGGTCAGCGCGAATGAGCAAAGGAAACACGAAAATTGAATTAAAAATAAAAAGAAAAGAAAAAGAAATATATATATATACATATGTGTGTATATATAAAAATATAAAAGTAATTAAGAGCTGTTTTTATGTGTTGTGTGCTGTGTTTTTATTATTATTGCATCTAACACGCCGTGGATTGTGCAAGCATCTGTAAAAGATATTCCAAAACATCCACAAAATGGGCTGCAAATAGCGGAGCAACTGCAGCCCCCTAGACAGCGATAGAGATCGAGATCGAGACAGAGATCGAACGCTAGCCCAGTCAACTTGGGCTTTCCAGCCAGCTTAGCTAGAAACAAGCCAAATCATGCTGGCTAGCCACATGCTCTACGTGCTCATCGCCAGCTGTGCCATGCCCATTTTCGGGGCGGCGCTGAGCAAAACGGTGCTGTATCAGGCGCCCGACGAGTGCCGCTGGTCCGGCGGCGGCGAGCACGACATCACCCTGGTCTGCCACCTGCGGACGATCAACTCGGAGCTGGAGAACACCAACTTCAGCGTGATCCAGCCGCACAATACGGTCCGTCTGCGCCTCGAGTGCAACGATGCGCTCTTCTTCCAGAGCAGCCTCAGTCCGGACAGCTTTCGGTCGCTGGTGGAGCTGCGCGACCTGACCATCGAGTACTGCAAGCTGGGCAACCTCACCGACGGCTCCTTCCGTGGCCTGCACGAGCTGCGCAATCTGACAATTCGCACGCACAACGGCGACTGGTCCACAATGTCGCTGGAGATGGCTTCCAACAGCTTTGTGGAGTTCCGGCAGCTGGAGCGCTTGGACTTGAGCCTGAACAACATCTGGCTAATACCGGACGGCATGGTCTGTCCACTGAAGTCGCTGCAGCACCTGAACGCCTCCTACAACAAGATCCAGGACATCAGCAACTTCTACTTTAGCGCCTCGCTCAGCTCGCGAAAGTCGCGCGTCTGCGGCTCGACGCTGCAGTCCCTCGACCTGAGCGCCAACAAGATGGTCAGCCTGCCGTCGGCCATGCTGTCGGCGCTGGTGCGTCTCACCCACCTGAATATGGCGCGGAACAGCATGAGCTTCCTGGCGGACCGGGCGTTCGAGGGTCTCGGCTCGCTGCGCGTCGTCGATCTGTCCGCGAACCGGCTGACGTCGCTGCCGCCGGAGCTGTTTGCCGAGACGAAGCAGCTGCAGGAGATCTATCTGAAGAACAACTCGATCAATGTGCTGGCGCCGGGCATCTTTGGCGAGCTGGCCGAGCTGCTGGTCCTCGATCTGGCCAGCAACGAGCTCAACTCGCAGTGGATCAACGCGGCGACCTTCGTCGGCCTCAAGCAGCTCGTCCTGCTCGATCTGTCCGCCAACAAGATCAGTCGCCTCGAGGCGCACATCTTTCGGCCGCTGGCCAGCCTGCAGATACTGAAGCTGGAGGAGAACTCCATTGATCAGCTGCCCGCCGGCATCTTTGCGGACCTGGGCAGCCTGCACACGCTGATCCTGTCCAACAATCGGATCGCGGCGATCGAGCAGCGCACGCTGCAGGGCCTGCACAGCCTGCAGGTGCTCTCGCTGGACTACAATCGACTGGCCCGGCTGGATGCCCGTGCGCTGATCAACTGCAGCCAGCTGCAGGATCTGCATCTGAACGACAACAAGCTGCTGGCGGTGCCCGAGGCGCTCGCCCACGTGCCCCTGCTGAAGACCCTCGACGTGGGCGAGAACATGATCGCCCAGATCGAGAACACGAGCATCACCCAGCTGGAGAATCTGTACGGGCTGCGCATGACGGAGAACGCGCTGACGCACATACGTCGCGGCGTCTTCGAGCGCATGAGCTCCCTGCAGATCCTCAATCTGTCCGGCAACAAGCTGAAGTCCGTCGAGGCGGGCGCGTTGCAGCGGAACACGCAGCTGCAGGCGATCCGGCTGGACGGCAATCAGCTGAAGAGCATCGGCGGCCTGTTCGTCGATCTGCCCAACCTGGTCTGGCTGAACATCTCGGGCAATCGGCTGGAGAAGTTCGACTACTCGCACATACCCAGCGGACTGCAGTGGCTGGATGTGCGCGCGAACCGGATCACCCAGCTGGGCAACTACTTGGAGTTCGAGAACGAGCTGAGCCTGAGCACGTTCGATGCCAGCTACAATTTGCTGACGGAGATCACCGCCAGCTCCATACCGGACAGCGTCGAGGTGCTCTATCTGAACGACAATCTGATCGCCAAGATACAGCCGTACACGTTCTTCAAGAAACCGAATCTCACGCGCGTCGATCTCGTGCGCAACAAGCTGACCACGCTGGAGCCGAACGCGCTGCGCCTGTCGCCGATCGGCGAGGATCGCGAGATACCCGAATTCTACATCGGCCACAATGCGTACCAGTGCGATTGCAATCTCGACTGGCTGCAGAAGATCAATCGGGAGTCACGCACGCAGCCGCAGCTCATGGATCTCGATCAGATCTACTGCAAATTGTCGTATGCACGCGGCGCCACGCATCTCTCCCTGATCGAGGCCCGCTCCAACGACTTCCTATGCAAATACGAATCGCATTGCTTCGCCCTCTGCCACTGCTGTGACTTCCAGGCCTGCGACTGCAAGATGGAGTGCCCCGATCGCTGTGCCTGCTATCACGATCAGTCCTGGACCTCCAATGTGGTCGACTGCAGTCGCGCCAGCTACGAGCGCGCCCTGCCCACGCACATACCGATGGACGCCACGCAGCTGTATCTGGACGGCAATCACTTTGCGGAGCTGCAGAGCCACGCGTTCATCGGCCGCAAGCGTCTGAAGGTGCTCCATCTGAATCACTCGCGCATCGAGACGCTGCACAATCGCACCTTCTACGGCCTGCTGGAGCTGGAGGTGCTCCAGCTTCAAAACAATCAGCTGCGCGCGCTCAACGGCAACGAGTTCCAGGGCCTCGACAACCTGCAGGAGCTCTATCTGCAGCACAATGCGATCGCCACCATTGACACGCTGACCTTCACGCATCTGTATCACTTGAAGATCCTGCGCCTCGATCACAATGCCATCGGCTCCTTTGCCGTGTGGAACTTTCTGCCCAGCTACCTTAACGAGCTGCGGCTCGCTGGGAATCCGTGGAGCTGTCGCTGCGAGTTCATCGACAAGCTGCGCGATTTTATGGGCCGGCACGAGTACGTTCTCGATCGCCAGCAGCTGCGCTGCGAGCTGCCCGCCAACGGCAGCCAACAGCAGCCGGCGCAAATGGCCATCTATGCGGGCGCGGCCGGTGCCGATGCGCTGCCCGTGGTGCAGTGCAGCCAGACGCTGCAGCTGGGCCTGGACAACAGCTTCAACTATGCGGAACGGGCGGGCGTCGCCGGCGAGGCGGTCAACGGCAATATGACCTCCACCAAGATGATACTCACACAGCCGCCCAAGCAGGACTACATACCCATTCTGGTGGCCATACTCACCGCCTTCATCTTCATCATGATCTGCACGCTGCTGGTGTTCATCTTCCGGCAGGAGATGCGCGTCTGGTGCCACGCCCGCTTCGGCGTGCGGCTCTTCTACAACGGCCAGAAGGACGTGGACAAGAACGAGCGCGAGAAGCTCTTCGATGCCTTCGTCTCGTACTCCTCCAAGGACGAGCTGTTCGTCAACGAGGATCTGGCGCCCGTTTTGGAGCTGGGCGAGCAGCGCTACAAGCTCTGCCTGCATCAGCGCGACTTTCCCGTCGGCGGCTACCTGCCCGAGACGATCGTCCAGGCCATCGACAGCAGCCGGCGCACCATCATGGTCGTCTCCGAGAACTTCATCAAGTCGGAGTGGTGTCGCTTCGAGTTCAAGTCGGCGCACCAGTCGGTGCTGCGCGACCGCCGGCGGCGCCTCATCGTCATCGTGCTGGGCGAGGTGCCGCAGAAGGAGCTCGATCCGGACCTGCGGCTCTACCTGAAGACCAACACCTATCTGCAGTGGGGCGACAAGCTCTTCTGGCAGAAGCTGCGCTTCGCCCTGCCCGACGTCAGCTCGCCGCACGCCCAGCGCTCGGGTCCGCCCTGCCACGCGCCCATGAACCATCCCGCCTACCATCACCACCACCACGTGCATCAGCAGCAGCAGCATCAGCAGCATCAGCAGCAGCAGCAGCATCAGCTGCAGCAGCTACCGTTGCATTCCGTGCCGCATCCGCATCATCATCAGCAGCAGTTTATGCTGCCGCCGCCGCCGCCGCCCCTGCAGCCGGGCAGCTTCCGGCGACAGCCATCCACGCAGCAGGCGCATCGCGCCAATGCCAACAACAATCAGCAGCAGCAGCAGCAGCAGGCGGCGCTCCTCATGGGCAGCGGCGGCGGTGGCGGGGGTGGCGCCCCCGGCGCCCCTCCGCAAATGATACCCCTGGCGGGTGGCATTCAACAGCAGAGTCTGCCGCTGCCGCCGCAGGCGACGTCGCAGCCAACGCCGGCGTCGCGCAATTTGCACATGTGAGTGAGCGAGAGAGCTGCAATACGAGAGAGAGAGAGAGAGACAGAAATACCAAGTGAAATGAAGCATAGTTGAACCAAACTTACTTAATTTTAGCTAAATTCGAAAGGAAAATGAACTAAAACCTTTTAAGAAAATGAAGAAAAAACATAAATGGGTAGACTTCAATTGAAAAAAGGAAAACCCTATATGTGTGTAAAGAGAGAGTGAGAGAGACAACAATGGTTCGGTTCAGCGCTGGTTCGGTTCGCAACTAGTTCAGCAAAGAAAACTCCTGAGTTTTCAAAGCAACTGTTGAAAACAAGTCAAAGCGAGAGAGAGAGAGAGAGAGAGTAAAGATCTAACCATACATGTGTGTGAGAGAGCCAGAGATCAAGAGAGCGAGCGAGAGATATGTGCTAGGAATCAAATCGAATTAAGTCTAGTTTTCAAATTGTCCGCACTTAAGCTTTGATTTGGGGTTTAAACCAGTTTTTCACACCGACTCGGAGCAGACCGCAATTGGCATGGGGCTTGCGAGCTTTTCGAAATGAGAGTCACAGTCACAGCCAATATGCAAATGAAAAGCGTTTAGCGATAAAAGCCTAGTTACATGTTAAAATAGCAGCAACAACAATTGCAGCTAAGGGGCAAGCAAACGAGCAGCAGCAAGAATGAACAACAACAACAGCAACAACAACAACAACAACGGCAGCAGTAAACAGTAAAATACCAAATAGTTGGCCAAGACTACGGGCTCAGCGAGGGGGGCTTCGAGCGGCATCTAAATACCCGGCAACGGGGGAGACCGAGCCAATTGTTGTTGGCCCTGTTCTGTTTTCTTACGGCAAGCTATTTTCAGTTTCCTGGCTCGTAGCAAGATTCAGAAAATTGATGTTGCATGCAACACACCACTTGCAACGGCAACGGCAACAGCAACAACAACTGCAACCAGACCCGGGGGGGCAGGCAGTCGGGCCGACGTAGACGCAGCCAAGGCCCAAAACAATTTTTTCTTCCTTTATTTTTTTGTTTTGTTTTTGTTATTTTCTCTCTGTATCAACGTTTTTTTTTTCTCCTCTGTTCGTATTTCGTTTTTCGTATGTTGTTGCAACGTTCACTCGTTAGTTCATCTTAACTGCTGCATTTTACAGTAACAAGCTAAACGTGTGTAGTGTGTGTGTGTGTGTGTGTAGAAAATAGGCAACGCAAAACATCAGAGAGCTCATGTCTAGGCAAAAAAAATATATATATAAATGAAAAGAAAAATGAAAAGAAATTGTAACAAAAAGTGAGGCAAGCGACATCGTCAGGGCCATTGCATTGTCAGAGGCAGAGGCAGAGGAAGAGGCAGGGGCGGGGGCAGGGGCAGAGGCACAGATACAGATACAGACACCCAGCTAGACCGGCAACAGACAGTTACGGGATACGTATGTTGTGGCAGAGGCGTTTTTGGCAGCTGCAACACACACAAACACACACACACACACACACACACACAGAGACAGGCAGACGGCGTTTTGGGCCCCAGCTACACGTGGCAATTGGCCAGAGTTTGCCAGTCTGCTGCTAAGGTTACCAAATGTGGGCGCTAAAGCCAAAAGATCAAGCAGCATGCAAAGCTACGCGCGCAAATTGGCCCAACAGTCTGAGGTCAGCTTTCGGGCTAAAAACTCTGGCCAGCAACTTTGCAAAAAGGTCAGCCCGAAGGTAAAGCCAAGTTGTGTGCACACTCATTCAAAGGCTAGTGAAAAGTTGTATGGCGATCTGGCAGCACCAGTTTAATTGTTAACAATTTTGTTCGACTGCATTCCCGCGTTGACCTTGCTTAGCTGAGCTGGCTAAGCCGCCCGCCAGCCCACATTTGTATCCCAGGCCCGCCAATCCGCGTGGAAGATTCGCACGTGTGCCGTTGGCCCAAAATCTCGTTTCGTGTCTTCTGTCTTGTGACTTGTGCTTGGGCCGAGGCATTCAGCAAAATCAAACTGGCAAATGCGCTTTCACGGCTACAGATGCCTCACAAAGCCCACACAGATACACAGATACACACGCACACACAGACATCCAACATGTAACAGAATAGAATTGCAAAGAACAGAAAAGAACTGAACAGAACTGAACAGTGCTACAGATTAGTTGGCTGCGATTAAAATCTACCTTGTTGTTGTTTGTTACGCCTGTTTGTACTCTCTTGTCTCTCTCGCACACATCACTCTCTCTCTCTCTCGCACGCTCAGATAACTACTAAGATAGATACATCCAACTAAATGCATTCCAAAAGCAAGAAACTAGTTAACTGTTTGCCGTTTACATTGGTTCGTTTCGTTTCGTTCCGTTTCGTTTCGTTTCGTTCCAACAAAGTTAGGAGGAGCCCCGCTTAAATGTTAAATTGTACGTTTATTTGTTTAATAATTGTGATATATTGTTCAGTTAAGCTTAAATTATATATGAAAATAAAAGAAAGAATGAAAAACGAAACAACTATTAATATTATGTTATTTCGATGCTGCATTTGTCCCATCAATAATTATTTAAATTGTAAACTCTTCTCCTCATAAGTTACGTTAGTCGATAAGTTAATTAACCCGAATCCGAACACAAATCGAGCACACACACGCACACACACACATACACACAGTTTACAGCCATATTAACTCCATAAAGTGTCATGTGTGTGTGTGTTGAAGAACTATATAAAAGTAATAAAAACATAAATCGACTGATTACATCTAGATATGTACATGTATCTGTTAGCTATAGCTCTTGATTATGATTTACGCAATGTGCTTGTCGTTGTAAATATTGTATTTGTATTTGTATTTGTATTTGTAATTTTATGTTTTCTAGTTTATAACCAAAAAGCGAAAAAAAATATATAGCGAAACAAAGCTGATAATCGAAAAAACAAAAACAAAAAAAGCACATTTTTTATACCTCATTTAATTTGCATGTTTATAGCTGAATTTCGCACGGCAGCACTTTTCAGCAGCACCATCTATATATATATATATATGGCTGATAAGTCATAAATCCATCCGAATTGACATTTGATACCCATTCCATTGCATTCGCGGACTCAAACTGACCACCGACCGTTGTCCAGTGTCGCACGGTTTGCCGGAATTCGTATCTGAATCTCAATCTGAGTGAGTGGGTTCATTGGCTATCTTCGCTGTCTTCGCGTTGCTTACTGGAGCAGTCAGTAGATAAAATACATAACAATTTGCAAGACAAACAGAAAAATGGGAGCAGACGAGAGACGAGAGCTGCTTGAAAAGTTTCTTGAATAATTAAATTACATCAAAAGTAAGTCGAGATCTATTAAATATTTGCAGATAAATCAGTTGGATGAAAAGTATTAGAAAAGGTGCCTTACATCAGGTAAGTTTTAGATTTATTGGTTTTCTTATACCTTATTTTCAAATATGGAAAAGTTTATTTATAATATAAACTCTAGGGTAGTTTTATTTCAAATTTATATTGTGAGAAGGGTTTCTCGTGTTTATCTGTAACTAAATTAAAAAAAATTAAATTATTTAATATTTTATTTTCTGTTGTGTCAATTCTTAACTTGAATCTCCCGTACGAATAATTTGTTATTCGCAATTCGCAAACTCTTTTTATTGCCCTCGTTTTAAATAGCAGGCGGGCATTATACGAGCAACCCACGATTGCCTCATTGGAATTTGGCTTAAACACTTTTTAGCCGCCTACTTTTTCCCAAGCTCTGCTCTTCAACTCATGCATATTTTATAGGTATCACCGCACTATCATCGTTTATTTGCTTTGTTTTTTGTTTTACCCCTCCTTAGTCAATGGGGCTCAGAGCAACGCATAATGCTGATTTTGCAATCTTTGTGGAAATGAATGAATAATTTTTATGATCAATTAAATGCGCAATAAAATTGATGGGACCGCTCTCCAATCGCCCCCTTCCCATATCTTCGAAACGCGTCCAGCAACGAGCTGCGATTCGCCATTCGCGTCTACCAACATAAATTCCCATTGCTTAAATTAGCAAATTTTACAATCAATCATTAGGAGGCGAAATGCCGCCAACGTCGACGCGGCTTTGATCTCCAATCAAAGAGCCTAAGGAATCTCAATCTCAATCGGTATCTGTATCTGCGCTTGTATTTGGATCTGTATCTGTGTGTGTGTGTGTGTTTTTTTTTTGTATCTTTGCGGTACTCATATGGTGGGGCACGTACTCGTATATGGGTTAACCAGCACAGAGGCGCAAAAAGTTCAATCGCAAGTTAAACCCTTTTCAATTTTTGTTACGTCTTTGCCCCAGCTACGAACAACCCACCGGTTCAACCTATTTCAATGCAAAAAGTTTTGAAAAAAAACACGTCAAATATTAAAAACTTTTCTTTTGCTTTTACTTTCTACGGGTTTAGATATGTATATGTATGTATTTCCTTTTATTTTATTTATTTTTTTTTTATCAATTTCGTTTGTGGGATTTGTTACGCCGTAATGGATGAGACCCTGCCCACTAAGCAAAACTTTCAATTGAATTTCTTTATTTTTTTTCGTATTTGTGCGCCAAGCGAAAGTTAAAGTCTGTCTTAGGGGCTGACTTTGGGGTGGGGCTGGGATATTGGCCCTGCGGCTGCGGGTGGGCTGTCATTTGGTCTACACACAGCACACAACGTAAATATTTCGGTTAACAAGTCAGTTTAGTGTCCAAAGAGAGCCTTTTTATTTATAGATACGCCAAAACTTGCTAAATTACAGGTGTGCATTTATTGCACTGGAGGTTGACAAAGTTTTTAAACATCTGCTAGGTAAATCATCAAATATTTTTTATACATGTCATGATTTAAATCTTCAATATTATTCAGTTGAAATATCTGCTATATTGAGTTGCCTAATTTTGTTTGTCAGCTGAACCGCTCCTGTCTTAATTTCGGGCACTGGCATTTGAGTTTTGTGGCCAGCGTACCTACATCAAAAAATTGGCTCAATTTGAAGTTTTGGGCTCAAAGTCAAATCAAAGTGCTTCGCAACTTAGTATCTAATCCAACCACCTGAACTTTAACCATATATCAGAGCCCAACATACTGGGCGAGAGGGAGAGGGGCCTACTTTGACTATGTTCAACTGCGCTCAGCTGGCTGCTGGCTGCTGGCTGCTGGCTCGTCAATTACTCGCTTAGCCACCCAATCGTTGCACCGCGCAGCAACCACTTGCCTCATTAGCCTCCATCGAATCGAGAGTCATAAACGTCTGCGATCCAGCTACAATAACAATCCAGTGTTGCTATAGGCTGTACGTGCACATACACATACATACATACATATGTATCCATAGCGGGCTGTGTATAAATAAATATGCTTTTATTGGAAGACGACTACAACTGTTTGCAATAAAAGCAACATTTTTCTTAATTTCCATTTCTTGCTAATTTAGCAGCCATAAATTGTCGGTCCATGTGGCCCGGGGTCGGGGTCTCGTTACCCAGGGGGAAGCGACGAGTTGATGCCTCCCGAAACAAACCAAGCTGAACCGCCGGTAGACACATAAAATTGGCTACAAATTATTGCACATTGTCAAAACAACATTGGTTTGCAATTTTCGCGCTTCAATGCAGATACGGAGTGATGGCTAGGGGACGACTGAGGCAGGGAGGGAGGTGGCCATGGAATGGGATGTGAGGGATAGCGGGGCATAAAACCAAAGAGGAAGAGAGGCCAATTGCACTTTGAATTTGTCAGGTAGAGAAACTATTTAAATACCCTTGGTAAAAATAATTGAATGTATACGAATTATTGTTCAAACAAAGATAGCTAGGGTATTGCAGTTTCGCACATACCCAACTATGCTTACATTAACAGTTAGGAATGGTAATTTGCACATCTGTGTGAACGCAAAATGGGTTAGGTTATGGACGGAGAGCGAAAGACGATGACATTGACATATTGGCGGTCGATAAAACAGAGGAGGAGGAGGAGAGAGAAAGAGAGAGAGAGAGAGAGCGCGGGGGAGCGAAAGCTGTTGATTGTTTTCATTGAAATAAATGACAGAGTTTGGGTTGTTGACACACGCGTCGGAGGCGCATTTGATACCCTGCATAAATAATCATCATAATTTCGGATGCACTCGGCGCTCTTGCAAAAAGGCAAATTTGTATGCGATTTATCTTATCGCGATCGCTTCGCATCTGGGGATGTTGATGACGATGAGTCCGGACGGAGTCAGAAGACGCGTAAGTTTCACGTATTTTCATGCACGATTAAAGCCTTAATTTTCAACGTTGCGAACATTGGACAAAATCTGCAGGTATCTGCAGCTCCTAATTAATGGTTTGCATCGGCTCCTTATCGCGCCGCACGCATCGCGATCACCTTGCCCCGCCCCTTGCCTTGCCTTGAATCGCCTTGTATCGCCTTGTCTGCAGCTCTTGGCTTTGGCGAGCATCTTTTGGCTTTGCTTTGCTAAGTGTTCGTGTATCGGTCGGCGGCACCTGATCAAGGCAAAAGGAGATCCGATTGGCACTGGACGGGATCGGGAACGGGGCACGGGGCACGGGGCACGGGAACGGATGCTGGAACGGGCACTGACTCTTCTTCGCCATGGCTGCCCGCTGTCTGCGTACAATTTTGTAATTCTTTGTGGCTCCGCGCACAGAGATTTTATGAGCTGTAGCATTGCACATTATTGATAATCCCGATACGCGTTTTGACTCGAACATTGCCTGAGATTTTCGAGGCCGCATTTGCAGGGGTGTTGTCAAGCCGAGCAAAATACCTTTTTTGAGGCCTGCGCAGGCCTGGCCCAGTGCTGATAAGGCCACATTGTTTCTGGGGTGTTGCAGCCGGCGATAGCGATCGATATCGGGAATCGAGCAAGGTAACATTGTCGTAAGGCTGCAAGTAAAGAGAAAGCTGCCAAGGAGCAGCTCAAAAGCGTTGTCCGCGCTGATGGCAGCAACTGGAATTCGATCGTGCAAGAGATCTCCTGATGCGCAATGTTATACGAGTGATAAGCCGTAAGGTGAGTAACTGCACTAAATACTTTCTTGCCGATCTTGCTTAACATAAAACAGAACAAGATGCCTCAAATGTGTTGCAAAGTGACCTTATAAAAAATAAACATAAAATTAAAAAATATCAAATCAACCAAACGATCAAGAGATTTTAGTGAAAGAAATAAAAAAGAAAAAAATATAAAATATATAAATAAAATATAATAATTAAATTTGCTTTTAGACTATAAAGTTGAATTCTTAATACTCTTTAATCAATTGTAATACGCAAATTTAAGCACATATATTTTCGCTTGGTATCAGCTACCCTGATCTAATCGCTCCTATCAAGCAGCAATTAGATCTAAATGAGTAAGCCAGCACATAAGAACCAGGCCCAGTAAACGTTTAGCACAGCTGCCAACTAGACAAGATCTATCGATCTTTAAGATGATCGCAGTAGGGTGCTGATTCGCATTGACTCCCAACGATCGTTAAGAGCAAACTTTAAATGCCGGGATACTTTATCATCTGCGCTCCCAGTTTATGGGCTGGCCTAGTCATTGGGCTTAACAATTGATTAGCTGACGTTCTCGGCCTGGGATCATGGCCAAGAGCAACAACACAATTCATTACCGACGCCGCATCGACACCAAAATGCAGTTAGCCTTAACATGGCTGGAATTTACTCTTTTCAAGTATTTAGTACCCCCCGCTCCGCACATTCCCGCTGAAATAAAGCGTTGCTTAAATGTTTCTTTTACAGAGAATTAGGCCAGCGGAATGCACTGGCCTCCGTCCATCCGTCCGTTTGTTGGCCGTCTGAGTGGGGTCCATCTCTTTGGCCAGTTTCAAATTCGGTTTTTGTTGTTTTTTTTTTCGGCACGATCAAGCATTGGAGATCTTCTCCGATCGCTTCGATCAACGCTCATCGCTCAGACGCGGTTCGCATCTCAGTTTTTTCGATCTTACCGTTGATGTTGTTGGTTTTTTTTGCGTTAACGTTTTAATTGATCGCTTTCAGTTATAAACAAGTTGGCTTTTGATTTATGAGCGCGTGCGTGCAGCGACAGAAAAATGCGTTTTAGGCCAGTTAACAGAGTTGGCTCATGGACTCGGGGCCCTGAGTCTTCGGACCCGGTCGGTCATCATCTTTGCGGCTTTTGTTTATGTAAATGAAGTCTCGAAACTCGAAGCTTTCAATAGCTGTTGATGATGTTGTGTCTTCTCTCGTGTTGTATGGCCCGGCGACAATGTCTCTATTTCTCTAATTTCGTATTGCCCGAAAGCACAACAACAGAGCCAAAGACTCTAGACAATCGCAACGCCTGCCCCTGTCGCGGTCCCCGAGGCAGCCCCCAACCCGTCAAATCCAAAAAAAAAAAAAAGCCTGGTGTTTAATATTATTTGTCTAACGGTCACGAGCATTTGCCTTTGCGTTGTTGTTTGTGGTTAAGCGTCAAATTTTTAAGAATTTCCCGCATCGTTTAACCAGCCATATTCGTTAGCCGTTGTTGCTGTTGCACTGACAAGCAAATAAATCACGGCTTCTACACACCCCGCGCCCCGAACCGGGCCTAGACGCAGCGCGCAGAGAGGCTCGCAGAGTTGGGCCTTTGTATAGCGTAGGCATCTTAACAAATATCTTTACATTTCGACCGAATCTTTCTTTATGTACATTTCTTTTAGAGGCGACAAATGTATTTGTTTTATCAGCTATTGTTGCGCAGTTCAACTCGAAAAGCTTGTGAACTTTTTTTTTTTCTTTCGTTGACTGGCCATAAACTTCACTTTCACACAGCGAGGGAGAGGGAGAGGGTGAACTTGAGGAGTTGGCCAAGTTAAGAGCATAGGGCCTGAAAACAAGAAGAAAAATGTTTGTTGAAAACGAACAAACATAAAACACAGTTTTGGATTTCACTTTGCCTGTTGTTTTTTTTTTTGTTTTTGTATTTTGTATATTTTTTTTGAGTGGCTTTTTAGGTTTTGCGGTTCGGGAGATGTCAGTATGGCAATTAATCAACGCATCTTCAATTGGCATCTTTACAAGATTCGAACCTGTGACTCACCCACTGAAAGCTGGAACTCGAAATGCGTTAACTGCGATTCCATGCGATGCGATGCGATGCGATTCGGTTCGATCAGATGCGAGTCGATTTGTTTATAGAAAAACAAATACATGGCTCTTTTAGTGTGTGTGCCAAGTGTGTGTGTGTGTGTGTGAGTGTGTGTGTGCGCGCGAGTGTGTGTTTTGGCCGCTGTCCGTTACTCATGGTTGGCTAAGTGGGTCGTGACTTTTCAAAATGCAAACGTGTCGTCGTCTTCGAAGCAATATGCATGCGCAGTTGGTTCAGCTCCCAGCTCCCAACTACAACAACTACAAAAACTACAACAACAGCAACTGCACCTCGCCCCGCCACCCGCTGCATATGTAGCTCCCCTGGCTGCCGCCCAAAACGGCGCACGTACGTAAACGTAATGAAATTCTTACCTCAAATAGCACTTAACTCCAGTTTAAAACGAGCCAAAAGTGAATGGTACTGACCCCAAACCGTTGCACGTTTGTCTTAACACTTTGTTGTTTACTTTTTCTACAATTCTGTGCATTTTTTTGGGGCCAAAATAGAAAAGTCGGCGCTGCACTCGATGATCAGCGAGCGATCAGCCGATCGCAAAATTTGTTTAATTGAATTGAATGTTAAAAAACAAAAAAAAAAACATACTGAAAAAAAAATAGTCAATGGACAAGTCAATGCGGCAATTTGAATGCGAGCTCATTTTGAGAGCAGGCCCCAAAGGCGAACCTCGAACCTCGGGCCACCACCAATCACGGTCATGTTTTCATGTTGCATGTTGCAGGCTGCATGTTGCATGCTGCATGTTTCAAGATCAATAGCGGGAAAATGCTGAAAGCTCTTGTGGCCATTTGAACCGCTTCTTGAACTTATCTGTTTGCATTTTGTCGCCTGACAATTAAATGCTTGACTGAATGACAAGACAAACAAACGAATGAAACGAATAAAACGAATGAAACGAATGAACGTTCGAGCGGTGCTGAGCGTTGCCACCGTTTTTTGTATGTATGTTAAGTGTCGATCAGCAGGAAATTGTGATGAATGCCACGACAGAAACGATGTCAAAAAGGCATATGAAAAGCCGGAGGCACTAGCCCCGCGGCCTAAGCCCGAGGCCCCAAAAACTGATCACTTTAGAAAGCAAATTACTGATGATCCTCGGTCATGATCCTCAGTTCTCGAGGTAGCTGCCGTGACTGCCACATTCAGATGCTGACAATTGCTAATGCGATAAGTGGATTTAATTTTGTATTTTTTTGGGCTCCACTGCGATCAGTCAAGATCAATCAAATGGCAGGCAGTGAAAGAGGAAGAACTACAGTTTGCACTTGACTACACAGCATTATAAGGGAATTGGAAGATCATTACCAAATCTCGATAAGCAACCATTGATTGAGACTCACGCAGATCTTATCAACACTCATTTATATTACGGTGTGAAGATCGTAGAGATCTCAGCTGACTGCGCGTCAATTTCAGGGCTCACTTTTATGAGTACTTTTGGAATTATATTTAAAATATGCAAGAAGTAAATATTGTGAAAATGAAAGCGCGTGTTAAAAGGGGTGCTTAATGTAATTCCTAATACTGGAATTTTTCTCTCTGTTATATTTAAAAGTTTTGAATTTCAATAAAACTATTTCTGGCATGGCTTACACAGAGCTAAGCCGTTTTGGCCTTCTCGATAAGTTTGATGAGATTTGATATAGAAACTAGCGCATTTCGAATTTAATATGCATATTATGATAATGCAGCGAGATTTCGATTTGAGCTGTTCAACTATCTTGAGTATAATCGTATGAGTAGGTAGACAGATATAAACATAATTATGCAAATCCCGCTGCTAATGCAATAATGTAATCAGAGACTTATTGATGTGGCAATCGTCAGTTTGGTTTCTTTTTGGACACCTGATCCCCAAATTGGAGTCGCACACGACAAATGCAATTCGAACACCGTTCAAGATTGGCCAGCATCGTTCAATCAATAGGCCAAATAGAGGTACTGGCTAAACGTAAAATTTATGAAGTTTCTGACAAATATGATGACGGTCGAGGCCACAACTAGCTTGCACTATGTTACGGCTTGGGTGGAGTGGGCCATTGCTATTGTCTCTCTCCCTCGCTCTCTCTTTCGCTCTCTCTCTCTCTCTCTCTCTCTCTTTAAGTGCGACGCACATTTTTGAATGAAAAACGAAAACAATGCCATTTACAAGACACTTAACGAGATGTCGAGTGAAAGCCATAGCCAAAGACTTGGCCAAAAGCTGTTGTTGTAGTTGCTGCTATTGTTGTTGTTACTGTTGTGGCTTCTTGGCGATTGGCGCTGCTAGCGGCCCACAATTTGATGTGCTGGCCATTCGCTGATGATGTTGATGACGATGATGGCGATGGCGATGTGTGTGGATTGGAGTGGAGTGGAGTGCTTGGGAAATGGTATGGGAGTAGATATGGACTGTGGTGTGTGACGCGTGTGTGTGTGCGTGTGTGTGGAGTGTGTGTAGTGGCCAAGTGACGTGGCTTGTTTTGGCGTACAAGTGCACTTCAGTTGAGTTTCGAGTCCAATCTAAAGAAGCACAAGTGAGCGCAGACTTTCGGTCTAGTGTCGACTCTCGACTCTCGACACACAACTCAAAACTCAAAACTCTCGACGTTCAACGCTTTTTTTCTCTTCTTTCTAATGACAGGCAAACAAACAGATGCAGGTACCCTCTGCCTCCCCTCCGTCGACGGCCCTCCTGTCCAGTCTGTTGTCTGTCTTGTGGCAGCTACTGCAGCAGCAGCAGCCGCAGCAGCCGTCGTACTTTCTCATGAATTTGTTGTCATAGTAATGGCACAAATGTGTGTACATGCAACAACAACAAATCGATGGCGAGAGACAGAGAGAGGGGTCAGGGGGGATAAAAGATTTATGGCCAAAACCATTCACCAATTGTTTGAGACACAGTTGCAGCTTCAGCTCGGCGGCTGCATGAGGCGACAACTAGGACAAAACTGTTTTTGGTCACATGACTCAAATTAGAAATGCAACTCGCTTATAATAAATGAAAATTCAAATGCGCACCGCCAAAACAGGTTAACAAAATGGCTAACAAGGCAGCCAGTCAGCCAGGCAGCTAAGCAGGCAGCTAACACACAGGTACAACGAGCAGAGAGACCCCAACTCCAACTTCGACTCCAACTCCGACTCCAACTCCAACTTCAACTTCAATTCCAATGCCGATTCCCGATGCGAACTGTGGAGCTGGACTTCGACTTGGACGCATGCGCGTTGACCGCCCGCCGTGCTACACATTCTGAGAACTTTCCACTTCAATTAATAACTAATTTGATGTGTGCCGCGCTGAACGCGGTGCATTTTATCGATTTGGACAGCGCCCAGGCCGCATTTGGAGCAACAGTTGCGATGAGCCGCGGCGCGGGGGGCAGTTCAGGAGCAGCAATGACGCTGACGATATCGATGCGACGTTTTCAAGCACCTTAGATGCACCTCTGCACCCTGCAGCTCCAATCAATTGATTGAGCAGGGTCCATGCGATACGTGACAGTGAACGTAACGCAAACGGAAGGAGGCATCCGTGGGGAAGAGCGGGGGCATAACTCAAAGGCAATATAAGTAGACAAGTTTTGATTTGTGGGAACGACCAATAGAATTGACTAGGGCTATTCAGCTGAAAGATAGGGCCGTCCATTCAATGAAGTATCGCGGGGAGGTATTCAGGAACTTTGCCATGGGTCTATATTTGTAAGTTATATATTTAATTAAAGAAAAGAAAACCAAATTAAACATATATAATTACATCGTTGGTTGCTGATAAGTATATTCATTATCTGAGCTATGGTATTCAGGTATTCGCGGGGAGGAATTCAGGAACTTTGCCATGGGTCGATATTTGTTAGTTATATATTTAATTAACGAAAAGAAAATTTAATGAAATATATATAAGTACTTTACATTACAGTACAGCAACAATTAATTTTCAATTATTATTATAGGCCAAGTGTAAGTAGTTAATGAAAAGAAAGAAAAATCAAATATATAAAATTAAATCGTTCTTTGCCAATAATTATATTCATTATGTGAGCTATGCAGCAACAATTAATTTTCAATTATTATTACAAACCAAGTGCAAGCATATTTACAATATAAGCCAAACGGCTATTCAGCTGAAAGATAGGGCCGTCTATTCAATGAAGTATCGCGGGGAGGTATTCGGGAACTTTGCCATGGGTCGATATTTGTAAGTTATATATTTAATTAAAGAAGATAAAACCAAATTAAACATATATAATTACATCGTTGGTTGCTGATAAGTATATTCATTATCTGAGCTATGCAGCTACAATTAATTTTCAATTATTATTACAAACCAAGTGCAAGCATATTTACAATATCAGCCAACAGACCAACCCTACCAAATATGTCTGAGCCCAGTTAGCAATAGGCGTTCTGGAAATTTCATAAATTGTTAACAAATCGTGTGAGTGCATATTGAGTTATGAACAGTTAGCGTAGCGCATTTCCAGATCTATAGTAAATCACGGCATGCGAGAACCAGTCGGATCAGCGTTTGGATAATTATGGCTTATTGTAGTCGTATATGTGGTATGTGGATTCCTCTGTGTGAGTGTGTGTGTGTGTGTGTGTGTGCTGGCGCAGCTGCTGCCACACTGCGATCCACCCGCTGTCCCCGCTGCGACCGCGACTCCTTGTCAAGCGGTTAACCGCCTGGCGTGCCAGGCTAAATAAATCACTTGGCTAAATACCCCAAACGAAGTTTAGGCCCAGCGCTCGCTTTGCGTTTGCTTTGGGTTTCGGTTTGGGCTTTGGTGTTGGCTTTGCTTTTTGCACTGCAACACTTCAACAATAAATAACCAAGTCATATTTTTCACCTCCGTTTTGCCGTTGTGTGCAGTTGTTGTTGAGTCACTTCCTGGTTTTTGAACTCCGCACACAAACACACACACACACATATACAGAGATCAAGGCAAACCTGGGCACATTAACGAGCATATTACCTACTATCTGCAGCCGGAGAAAATATGCAAAATTGTTGGCAGCGTTGTGAGTCCAAGTCCAACTCGGAGTCAGAGTTGGAGTCGAGCTGCAAATCATTAACATCTCTTCTGCTGGGCCAGAACCACCTCGACCAGCACCACGAACATATTTTGCACGTGACCTTATTTCCCCCGCACTGCCAGAATCGGGGAGGCTGCAACTGACGCTCTGCTCAGTGGTTTGGAGGTTTCGGTGGTTTGCTTGTTTGCTGGTTGCCAGCAACATCAATTTTCGATCACGTTTTAAGTGTCTTGCGCCGTTCGCGTCGCCATCGCCATCGCCAGCCCATCATCATCGCCATCATCATCATCATCGTCGTCGTCTTCATCGTCATCGTCATCGTCGTGGTCGACGTCGTCGTCGCCTTCTTCTAGCCCAAGTTAAATGATTTAAAACCAACAAAAAATATCGTGCCAAGTGCTGCATATTGCACATTGAGCTTGGGCCCGGGCTGAGGCCCAGAAACCCCAACAACGTCAGTCACTCAATCCAATCGAATCCGAACTAATCCGTTAGACGGTGCTGGCCACGTCGCCTCGCCTTGCGTCGCCCTGCTGATTGTTGCCTTGGCTAAGGCCTTTCTGGCCCGGCTTGTAGGTAAATTTGGCGGCGGGTCGCCGCTAACGACACAGCGGAGCAGCCAGCACTCACTAAACTGCATTATCACGCCTCTCCATTGCATTATTGGCAGCAGCGGCAGCGGCAGCCGCCGTTGCCATCGCCAGCCGCATCGCCATTTCCATCACTTCGTGTAGGCTAAGGTGAAAACAAGGCAGAGAGCCCAGCCGGACGGAGGCGAGTGGGGCAGAGTGGGGCAGCGTGGAGTTGCTGGACCCAGTGAAGCATCGATCCTAACTACACTTCACTAAGCAGCCACAAAAATATATCTGACAGATGCGACTCGGGCTCACTCGGACGTGGATGCGGACGTGGTTCGCATTGCTACGATTCGCTGCGCTATTCACATTTAGGTGTCTACTTAAAAAATCAAAAACATTATACAATCCCAGCCAAAACGACATTGCAGGCGGCTCACTGGTTAACCGCAAGCCAAAAACAAAATACCATGTCATATGCAAATGCAAAGCGGTTGGACTTGAACATACCCTGCAAATATTGCAAGAGCTTTAAAATATGCTTTGTTTTTAGGAAGAACTTTTCTATTATTAAGAAAAACCTTTTAATGTTACGAAATTCATTCATTTTCAATTAAACTGCCTCAGTTAAAAAATGAAATTAAATATTAGAGAAATTATCCTGTTCTTATAAGTAAAGTATTTTGCTTTCGGCTTTTTTTTAAGGTACATTTTCTATAATTTTTTGTGAAATACTTTTATTATTGCACATTGGCAAATCTTAGAAATTCATAGTATTCAAAGTTGTGAATATCGTTCTGGCTTTCTTATCGCAATTTGAAAAAAAAAGGCTGATTTGACGTTTGTGTATTTACAAACTAAATTTGATGACTAAATCTTTTATAATCTATGGGATAGTCAAGGCTATGAGGACTGATCAACGAATGCTTATATGCTCTTTAAACCCAAATTTGCTTTCCATTGCCGGCTTGCTTTAGTTGAGCAACTTTATATCCACCTATGCGCATAGGGTATGCAAAAAAATGACGTGGCAAATAAAACAGAGCGACGTCTGCAACTGGACAGATACCTGGGACTGAGACTGAGACCAACTCAGACTCGGACTCGGACTTTGAGACAGAGCGCTAAGATCGAAGACGCAGGCTTCGGCTCGCTTTGCCAGCCGCCTTGGCCTGTGTGTCTTTCATTGTGTGGTGTGAATGTTATGGAAATTTGTTAAGTTCTGCATACACAAAACTCGAAACCCGAAAAGCACTTGGCAATTTGCACGAAAGTTGCCCCCAAACGGCATTGCCAGCTGTGAGCCGAGAGCTGCGCGGGGTAGACGGGAGAGAGGGGTGACGGGTTACGGGACGAGGGTTACGAGCATATGCGAAGTAACGTTTTTTTTTTTTATTTTATTTTTTGATTTTCACACCCAAACAACAGAGCAAAGGCATACAAAAGGCTTCTTCTTAGTGGCGGGCACATGTGACAGCTTTATTGGATTCCCATACACACCCAAAGCTATTTAACAGCACTGGCAATTGATATATGTGCAAGGAGATACAGAGAGAGAGAGAGAGAAAGAGAGAGGGGGCGAGAGATGCCCAATCGGCCGGAGATTTGTGTTTGGACTTACTTAGCTCGCTTGAAAATGATTTGTCAGTTATGGATTTGCTGCGGGCGGTTTCGGTGCTGGAGGGGCACTAAACCGCCTAATGCATGTGGCATTCAATAATTTAAATGCTATTGGAACTCGAAGCTGAAGTTGGGCTGCCTCTTCTGAATACAATTGGTTTAGCCAGCTGCTGATTGATTGAGAGCTTAAGTCGGTATTTTTTATTTTTTATGAGTTGGGGAATTGCATTGACGATGCTGATGTGTTGGTCAAGTCCTTGAAATCCCTCAAGCGCTCTTTGCTTGGGCTATTTCAAAGGAGTTTTTTTGTTGTGTTTTTTTTTTGCTAGATCACGTTTGCGTAAGGACATATTACAATTTAATAAAGTATTCAGACTGTTTCTTATGATTCAAAGACAAGGCACTTCAGCAGATTCTTGCCGGATTTTATTATTGGTATACAGATAATTGAACAAAGCTTGTGGGCTTGAGGATCTCAAGATGGTTCTTGGTGTCTGCCTTATACGTGATGCCAATTGAAGTCGATTTAGTCTGTATGTACACAAATAATACTACATGCTTTAGTTATTCTTACACTCTTTGACTTCATTGTTTGTGATTGAGTTAAGTGTGAACAGTTTAACAGAGAGTTGCTATTAAAATTGTCCTTGAAACGCAAGAGCTAAAGGGAACCGATAATTGATCACATCAACTTGAATAAAATTCGCATTATTTGGTCAATTATTCTAATCCTTCAAATCCCTAAAGTAACGTTCGGCGCCCTCCGTCTTGAATAGTTTCTTAGCACGCTTTCGGCCCTTGAAGTCCGCATCGCTTGAGAAACAGGTGTTATCCTTTTTCCTCAGCCGGGACATCACCTGGAAATAGTTGGTAACAATCTTCTCTACTTTGGGCCTCTGAGCATCGCTGGCCAGTTGCTGTTCACAGCGCATATCCAGGTTATGCAAAACCCCGCCGCTGCAAAAGTATCGGACAATCTCTTCGCGATTGCGCCACCTTTTCAGAGCCTCGGGGTTGCTCGCCTCGTAGATGCGGTAGACCAAGAAGAACTGATCGTAGCTCTCGGCCATCTTGCGCACCTGCATCTCGTTGATGTTGGGTATGGTCAGCTCTGGTTGTCGGATCAGGTTATAGGGGTCGTACTTTTTCGAAAAGTTGGCAAAGCGCACCTCGGGCCAGTTCAGCGTGAGGATCGTGTCGTACAGATTTTTCGGATGGCCCAGAATGCCGTGCGACACATCGATCATCCGCAACTGCGGCCCCGGCACCATATATTCCAGTTCCAGCTCGGCTATGCGCGCATTGGAGCCACGATACTTGCGCTCGCCTATCCAAAGTATGGGCATATCCTCTTCGGCCACATTTTCCAGCTCCTGGATCATCGGCGAGACCTGGATGCGATAGTTGACCATCTTGTTGTTGCGCCCATACAGCAAACTTCGCTCCACGGGTGTGAAAACTGGATATTGCGGTTGATTCATTAGAAAGTGCTCGGAGCGAAAGAGTCGATTCATTTCCATCTCGATCACGTAGTAGGCGCGCCTGTGCATGGTTATCCAAATGATCTGGGTGCAGACCGCCAAAAAGTGCTCGTGAAAGAATCTGTCCTTGATTTTCGACGAAATATTGACAACCTCTTTGGTATGGTAGAACTTTTTCATATCACCCTGGCCCAAAATGATGGCGCTGTAGTTTCTGGCAGCCAGCATGCGGTACTGGCACAGGTGGGAGGAGAATATGCGCTTCATCTCGTTGGTCTGCTCGCTCTGCACCTGGGCCATGTTGCCCGACAGCTCGTCCCGGCGGATCAGAATGAACTCGACCATGCGCAGAAAGTACTCAAAGTAGATGATCAGAGCATGGATCAGTCGATGGACAGCGGGCTTGTGCATAAACTCAATGAACTTCATGGACAGAAACTCCTTGGGCATCATGAAAAGCACCAGGTCGCGCACATCGTTGATCACCACAGTGTCCGCATCGTAGGTGGTATCGGGACGAACAAACATCTGGCGGAAGATCAGCTCCTCCTCCTGGTTAATGGTGCGCAGAAACTTATATCCATTCGTATCGACAAAGCGCATGTTTACGTCCTCCAAGTCAAAGTGCTCGTGAAAGTGTAATGCATCTGCCTTCTCGTCCCAGGACCACTTGCCACTCTGGTACTTGGGGGCGGAGCTACCAATGTGCAGGCGATTCATCGTGGATACTTATTGGAAGTATTGGTATCGCTATGGAACAGATATATGTGTATGGTATGGTATATATAGGTATGATATGGTATTGTTTTGAGTCTTTCCTTGTTATTTGTTGTCTGTTTGTTTCTCTGTTTGGTGATTTGTTTTGCGACCTGTTTATTTATAGATTGACAGTTTTTGGGAGCTAACTTTGTTTCTAGAAATGATGTCCTTAATATGCCTTGAGCAGATTTCGCTTATACTCAAATTATTTAGTATATTTCCCAGTTATAAGGTGTATATTTGGCACACACTGTGCTATATAATTGTACTGTGAATGATTCACAATAAGCAGATGCTTCAACTCAGCACTGGGAGCTCTTCAGATACTGCCAAGTGGCCACAGTAGTAGAAATCCTGTCAGCCCACCTGGCAAGTCATGAGAACCGGGTAGCTCTAGACAATCCCAGCTCCCCGAAGGAACTCCTTGTCAAATGTTCACACAAATGGTGTGTGGACATGTGCAATTTTCAGGAACTATTTGTGGGGTATTTATGCTGAATGGAAAGCGACCAAAATTAAGACTATAAATAAACAAGAGAAGGAAAGGGAGGGGAGATCGTCGAGTTCTTAAGCCGAAACGAAAACTACGACAAACGATCGATCAAAATAAATCACAAGTCTACAATAACATTGGGCAAAGGAAATTCTAAGCCACCAATTGTGCGCACAATTTTCCAATTTTCCGTCTGTGTTTTGGGTAAACAAATGTTTTGCGTAACAAAAGGAAAAAGTGAAATGGGAATAGGCAGCGGCAAAGGCAAGAAAACTGCCCGCCAGGCGCAACGAATATGCCCAAAAGGATACAGAGACTGGGCACAAAGAAGCAGCTGTCAATGGTATAAGACATATTAAAGGAAAGGTAGATAGGTACAGTGAACCGAACCGAACTATGGCAAAAAGCACAATTACTTTGCTCTGCTGGCTAAACAAACCTTAAAGACAGGGCCCAAAGACAGCACAAAAAAAAAAAAAAAAACAGAAACGAAAAAGGACAACAGCACGCCAGCTGTGAGCGTGTTTCGAAACGCTCCGCAGGACCCTTGCCTAGTCACGGCCCCTACAAAGACGCCTAACTGGGTGCCCCTTTGTTAGACACGGCCAATTGCTTGGAAATTTGGCTTGCACGAATCTGTCCCGATATCCTCGTCCAGGTAGATAGACGACCAAATTGTGTGGTCTGTGCTCGCGGTCAGCCCGGTACGCAGCATGGCTTATAACTGCGGCAATATATCAATCCCAACTGCGGTTGACCCGGGCCCTGGCACTAATCATAGCTCAAGCGTAAAGGCGTTGATAGCTGGGCACAGGTACTGCCAGAGTCGAAAATCTTTGACTTTTCGCTTCCCGAAACTCATTAGAGTTTTTCCTCAACATATTTGAGATGTGTTTTTGTCTTGTTCGTTTTTTTCTTAGCTTTGAGCCACAAAACAAAAAGCCAGCAGAAAATCTTAATAAATTCATCAAAAATCAGCAGCAAACATCTCACGACTCAGCAACACCAAGCAGGGGTGTGGGCAGGGGGGGATGGCGAGGGGGTGGCATGCGGGCGTGTGTCAGGCGTTGCCTTCGAAAATCAATGCCAGGCGATCGTCAGCAACATATTTCAAAACACAAACTTACAAATATATTTTGCATTTTGTCGCAGCAAGAAGAAGCATGAAAAGAGCTGCTGCCAAAAAGCTGCTGCTGCTGCTGCTGCAATCGGACACGTTTCTGGCCGTGCCAGTTAGCCAGTTAGCCGGTTTCGGACTTGCAACATGCGACTTGCAACCTCGGCGGTGGAGGCGTCTTTACACATTTGCATGCTCAAACAGCAATCGATCACAGGCAGCAGCAGCAGCAACAGCAACAACAGCAACAACAGCAACCACAGCAACAACAGCAGCCCAGAAGACACCGTTCACCCAGCACCATATGAGGAGGAGCAGGAGCAGGAGCTGCAGCAGAGGCGTGCTGTTCGAGGGGGGTGTAAACTGGTTTATGCATGCGGCGTACACATGCGATATTATTCAGCGACGAGTGGGAAAGTGAGAGAGAGGGAGAGAGCGAGACTTGAGCTGAGATTTTTGTTGATCGTTGGCAACGTTTTTGGTGTGCCAGGAGCAACAACAACAACAACGACGAGCTGCAAAGTGGAGGTTAAAAAAATTTGCAAAAATATTAACGAAACGTAGGCAGCAACGGTTGCTGCTGCGTCCGTTGCCGCTGCTGCTGCTGCTGATGCTGATGCTGCTCGCCTTTTTCCAGTGCAATCTGCAATTATAGCGCATGGTTAAGCAGAGCAGGGGTGTGGGGGAGAATAGCAGCAACTGGCCAAGTGCTCGGTGCTTTTGACTGGGCGGTTTGTTGAACTTTGACAGGAAGTTGAGAGACCAGAGCCCAGACAGGAGGCGACTAAGACTAAAACTAAAGCTGAGGCTGAAGCTGAAGTTGAAGCTGGAGCCTGCTGCCTGTTGCTGATGTTGAAGCTGAAGCTTTTTTCCTTTTTTTTTATTGTGTTTTTTGGATGATGTGACTTGGCTTTTGTTTGTGGCTGGTTGCTGCTGCTGCTGCTGCTGGCGGCTGTTGATGGGTGAAGGTTGTGGAGGACATGGACATGCAGAGTGCTGCAGACAATTGACAATGTGAAAACGATGTCGATTAAGTTGCTGCTGTTGCTTGCATACGAGAGACAAACAGACAGACGGAGAGACAGAGGGGCAGACGGAAAAGGGCACCACAAAATGCTCTTAACGATCAAGCGAAGCCAGAACGCAAAGTTATGCGAGATTCGATTGTTGCCTGTCTCTCGACCTGTGCCTCACCCTGCCCCTGCCCCTGCCCCTGCCCATGGCCCTGGCCCTGTCCCTGCCACTGCACCTACTTCATCCTAACTGACTTTGACTCTGCTGGTGTAAATTGTTTTAACAGCCTTGAAGGATAAGCAGCCACCGAATTGCGGTCGCCTTCGATGAAATTGTGAACCAAGATTCACACTCAGCAGGGCAGAAGCTGTTCTGTTCGGATTCTCGGGATTGGATTCTCTTTTGATGATATTATTTGACCTCTAAGAAGAAGAGATTAAATTGAGCATGAATAAACACAAACATTTGCGGCTTATTTTCAATAATGTGGCAGATAAGGAGTGGAGGCATAATCTTTTATTGAATTTAAAAAAAATTTACTCAAACATAAAATGAGATTTGAAGTTCTTCCAAGACGCTTTTGAATACAAAATATGTGATGATAAAAAAGTTTAGATATCTTTTGATAAATTGTATTCCTTATTAGTTCAAGTTCCAGTAAATTGATGAGTGTGAAAGACAGGCCCAAGTTTCCATTGCAATAATATGGCTTTTAGTTAGAGTCAATCTTACTCATGATGTTCGCTGCGTGTTTTCTAGAGATTTTCCAACTAGATTATCAGCACACAAGTTCAGACTCTCTCTGCCAAGCTTGCAGCTTGCATCTTATCGGTGCAATCAGATTTTGCCACATAGTCAAGCGATGTTGCTGATAGGTTTTACACCACGAGAGAGATCTTCGGCTTAATTTTGTAATTACTATAATATATCCCTTGTGCCATGGCTGGGGCTGCTTCCAGGCAGCATTCTCACATTCTCCATGGCTCTGGCATCCTTAACGGCCTGAAATGCTCAAACAACTGCGGGGCACAAGCTGAACAGCGTGCCCCATGCCGCATGCAACCATTTTAGCGAGTGGAACAACAACGAAAGAAAAAAAAAAAAATTGAAAACTAACTGCTCCCTGTTTATATTTATATTATATTACGCTTCGTGCCGATGCAACAACAACAACAACAACAGCAGCAGCAGCAGCAGCCGCAGCAGCAACAGCAACAGCAACAGCAACAAGTGAATGCCGATCTTCTGGGGGTGTGTGTCTTGGCTAAAGAGCAACGTTTATGCCGCTCGCTGACTTCCCCCGGGTCTCGGAGCAGGCGCGCGCGCGCACCCCGACAA
Organism: Drosophila colorata; assembly: GCA_035041545.1. Classification (NCBI taxonomy): domain Eukaryota; kingdom Metazoa; phylum Arthropoda; class Insecta; order Diptera; family Drosophilidae; genus Drosophila; species Drosophila colorata. The sequence continues at coordinate 14,202,602 of JAWNLD010000564.1, read as the reverse complement.
CTCTCGAAATAATTATGGAAAATGCGTTGGTTGTCGGACACGGGAGCGGGACGCGGGGCGCGGGGCACGGCATGTTTCCTTTGCAGCACTGTGCATGGGCATGGGCAATGAGCTATGATGAAAAACAACAAGCTCATAATAAATAATAACCAGGCTGGCTTGGCAGGCTGGCAGGCAACACGCGGCCAGCGGTGCGCGGGGTAACAAGCGCTAATTATCGACAACAAGCTAAAACAGTGGCCTACAATTACGCAGCGACGCCAGCAGCAGCAGTGGCAGTGGCAGCGGCTGCGGCAGCGAAGCCGGCTGAAGGCGCCCTACGCACAGTCGGACTTGGCTAACTGAGCTCAACTGGCCTGGAAAATATAACGACCTGGGCCTGGGCCTGGGCTCGGGCTTGGCCAGGCTTACCTGTTGAAAGCTGCCTGCCTGACTGACGATCGACTTGGAATGGGGCATGTGTGTGGATGCTTCTGCTGCGGATGCAACTGCAGCCATTAAAATTTACACAGCTCTTTTTAAGCGGTCATCGTCAACGCAGCCTCAGAGCCCCAAAGCCGCACAGCCTCGAAGGCCTCGTCATCATCATCGTCGTCGTCGTCGTCGTCGCCGTCGACGGCCTTTCTCCCATTGGCGGCGACGGCGCAAACTTGTTAACTTCTTGGCATGATGGTCATCATGCAAGCCAAATTCAAGCGAGAGAGAACGCGAATTCAACGCAAACAACATGCAACAGCAGCAGCAGCAACCATGAGAGGATGCCGTTTTAATAGCAACGAATTGCGAATGCGCTTGGCACTGTGAATAAATTAAAATAAAAAAGAAGCTAAAATTAAAATTTAAATTTAAATTTAAATATCGATGACAACTTGGCAATTAGAGCTGATTGCCATAGTAAAGAATTGATAAATTGTTAACTTTACAGAGAAGAAAAAGACCAAGTTTAGCCTTGCCAAAAATTCAAACACATTCAACTCCTGCTGTCTGCTTTAAATATGATCTTTCCATCCGTGCAAATTAGACAACAGAATGCAGATGCTTTTAATTTTTCGCACTGTCGTGAGTGTATAACAAGCAGCCGCGGGTATGGGCCGCCGCGTGTATTGGTTGCAATTTATAGGCGCAGGATCGGTTACAAGCCAACGAGTTGGTAACACAAACCGGCGGCAGTTGCCACTCGGCAGTGGCTGAATCTGAAGCTGAAGCTAAAGCGCTGGGCGCTGATTTTTATGCAGCAGCAGCAACGGCATCAGCAGCGACTGCGACTGCAAATGCAACTGCAACTCGGACTGCTCCGTGGCCGTGTGGAGATTTGCAACGCATCTCTTGGCACTGGCACTGGCACTGGCTGTGGCTGTGGCTGGGCGTTAACTGCGAAGTAATTGCGTTTCGGCTATGCAAGTACATAAATTGGATTTGAAATATGTACACATGTTGATGGATTCCTCCAAGCGGCCCGTGCTGCGGGTACTCGTACTGGTATTCGTATTCGTATTCGCACCCATACACAAACACATACACATACCTGCCACCGCCTCTATCTGTGGCTGCTATCTGCCTTCGGACGGGCGGACTGCCGCTGAGTGTTGCATTTCTAAACGGATTCGATGCCGACGAAGAAGCGCCGCACGAGCAGGCGGATGGGGCAGAGACAACAGGCAACAGGCAGGCAGGCAGGCTGTCGGACAGGCAGCCAGAAAGCCAGCATCGTACCATTTGTCTTTTGATAATTATCATTTCACTCTGATAGCATCAATTTCCAAACAGTTGATGATTTTTGCTGCGTGTGTCGCTCGTTAACAAGCCAAAGCAGCCAAAGCAGCGGCGGCAGCTGCGAGCGAGCCGATAACTAAAAGACGCGTACAAAACGGTAGCCGCGGAGCCCCGCCTAGTGCCCAGATCCCGGCACAAGTGCCAGCCCACAAAATGCTGCATCATGTTTGATTGCAGCTGCTGCAGTGGCATGTTAATAAAGTGGCACCGAATACAACTTAAGAAAAGAGTTTATCGGGCGTAACTTCGAAACATAACTGGCAATGGTGAGTTTCGAATTTATGCAAAATATGTTTTAAAAATTTAAAAATATTTATTTATTTATAAATAGATGGCACTGAGAAGTTGCGAAATATGCTGCATACTGCAATGGGCATAAGTACAAGTGGTAGCATACTTTTGGCTGCTAGCAGAAAGGTTTGTGTCCTGGTTAACCAATAACCACTGCATGATTTCGGTCTAGCTGCAAAGAGATCAGCGCGCTGTGTGAAGGTTCGTGTCTTGGCTGAGCAACAATGCATGTAAAACTGTGAATATCTGCTGAGGGGCTCTCGAGCACCAAATGAATTCCTAATAAGAAAGAAATTAGATTTTACATATATAAATAACTAGAAGCATAATTTACTAATTGAAGAAAAATTAAAAACGTAAAACATTTTTAATAGAATTGTTCGCTTGAAAAGAACTAGAATGAAGAGAGTTCGCAGTTCCCATTCCTACAAGTTGTTTAGGGCTGTCATCGTCGTGTGCTCAAAGTACCACATTTGGCGGGCGTTCATAAAGTCGCAGTTCCTCACCAGAACCCGCCTTCGCGCACTGAATTCCAGGCAGTGCCTGTTGCTGACCAGGTAATTGTAGTCCATGTCCAGTCGCCAGCTCTGGCGACCGCCGAGCGTGTGGCACGCACTCAGTGCCACAATTTGAGTGCGCTGCACCTCGGCACAGACATCGGCGCCCAGTCGCAGATCGTTCATGTAGCTCAGCGTCCAGTTTTGAGCCAGCTGCAGGGCGGGCTTGCAGGGCTGCAAGTCCACGCGTCTGGTGGTCAAATTCCCCGTCAGACAGTGGCTGGGCAGTTGGGCAGGACGCAGGAAGCCGTGGGCATGGTCCGTGCGTGGCCGCAATGGGAAATGTTGCAGCAGGTCGGTTGCCACATGCTGCAAATACCAATCGAAGGACTCGAAATTGGCTCTCTTAATGAGCCGGTGCAGCTCGGACACGTTGCCCAAGTGGGCTTGTTGGATCTGGGGCTGATATTGGTACACCTGAGACTTGTACCTGGGCTCACTTAGCCAGATCTCCGTCAGGCGCTTAAAGCTCTGATAGGGAAGATAAGCGGTCAGTTAAGGCAGTTCCCGATGGGATCTTCGGCACCTGCTCACCCTGAAATGCTCCACGGCCATCCGCTGGAGATTCCCGTAGCGCTGCATGTAGCTGCGATCGCTGGGCTGCAGGTGGCCCACCCGGGAACAGGGCACCAGCAGCACGCGGCAGCCAATGCGCCACACCTTGAGGCTCAGCTCGAGCTCGGCGGCGGCGGGCGCATTCAGCTCGGTGTCGAGGTGGGCCAGGTCATGGAACCACCTGGCGTTGATGGCGAACACCGAGGTGCGCAGCACAGCCGTGGCAAAGGGCTGTGGCAGGCGCTGCAGTTGCTGCCCGTTGAGGGGCACCTCGCGCCGGCGCAGGCTCCAGTCGAAGAGGCCGCGGCGCTCCATAACGCGCACGTAGTCCAAGGTCTCCTCGTCCAGTCGGTCCAGCTGGGGCGTGGCCAGCGTATAGCGATCTTCGCTGATGGTGGCCAGCAGCGGCTCCAGCCAACCCTCGCTGACCTCCACGTGCGCGTCCAGGAAGACGAGCGTCTCCTCGGTGGCCTCAGCAGCCGCTATGCGGCGCGCGCGCACCACGCCCACCTGCTCCTCCAGATGGAGGATGCGGGGCGCCGCGTGAATGTAGCGCTGCACATAGGCCCTGAAGGCCTGCCTGGAGAGCGGCTGCTGCCAGAAGCCCGCGTCGCTGTGATCATCGACCAGCAGCAGCTCGCCGATCAGCTGCGCGTCCGATCTGTCCCTGATGCTGTGCAGCGTGCGCAGCAGCATGGCCAGCTGCTCGTTGCGAAAGATGACGACAATGGACACCGCATCCAAGTGCGTGCTCAGGTTCCCATAGTTGACGCCCAGGCAGCGCTCATCGCGCATCTCCGCCAGCTCGCGACGCAGTGGAATGCGCTCCGCCAGCCAGGCATTGTAGCCGTGCTGCAGCCAGAGCTGGGCGAAGGCGCCCATCTCAGTCGGCGGCACCTGCTCCATGTCCATGGCCGGCAGTGGCTCCACCAGGCCATCCCAGTTGCTCAGCTCGTGGTGCAGCGCCCACAGCAGCAGCAGCAGCAGAAGACCCGCCGGCAGGTGGCACCATTTCAGGCGGCGTCGTCGCGACGCGTGTTGCCCTCTGCCGCTCAGCTGCAGCGACAGCTTCCAGTGGAATCGCGGGTGCATCGTTTGGCGTGCAACTGAGCAACAAATTCCCAGTCCCACTTCAAGTCAAGCTAACTAGTTGATGTTGAATTTCACGGCCAATTGAGGCGTGTTAATTGCGTTGCCAAAGCCAACAAACAAAGTTCTCAACTGTAATTTCTCGCAAATAAATTTGTATATTGAAAAGCACACAGAAATAAGTAATAATAAGTTATGAAAGTCAATGGAGCTTATTCTCTTACAATGCGCATTAGAAACTGTGTCTAAGACTGTTGGCTGGAATTGTGCCATTGTCAAATGCAAACAAGTCTAAATAACCCTTTGGAGCGGTTTTGGCAATTTGAATTATGACATTAAAGAAGAGGACTTCACTGAGAAGGGGAGAAATTTATGACAAAAGCCTAAAACGAACGACTTTTCCCCATTGCCCCAGCAATAACAGTGAAAAGCCAACAATAACAATAACAAATAACAAATAACAAATAAGAAATAACAGCAATAATAGCAACAATAACAAGAACAATTTCCCACGGTACAACGTTACGTATGCGCAATGTGTTTGCCAACCTGAACATGTGTAGCTATCTGTAAATGCGTGTAGACAAGGGCTGGGGCCGGGGGAGCAGGGTAGAGCAGTAACAACACATGCAAAACAAAAACAGACAGAAAAGCAGCAACGACAGCAGCAGCCTCGTATGTAGATATCGAGATACGTTTAGGCGAGGGGCCAGGGGGCTGGGAGAGGGCCGCATAGATAGAGGCAAAGATAGCGAGAAATGTACATTTCAAAAATTTATTTATTTACATTGACATTTTGTGCTACTTGTGCACTTTTTTTGCAGCCGCCCTCTCTCTGTGGCACCCTCTCTCAATCTCGGCTCACTTGAAAAACTGCTAACAAAGCTCTAAACGCTTGTTTAGGAGCTACCAGCTCGGTGCCAGCCCCCACCGAGAGACGGAGAGACGGCAATGTTTAATATATTGACTCAACTACAATACGGACATTGTCATAGCAAACGGAAGAGAGTCGAGCACGAGGCGGAAGACAGGTCAAGGGAGAGTCTATTTCCGCACCTGAAGCAGCTCACAAGCTAAAGCAACAGCAGTCCATGAAGTGGGAAAATCAAGGCAATTTATTTGGGTTTCCGAACGAATCGTGTATACGCTGACTAAGGCCGATAAGACAGCAGAGCACAGGAAGGGCTATTATATTATTATTATAAGTATTCAAAATGGTTTTAATTTTCAAAAATTGCCTAAAGTCTTATAAAAGTCATATAGAGGCAGCATTTATTTAACTATTTGACTTTATTAGCAATTGTTGAAGAAACCTGAAAGTTCGCAATTGGTTTTGAATTTCTTATTTACAGAGTTGCCACCTAACAAAGTGGAAATACCCAAAACAGTGCGTAGTATTGTTGCCTGCGGCATTTTTGGGTTTTGTGGGTGTGTGGAAACGAGGGGGCTTGGAAAGCTTGGAAAATGTTTGCAAATGCTAAACATGCCCGTATTTCATGCATATTTACAAATTTCGATATTTACAGCCCCCCTTTGCCCAGCCAGGCTGGCCGTCAGCCCGTTAGCCGGCAACAAACTGAAGAGTTCACTTAACAGTTTTATTTGTCTTTGGAAAACTTTTGCACACACACACGCACGCACACTAACACACACACACACACACACGCATGCAGGACACTCACAGGACGCACACTTGAATGATTTGCAAGGGGAGGTAGCGGGCGGCAAGTTTGTCGTTTGTCTGTGCTGTGCTCTGCTGTGCTGCCCTGCTTGGCAATGTGGTCAAAGACAAGCCAAACGTGGAACAAGTCAAAGTCGGGTTGTTGTTGTTGTTGCTGTTGTTGCTGTTGTTGCTGTGTTGTTCCAATATCTTGGCGCACTTGAGCAATTTGTAACATGATAGAGATAAATGCCAAACCGGCTCATTGAAATGTGCGTGTGTGTGAGTGTGTGTGTGTGGTCATTGTTGTTGGCGTTGTTGTTGCTTTGTTTATGTTTTTCTTTGCTTTGCATTGACTTGCTGCTTGGACTTTTGCAATTGAGCGGCATCTTGAAGGCAGTCTCGTAGCGTGTTCCTCTTCTTGCCAGCTATTTGTCTAAAATATTTGCACTAACTTGGCACCAGAAGGCAGCAAAGAGATGACAATGCCAGCGACCGTCAACCAAATGCCATGGCGATATACAGCTATAGGAAAAGCGCAGCCCAATGCAAGTCGAGTTTTTATTTTTCCATATTGCCATATTGAAAAGCGAAAACAATGTCCGCTTCGGGTTTCCGCTACTCAAAAGCCTGATGAACTACATTTTACGCGGCCCGCCAAACAAATCAAACTTCAAACTCAGCAGCGGCCAAAAGCTATGACAAAAATATGAATTGTGCATTGCACAGCGCACAATAAACAATAAATTTTGATGTGCCACCGGCAACAAAAAAATAAATAAACAAAAACACAATCTAAAAAGCAAAATGGAACTATAACGAAACAGCTGTACTCTCATTTAATATTAATTTTACAATATTTTATTAATTTTACAATTTTAAGTAAATATTTATTCAGTCAAACTTAAATTTTAAAGATCTGGCAAACAAGTTTCTAATCTGACAATTTATAAAACGAGTTGAAATTCAAACAATTTACGTATGAAAGTTCAATTTACGAAATCAAAATGTTTTATTTATATACATTTTATTTGAATTATAAAATAGTTTTGAAAAATGTTCTTAAATATTTTTTTAATTATTTTTTATAAACATAGATGTCTTGTAATAATGGATATGATCAGTATTTTTATTTTTGGTTTTTTGCATTTGCTAGTAAATTTATTAATTCAATTTAAATTAACAGCAGATATAAGTATATTGGACTTTAAATATAACTTGCATTTTAATATAGCATACAAACGATGTATCAAGATCCCCCGAAAAACAGCAGGTTCATTCATTAGTCAAATTAATTTATATGTCCACTTATAGAATTCCAAATATACTCTAGAGCATATGATGAAGTCGTTGTGCCCCTTCCACCAGAAACAAAGCAATGAGTGTGTGAGAGTGTGCCATAAAACAAATTGGGTAGGCGGACACAACAACAAAAACAACAACAACAACAACAGCAGCAGTAAGAGAGTGATGGCATTGGAGGCAGAAGAGGGGAGTAAGAAATATGAGCAGGGGACCTGACTGTATGCATGCATTTATGACAAAAACGCTGGACATCGGGCCACGACCACGACCAGGAACAGAACTAGGCCTAGACCTGACTCTGGCGCTGGACATTCGGCAGCGGCATTGGCTGTCAGAGCGGACAGCGGCTGGCAGGGTGGGGCAGGGACCGGTTGTCAAATGCAGTTGAGGTTCGAGCAGCGCAACCAACAACGAGTCGCATTGGTAGTTGCTGTGTAGATTTGTGGCTAAAAGAGTTAACAGATAAAATCAAATATGCACTGTGCGGTGGCAGCGACGCCCACAGCGATTTCGGGCGCCATTCAAGGCCTCCGGCTGCCCCGCAGCTCCGGCTGGCCAAACGAGTAGTCAAGCAAAAATTTTTAGTTTTTGGAAACGCATGCGAATTTATTGTTCGAGACGTTTGCGTGCAATGCACGCGGAGGGGGAGCAGCGGCGAAGGGGGGTGGCATGTATGCACTGCAGTTGGCATGACAACTGTGGTGGGCGTGGCAGCTGGCACGCCCACTGTCACAATCACATTTCCAGCAACGGACGCCTCAGTGACGCGTCTGCGTGTGTGTGCGCTGATGGGAAAACAGGCTAAAAGAAAAACTCTGCGATTGACCTACAAAATTGCAGTGCCCCAGCCAGGGGGCAGTGGAAAATAGGCGTGGGCGTGGGCGTGGGGGGTAGGGTGTGAGGCCATCTGGCTCTGACTCTGACTCTGACTCTGAGTCGGACTCGGACTCGAACTCTGGAGGTGGCAGCCGGACAGGCATACAAATCACAAAAATACGGCTGCTGGTACTGAACCGAGCAAATCACATGCCCAAAAGTGTTTGAAGCGAAATTACACAGCGAGGGCTGAATGGCACGCGACGCGGAGAGGGGGTGGAGGCAGGGAGGGGGTGGGTGGGTGATAAGGGAAGGTGCATGGAATGGTTGAAGCAACGGCAATGAAAGCAGAATAGAGATGAAATCGATTGGCGATTTCTATGGCACAAAGCAGCCCCAAAAGCTAACACTTCAAAACAGAAAAAAAGCGAAAAGAAAAGTAGAAAACCGAAATGGGAAAAATGAAAAGTGAGCTATGTGGAGTGCAGCGAGATTGACTTTGAGCTGAGTTGCTGTTCCGGGTACCCGAAAAAGGTGGAATGCAAGGTTATGTATTGAGTTAACAAAAGCGAACTCAAGCAGTCGCCAATTCCCATTCAGCGATCCTCGTTAACAGCACCAGGGCCAAGACAGAAACTCTGCCAAGCGCACGCACAAAACACATATATTTCGATTTTCCTCCTCTGAGCTGTAAGCGAAGCTTATCCAAGTAGATATCGAGGCGATGTCAGCAATCGACAAGTTATGAATATATTTGAGTTGCCAACTCGACTGATACTCGTTATGCCACAACGATGAAAGTGAAATGTACTATAGAAGTTGCCAGCCCCTCGGCACCTGCCCTGCCCACCTACAATACCCAATAATTATTATACGCTCTCGGGCTCTTTGTGGAACTGCTCTAATTTGTGTGCTGTCTATTCTGGCTGACGTTAATTGCAGCGCACGGGTCAAATATTATAGCTAATGCTTATCCCCCGTAACCTCCCCCATGGCACTGCCCACCCACCCACATTCGGAGTCGCGCCCCTGCACTGGCACTTGCCCATGTGTGTGCGTTTGTGTGTGTGCAATTTAGCACCGTTGGCGAGACAATTTAAGAATGAATACGCTCGGTCCACTTGCCAGACTCGTTCCCATTTCCCATTTCCCATTTTCACCCTCAATCCCATTCCCATTGGCAATCCCATAAAAGGAGCAGCCCAGGCCCAAGCGCAGCGGGTTGCATTTATGGAAAAGAGCGTGCAAATTGGGGTTGGGCTTACGCCAGCAACAACAACAGCAACAACAACAATAAATGACAATAAGAGCGCAGTTCAAGTGTCAGCCGTGGCCTCTTATTGTCACGCGTTGTCGTAGCCCTGGCCCCAGCTCTCGTTGCGGCCCAGCTCCATTCGATGCCCAAAGGAATGCCTCCGCACACGCACGAACATACACACACACACACACACACACATACATATGGTGGCATTTCCGGTGCTCCGGATGGGCACCCCAATGTGCTTCTGGCATAAATTATGAATAAGGCAAGAGGCGCGTGTTGTGTATGTTGTGTGTGTGTGTGTGAGTATGTGTGGCGAGTGTGTGTTGTGTGTGCGTTTGTGGTGAGCAAAATGAAGTAAAAGCAGCGACCAGAATGAAATGAAAGCAAGTGCTGCAAATGGGAAAGGGCACCATGAGGCAAGCAAAACAAGAAGGGAAAACTACTCACGATGTAGACGAAGCTTTAATACACTTGCCCAAAAGGTGCCCGGAAAATGTAGGTGCTGCATGTCTTTTAGAAAAAATTAATCTATAATCTATCGCAAAATTTTCATAAGAATTTAATTTCAAATCAAGATTTTTTGTATAATTTCTGCACTTATTTGTAATATTTTCTAACTGAAATTTCGACAACTGAACGCAAGTTTGATGGGCAAAGTGAAATGCCAAATTTGCGGGCCACTCAAAGCGAAAAACTGTCCACTTTCGTTCGCGTACAGAATAGCAGCCGGGTCAGGGCGGGGAGCTGGATGCCGCAGGACACTGGTTGGGGCAGCGGCACGTTGCAAAGCAAATGTGTCTGGGCTGTAGGCAACCGCAAACGAGCTTGACTTCGTTTGCCTCGGTGCGAGAAAGAGCTTCAGCTTCAGTTTCAGCTTCAGCTTGTTTATAGTATCTCAATAATTAATGAGCTCTTAGGAATTTTTGTGGCGTACGCGGGCAGAGAGTCGCGAAGGATGCCCATGTTGAAAGCAGGAGCAGGAACAAAGTCAACTGCCGTTGCACGCTGGGTTTCGCCTTTGGCTGTCGCCGTTGCCGTTGCCGCCGCCGCCGCCGCTGCGAAAACTTAATGTACAAATATAATTTGCCGCACACACAAACACTTATGTGGCCACCGAAAGCGACGTTGGTGGCAAGCAATTGGTCGGGAGTACCCCTAATGGCAACCAGTCAAACCAGCATTCTGTTGGCCCATCCACAACGCAACTATGCGACCCACATTGCCCCCAAATGCTGGGCTCCAAAGCTACTGCTAGTTAGTTAGTCGGGCAGCCAAAAGGAAACTGTCTTCTGTCTGGCAGTTGTCACCAGTATTTGGCTGGGAGGAAGAGGAAGAGGGGGCGGTGGAAGTGGAGGTAGTTCATATTTTATGAATATAACCATATTATAAGGCGCGATGGTCGACAAACAGCCAGAAACAAAAAGGAAGAAGCAGCGCGAGCAAGTGATCTGAGGGGGGGGGGGGAGGGAGGTTGGAAGCGCAAAGGGAATTTCAGTCAGAGAAACACATCAAAGCATTTGACAGATGACATGCAGTTAAATATGTCCGAGTGCTTTGTCTAAGCATAGACAACTATGACTTTATGACACCCTATAAACTTTTATAGAATGGATATTTTTAATAGCCAGGGCAGAAGATTAAAGGAACTTTCCTTGCTTTTCTACTTGATTAAAACGCCTTTTCTAATTTTAAATATAAATATAAGATATACGAATAGAGCTAGTATTTGACACTGAGACACAAAATATATATTTCAACCCGTCTAAATACCCAAATACCTTTCACAACTTAAGTTTTACAGGGTATATGAAAACTGCAAAAAATAAGGACAAAGCTAACATCTCATTACTTATTCATTTGCGACGCTTTTAGCGCTAATTCCATTACACTCGCAACTCTGCTGTTTGAGTCCCAATCCCCTAATTCCCACCCCCTACCCCTATCCCTCCCGCTCTCAGTTGAGTTTGCCTTTGATTTGCTTAATTTGTAAATGGTTGGGTTAATGCAACGTTGAGGCGCTGCTTTTCATGGCTTTTAAACGCTTTCGTCGGCGCGAAATTGACCAAAGGATGTGCCGCATAAAATGCGCATAGTCCGAAAGGACATTAAATGTAAGAGGCATGCAATATTTATGTGTGTGTGTGGAGGTTGTGTGCTACATATGTTTTAGTGTAATAAAAAACAACAATGCACAGTGGTGTGCATACATATTTTATAGCATATTTTATAATCTAATTACCGCGCAATATCGTCCAAAAAATAAATGATCGCACAGCTGGGACCACGGGCAAACGCGAAAGTTCCGTTAGGGCGTGGCTGGCGGGGCGGCTGGGCGGGGGTCGTGGGAGGGGCATAAAAATGCCACAAAATTAGCTCGACGCGTTTGGCATTAAAAGCGACGCCCGAAGCGTGCGGCATTAAAATAAATTGCACAATACACGCACACACACGCACACCCACAGAGGAGCACACTCGCACACACATACACACCCACTTACATACACCTTTTGGCACGCAAGTAACAAAAATGCGCCGCACACCTAACAAATTCGGCAACCTGAGAGCCGGGCGCGACCGAGGGCTGAGGACCGAGAGGAGCTCGCTTTCAGCTCTACCCAATCGAGCGCAGGTGTCGGCGCTTTCAACGCCTTTAATGTGCGTCAGCCGCCCACCTCCCCGCCAAAGTGTCATATGGAACGGCAACAACAAAGTCGGAGGCCAGTGCCTGATAATAACAAAACACAATTTAACGCATTGGCGGCTACTTAAAAAGCGTCGCATGGCCAGGCGATAAGGCGACGAGCAGCGGATTGCCCCAAGCTGGCGAAGATTGCCGGGCGGGGGTGGTTCCATGCCAGCGGCTGGTGGTTTCGGTGGTGGCTTTGACCAAATGAATGCTAAGCAGTTACGCCGACCAGGCTGGTAATATATGTATTATAAAGGACACGTGCCAAATGGGAGAACAGCCTAACTGCCTTTCGGCAGGCAACACACACAAAGGACCAAGGACAACTAATCGGCATTGTGGCACAGTTTGAGAGCCATTGAAATAAACAAGTGACTGCCGTGCAATTGGCAAATGGGAAAAAAGATGTGTGAGAAAAGCAAGCAACAAATAATACACAGAATAATAAGTTCCTGGGCTTGACAAGTGCTAGAAAATATTATAAAATATTTGAGTACAGCTCATCAGATTTTGTTCTGTGTGTTTATAAATTAACTCATTTGAATAATTATCCTATAATTTTCATGCATTAGGTAAATAGTCGAAGTAATTTAAAAGGGTTGATTCAGCATTCAACTGTTTTGTACTAAAAACTGGCTGACGAGTACCGAGCAATAGAATTAAACAATAGGCAGCTTAACAATGTTTACCCTCTCTAAATAATTATCTGCAAAGAGCCCCTAAACGATGAAAACGCTGATTATAAATGCAGTGTTTTTTTTTTTGTACGGGTTATATCATCTGCCTGATTGCCCGCGTTTTATAAAAGGTTAAAGTTGAGATAACTTGACAGTGTTGAATTTACAATTCATAGGGTCTATGGCAGTGCCATTGTCGATACCTACTTAATATGCATTTTCAATTGTTGTCCTAACTCAGACACACACACACACACACACACACACACACACACGCACGCACACGCACAGAGGAAATAAGTGAAGCGTGTGCACCTTGAAGCATTCAATGCAAACAACACAATGGCGCACACACGCACACATTTGCATATATTTATTTATTTTATGTCTCTTCTATTATACTATCGCAGAGAGGAGTAAAGGTGCAGGAGCAGGAGCAGCGGGCGGCAGTCACAAATAGGCATCAAGTAGAAAACTGCACAATAAAACTCAATGCGGTTGATGACTGCTTTTTATGCCAACGACAAAACACACACACACAAACATAAATACACACACACACACACACACACATACAATGCTACATAGTCTCTGCCTCTCCACTCTCCACTCTCCTCGCAGCATTCAACATTTATTGGTCTATTTTATGATCCTTTTTGATATGTACTTAAAGAAAATTTTACATTTATTGGTTTGACAAGCGCAAACAACGACAAACAACAGCAACAACAACAATGGCAACAACCACGTTGTTCTTTGGGTTCAAGGCGAAATTATAGTTGCTTGGGAGGCCGTCAGGAATATGATGGGTCAAAATTCTGGTCAATGTCTTGTGCCATTTTCGGTTGGTAATCTGCTCATTTGCTTATAAAATTATTCACCTCATTTGTTGCCCCTTTTCTGCTTGCGTGCACCGACCCGAGCCGACCACACCCCCCAATTCCATCCCATCCCCTAGCCGCCATCCCCATCTGGCTTTGACAACGTTGGTCATTTGATGAATTATGGAGACGGCTTGGGGTGCCCGGGCATCTGTTTACGGCCATTTTGTTGTTTTGTTGCCAAGTGGCAACGCACGTAAATTGTGGCCCATAAAAGTTGAAGTGTGTGTGCAAGTGTCTCCCCAGCCTCCGGCGTCTGCAAGGCCTCCTTCAGCCCGGAAACGTTTAATGGCCAATGGCAATTACAATTTGAGGCTGTGCCGAGTACCACGCAGCAGTTCCAAAGGATTCCCAACCTTCTTCAGCCACTTGCCGCAGCATCAGCAGCAGCGGCAACGGCAACGGCAGCAGGAGCAGCTCTCAAGTGTCAATTAGATGCACTTCTCTTCATATGGCAATGGCACAAACCAGCCAACTCACAAGGCTCAAACACCCCTGGCCCCGGCGCCTCTGACCTTGGAGTTGCTTTAAGTTCTACCCTCTTTCAACTTCCATGGCCCCACTTTTGTTGCTGACTTCCTCCCGCCGCGACGTCTTTGAAGTGTAGTTGACGTCATGATGAAGCAACTTCCCGTCGTTAAAACCGCCCGCCCTCCATTTCCTCCAGTGGGCCAACAATTTGCAAACGTTGCGACGTGCCATATGGGCGTGGCTGCCCATACACATTGAGCTGGTTAACGCCTGCGTCTTCGTCCGCGTCTTCATCTTGGCTGGCCAGTGTAGTATTTTTTGCTGTCGTTGCTTTCCCATATTTAGGAATCTGTGCTGTAAAGCAAATTAAATCAGCGCCATGATTTACTACATTTAACTCATTCGATAGAGAGGAAAATGTATTTATTTCCATGGCCAACGCGGCGTATGAGTAATGAGCGTGGGATGATTGGACATTTGGCAACTGTGCTAAGTGGGTCAATCATATTACATATATAGTTGTTGGATTATTAAATAATGTGAAATTAAGATTCAATTTGGTATATTTGCTTGTGCTTTCTACTGATTAATATTATATTATAAGAATTAAAAGTAGAGTAGAATCTTTTAATGATATTCTGTTTATAGAACATCGAATTGGCAGAACCTATCCAACTTCACAATTCGTGGTTGTTGTATGCTCTTTCTCTCTCTCTTCATATCTTCTCTCGCTCTCGCACTGTCTTTCCCTTTCTTAATCGAATATTTCCTGTTGCTGTTTTTGTTAGTTAATTGCCAAGAAAAAAACATTTCTTCTGAAATGACTTTACAAAAAAATGAAATAAAAGAAAATATAAATATTTTCCTTAGTGTTTGTTGAGGGGCTGGCGAAGTTTTCTATGTCCTGGGATCCTGTTTTGCCATATCACTTTGTATGCAACCGTCGCCTCCAAGCGTATCAAATTGGCGCATTGATGCGGAAGCGGCGATTGCCACGGCAAATGGCGGCGGGCGGTGAGCGTCGGTTGGTTGCTGGCAAATGGCGGATGCGCCAAACGGGCCAAACGGGAGACAAGAGCGGAGCCAGCTTGTGTGGAGGTCACATGACTTAGACGCCAATTTTTGTTAGCTCAATGGCCTAAACACAAAACGCCTTGTAAATTAGCTGCCTGTTGTTGCATGCTGTGTGAGTTGGCAACATTTTGTTGCTTCTGTGGGCACTGTCTGTGGTCGAGTAAATTGTTCAATAGCCCTGGAAGGCGCACGCATGCCGCACGCAAGTCGGAGTCGCGGGGAGTCGCATCTAGAGAATGACAGACAAAAAGGGCATCATTTTATGGGAGTCTGCCAGTGTACGAGAATGAGCTGGCTAAAATTCACTTGAAGCAGGTTTTATGCTTCAACAATTTTCTGAAATTCAATTTATGTTACCCAAGGACATAAAACATATACCGAATCATTACACACACACACACACACACACACACACTCAGACGGAGCATGGGAGAGAGATACATGTGTGTGTAGTTGGAGCACGTAAAATATCAGTTATAGTCATGCATACACCGTATGTGTGCCTGCCCCTTCCCCCTGCCTCCAGCCTTTTGTAGACGTGCAATGACGTAGTCAAAGCGTCAAATGCAGCTAAAAGGAGCACAAGGGCTGCCATTTCTGTCAGTCAGTCGCAGTCTGGCTTATCCTTTCGTTTTCCATGGCATTGGATAACACTCTGCACGGCTCCGCCCCGCCCCGTCCGGAATTTCCCCCCTCGCCGTGCACACGATACAACTTCAAAGTCAAAATGCACATCGCCAAGTTTAATGATAACTTCTAAATAAAAAGGCCAAGTTAACAGTTTGAGCTCTCAGATTGCAGGTCGATGCTGTTGCCGCCGAAGGTTCGGGTTCGTTTTGCTTCTCCGGGAAAGGGGAGGGAACAGGGTGGGGTACCCAGTGACACTCACACGTAGCAAACATAAATTTCACTTTATGGTTTGTTAACGAGTTAAATTCGAATACAGTGCAAAACGCACAAAGTTTGTCATTTGCTGCCGGAAGAAAGCAGCCTCGATGGAGATGCGGGGCGGGGAATCCCCGTCGTAGTCGGTGTAGAACGTGCCGGAGTGTGGAGCGTGATAAGTATTATTGTTAATGGTTTTTTAGGTTGCCTTGGGGAGAATCGTTTTAGTGGAAAACTTATTTGCATTATGTGTTCTTTTATGATGACTTTAAATAATAATTAAACCTTTTTATTTCAATTATCTATTTGTAAAGGTTTCTTTGAAAACAAATTAAAGTTGCTCTTTGGCAAATTTTCTCAAAAACAGAACATATTTTCTATAGTTAAAAAAAACTTTATGCTAATTAAAGTTGTTTAGAGTTGCAATTGTGCTTTTATTTGCTCAGCTGCTATACAATTTTTTGTTGCTTAATTATGAAACGCAGGGAAATACATACATATACAGATATACGAATCTATCTCGCTCTCGCTCTCGCTCTCTATCTCACTCTCACTCTCTCGTGGCTAATCAAACTCGTTTCACTGTTTGTCAAGTATTTCCCCAAGGCTTTTCTGTTTTATTTTTGATACTTTGACATATTACAGCCCCGACTCGCCGCTATTTACAATAATGCTAAGCTCCTGTTTGGGGTATTATACGGCAATAATCTCTTCTTCCCTCTCTCTCTCTCTCTCTGTCTGCCTTTCACTGCATTGATTGGCCGGTGCACTGCATTTGGAGACTCCCATTCCTTAGCGACTTTGCTCATTAGCGTTTCATAAATTTGATTAAGACAATCCCATGGGTGTTTGTTGTGCTCTGTGTGTCTGTCCGTCTCTTTATTTGTTTGTTGGTTGTTCCTGTTGTTGTTGGTGTTTGGGGGGATAAAGCAACCCTGCAACATCTGCCAAATTAGCACAGAGCAACCACCAACTGCATATTGAGACTGTGTGTGCTGGCTGTTTGGAGGGGAGGGAGGGAGGGAGAGCGGGTGGTACGCAATACGTAATACGGGATACGTATGTACATAACGTGCAGCCATATATATCATAAGGTCTTTTACAATTTTGACGCCAGTTTAATTGGATTAATTTGCATTAATATTTATTAGACGCAAATGCTGAAGGCAGTCAACTGCCATCAGACGACATCCGACAGCAGACGGGGAGACAGGATACCCTCTGGCCATTTAAGTGGCCATTTTCATATCAGCTAGCGAGAGCCAAGGACCAAAAGAAGCATTTGCAATGCAGAAAAAGGCACACAGAATGGCAAAAGGATCTGAGAGCAGATGAAGAAGTAGAAGATGCAAACGCAGAAACATCAGGAACAGTAGCAGGAGCAGTAGCAGGAGCAGAAGCAGCAACAACGTGGCTAAAATGTGCACTTGGAACTGTCAAAGCAAATATGTCAAACATCGTCGACGTTTGTCCTTCGTCCTCTTGAGCTGCAGCAAAATTTTCTATTTGCTTTGCTTTCCAGCGTTATTTGCGTTCATATTGAATGTGTGTGTGTGTGTGTGTGTGTGTGTGTGTGTGTGTGTATGTGTGTGTGCGTGTGTGTCTCCTGGCGCGACTCCTGCTCCTGATGTGTGCATTTGTTTGTTAGCAAACATGTAAGTTGCCTTTGGCCAGCTACGAGTACAGCGCAAGCCCCAGGGGATAGGGGTAGGGTAGGGAAGGGGGAAGGGGGGCACGCAGACAGAGGCAAAGAACGGCAGGCAGCTTACTTCAATCATCTGGCACTTGGCTCGCCCCGAAATCGAAATTTCTCTCGCTTCTGCTTCTTTTTTCACAATGCAGGGAAATTCCATTCACGAGCATTTCTTGCTGCCGATTCCTTTTGCGCTGCATTGTGCCCATTTTGGTGCCGTCTCTTTAGCCTCTCTTTTTTCCAATTTTTCTGTATTTTGGCAAATACTTCATACTTTGGGCCATGTCTCATCTGTCCGTCTCACGCCCCCTCAGACCCTCGCCCGATTGCTGTATTTGATTTTGCAAAGTGCGCGTTGGAAATTTGATTTCGCTGTTGCTGCTGCTGTTGCAGTTGCTGCTGCTGCTGCTGCTGCTGATGCTGCCACCAATACATGCCCTGTCAACTCAAAACTCAATAGCAATCACAGACACACTTCGCAGAAGTCCGTGCACACAACACACTCCAGACGTCAGGCATTGTCACATGTGTGCAGAGAAGAGCTCCGAACTGCGACAGGATGCAGGCAAATGGCAAATTTCTTGCCTTGCAGCTTTGACTGCTTAAGTGTCTCTCCAACGCTCTAATTGTCAACACTTAAACACTATTTTTTGCTAACAAAAAAGCTATCTATAATATATTTGACCCCCCACATACGAATCATCTTCGAATCATCATAGACTTAGTTTTGGTTGTAATATAATTAAGACATTCTTTTCTTTAATTAGCCACCTTCAACTAAGTAGAACAATCAGTAAGCTAACAATTTCAGCTCCATCGGCAGCGGCTCTGTGTAAGCCCGAAGTGCATCATTTGGGCTAACAAATGACAAGCTGCTTTCGAACAACTGGGCAACAAATGAAGCATCCATCATTTTAAGAGCCACCCAATCAATTATGCCACCTTTGTTCTTCGTTCTCTTTCACAATTAGGAGCATTCAAATAACTGCCACCGTCTGACCCTTAACGGCAATTAGGAACTCTTGAATTTGCTATACAAGTGGGCGAGTATATCGGCATAAATCTCCAGCCATCTTCTGCCCTGTTGAACTCTAATACGGGCACCAAAGGCAAAGGTAAATAGCAATCGGCGTGCCTCGAGCTGCATAAATAAGCCATGCGCCAAAGCGAAGCGAAAACTCCTTAACAATTTTCCCCACTCGTTTAGCCATGTGCAGCAGCAGCAGGAGCAGCAATAACAACGACACCGAAATCATAACAAAAAACACTCCAGAACAGTTAAATGTAGCCCACTAAACTTTAAATACCCTTTCTTTTAAACACGTTGAGTTACATTTTTGAAACAATATATTCTTTGATTAAAAGTATGTTTATGTTTATGAATTTTAATCTTGAGTATTGGCAAATTAATGAAAGATCAGATAATTAAATTTAAATTTTGCTACGATCAACTCTTAAATAAAAATGTATTTTTAGTAAATTTCTCGCTCTCTTGGGTTGTGCCTAATGATCTTCAGTTCAGAGTTAGTAAAATCTTTCGGATTAAATAAAAGACTTTCGTTAGTTGTAAACTGCATCACATAGCTGTTATGCCCAGCTTAGGTTTGGTAATACTACCAAAATCTGAGCGACTCTCTTTCTCTCTGTTGGCAGCAAATCATCATTAATATTCCAAAAGTTGTGGGCGAAAAAGTTTTGCCAAAGCGTAAAAATTTTTACCCTGTTTAACTTGGCGTAAATTGTGCGCTATAATAAAAGCCCGAAGTGCGGGCGAGTGGGCGGGATATGGGCGTTACACAAGGTTTAAGTCCATCTTCAATTAATAATGAAGGTGTTAAATTGTCGAAATCTGTGCGGTGGCGCCACCTAGCGACCTACATTAAGCACCCTCAGCGAAGAAGCAGCAGGAAGTGCTGCAACAGCAACAGCAACAGCAGCAACAATAGAAACAACATCGCCGGCTAATTAATGAAAATGCTTTGAAATAATTATGCATAATTTTTAGTGTATACATTGAGCAGTTTATGGCTGAGTTATTACAACAGCTGCTGTCGAAAGTAATTAGCATATGACCGAAGGGGCATATTTCGGGGTAGTATGAGAGAGGGAGATGGCAATGAGTGCGAGCGTGTAGGATGGCCGCAACTTTTTGGGGCATTTATGGCATGAAAATGCATTTGAAAATGCCAAACTTATATGGGAAAGCAGTTTGACAACTCGATTTCAAAGCAAACAAATGAGCTACACACATACTTAAACACACATTCACACACACATTCTCTCATCTACAAGTTGCATTGCACAACATGTTTTCCATTTCGAGTGTAAACAAAATTCTAATACGTGGAACATATTGCTGGAAAATTGCTTTCCTTTCGGCAACAGCAACAGCTACCAGCAATGGCAACTGGCAACTGGGAACTGAGAACAGGAGCAACAAGGAGCAAAAGCGAAAAGCATTGTTAACAACAACAACAACCGAAGTAGAGCCTGCAGAGGAGACCAAGACAAGGCAGCGAGCGGCGGCGGCGGCGGAAACGGGGGCGGTGGCGGGGGCGTGGCGGAGGCGGGCGTGTGGCAAACCGAACGAAGAACGTCAAACTTTTGATGTTGCAATTTGTAATTCAAGCAGAAAACGAAGCGAGCAAATTTTTTTCTTTTCTTTGCTTTTTTTTGGCTCTGCTGACGAATATGTGCATGGCTAAGTGTGTATATGTGTATATGAGCGTGTGAGTGAGTGTTTCAATGTGTGTGTGTATGAGTTTTATTTCAAGACCCCACTGTGCAAAACATAACAAGCCGAAGTTGAAATGCTCTGATAATGTAAGTAGAAAATAAAATGAAAATATTAATTAAATTTGTATTAAAAATAAAATAAATTTGATAAATATGTGATTCACATATACTTAAAATTTAAAAAAATTTGATAAATAGAAACATAGTTCTTATCATTAGATATAAATCACAAATAGATTCTTAAGAATAGTAATAATTATGCTGACCAACAGAGAAAAGCTTAATTCTTTTTACATTTTCTCAATTTAACTGAACAGATTTTTGTATTTATTTCTCCAACATGATAAACTGAGGATGTGACCCGTCTATGTGAAAGATATACAGTTCCTAATATTAAACTCTGCTGCAAATTGTTGTTGTTGCTGGTTGCTGTGGTATGGCTCTGCGAGTACTCGTAGGAGTTTGCCTGAATTTTCTCCATCACATTAAGCCCGTAGAGTTTTCTTTCGTTGGGCTCCATTTTCTCTTTTTTCTCCGGTACATTGTGTGGCGCACAAGCCATAAGAAAACTTTGGCGCTTGAAATATTGTTAAGCGTGACGTAGCTTCCGCCCTCCCTCCACCCGATCAGAGCGCCCCAACCCAACCAAGCCGCAAATAAACAGAGAGTGTGGAGCTGGGCCTGTGGATGGACGCGACACAGCTGGCAGTCAGCCGAGGCATTTAAATGTTTTGGAAGTTTTCGATTTGGCCATAATCCCGGGCACTTGTTCAGCGGTCCAGGGTCCAACAACTGCCCAAATACGACCATGTCTGGCAGTAAGTAAGTACCAAGTACTTTTCTTCATATTTTGGGATTATCATTGTTATGCTGTGCCGCCTGGTCGCCTAAAACCCGCCCCTATCATTAGCGTTCGGGCATTAATTGTTTAAAGATTAAGATTATTGCCTTTTGGGTTTTTCTCTTCTCTCCTTTTTTTGCGCAAACTCAATTGTTATTTACTTAGGAGGTAGAGGCTGAGTACCTACTTATAACTACTATAAAAAGCGGCTCGATCAACGACTTTACGCTTCGGCGACTCTATAAGAAATTGTAAATTGCGTTGAGCGCAGCTGTCGACGACATCTTCACCCCTTTTGAATTTCGGCCGAACAGAAATAGAACCTAAATTTCTATTTATTGGCAATTTAAGTGCGATATAAATAATTTGGCATTCAGGTAGCAGCAGCAGGCCTGACTTTGATGGAGCATGTGAAAGATGCCTGAATAGGGCCTGCATAGATCCTGCTCGAGCAGATAATGCATTATCAATTTGCTAGGGTTGAATTAGCTCGATTTAAATGTTTTGAGCTGCTGATGAATGGAATGAGAATTCACTTTTGTTTGCGGCCTGGCCCTGACGATAGGGTTTAATTGATTATGCACTATTTTTCACTATAAATTAGAATTCAGGGTGGCTCTGTGATGTGGTTCGTTTGCTATTTTAGTGGTTGCAGCGGAGCATATTAAATGCGATCTGAAAACTTAGGTTGAATTTAAGTAAATTCTGATTTATAAAAAATATAATGTTTGCATCTCCAAAATCCTATTTATTTTGTAAAATACAGCGTTTATTTGGAATTTAATTTACTTATTTTAAGATTTATTTAATATGCTCTTTAAATCAAAGACTGATGCGGTTAACTGCCAAACGAGATTGCTTAACTCTTAACTGAAAAATGCATGGCAAATTGAAAGCAAAAATTGTATAATTAATTAAGTTATTTAATTTGCTTTGTTTCAAAAATACATGCGATTAGCTAAAAAACCCCAAAAACACCGCGTCATACCCACACCGCTAAGAAAATCAACACAAGCTGGTAACAACACGGGCAAAAATACTCACCGCAGTCAACAAAAAACCTTGTTAGTAATTGCGGTAAATGTGATTAGAAACTTTCCTGCAGCGTCCTTCTTCTTCTTAGCAATGCTTTCCCCTATTTGATTTTTAGCACCAGAAAAACCAAAACTTTTAACCTAGACACCAGCAAAGCGCACACTTACACACTTACACACACTCACACACACACACACACACACACACACGCACGCACACACTTTCACAGCCGTAAATAGTTGGCCTTTTACGTGCGTTAATGATGTTTTCTCAATCAAAAAGTTAAATCTTTCAGAGCGTAAGAACAAATTTCGCTAGCTGCCAAGGCACGCAAAAATGTGGATGGAACAAGTGGATGACGGGGGGACGAGCTGGTGCGGGGCAGGCTCCGTTTGAACAAGGCCTGCGTGTTAAGCGTTTTAGGAACTGTCGCTTTTAGAGCTGTGTGGTTCAAGTTGTGGCTGCCAGCGAATCGAACAAGAAAAGCTAATTACAAGTAGCTAAAAGTTGTGCGTGTTTTCGCTCGAATGGTGGACAAGCAAGGCAAATGAGGAGGGTCGCGACGGGTTGGGGAGCGCATGATTTAGCAACTGTGAGTGTGTGGGCTGAGGGGTGCGTGCTTTGGCAAAACACCTGTTCGAAACTGTTTGAAACTTTGATTGGTTTTTATATGATATATATATATATATTTTTTTTATTTTGGGGCGAATAGCTTTTTGGGCAACTTTGGCGGCGTCTTGCCAAATGTGTCAATAATTGGCCTAGAATTTGAACAAAGTTGCAAAACTCGCTGCGAGCTCTTGACAAAAATGCTGATTACAGCCGGAAAAAGTGGGCGAAGTAATGTAATTTACAATTTTAAAACAATTTTCAACCGTATTGAAGAATAAATCGAAAAGAATATTTTAAATTTAAATTTTGTTAAATTGATGTAACTTTTTTCACGTTTTAAAATCCTTCAGTCACTGATTATTAATTATGCTGAATCATGTACATGTTTAGCGTGGAATATAACATACTTTTAATGTTCAGTTTTTGCTCTTGCTCGTTCTACTCAAGTTTACAAATGTCCGTTGCTGCTGCAATTATGAATTCCATTCTAGTTGGGCAACTTTAGTGTTTCCTAACTCTCATTCATTCAGCTATCCATTCATTCATTTATTCATTCATTTTGTGCCCTAAGCGGAGGGTCCTGCTGCTACTCCTTCTGCTTGTGCTGCTGCAGCTTCTGCAACATTCCAACGCTTTGGAGTTTCCCACTTTTAAACTCTTGAGTTTGGCATAAAGTTGTGTGCAAGGAGTTTTGGATCCCTTTTGTGGGACTGCTGAGCTCAAGCCAAACACTTACTTAAAATTTGAACCCCTTTTTGGCTGCTCAAAAATCGTTTCCAGTTCAGTTTTCAGTTAGCTTCACTTTTAGTTCACTTGCACTCATTTTGCGCTTGTTTTTCTAGTAGTTTTTTTTTTTTGAATTTTTCTTTAAGCTTTTTGGGAATTTTAATATAAGTAAACCAAGCTATTGCTGGCTGGAATTTGTTGTTTTGTCCCACACTTTCTTGGGCGAAAAGTTTTTTATCTACGACCAAATAGTTTCTGACTATTTCTCCATCAATTTTATTGGTAATACTTAGACAAAAGTTTGCCCACATTACAGAGCGATATTTCCACTGGGCAGCGGGTGCTTCGGCAAGAGGAATAGCTCGGCAAAGCTGCTGATTTAAATTAAAGGATTGAAAGCGTTAAAGTTTGCTGGCCAAATAAAACTCTTGACTATGGCCGGGGCTGGGGCTGAAGCTGGGTATTAGAAAAGCGTTTGTATTTGATAAATTTAGCAACCGAACTGTTCGAAACTCTTGCGTACACAAAAACTAATAAGGAACTTGCGACAGCAATTTTATTTTGATGTGTTGTCTGCTGAAATTGTAATTGCTTTTGGTCCGCCGCCTCGCCTTGACTCCAGCCTTGTAATTGTGACAATTGAGTGTAAAAGTTGCCAACTTGTAATTATCACTTACAACACACAGCAGCCCCCCGATTCCCCATCTCAACACTAACTCCTGCACACACACACACACACACACACACACACACACAAGTATGCAGCTTAATTAATAGACAGAACAAACGTTCCATGAACCAAAATCCGCACACAATCCGGCTCTGGCTTTTGCCTTTACCTCCATAACATGACGCACGGAATTCTCTGGCCGCAATAATAATTTACATTTTAAGCCAATTCTGAAAATGTTACACAAAAAAAAAACACAAAACGAAAAATTTCCATTTTCACAGTTAAATAAAAATTAATTACAACAATTTATCGTCGTCGCTGCGGCCGCACAACAACTGCAAAAAAAAAGTCACAAACGCAACGTAACGAATGAATTACAAGGCATACAAGCCCCCCGGACAAATTTGCCCAACACCCCATCAGGCCCCGCCTCGCATTCCCGGCTTCTCTTAACTCCAAGCTGCGCCCCATAATGTGCGGCTTGTTGTTGTTAAACGTTGCCGGACGTCGCTTCGGTCGAAACTGGCTAAAACGCCAAATGTTAAACCCTTTTGTTAATGCAGAATAATTGCTACGGTCCGTGGTCCGAGTTACCAGTTCCGAGCTGTGATGTTGCACGGCAAAAACGTCAGAGAGCAACGGTATTTTCTTCTTGTTTTTTTTTTCCTGTTACGTTTTTTCGCTCTGTCTCTCGAAATTAGAGCGACGGACGACCGGGCAAAAGTGGGCGTATGCCCAGTTCCGTTTCATTTAGTTTTCAGTTTCCACCTAATTTACCCAATTGGGTAAAAGTGCTTTGTCATAATCAGCCCGGGAGCAGGGTTCGCATATCTAATGAATGAGGCCCAAAACGAACGAGTGGGTCGTGGACTAACAGAGAGGGGGAGGTGAAGTGGAGGCACCATAAAGCAAACTTTTCGTTGGCCAGAAAAAAAGCAGGTCCATTGGAATGGGTCTATTTGCACGACTCTCCGCTGGGCACATATTTATCGAGTTGCTAATAGGCTGTCACATAATTAGCCTTGTAACAACAAAATCGGCTGCCCAAAAAGGTGGCCGAGAGCTGGGCGCGAACGGGACAGAGATGGAGCGAAAGGACATTAGCATTAGCCGGGATGAAAGTCAAAGATGCTTACGATAATGTCCGGCGTTGTCGTAGCCAGCGACTAATGCGCTTTTCACAAACTGGGCATGGATATGGGCTGTTTAGGGTTAAGTTTCATTTGAAGGACAGTCCAATGCGCTGTAAACGGATTTATCTAAGATTCAAGATAAGCGCAGAACAAACGGGGACAACACTTCAAGAAATGAAAAGAGTTGATTTTCTTAAGACTTTGTGGGTAGTCGTGGACTCACCTTGAGAAAGCAGCTGAGGTTATTTTACTGCAAAGTTTCGCACGTGTCAGACATCAGACAAATATACATACATATCTTGACACTTTAATCAGTTTGTCGTCAAAATGGAATTTTCGTATTGTTAGATATGCTGCAGATAAACAAAAATATTAGATATTTATATTTTGCCTAAGGTATAACTTTATTTAAAATTTTTTCTTTTCTAATATATTTTCTTTTCCCCTTAGATCTTGCTGCATACTTCTGCCGCAAGCGAAGCTACCCCTACTTTAATCCAGTCCAAGGTAGCGCAATGTAACCATCTACTCGAGTCAAATGCGCCTTCCCAAAGGTGTCATTAAATTAACAAAGTGACTTTGAAAAATGGTGTGAAAAATGAGTTCGAATTGTTGCGATGGGTTTTTGCAGGATCCCTTCCCAAGCCTGGCAAAAACGGTTGGTATTAAACGCATTTTTGCATGGCTGTTGCTGCTGCAATTAACGTGGCCGGGCAGCAGCTGCAATCAGGCAATAAATATTCGATATGGGGCGATGTGAGGTGATGATTATTGTTTCAACGCCTCAATAATTCGAACCGTTTTTAAAAAATCCCTCACAAAAAAGGCAACACACAGTGCAAGGATGAAGGATCCATAAAACGAACACACGGGCAAATATTTGTTGCCGCTGGCCAAATGCAAAATGCAAACGCTGACCGCGTTGTAAGTTGGACAGTGTATGTGTGTGTGTGTGTGTGTGTGTGATTGTGTACGTGTGTGTGTGCGGCAGGCCATGTTGCTGGCTATGCCAATGGCCAGTGCTAATTGCCAATTATGAACAAATGCGTTCGTGCGCGAAATTAAATTAACCCCTTTTTGTTTGACACCAGCCGCCGCCGCCCCTGCCACTCCAACTACAACTCTTCCTTTAGCAAGTGCAATGCTCAGTCGGTTGTTGCCAAGTGGCCACCATGTCATCAATCAGCACAGCCACGCGACATGAACAAAACATAACTACGCGATGCGCAAATATGAAATATATTTATGCCCTCACAACCATAAACTGACCAAAGAGCGGGTTACATGCACTTACTCATTGAAGATGTGACAGCCAGAAAAGTTGCACTTCTAAATATATAGAGTCGGTATTGTCCTAATCAAAAGCCACGTTAAAAGTATCTATGCATTTAATCACAGGCAATACATTTTAATCCCTTTAGATAAAAATAAAAATGATTAATATATTTGTTTCAAACGTATAAAAAAGTAAATTGATGTTGGAGTAGTCTGTAGAATTCGTAGTCTCAATAAAATTGAATTTTCTATAATGTTCTCCTATTAAATAATTTCGCTTAAACAATTTAATTTATTATTTAATTTATATTGATTACTTAAAGAGCATCTTTGAGTCAGCCTTAGGATTTTTTTCGTATTATATCCTTGCTGTTTTTGCCTGTGGTCTACTGACAATGTACACATCGTCGTGCAATTATTAAAAATTGACTGATTGGCACGGTTATATTGGTATATTGGCGCAAAAAACGAGCAGATGAAAAATATAAAAAATTTTAACAAAAAAAAAAAAAATAAAAAACAAATCCAACAAATGGGCAACAACAACGAGTCAACACCCAAATGAGTTAAGTGGCGAACTGAATCGAACCGCATTTAACCACATTACAAGCGCGCATTAAAAATAATACAATTTTGAAACTTTCATAAATAGCGACTGACATTACAATTTATTTAATAATTTTTTTCCCACCTCCCCGCACCCTTTTGAACAGCTGCTGTTTTTATGTGTTTTCGTTGAGGCTGGAAACTGCTGTCAAGTGCAAAAAAAAGAAAAAAGAAAAATAATAGCACGCATCGTGTCAGATTTTCAGATGTGCAGATATGATAATGCAAGCAATGAGCCATTTCACTTGTTGTTTTTGTCGGATGGCAGCAGTTATCCGACCCCGCCCCACCCCTCGTGTTGTGGCTTATAAATGATTTAAAAATAAAGAAACTGTCTTAACCCATCAAAAGCATTTTTTATACTCGTTCATGAAGTGAAAAGAGTATATTTGGTTATGCAAAATGGTTATGTTAAGAAATTCCTTGACATATTCAAATTTACAATATTTCACACTTCCTTAACTTTGTCAAAACTGAACCCATTTTCAAGTTTGCGGGCATTTTGGTTAAATTTGTATTACACTGTGAACGAGTATTGCGCTGTCGGTTACACCCGACTGCTTTTACTGAAATGTGAACATCAGCAAATGGTGTTGAGGCTTGGAACGGAAAACATGCAACCTATGATTTTTTGATTCCATTTCGTATTCAGGAATTTAATTAGCTTTATTGAATAAATGCATGAATGTGGATACATTTTATTTATATTAATCTTGCTTTTTATTAGGTACTTCGGGCTCTGGCTCCTTTTCGTGCTCCTCTTCGCCCTCCTCTGCATAAATGGAGCGTTGGCTGCTGCGCGGCGATGGAGGATGCAATACCGTCACGACGTAACGACCAGTCGAAGAAGGCTTCTGGCTGGTCCGCATGTTGAGGAAGCGATGACGAAGCCGCTCGCGCCTCTCCCGATTGCGCTGCTCGATCAGCTCCTCCAAGTTCACTGTGGACAAGAGATATTTGAGTGAGTTGAGACTTGTTGGATCGTAATCGTGTTAAACCAATCATTTACAGCTGGAACCGCTATGTTTCTCATCGGTGTCACTTAGGCGACTGGATCGGTCGCCATGTTTCATCTTGTACCGCGAGTCGAAATTTTCGTCGCCAAAGGTTACGCGCGAGATGTCCAAGTGGGTGGAGGTGGACCGAGAAATGAAACTGTCAGTGTAGCCACGCATATAAAGCGGCGCATCACTCTTGTAGGAATGAATTGATCCTTGCGACTAAAAAGTAAATATTAAAATGCGAATTTCAAATTGATTAGCCTAAAAATTCTATCAAACCGCCGCAGATTTCGATTGAACTAGCTTGGCCGTGGAGTGTTCCGGTGGTGCCTGTCGCTGCGATTCATCCGCATAAGGTAGCTCATTGGGAAACACTTCATCCCAGTACTGATCCTTGAGCAGCTCCGGATGCTCCTGATGCATTTCATCCACAATCAAATAGGATACAGTCAGATTGCGATCAACCATCCAGTTGAGCTGCGAACATTTGTGAATTTTAGGTCCAACAAAAAGCAATTCCTCTGTTATTTACCTCGAAATCATCGTCATCCTCGCCAAAGGGATTAATCAAGGACTCGGCCACCTTCAGCCATCCCATGTAGAAGAAAAACTGCAGAATCGTCATTATGGGAAAGTATTGATCGATCTTATTTTTGGCGGTGCGACTCGCCGGATTCTCTATCCACTGTTGTCCGATGACGCTGCACAGGAAGAAGGTGTAGGTGGCCAGAGTGACCACCTGTGTGTAAACCAGAGGCACGCTCACCCAATCGTAATACAGTAGAAATCCGCACAAGCCGCGAAATCGGTTCAGCTCATCGATAATCGTTTTGACCGCATAATCGTCGCGTATCTTGTTCTCCTTCCGGGCACGCATCACAATGCTGGCGGCCCAGACAATTGGCATCCAGTGCTTGGGATAGTGCGGAAACGCCAGATCCAGCGTCTCAATAATCGTCTTCTCGTTCTCCTGCAGCAGACCCGCCTCGATGATTTGGTTGTAGGTGGGGAAGCGCATCTTGACGCTGGGCGAGATCATCGTGAACACAATCACCTGACACAGGCACACATAGCGCAAGATTGTTCGCCGCATGGCCCGGGCCCGATCATCGAAGCCATGAACGCTGGAGCTGACGAGTGTGGCTATCGAGTCCGGCCATGGAATGGTCGTATACTGCGCCCACCAACGCCCCATAACGATGGATACAAAAAAGCCCAGCACAAACGATAATGGGATCAGACTGGAGTGGTTGTTACAGTAGAACACAACGGCCTCGAAGCCCCTTTAGACCAAAAAGTTTGAGCTTAAAAAATGCCAGCTGTTCATTGTGAGAACTTACTTTCGTGTCGCGTCATTCATGAGCATCCGATAACTAATCGCCAGTAGCAGATATATAGCTAGAAAAATAAGCAGATCCAGCCAGACCAGCTTGTAAATGCTGCCACGCCATCTGCGAAAGACGGACAACTTATTGTTGCACAACTTAAACACGTTCGAGTTTTTGTAAAGATACCTGAATAACAAACGCAGAAAGTTGCTTACAATCCTCGAGGTGCTCACGTTGGCGGTGTAGGTGACAGTCATGTCTGAACCTGGAAAAGTCTCCAACTGAAATCAAGCAACAATATCTTAATAAGGAGAACACAGCCAACTGAGATCAATAAATGCGCCTGCTATTTTTGCACAAAATGTAACCAAATATGACAAGTGAAAAAAGTTATGTAAATACCCTGGCAGACATATGCCGGTTAAAAAAAAATCTATATATATACATATGTAAAATATGGTATATACTTTATACTCCTTGTGAGCGTTAAAAACATACTCACGGAATTCGAATACCTTCCTCCAATTTAATGCTCCTATCAGACTAACTTTGTCCTCACTGAATTGAGTTCTAACTTTGATGGTCAAATGTCCATGTCCCCCACAATTATTTGGAGATATCAAATCTCCACTATACATATAAAATAAGACATTTAGAGTATTTGTGAATGTTTTATTTTGCCTTGAGCTCGCATAGCTTCTGCCGCTCTTCAAACGTGATTATTACTTGGATCTGCGGAAAAAGCTTTTATCCGTTTGCATTTCACCATCCCTGTGGGCGGGGGCGGATTGGTCATCGGTGGATTGGGCATTAGTGGGTTCGGCATTAGTGGGTTCAGCATTAGTGGGCTCGGCATTAGTGGTTTGGCTAGTTAAGGGGGAGTCATCTGGAGGTTGGTCAGCTTTTGTGGAGACTGTTTCCGATTGATTTCCCGATTCTGGCTGATTGGTCAGTTCGCCCTTGAGCAGGTCGAAGGTCATGGCTGCATGCTGCAATTGCCTAGCATGACGTTCGCGTTCACGCTCCTCCCGCAGCCGGTCAAAGTCATCTTTGCTGGTATCGCGAGTCGGCGGATGATCCGTCAGGTCAGACATATCTGCCTCTTCGTCGCCCTCCTCCGGAGTGTTGGGTTCTAGGGGGCTGAAATCGACGAAGGAAATGGACGAGGAGCTGCGATGGATATTGAAACGTTGCGAGGCAAACTTGATGCGCAGCTCCTGGCCCTTACTGGACTCATCCTCGCCATCGAATTCAGTAAAATCGCGCTCACTGGTGGAGCTCGCTGTTTGCCTGGGTATCTGCGATGATGTTATTTTGGACAGGTCCAACTTGGCGGTGGAGGCTTCCGGCGGCCCGTGACGCTGCGATTCGTCTGCATAGGGGAGCTCGTTGGGAAACACCTCGTCCCAGTATTGATCCCTGACCAAGGTCGGATGGTCGTTGTGCATTTCGTCCACTATTAAGTAGCTGACCTGCAGATTGCGATCGATGACCCAATTGAGCTCAAAGTCGTCATCATCATCGCCGAAGGGACAAATCAGCGTCTCGGCGACCTTCAGCCAGCCCATGAAGAAGAAGAACTCCAGGGTGCTAAAGATGGGAAAATAATAGTTGACAATATTGTTGGGATTCTTGTCGACGTACTGATGCCCAAAGATGGCAGCCAGAAAGTACGTGTAGACGGCCAGTGTGACCACCTGCGTGTAAACCAGAGGCACGCTGATCATATCGTAGTGGGTAAGCATGTTGCAGCCCGCTCGGAACTTGTTCAGCTCGTCGATCATCGACTTGAGCGAGAAGTCATCCCAGATGCGGCCCTCCTTGCGGGCACGCGTCATTATGCTGGAGGCCCACATGAGGGGCATCCAGTACTTGGAATGCTTCGGAAACTTCTCGTCCATTTTCGCGATAATGCGTGCCTCATTCTTGTTGAGCAAGCCCACGTCCACAAAGTAGTCGTAGTTGGGAAAGCGTCGCTTGATTCCCGGCGATATCATTGTCAGCACAATGGTGAGCGACAGGCAAACATAGCGCATTATTGTGCGACGCATCAGTCGGCCATGCTCATCCTGGCCACGCACCAATGCACTCACATAGACAGCCAAAGGATCTGGCCAGGGCACCGTTATGTACTGGCTCCACCAACGCTCCACAATAGTGGCCACGTAGAAGCCGAGCACAAAGGACAGCGGTATAAGAGCTCCATAGCTGCGGCAATACTCAACAATGTCTTCAAAGATGCTGGGTTGGAGTTAATTGGATTAGGATTGGGAATGTGCAGATTAGGGGATATCTTTTGACCAACCGTTTGCCGTCTTCATTGAGCAAGCCGCGATACATCCAGGCCATGGCATAGAAAGCGCATAGGAATGCCAGAAGATCAGCCCAAATTATTTTGTAAATGCTTGCGCGCCATCTAGCGGTGGTTCTTTCGGAATTAGATATGAGCTATTTGCCAACGCATGTGTTTTACCTGCCCAGTAGCTTCCAAAAACAGCCAAAACGACGGCAGGTAGCCACCTCGCCGGTATAGGAAACGGTCATGTTTCAACAGGTTCAAGAGGCAAATGCTCGACAAACAAATCCGCTTGAAATTAATTAAAGTAAAGCAAATTTTATGAAGGCTTGATAACACGTGGCCTACTAAGATACAGATTTATTCCAAATATTACTTTTCATATTATTATTTTTGTATAAAATCAATAATTTAAGTTGCTTAAAAATCGTAATTTGCACGACTGTCCTTAATTCAACTTGACGTCTTCAGACTCTCCTTAAAGTTGTGTATATCAAAACAGTCTTCATTGTCTTTGCCGGTTAAATTCATTGTCATTCCGGCGTTAAATGAAGGCGGCTATGCAATTTGAGGCATCTAATTTGCGGGCGTAATTATTTAAATTAGATCATTTATATTTGCTGGCGACAACAAAGGCAATCACAATGCCAATTTGCAATCTCAGCCACATGTGTTAAGCATTTCCGCTCATTTTCCTTGAAAACTCCCAAAGCCCCTTCACCCGACAAATATACAGCTTTGTGTGCGAGTGTGTATGGGTGTGTGGGAATTTACTTAGTACGTAGGTAGCTTCGTCAGGGGCAGTAAAATTTTAATGCCCACACAAGGCGTGCTGCGTGATTTGGACCCCCTTCCCACTGCTCCCCCCAACCCCTGCGATGCTCCACGCTAAATCGTATCATGTGCTAAGAGTGAAAGTGTGAAGAGCATTTCAAGTATCTTATCAGTAAACCGAGCATGTATTGTTCGATTACGCTTATGAGTGTGCCTATGAGTATGGCTAGTGGTACTCGTACTCGTATTCAAGTACTCAATTTTAGAGTTCCCTTTGATCGGTTGCTCTACGACAATTGCTGCGTAATCCAGAATATGACGTTAACACTGAGGAAAAAAAAATAATTCGAGCCAATATTTTTAAATTACCTTCTAAAAAAAATAATACCAATCTGATCAAAACAACAATATGACAAAAAATCATGTATCAAATTAAAAAGGCAAAAATGCTTGCAATTTTTCACATAAATTTGAATAATATACATAAGTTTACTTCTTGATTATTTTTCTCAGTGTATAATCCAAACATGACGCATAGCCATAAACTCTGGGGAGCGTTCATAGATCGCCTTGGTTTAATAATGCCCGTAATCAGTTTATAGATAATTTAATAGTTGCTAATGGCGAGGTGTTTATCACACATATGAGAAATAATGGTGTTTCATCAACAACAATAAAGACACGTTTGTGTTTGTGGATCCCATCGGGGCTGCTAATTTATTGCAATTTTTTTAAAGTACAATTAGAATACAATTTAATTTCAGTTTGTAAAAGTTCTCACTTGACGATGATAAAATCTCAATAATCAATACATGAAACTATTAGACCTGAGTGAAAAGCTGTCTGGGTATCTCTTTATCAGTATTCATAAATTAAACATTTAATTACCTATATATGATAATTATATGTACTTATGGTGGATGAATTTGACACTTCTGAATGTGAATATTGCCTTTTGCACTTCAACATGCCTTATCTGGCCCAAAGTGAATTAGGAAAAACAAAATATACATCTTATATAGATTGCCATATAAATTGTGATAAAATTAAATTTAGAAGTAGGTAGACAAAGATACACGAACATGCAGAGAGCTTTATTTTTGGAACTCCATTAAGGAATAAATGTCCGCCCGGCTGCCAATCTATAAATATCAATCAACTCGTTTCTGCTGACCTATAAAATAAATTAAAGCAAATATTTATGAACAAGTTGAAGTGTTATTTAAGAGCTTACTTGAAGAGTGTCTCCTCTCTCTCTCTCTCTCTCTCACTCAGTCTCTCTTTCCGACTGATATTGCATTATATTCGCTGCTGCTGCTGCTGTGGGCCATATAGGGAACCGTTTATTATCACACAGTTTCAGTTAACGTTATTCGGCGAGCGCGTCAATAGCAGCAGGCAGAGCGAAACGGCTAAACAACAACAACAACAACAACAACAACAACAATAACAACAACAACAACATCGGGTCGGCGGTAAAGCCGAGTCGCCAGATCGGAAATAAAACAACAATCAATACAGCAAAGAAAAACAATCTTATCTGAACAACATACATAAATAACAGTAAATGACAAGTGAAGCCGGTTGCCCGCGGGCGGGGGGCTGCACCTGCCACAAGTGCCACAGCTGAGCGTCGGTATCACAGCTCGCCAGATCGTAAAACTGAGCACCGCTCGCAGTCGCGGCGACGCGTCGTGACGTCACAGCATCTTCGAACCTGCTAATTTTCATAGTCGCTCTAATTACAAGCCCCGTAACGGATTTGGCTCGCACTAGCTCGCCGCCCTCGGCCTTTATCGGACAGCTACGGCTACCTGCAGCATTTGTAGTTTTTTCTGTTGTTGTTTGCCGCTCGCTCGTGCTCGTTCTCGTTCTCGTTGGGTTCTCTAGCGGCGCTTTTGTATCTCTTATCAGTATCTGATGCTCGCGGCGCTCTCTACCTGTCCCTCTCACTCCCATTCTCACTCCCACTCCCACTCCCAGTCGCTCTCGCGTTATTTGCTGTCTTCTTATCTTTAAGAACAATTCGAATTCGCGGCTGTAATTCAACGTCCGCCTGGCAGACGCATTCAGAGCGCGAACTCTGCCAGTTGTGTTGTCGTCGGAAGCGAATTGAATTCGAATTGAATACACTCGTTTTTGCACTCAAACCTACAAACGCAACCTGTCCCGCTCCACCCCGTCCACGGGCCAGGCAAATATTTGGACAGAGTTTGCAGCAACTGCAGCAATCGGCAACTGCTAAAAACTTGGTAAGTCAACTAATTAAGTATGTAGTATATATAACGCGCTGTTGGGCATAAATTGAATATGATGTTATATAAATCCAACACACATAACTCTCATTCGACGTTGTCCGCTCGCCCGCCCAGACCCACTTAATTATCTTTATAAGCGCAAAAAAATAAAACAAAAATATGAAGAGGAAGCACCAATGTAAATAAACCGCAGCAAAGTTGCCAACAGCCAAATAGTTGAGCATCTATTCTTATCAGTTAGCTCACTTAGGCATTGGATAAGAGGACCAAGCCCAAAACTGACGGAAAATGTAGCTCAAAAGTGCAGCAAACAACTGTTGCCCTGGGCCGGAAGCTGCCTCAAATACAAATAAAAGAAAAGACAGGAAAAACAAACTCTTTTTAACTAAACCAACTGGAATTAAGTCAAACTCTAATAGTTAAAACTATCTAAAAGACTTCCCATTCTATTAGCCCTTTTAACTAATTTTAGAATTGTCATCTCTAAGTAAATAACTTTAAACAAGTTGTTAGATTTAAAAATAAACTTTGCAAGCCAAGGAGATTTACGCGTGCGTCACATACCCCATATAAGTAGAAACCTCACCTATACTCTGGTGATA
The DNA here is from genome assembly GCA_035041545.1 of Drosophila colorata. Taxonomy (NCBI): domain Eukaryota; kingdom Metazoa; phylum Arthropoda; class Insecta; order Diptera; family Drosophilidae; genus Drosophila; species Drosophila colorata. The sequence goes on along the minus strand of JAWNLD010000564.1, from coordinate 14,167,029 downwards.
TGTGCGAAACAATTGAGTTCAAACTCGGCACAAAGGCCCAGCCTCGATTTAATGTGCTCCGACTCGACTGTGATTGCAATTCGAGCTCAATAATTAGTACCGCATTGTATAATCAAAAGCGGACTTGATAAGCGCCTGGGACAATGTGGGTCCAAGTATGGCGGTGTCAGTTAATGGGCCTGATCTTGGCAGCCACAGCTGCAATGAATGAACCCTAAGCTGCGTCTTAAAAAGGTGCCATTTTCAACAGTTAGACACACAGAAAACCCCACACAAAACTCGAGGTTTAATGAACCTTTATTCGCAGAGATACCGCAATGGTTCAGCAGCATTCGGCGTGGAAGGTGCTGACACGGCGCAAGCATCTGACAGCCGATGGCGGCGAGGGCGAGACCAAGCTGAACCGTGTTTTGGGCCTATGGGATCTCACGGCTTTGGGCGTGGGCTCCACATTGGGCGCGGGCGTCTATGTGCTGGCGGGGCAAATAGCCAAGGAGCAGGCGGGTCCATCGGTAATGATATCCTTTGCCATAGCCGCTCTCGCCTCCCTCCTGGCAGGTGAGTCACCAGCTGTCTCCGCTTGTGTCTGTTTCTGAAAGCGTTTGCATCTCCTCCTGACAGGCATTTGCTATGCGGAATTCGGAGCTCGTGTGCCCAAGGCGGGCTCCGCTTACGTCTACAGCTATGTGTGCATCGGGGAGTTTGTGGCCTTTGTCATTGGCTGGAATCTGATACTGGAGTACGTAATTGGCACGGCCAGCGTCTGTCGCGGCATCAGCCTCTACTTGGATACGCTGCTCAATGATGCGCTGAAGCAGGCCTTTGTCGAGGTGGCGCCCATGAACGTCAGCTTCCTGGGCAGCTACTTTGACTTCTTCGCCTTCGGCCTGGTCGTCGTCTTTGGCGGTGAGTTGTGCGGCGCGACCTCTAGCTAAATTTGAACTGTTAATCAAGCGGGCTTCTTCACTTTAGTTGCGCTGGCCTTTGGCGTGGAGACCTCTGCAATGGCCAACAACTTTGTCACGTGTGTTAACATCTTCATTTTGGGCTTTGTCATCATAGCGGGCGCCATCAAAGGTAGGTCTACTCCATTTGCGCCCGCTCATATTATTAATATCGTACTTTTCCCTTACACAGCCGACTTTAGCAACTGGACTGTGGATGCTTCGACGATTGTGGCGAATGGCACCCACATTGGCCACGGCGGTTACTTCCCCTTTGGCGTCGAGGGCACTCTGAAGGGCGCCGCCACGTGCTTCTTTGGCTTTGTGGGCTTCGACTGCATTGCCACCACGGGCGAGGAGGTGCGCAATCCCCGCACGAATATACCGCGCTCCATTCTGCTCTCACTGCTCATCATATTCCTCTGCTACTTCGGAGTGTCCACTGTGCTGACGCTGATGCTGCCGTATTACATCCAGAACGCGAATGCCCCGCTGCCCTACGCCTTTGAGTATGTGGGCTGGCCGGTGGCCATGTGGATCGTGACCATTGGTGGCCTGGTGGGCCTGCTGGCCAGTCTCTTCGGCGCCCTGTTTCCACTGCCCCGGGTCATGTACTCCATGGCCCAGGATGGTCTGCTGTTTCGCTTCCTCGGCAGGATCAGTCCGCGCTTCCAGGTGCCCGTGACGGGCTCCATTGTGGCCGCGCTCTTCACGGCCCTCATTGCGGGTCTGTTCGATCTGGCCCAGTTGGTTAGCCTGCTCTCCATCGGCACTCTGCTGGCCTACAGCGTGGTGGCCGTCTCCATTACCCTGCTGCGTTATATGGACTACTGCGAGGCGGAGGAGCAGTCGTCCGCGGCTGTCTCCGAGACCACCTCGCTGACGTCGCGCAGCGCGCGCTTCAGCTGGAGCTCGATGTGCACCCAGCTCTTCAATGTGCATCGCGTGCCGGAGCCCAATCAGATCTCCACGAGAATTGTGGGCGTGCTGACAGCCCTGTTCTGTAGGTACCAGCGAGGAAGTGCCTCGGCTACTTGTCATGCCAAACCGAACTCTAATCTCTGTCCACTTGCTCATCTGCAGGTCTGCTCTCGCTGGGGCTGGGCGTGCTGCTCATGCAGGCTTATCCCGCCATCAGCTCGCGGGAGCCGTGGGCCCTGACCGTGCTCATTCTGCTCCTTCTGCTGATTGCCGCTGTGCTGCTGCTCACCTGTCTGCAGCCAAGCGAGGCGCGGAGTCGCCTGTTTCGGGTGCCCTTTGTGCCCGTGGTGCCAGCGATTAGCATCTTTATCAATATTTATCTCATGCTGCAGCTGGACAGCTGGACTTGGATACGCTTCGGCGTCTGGATGATTGTGGGTGAGTCTCTGCTGCCGTCCCTCTGTTCTCTATTCATTTGCATGTTGTAGTCCTTGACTAATGCACGTTATCCTTAACCACTGTCCTACTAACTGGAATGCCCTAGGTATACCCATATTTATTGCTTGCTGGTGTCTCTACGACATCAAAGACCCCAAGAAACGTAATCCCGAACGCGTTGCGTTCCGCAAAGCACTGAGAATGCCCAAGGATCCGCCCGCGGACAAAAGCAACGGCAATGGCCACCTGTCCAAGCAGAGCACAATTACGAACGAGACGCAGATTGCGAGAAATTCCAGCAGCCTGGATCAGATACAGAATATGAGCGAGGTTTTCGAGGACTTGAAAGAGCGCAAATATGCGAATGGCAAAATATTTTTTGTGGAGGAGACGAAGAGCGTGCATTCCAGGACTACGCTGGGCGCCAACGACGCCGAGGACGAACACTTCGCGATTGCCATGCTGGACGATGTGCTCGACGCGGAGGACTCACAACAGCAGCAGCTGGAGCAGCAGCAAATCTTTGAGCGCAACTTCAGCATCGACTCGGAGATGTTTCCCAGCGTGATAGAGACCACCATTGTGGCCACCGTGCACAGCAGCAGCAGCGACGACGAGGTGAGCAGCCAGCGCTCCCTCGAGCTGCACCGGCTCGACGAGTGCAAACTGGCGGCCAGTGCAATGCTGCAGGCGCTGTTCGACAGCGACACCTTCTACGAGCAGCTGCAGGCGGCCAAACAAAGCCTAGACGCAGCCAAGCAGAAGCAGCCAGATGAAGCTGAGCTTACGCCAGTTCCGCTCCGAGCTCAGCTCAAACGAGTTCCTTCGATTACCTCCATAGCCTCGCAGGCATCGATTGCCTCCGTCGTGGAAGATCCACTGCATTCGGACAAGTTTAGGAATCGACTGAGCCATCTAATACTGAATCCCAGTGCACACAAGGCCAGGCGCATCGAAGAGCTGCCGGAGACACCCAAGGCGAAGCCTACGAGGCCTCAGCTGAAGCAATCGAAAAGTGAAAACGATGTCCGCCTGCTGCTGCTGAAGGCAATCCGAGAGCTGAAAACGGACAATGATGAGGCGGCTGTAGCTGAAGCTCAAGCTGATAACAATGCTAACGGTAACGGTAACGGCAATGCTATCGCTAATGCCAATGCTGATGCTGATGCTGATGCTGATGCCGATGCCGATGCTGAAGAGGCTGCTGCTGTGGCCACATCGCTTCGAGCTGGCCACATACCGCGCGCCCCGAAATTCGATCCGGTTTTGTACAAGACCATAAACAGCATTAGTTTGCACAAACAGCGACCCAGTTTGAGCCGGGATCTGGTTGTGGATGCCAAGAACATGGATGTGACTGCAGCCAAAGTTCTCGTCGACTCCTCGCCCTCGCCCTCGCCCCCACCCACATCCGCACCAGAACCAGAGCCGGTGCCATTCAAAGCGAAATTGGAGGCCATATTGCAACGGGGTCCCTCGCATCGCCTGCAGCAGCGTCCGGGAGCGGATGCGGTGATGCGCCGTCGGCCGCAATCGGCGTACGTCGAGGAAACGGCAATTCAATGAGCTAAACCAAAGAGCGCTGCGACTCTCAATTTTGTAGCGCACTGTAAATGTAGCTGCTGCTGCACACACTCCAGTAATCCGTAGTAATCAAATGTTGTGCAGCTGCTGCTGAACTGTTAGCTAGTTAAACGGAGGCAATACTAGATGATAAGTGCTTAGTTTTACATAGCTATTCGCAGCGGGAAACGAGTTAAATTCAATTGCGAAATTTTGAAATTACGAAATTAGCGAACGGGGCCAACTAGGAGAAGCGAGCGCCACTCGAAAGCTGGGAATGCAGAGCAACTACTAGGAAACTATAGAAATAAATGAGAAAGAAGGCGTTCAGGAACTGGGTGCTTTAATCTATAAACTCATGTTTCAGCTTTGCAAATACTATATTAACTATATTAACAAATATTTCCAGTAACTGAACTTTCCCTATTTTATGAAGTAGATATTCCTTTGGAGCAACGAATATGAGAGTTAGGAATTAGTTTTCTTAATGAAAAGTGGTTTTTATTATAAACCTTGTGATATTAACCAAACAATAAGAAAGAACATTTTCCAAAGAATACAAAAGAAACCAGTTTAAAACCACATATTATAAATATATACTCCCAGGGATTTATTCAAAGGAAGCAATAAATTCAAATCTAAATATAGTGATAAATCAGTTGCTTATTATAATATATTAAGTTTCTAATGTAAGCTAGATACTTTGACAAGATGGTATTATATAGTTTATCTTCTGCATGCGCCCGATGTTTGCCAAGTATTATAATGTTAAACTAATCCAATGAGTTCGGTTTTCAATTTAGGTCTATCCATATACTTTTTGTATGGACTGCCCAACAGCTACAGAGAAATGCGGAGACAACGCGCCGGCTGGCAGAAGCTCAAATATAGCGAACACTTTTAAGACACAACAACATAAAAAAAACAACATCAAAGGAGCGTCGGACGGAGAAGCAGAGAAAAGAGCACAATCAAAACTTGATAATTAATACATGGACGCACGTCCTAAGCCAACTTGATAAATGTGAACAATTTGTTGTTATAAATAAAAATCTAGTTGTAATTAATAAAAGTCAAACGCTTTACCTATTACCGCACTGCCAAGAGATGTCGAGAGCAACTGCAGCCGCTTCCGGAGTGGTTCGCACTGAGGCCCAAGACGATCGTTAGTTTATTAATAACTCATGAATGGATCGTCATTGTCGTTTAATTCCCGAAGGCCGTGTCTTCTGACTGACTTTGATAAATTAATTGATGTCGGCTGATCGTCCAAAGGAGAGCTACGGCAAGAAAGACCGAGCGTGTGCCAAGAGACTCGTGTAGTTGTTGCCCGTTCCCCGGGCCTGGCATTGATTTTGATTAGACTGAAACATCCCCCGGGCCGTGCGGGGCCCTTTGCTTTCCCTTTCACCCAATCGATTCGAGGCAGCGCTGCCTGATTTATGCGCTCGTTTTCGGGGCATTTCTCTGGTCAGGTTGATGATGCCAGATTCCAGATTCCAGATTTGTATAACCACAACTGGCGACTCTTTGGCGTTGTGGCTGCTTCTTCCTCGCCTTCTTTGAGGGGGATGGTCTGAATTTTTGTGCTGTGTAAGTGTAACAAATTGTAATCGTATTTGCCGGCACCACTCACTGAATCCACTGTATCTGTGTCTGGGGGCGTGCCGGTGACCCCCCCCCACCACCTCCCTGCCCGGCTCCCAGCTCTGCTTTATTATTATTAACTTTGTTATGGTGCACAGTAGTCGCACAAGTCTCAGAAGTCTCGCCAGTCTCACAGTTGCCGCAATTCCCCTTGCTCTACCCCCGCCCCCACTCGTTGCCTGGTGGTGGGTTTGTTCGGTTTGTTTTGTCCGTTTGCCACACTTGCTGTCCGCCCCCCTTTATCTAGTCAAGCGTCCAAATAGTTTTATGGCATATTTATGGGCGCCAAAACTTAAAGTCATTCTCCAGGGCTAAGACTTTAAGACCGCCCTGCATCCACACACGACTCTGTGACAAATTGCAGAAGCCAAAACTAATTAACACAGCAGCCAGCGCATTACATTCAATAGAACAGATTTGTATACACTATCCTGGGGAGGATTGCGGAATATGTGAAGATCAAGCAACAGGGAAATGGTTTTCTTTTTATTTACTGCCGAACGGGCTCAAAACAAGGCACTATTTATATTTGTTTTCGTTCTGAAAACAACTTTTGAAACTCGTGAGAGATTTAAACGTATTGAGAGATTGGAGCTGCAAATGCTGTGAATAATAATGTTCAGTACTTTTCAGCTTCAAACTAATTTCAAATCTTATTTCAACATTTTTTTTTTTATTCAGGCTATGCACATTTTTATTTGAATATTGACGATTTGACAACATATTGAAAGCGTATGATCCGATCTATTAAATCAACGCTAAAGCTGTTAGGGTATATGCTCAAATGTAAGCTTTTGGACTGAGCTCTAATAACATACCTTGACTAATTTTTTTGTTTTTGTCATGTTTTTGTTTGAAGTTAGTTAGTTTTGCTGGCCAAAGCGGCTTTTCATATTCATAAAAATTGCGAGTTTCCATTTCCTCCGCATACACGAAAAACGTAATCCGCTTACAGTCGCTACAAATGCGTATTGGACTCTACTTGGTCACAATTTTCCCTTTCCCTTTTCCTCTTCTGTTTTATTTTTTCCATTTCTTTCTATTTATTTTGTGTTCTTTTTTCTTTCGAAAATTAAAATATGTGTGTAGTTTTAGCCCTAACCAAAAACGGAAATTGTCAACTTCGGAAGGGCTCAGGTAAATTATAAATACGAATGCGAATGCGGGCTTGAATGCAACCTGCATGGAAAAATAACCGCAGAAGACCCATGTGCGTCGTCTGCTGCCCCGTCTGCTCGGTCTGCCCAGTCTGGTCTGGTCGGGTTGGTCCGGCCAAAGTCAATGGGCACTCAACAAAAACATTTTGTCAAAACATAAAGGCGGCTGCTACTGTACGCAAAGTGGATCAGTGGATTTGTCCTCCCTATTCGGAAAAAAAACTAGTCAGTGGCAACAATGGCAACAGCTGCACGGTTGCAGGTAGTGCAGTCGGAACTGGAACTGAAACTGGGATTGGGCTACCGAAAAAAGGATTAGCATTTGGTTTAGCAGTTTGTTCAATCGGCCACGGCCAACGACAAATGCAACAATGAAGCCGACCTATGTCTATGTCAAAGTCTCAACTGCGGTCTGCCAGAGGAAGTTGCATATGCTCAGCACGGATTTGAGGCATGCAACAGGGAGGTGTATTTGTAGGTTGGATCTAGTTCGGACAAGAGTTGTATTTAGCAGAGTTCAGATGAGATTATGTGGCTGGCTTAAGGTAACTCTTTGAAGATTACAATTAAGGTTAATTGTAAAGCGTTCGTGTTCAGGTAAAGATTTGTGTGGGTGGCTGTTTCTTGATGTTGGCTACAATACAGCTCTTGTGAATACGTTTTATTATGTGTCCAAATTCTGCTTATTGACTGTAACTTCATAATCATTCGGAAAACAATTTGAAACTTTTTCCTAAATAAATTTTAAGTAATAGAAAATGCCCATTAGAGAAGTTTGTTATTTTTTCTATTCCCAATGGCCCACATTTTATTTAATTTACCTTACTTCTTGGCTAATTGCATTTTCTTCATACATCTCACTCCCCTGAAGTGTTTTTCGCTTGTCAATTGGGAATCTCTTTTTATTTAATTTCTGTCAATAGACGACAATACACCTTCGACTAGCTTCAGCAGATTGTTAATCACAATTTGTTTGAATTCAATTAAAATTCGCTTGATTTCTCAGCACTTTCTTGGGATCCTTGTGTGCCCGGACCTCAACATAATTGCTCCTTTGTCATTTGCCACAACAGGCACCAAGGACAAGAAGAAGCACAACAAAGAAACTACAAGAAATAATACGCTTCTGATTTTCAACTCGACTTCAATTGATTTTTATGGCCAGTTCGTCGTTTTGGCCTGTTTCTTCTCATTCTCCTCATTGTGCACTCAGTTCGCAGCATTTATATTTTTTCCATTTATCTTTCATTCCCCTGGCTTGGCGTTATAGTATTTTCGACAAATGGTTTGCTTGTCATAACCTTTTTTAATTTTTTCGTATCTTGTATCCTGGCTGCTGTTTCTACATTTTTTAAGAAGAATAATATTTACAGAGCACGCACAATAGAGCCGGGCACCCATCCAGCAGGACTCCTACGACTTGCGCATTGTTTTCACACTGAATTCCTTGACAATGAGCACATTATTGAGCTCAAGATGCGGAGGCGACGGCTACGAAGACCGAGGACAGAAGACGGCTCTGTGCATAGAATACCAAGCAGACATGCAGCCGAGCAGCCAACCAATTCAAATTCAATTTGCCCCATTATTTGAGGCCCATTGTTCAAGTGAAATTCTGGTCTATGGGCAGACGTTGCAATGCACTCGACTCGGCTCGCCTCGACTCGGTTCGCTCAGAGGCTCGACTCGGAGGCAGCGAAGAGACTGCTGCAGCCCAAGTTAAGTGCAATACAAAAGGGCGGCCAGATTAAAAATAGCAAAGATGAGCACCAGATGAGAGTTACTCGGCTTTTACTTCCCTCTTTAGCCAAATGAGGAAATGTGGTTCAGAGTGCGTCAGTCAAACAAGACGAGAGAGAGAGAGAGAGGGAGAGGGAGAGGGAGGGAGAGAGGGAGTATTCTCGACTAAATGAATGCAATAAGTAAATAACAAAATGTCGTTAGCATTTGTGACTGACACTCACAGCAGCAACAACTCAACCAACATCCTGGCATAGAAGACACAGAACTGAGAAATGGGACAATGGCAAATGGCAAATGCCTGCAACGGGCAATGGGCAATGGGCAACGGGCAATGGGCTGCTGCCGTTCTTGACGTCCTCTGTTCCTATTTGCCTCGTTCTTTGGCCCGAATGCAGCAGCAGCAACAACAACAGCAATCTCTCACAGCTGTCAACAGCAACAAATTGCGCGCTAAGCTGACATTAGATTTTGCGCTATGCAGAACCGCATGGCAGAAATGGGTCTACTATGATACATGGCCCATAAACCGACGAAGGGCTAGGCCCATAACGAAACCTGAATACCCTCTACAGGAGCACAGCACATAGCAGAGATTGTGACTAAATTTGGATATAGATTGAAGCCCCAATTCTGAAATATATGACAAATGGTGGAAAACGGTGTTATAATTTCTTTACAGCTGCCTGATAAATCCCAATATAAACATATGTACTTGTATTAAAAGCAACTATATAAAATATTATATACAAAAACACCTAAAACGAATATCGTGAATTTCATTAAAAATCAAATGCATTTCAAAGTAAAATTTGTTAAATTTATTGGCATGTATCAAGTATCACAACTTTTGTTTACCTTTATAAAATATTAAAGCAAATTTATAAAATGGAAATAATTTGATAAAACAGTATTTAAATTTGTAAGCGCATTTTAAATAACTTTGAAATGTGTGTTGTTTTTTAAACCTTTATTTACAATTGAAGCACTTAAAATAAAAACACAAATAATTTTATTATAAATAATGTAATTTTTACACAAGTACAATGTTTTTGTTATCTCCTGGAAACACTTAATTATAGATTTTATTTACAACTTTTTTGCTTTTGTTTACGCGCATGGCATTAAGTATATTTTAATTAATTTTCAAGATAATCCTGTTTTCCCTTACGGGAAAAACAAAGCTAATCCGACTTTCCGAGCTCCCCGTCAATCTGTAACTAAGTGTTATAGAGCTTTCATTTTAATGGCGCATTGCGCCAGCTCGTTTGGCAGCCGTATATAGTGGCCCATCAGGACATCAAGTGGCAATCATATTAACTGGGCTTAATTGTCAGTTCACAGGCGCAAAACAAGAGTCGATGGCAATGCTCCGAGCCGAGCGGCAATTCCCGGACTGCCCAGCGGCCGTTGCGGGTGCCAGCTTGTTAACAAGTTACCAGCGGGCACCGTTAACGCACGCTTCTAGCCCGGCTTAAACAGTCGCACTCGCGTTCACTCTCGCTCCCTCGCCATCTCTCACTCACTCTGTCTCGTTCTATCTTGCATTTGGTTATGACGGGGCCTGTTGCTGTTGATAGTCAAATGTGCGTATTTCAAATGCTCATTAGCCAAAATTTTGGACACAAAAATTGCGTTAGTTGCCATTGGCAATGTTGGCAATTGTCAGTGTTGTCAGTTGTTGAGTTGGCACGTGAGTTTTTGGCAAGCTGCTGCTGATTGCCTGCTACGCAGTTATGTAACTGCCCCTCGTCTCCATCTCTCTCCATCTCTCTCTGTCATTCTCCTTCTCTTGTTCTGCCTATCAGCCTAATGTGTGAGCACTAACTAACTAACTGAGCGACTAACGTGCTGCTAACAAGGCATACACATCAACACACATCAGCACACATCAGCACACACAACACACACATCACTCGCTGCACACACACACACACACACACACACGCATTACAATTCAAAGCGTATCACACCGTTGTGCCACGCCCAGTTACAAGCACAATTACAACTACAACTACAACTACAACAAAAGCCGCCCAAATTCTCGTTGTTTCGCATTATCAATTCCTTTAGTATTCAAATGCTCATTTGGGTTGTCATAGCTGTTGTTGTTGTTGTTGTTGTCTATTGTTGTCTATTGTTGTAGTTGGAGTAGTTAGAAATGGAATTACGCGCTCTAAGCGTGAAACCGCGAAATTAAGCACTGAGGATGATGATGACGACGACGTTGCCTGCCAGCCACTTGTCAACAAGGCTTCATCCTGCTCCACAAGCTCATCCAATCTCATCTTCATAGCACGTCCAATGTCTCCACCCCACAGCCCCCATCAGATTGTATGCAACTAATCACACGCAAGCATTTGATGCGTTTAAAACACATACTGAGATACAAATACGATGGAATTCTGTGTGTGACTGCGAGGGCTGTACTGAAAGTTTTACTGTACATATATTTATCGATATGTATTAGCAAAATTAAACATTACCAAAACTAAAAGGGATTCTTGCAAAACGTTTAGCATTTAAAATAAAAAAATTTAAATGCGGAAATGATTTATTTAATTAAAAAATTACAATATTAGTTCGCTTCTAATAATTGTATAAAATCAACAATTTTTTTAAGAGCGTTTAATTCGACATACACCTAATATATCTGCTTTAGCCTCATTAACAGTGAGAACTCTTGAAGCCACCCACGCTTAAGCAACTGTCTGAGCTGAGAGCTAAGAGTTGACGCTGTTCATCTTTTATAATGTTGGTAATTTGAACATTTCAAATCAAATCTAAATGTCAGTTGGTTAGCAGCTGCGGTTCACTTGGCGCGTGATCAGGGCCGTGGAGGGGGGGCAGGGGGACGGATGTCAGCGGTTGGAGAAGCTGGCGCCAAATGGAAATTGTCAACGGGCATTGAAATGAAAGTGCAGATTGGAAAACGACAGCAGCGGCATAGAGTAGAACCCACAGGCACTTTTGATGAGAAGCAGCCACCGCAATGCCGCGACTCGTATCCTCGCTGTTGCGCCACAGCTCCGCGTCTCCCCCCCTGGTGGACCCCTACACTGTTGGCTTGCATAATAAATCGACTTGTAAATGCAATAAATTTTCAATTGGTGCCACAAAAGGCGCGCATTGAATTTAAAACGCTTTAAACTTGCAGCATAATGAAGAGCAGCCGCGAGGCAGTCAGTTGGATAGACAGCCAGGCAGTTGTAGCATTGCGCAGCCAGGAGCAGCAATTTCCTAGCCGGGGGCAAAGCGCTCCACGAACGCCAAAAATGTGCAAACGAAAGGCCAGAAACGATGAAGAAGTGGAAAGTGGCAGGCGAAAACAAGAAAACAAATCACGTTTTAATTTTGTTTAACTAAATACGAAAATCGCACAGAGCGGCAATAGTAGCTCAACGGGGGTTGGGGGCGGAGGCGGCGGCGGCAGCGGCAGGAGCGGAACGGGGCTGTGTGCCTGATGACGTGCAACTCTCGTCGCCATTTTGTGCGCTGTCATGCCGCACACAATTAAAGCGCCCCGAACTTCAGTAGGGGCACGCCCCCGCTCGCGCGGCGCCTGCGATGCTGCTCCTTCCGCTTCTGGGTTCAGGGTTCGGGTTGAGCTTTGAGCTGGCGCACACGTCTGTCTCAGCCGTCTAGTTGTAGGGAAATTAAATTAAAATTCACTTGTACGCAAAAGCCGAGAAAACAAAGGAAGGCGTGGGCGGGGGGATGGCAGGCGGAGTGGAGCACCGGCTCAGTCGAGTCAGTAAGTCAGCGTGCGATTGGAAAACGGCGCAGATTTTTCGCTTTTCATTTTCATTTCCATTTTTTTTTTTTTTTTGGCAAGCAACAAATTAATTCGTTGCACTGTCTTTGGCCGAGTCGGGGGAAAACTATGCTAATGATATACGAAATTGAAATTTCGAAGAATATGCTAAAATTTGGGTAAGTAATTTTCTTGATGCCACAAGTTCTTGACTTTCCAGCGAATTTAAGAAATTTTCAACAGGAGCTGCTAAAGTAAAGAAAAACTATCCAATTGAAAGTAAACGAAAAATGTTCAAGAATCATAAAGAAGAATTATAAATCAGAGAATTGGCTATAGTGAATCTAACAATAGCTCTACATTACTGATTATATCCTATATATATATATACACATACCTATTAAGCAGTTACTAAGTTAATCTCTTAAGCACTCGACTTTATCATCGACGGCATAATTTTTTACTTATAGATGCTGCGCTATTTATTAACTCTCTGCGAAGTGGCTCGGCTATATTTAGTGCAAGAGCCAAGTGAAACTGCAGCAGAAGGTCATGATAAATGACACCGAAAGTATCAAAATACACAAAACTAGATGGAGTATGCCAAGGCAGAGTTCCAGCGGAGAAAACTCAACTGCAAGCTGAGACGAGAACATCCTGAGACGGAACACTTAGGAGTAGCATAAGCTATGTAGCGCCAAGGATATGACAGCTGCTGCTAAGTACCCATTGGCAGGGGCGTTAGATTTAGTGCCTCGCTATCAGACAAACATATGCATGTTTGTGTGTATATATACATGCAGATATGCCAGAGATACGGCCTTGATGAGCTATGCAGCACAAAGTTGGTGGCAGTTTTATGACGACTACAAGAAAAACCTTTTTTCACTGCATAAAAAATGCTGCAACTAGACGCAGACACACACGAGACGACCAGAGACAGACACACACGCCCCTCACCTTGGCCCCCTCGAACCAAATGCCTGTCAGCATCTTATTGAGCGTACATAAGCACATTAGCTGCGGTTTTATGTGCGGCGCATCCAACAGATACAGCTACGACGCCTGGTGGCAGTTGCAGTTGCATCGGCGTCCCTTTGGTCCACACAACCGAAACTGAAACTAATTTCTAAAATGCCAATGCACCAGAGACCGACAGCAGAACGGAAAAGGATAATTGCCGAGGAAGAGTGTAACATATGGCAGACAGTGCCAGACGGACGGGCCTAGACCTGGCTTCCAATGGCATATGGTCCGACAGCCGACAGCCGGCAAAGAGTTTTTTCAAAAGTCATTCTCAGTTCTGATACTCGGACTCGAACTCGAACCCAAAGTCGGGACTTCTCACTCAGTCAGCCGGCACGGATTTGTCATGATCTCGTTTATTTTGTGCTGCTTGTGATAAATAGATTTGGGAATAGGAGCCGCCCGTTTTTTATGGCTTCGGTTTGTCGGGCATCGAATTAAAGGGCAGAGCCCAACATCGAACTTGTTAAGACGATACATGGGTCGCCTCATGAAAACTGCTCAGTCATTTCCGATCAACGATCGTTGAATTTCCCAGATAAGCCGCACAGCTTGTTTGGCATAATTTGAATCGGAGATAGGCTACCAGAGGATTGGATAGCTTCAGATTATTGTTTTTGTTGTCTGGTGAAAGGTGTGAAGATGGATAAGGCTTGTTGTGGGCCGTTAATTGAAACTCTGTGGGTTTTTTACAAGCATTAGCTTTTATTTTGCCATTAAATTTCAGAACTTGAATAGAAATATATAAAAACGTGTCGGTAAATTCATATACACATGCGTGTTGTGTAACAATTTGGGCATAAAAATAGGGACAAGCTCTGCCCAGGAGGGGCTGGCATCTACCTGACATGCGATGACAGCGACAATTGTCGCAACTGAGCTAAAGCCGATTAGAGCGGAACAAACGAGGCTCAGTTTCTCTACAAAGAATCGCAACGTGCAACGCAGATTTCTGAATGCAGCCGCCACATGTTGCAGCGCCGAAGGATCTAATAGGATTTACGACCCTTGTGCCGAGGGTTCTTGGCCTGCAGCAGCGGCAGCGGCAGCACCACCACTTAACGGCATGCCGGCTGTTGTGACAACAAGAAATCTGAAACCAAGAGTTCCACATTACAAAGTCGGTTAAGAAGTTAACGTGAATTGGAAAGCTGTTCTTACAATGCAGTGTCGAGTAATACCAAAAATTTGCTACCAGTTCCATTTAATGGGCATTTCTTGGTAAACTGATATTGGGCACGTTTCACACCATATTGTGCCGCATAAATTCTGTAGTGTGAAAGGCAGCCTCCAAAAGGCTTATCAATGTTGCCAGAATATAAAGCATGCTGAAATAATAAAACAAAAATAAAAATGACAGGTTCAAAAGTGCTATAGTCGATGTGAGATACTAATTTGAAGTTGCACTCGAATCTCATTTCAGTTTTGACAACAATTTTCCATTTAGAAAATGTAGATTTAAATTTAGAATTATTCTAGAGGAAAACCAGGAACAACAACTTATTCCAATCCTCAATTTCACTCAATTTTGTAATTCGAAATCATTTTTTATTGTACCTCTTGATGGGTAAGTTTGATTAAGACTTAATTAAGTGAAATGAAATACCAAAGTGTGCTTATGTTAGCTCAAATTTCTCTTCGAGCCACTGTAATTTCCTTGAATAACAACTGTCAACCATCAATGTGGGCGGGGCTGCCACTATCGGTGCCATTGAGTGCCCTAAATGCTCGATTTATCAATGCGAAATTGTTGAAATGCCAAACTGTAACACAATTGCGTGCTCTTAGCCCAAATATTTGGACTTGTATTGTGTTATAAATTTGATTATCGAATGCATGAAATGTGATGCCTGTTGTTG
Organism: Drosophila colorata; assembly: GCA_035041545.1. Classification (NCBI taxonomy): domain Eukaryota; kingdom Metazoa; phylum Arthropoda; class Insecta; order Diptera; family Drosophilidae; genus Drosophila; species Drosophila colorata. The sequence goes on along the minus strand of JAWNLD010000564.1, from coordinate 14,151,980 downwards.
TTGGCCTCGCTGTTACACGTTTGTCTGTCTGTCCACTTGTGTAAAAATGTTTGTTGGCCAGAAACCGAAATGTGTCAAATCGATAATTGCCAAAAATATGGACAGCCAACTGGCCAACAACTGAGCTTAACTTAACTCAGCTCAAATCTCAGCTAACATCTGTCAATTGTTGTCCTCACATGCTCTGCTTGTGGTCAAATGCGTATGCTGTTGATGATGATGACGGCGACTGTGATAACGATGATGAGCTTCGGCTTGTTGGGAATGCAATTCGAAAACAAAAAGTGTCATTATTGCCACCAGCACTCGAAATATATGGCAATATGTAAAAACACTTATGGAAATTACGAGACAGTCGCAGTGCGACAAATGTGTGGATTTACTGGAGTGACTGGCATTCGGATGAGGTGGCTGAGTATTCGGATTCGGACTTGGATCTCCAGCAACAACAACGGCAGCAACAATAGCAGCAACAACAACGGCAACTACATAAATCGAATTATGTGAACACAACGAGGAGGCACTTAAGTGTCCTTCTTGCCTTCCTCTTGTGCACTTTAAATTCGAGTGTATGTGGGTGTGTGTGTGTGTGTGTGTGTGTGTGTGTGTGCGTGTGTGTGTGTGGCACATACAAAATTCTACTTCATTTGTCTAATTCTCGTTGTCGTGTAGAGTCCTCCACAAACACATTTACACACAAACACACACACGCAATCCTCGAACACAAACGAAAGTAAATCCTTGAACTAAGCCTAGGCGAGTGTAGTTCTGCAAGTGTGTGTGTGTGTGTGGGTGCTGCAAAGGATAATCTGCATTTGAATAAGAGCATTTTAGTGTTTTTTCCCAACTATATGTAGACTCTGGTGTGTGTGTGTGTGTGCTGGGCCCGCCCATACGCCCATGTGTTGGCAAAGAGACAAAAAGACTGACAGGCAGACCGTCAGCCTTTTTGCTGTCTCTGATACCCTTTTGATAGTCCATCAAAGCTTTGTCTTTGCGCAGGCTATGCATAAAGGTGGCAACTCTAAAAATAGGAAATGGCAGCCCTAAGCCTGCGATATGTCAACATTATAATAGATCAAGGGTTTGAATTATAACTTTTTATTAAAGTAAGTTTCACTCATAAAGTGGTCAAAGAGGAGCTGCTAAACAAATTCTATTAATTATTTTATTGATATAATTTTCATAAGCTTTTGCTTAAATTTCATTAGACTTCTGTCTCACAGCTACTGTTTTTACAAATGTCCATGCCCCACACAACATGCCCTTTAATTTTTCTTTCGTTTTCCCTTATTTCATTTGTTTGTTGTCATTTTGGTCCATTTTGAAGATATTTTTTCGTCTGCTTCATCTGAATTTGGCTAATGTCCCATGTTGAGCATTCTCTCTCTCTCTCGCTCTCTCTGTTTCTCCCTCTCCGTCTTTGTGCTTTAAAATAATCGATTTTCTAACTTTCTTGTCTGGCGCGGGGCATTTGGCAAGCTTTCTTGTGATTTGGTATTTGGTATTTGTGTCAAAGCAACTGACAATGTGGAAATTAATATAATTTGCCTGATTTGGGGCTGTCTGATGTCTCGCCCTGAGATTTGTTTGGCACAAATCGAAAATCAAAATCAATTTTAAGGATTTTTGTCTGCACGGAAAAAAAAAACAGCAAAAGGAAAACAAACAACCGCAAAGCGTGGGGGAAGGGGGCAGCTGCTGTCAACTGCTGCTGCCGCTGTTGATAAGGCGCAGCTCCCCACACAGTTGAAACCGCGCCCCTTCCCCCAGCCTGGGCGGGAGATTAAACTAATTGATAAAAATGTCGCCCGTTTTCTGCACGTTGCCAACGTACGTGGCATGCCACAGGCCCGGCTCTGTTGCTTGTTTTTGTAATTTATGTAAAATAGCAACGTGTAAGTCGCAATTTGTTTGTGCCCGGGTCAACGCCGCCACCGCGCCTTGCCCCGCTACCACCCTGCACCCTGCTTCCATCACCCTGCTCCATTCAGCCTGCTCAGCTGGAGCCGCTTGGCAACGCGGCAGCCAACAACATGTCTTGACTTTTAAATCCAAATGTATTAAATTTCCATGGCAAGTTCCAAGTTCTGAAGAGCGAGACACCAAGACCATGGCCCTGTTGGCTGCTGTTATTTGTTTGCCAGCTGCGGGAGCAGGGCGAGGGGCGGAGGGGGCATGCTGCAGCAAAGTCCGCAGCAAGTGCCCCTGGCATTGCCATGTGTGTTATGCTCATCTGGTTGGGCTCTCCGGCATTCGACATTGGGCATGGCAGCAATTATTCAACAAAAGCTACTGACAATTATGGCACACCAGCCACACAACATGCCAAGTAACAAAGGAGTGGGGGTAGGGGGTAGGGGGCGGGGGGCTAAGAAGCAGAAAATACTGCGCTGGGATGTAGGCAATGGTTAGCACATTCCAGTGTAACGAGGGTGGGCTAACAAGTTCTTATAGCGAAAAAATCTATTGGAGGATGACTAAAAGTCTTCAGATCTGAGCAGAAATAGCCCTTTGTTTATGTTGTCAAATTGGAAAATCCTTTAATGAACTGTGATAGAAATATAATGTAACTTTTTATTGACAATTCACTTTTTATTTAATATATAATAATGTTTACAATTTAGTTTTATTTATAAATCATTTTATTTCATAATTTACTGTAATTTATTGATTGCCTATTTGCTATATTTTGATTTGTTTGATTTTCCAACACGATTCAACCTCAAGCATGCTGAAGTTCCTTGTCGACCCTCATCTGATTGCACCTAAACATGCCGGCACACACTCAAACACACACACCTGGCTGACTGAAGAGCAGAGAAAAACCAGAGTAACAACAACTGGAACAACCACAGAGCACAGCTGCTGTTCCTGCTCCTGCTGCGTCTCCTGCTGCTCCTGCTCCTGCTTCTGTTCCTCCGCCTGCAGCTCGGTTATGTGCGATTGTCTGCGTATGCAAAAATATAATTTAACACACATTTGCGCAATTAGATTCATTCGTGCAGAGAGCAGGAGCAGCAGGTGTGTAGGTGTGTGAGGGTGTGTGTGCGAGGTGTGTGCGAGGTGTGTGGCAGCGACTGACATACAAATGAATATCTATGGCTGTGGAAAGTGGAACATGTGTAGAAGTTGTGTGTGTGTGTGTGTGTGTGTGTGTCTGTAAATGTCACAATTTGAATACATAAAATGCAAATAAAAGCAACCCACAATTCCACACACCAGACTCCACAATCTAGAATCCCGACTCCAGACTCCAGACATTTCAGATTCGTATACGTTTTGCAAATAAATTGCTTCGAATGCAGACATCTATTAAAAGCATATAAAACCATATAGCGGAAATGATGTATAGGCAGCCAGAGGTACCAGGCCAAAACCCAATTGCAGCGAAAGTAAAAGCAACCAAAATTGTCGCACACACACACTCACACACACTCATACACACGTCTAACTCTTACGACCTGTTGCCCCACATTTTGTGTAGTGGCTCTTGGCTAATTTGAGCGCTGCAGGTAAACCTGGCCCCAAACCTCAGACGCGCAACTCCCGAGCCACGCCGCGTGCGACAATATATAATAAAATGTACACACTTGCAAATGTTTGGCTTGTTCTGGCTTCCCCCTCTCTCTCCCTCTCTCTCGCTCTAGCTCTCTCTGAGCTCGCACCATGAAATATGCTAGGCAAAATGCTTACAAGTGTAAACCGCAGTCCGGGCACATGTAGAACTGTCGGGGGCTGGGAGCTTGGGGGCGGACTTTGGCTATACGTAATTGTTTTTCATAAAATTTAATTTATGGCATTTTTCCACACACACACACACAACGAAAGGGACGCAGTATGTGTGTGTGTGATTGCACTTGAAACTTCAAGCGTTTGCCCATTTTTTGTTCGCCACATACATATATTCATATATAAACATATATGTATATAAATATATATCTACATATGTGCATCGGTTTGTGCATGCAGCTGGCATTAAAATTTATTTGCGCATTTTCAAATATGCAGAAAAAAAAATAAATTACTAGAAATTTTTGTGACATTTCTATAGAAGTAGTGCTGATATTATATATGCACATATATATACGCATAGATATTTGTATATATCTTTGCATATGTACTGTTGTGACAAATGTAAAGCCCGCACATCAACCAACTAAAAGCTGCCTAAAAAACTAAGAGCCACGGCTTTTTACTGGATGAACAGCAGCTTAACTAACGGCATGTCAGAGCCCCAAGTCTCGTATTACAATGGAGTTTATGATATGTGACAGCTCTATATGGTTTTATGGGCTTGTGATTACTTTACTCTGATGGTAATAAGTTTCCTTACTTTATAATAAAATAATGGCACAAAGAATCAGCACTTGAAATATTTTTCAAATATCTTTTATATATTCAGAGATCGTTTTTTAATTATTCTTCGATGTGCTCACAGTATTTTGGTATTTGTATTCAAGCTGAGTGGAACATTTTATTCATATCCAAGATACTTCTATCAGTTTTCTCCAACTTCTATAAAGACATCAGTATTTCCGGATCTAAATTTGTGTGGTTTCACTTGATTTAACTACCAATATTTGGAGTACAACTCATGATGGCATCCGAAAGAGTATTTAATTGCCACCTCCTGCGCGCCCATTTACCGAAATATTTTAATTAATTTCCCCCACCATTTCGATTTCTAATTGCGCTCTTTGCTTTTTTGATGTTCGCGTGGTCGCTTTTCATGTCAATTATTTGCTTTATGCATGAAAAATTTCGTTGGTTTCAACTCGACGCGCCTTTCCCCCTCGCTCCATTACAACTGTTTCCATGGCGCGATTCCTCTTCATTTTTCAGTTTTCAATTTTCAATTTTTGTTTTTTGCGTTTGCTCTTCCTCTTGGTGTCTCGGGGCAAACCCTTTTCAGGTGCCGAACTCGGAGTCCTCCCAGCTGACTCCGACTGACAATTGATGTGCCATGTACCTTTGACAGAAATCAAAGCCAAGCGACGTTCCACAAACTGCCGGCAGGCACTTTAATGGCAGTTTCGGTTTGAGTTGTTGCCTTGTAGGCGCTTCGGGAGCTTGCTACACCTACTTGGGGGCGCCTCTAAGCTGCTGTGAGCTGCCACCGCATGCATATTTGCGGTTGCAGAGCTGCTGGAGTGCTTTCAACCTCAGCATCAGTTAACGCTGCCTGCCACACAGTGCGTGGCACGTTGAGTACAACGCACAACTATTTGGTTCAACCGAGCATAAAACTAAAACTTGCCTCAAAACTGTGTCAAAATTGAAGCGCCGCCAACTCCGACGCTGCCTCCTGCGCGCAGAGAACACAGCACGCGGCACGGAACGCTTGACGGGAAGCCGCCACTGCGGCATGGAGCCCGGGAATGGGCTTGTTTGCTAGGGCTACGGCAGCTGACACATGGGCAGGGGGCGGGCCGGAGAGAGGGGTGCGAGCATTGTGACTTTCAGCGAAAGTTTGTAATGAAAGGTACAACATGGCAACAATGCTGAGATTTCCAACCGTTTAAACCATATGAGGGAAATCTTCATGGCACAAATTTAAGGCCGCTTTTTAAGGGGGAAACTCCCCTTCTTTGGCAGATTTCCATGCTACAAAATTAAGAAAAGTATTTTTTTTTTAATTGTAGAGGGGAGAAAGTATATTCGCTAAGTAAATATGTTTTTGCATCGAAAATCACTACGAAGTTGTATAACTTATAAATTTAAAGTATGGAAATTGTAGCAAATGTTAGTAAAATAGAAAATAGAAATGTTATATATACTATTTTCAAAACCCCCCAGATAGAAAGTATTTATCAAGAACTGCTTAACTTCTAATTTGCGAATGTTTTAATAATTTTCAAATGCATCTAATCATAAATTTGCAATTTATTGAAGAACAATTATACAAATTTACGGATTTCAATGTCGTTGTTACCTCCTTTAATTTTCTTAATTTTCATTGCAGCTGACTTTCTCTTTTTAATTTTTCATATTTCATATTTTTTAGAACGGGAAACTTAAATTTCTTGAAGCCCCAAACTTTTAAAGAAAAAAAAAAACGTAAAGAAAACGGCCTTGGGCTTAGCTTGTTCATGTCAAGAGGAAAATGCTGGTTTTCCACGGAGCAAACCTCTAATTAGCAGTAAAAAATCTTGTTGAAGCCTACGTCGAGACTCCTCTCATCTTTTGCCACTTTTTGCTGCTCGTGGCGACTATAAAAGCAGCTCAAGATGCCGCCTGTCCCGCCCACCTCACGACGTATCCCCACGCCCACTCCCCACTCCCCACCCCCCGCTCGCAGCTGCAGCTGAAGCTGCAAGTGCAACTGTAAAAGTTCAATGGCTGTCAATAAATATGAAATTATTTGGAAACGTGTGCGCGACACGTTAAAGAGGGCGAGGGCGAGGGCGAGGGAGACGAGAAGCAAGGGGCGAGGTCGACATTGACATCGAATTGGTGCGAAAAGTAAGCCACGAGACTTGAGCGAAAAGTGCAGCAACTGTGGAAAGGCGTCCAAAACTTATTTCTTTTCGGCTTTGGTTTTTTGTTTTTTGTGCAAGTTGTTTTTGCTTTCTGCTCTTTCGGCTCTGGACTGGAGTGCAGCATGCTCGTAAGTGTAAAGAAAATGCAGCTTAATGGTACTCAGAGGCAAATGAAAGCTACCAGCATAATTAGAATGATTATGCATCAATTAATTAAAAGTTCTTTTCGTTTTTGCCTGCACGCAGAAAGGAAAACAAAAACAAAATACGAACAAAGTACTACAAAAATGTGTCACCCACGCGGCGAGAGTCGAGAGTGCGAGAGTGGCGTATAAAAATTTCCCTTACTGACCCAGTGTAGCAGCAGCAGCCCGAAGCAAGACACACAGGCAGACGGCAATTTAGTGAGAGAGAGAGAGAGAGAGAGTCACTGTGAGCGTAGAGTTGTGGGAGAGCGCTGAGCCGTGGTGAATTCTAGTAATCGCTGCAAAGGCTGCACAGGAAACTTACCACGGTGAACAGCTGTCGCGCTCTCAGCTTCATTTACCTAACCCACACACACACACACACACGCACACACAGCCGCGGGGTGCGCACACAAAAGAGTCAGCGTCTTGCACATGGTTCCATCTTGGTCAGAATTTAACATCCTGCGTTGCGTTAAGATTTTTCTTTTCATTTTCGTGCTCGAATGTCCCATGCGGTGCACAGCTAAAGTACGAATTTCGGGCCCAGAACAGTTGTGACTGACTTTTCTTTCTAACGCTTTTCGTATATTCATTCGTGGCTTTGTTTTCCCCGCTGCCGGCCGGGGAGGGGGTCGCATTGATTTAATGAGTTTTTGGTGTGAAGTCCTGCGGCGCTGTCCATACTGTTAATGGCATTATAGTAGCTGTCATACGGAGCAGTCACACTTTACGGCATGGCCAGAGCGTGGAGCGAGCAGGACCTGGCCAGTACTGGCAGGCAGGACAATGTCATGTCCTGATTGACAGCCAAATGTCAAGCTAAACAGTGTGAAATCTGTTGGACGCAGGACAAAGCCACACTGATTGCCGGGGCGCAATGCAGGACATTGTTTTCACGCCTTTGTTTCGCCAGTGCAAAAAGTTGTACCTAGAAAACTACATCGAGAACCGCATCATAAAAAAAAAAAAAAGAAAATGAAAACCCAATCCAAGTTCGAGCAGTTGGATTGAAATCGCTTGGAAATTGACACTTTCTCTTAGCTAGGGGCGGGCCGCGCCCTCCTCCGGGTACTCCATAAATTTATGAAATCGGAGTAGGCGCTTGCAACGAGCGCTCGCAATTGGGTCAGATTTGGAGAACAAAAGGAATTGTACGATAGACCTGAAAAATAATTGTGTCTGATTGTGATTTGTTGCTGGCTTGTTGTTGTTGTTGTTGCTGTTGTTGCTGCTGTTGCTTGGGTGTTGGATTGACTCAATTCCGATTGCTTTGACAGCGGGCACAGACCCTGCCCTCGCCCAGAGTAAAAGCTGTCGGACGCCCAAATGCAGTCGCATAATTCGAAAAACTGTCTTTGAGATTTCCTCGCTTAGCTTCTGCCTTAACTGAAATTGCAATGATAAATGTTACCTGTTAAAATTCAGTTATTTCCAAATGAAGTCCCAACACATATTCACACAGAGCAACGAGTGTATTCATTGAATGTCGAGTGTTTTGATGGATGGCAATCGAAATTATGTGATGGATCGATTGTAAATTGAAATGTGCTCTAAGCGATTTACAAGGAAATCTTCTTTGTATGGGAAAAAAACATTTCTCCAGCCTAGACTGAATTGTAGCCCTTGAGGAATGGAGACAAAATAAGTTGATATGAAAAGAAAAAAAAGGCGTCCCTTGATTGAAAGGTCAACGGCATTCATATGTCCTTCGGCAGTACTTTATACCAAAGAGATTACCTTTGTTTGGGAGAATAAGTGCTATATGATCTATGATCCAAAAAGAAAAATCCGAAAACGAACAGACAAGGGAACATATATATTGGATGCAGATAGGGATTAAAAGGGGTTTGAAAAAGAAATATCGTTTGTATTCCATATAAACAATTTCTACTCTCTAGTTCTTTTGCTCTCCAGGTTCAGCTAGGCTTTTAATGCTGACTGATAATATATATAATAATATATATGTATATACAAAACCTCTAAAGCTTATATGGCTTGTTCGTCCACACTTCAAGACCTCGTTATTCACTTTATAATTACAGCGTGTTGCACAGTTTTCCTATCTCATCGAAAGCTGTTTTTCTTGGGTGTTCTCAAGGCCAAGACCTCTATAAACACATTTCTGAAATGGCCGCAACTGAATAATGTCTCGCGGAAAACAGTTGCCCAGCAGCTGCCCCAGTTTCGAGTCTTATCATCGCGGCTGGTCGCAAGCAATACTTCTCGAAAGTGGGCTAAATTGTTGTTTGGCCTAAGCAAACAAGCGGTAAAAGCGCGCGGCAAGTTACGTCAGTGGTTCCCCAACTCTGGCTCCCCATCTCTCCATCTCCTTCTCCAGCTCCAGCTCCATCTCCATCTCTCTTAAGCTAATGATTTGCCTAATGTTTCTAACAATTATGTGGCCGGCACCACACAAAAGAATATATTATGTAAGTTATTAAAATTATATCACCAGCAGCAGCGACGGGTCCTAATAAGCCGCAGCTTCTTGGCATCCTTGGATCCATTCGGAGGAGGATGCCGCTGCCTGCGCCATTGTGCTGGAGGCTTTGGCTTTCAAATGTAAATGGCGACGACTTTGCCAACGTCGTCGTCGTCGTCGTCGCCTTTTTGTGTCCACATGCGAGCAACTTTTTGGTGGTTATCAATTTGGGCCTTTTGTCGCGGGCGGCGGCAAGAGTCCTGCCAACAGTAGCTGGGCTTATTTATGTGCTCCTGGCGCGCATTTTTCCTGCGCCTTACTTTTCCTTGTTTTCATCTTATTTTCTACTTTTTTATTATTATGCGAATGACAAGATTTTCATCAACGTCATTAATATTAACTTTGGCAATAATTCTCGGCTAAGGAAAATTATGAGAAATGACCAAGTAGATAAACGTCGCAAGGCTGTCCACTTTTCGACAATGCCATAACTCTCATGCAGAGCAAGGACTCGCCAATGTCTCTCTCTGTGTGTGTGTGTGTGTGTGTGTGTGTGTGTGACAACAACAACAGCAATAGCATTAGCCAAGCGGCTTTCAAGTCAATCTTAATTGTGCGTGGGTTCCAGCTCCAGCTCCAGCGCCAAGTCCGTGTCCAAGTCCGAGTCTAAACCTGAAGATTCTACGCAGCGTCTAATGACAGCATTTCGGATTACTTTCACTCAAGGCAAGCGCTACACTGAGAAAAAGGCTGCATATTTTATGGCTGCGTTGGGTCTGTGGGGGAGCGGGGTGGGCGACATGGCTAAAAGTCTAAAAGCTGAAGGATGCAGGATGAAGAACTGAAGGCTGAAAGCTGCTTTAGCTCGAAGACAAAAATCACAATTAAATGTAACAATTGCGTCTCTCTGGGGGCATTAAACGACAAACGTAGCGGGGCTCGTATCCTGTGCCTGGGTCCTCCCTCCGCCACCCCCTTCCCTGTGACCCTGCCTGCCTGGCCGACTGCCTGTCAGTTGCTTGTCCAATGCCAGCTTAAATTGCCCATACACGTCAGGACACTCCACCGTGCACAGTGCTCAGCCAACTCGGCCCCTGCCCTCGCCATCGTCGTTGGCTGGAATGTCCTTAAACAGCAATGGGCTGAGATACAGATACGCAGCGTCCGGCTCAGTTTCGTCCTGGCTGCTGTTTTCCTTTCGGTCTTTTTTTGCGCTCTGTGTGTTTGCGTTTATTAATTGTTGCCTTTATTTGGCCTCATTTTATTTGATTTGCTTTTCTTTTTGCCGCAGCGCCTCATTCACTCTCCCTCTCTCTCTCTCTCTCTTTCTTTCTCTCTCTCTGTCGTCTGTCTGTCTGTCTGTCCGTCCGTCAGTCTGTGTCTTTGGGCTTTTGTTTTGGTCGCCATTGGCAGCTATAAAGCCAAACCTAATTGACTTATCTTTGCCGGGTTTGCTAATTTCTTGGCCATTGTGTTTGGGCCCGGTCCTGCAGGCGCAGGACGCCGTGGACCCTCTGTTTGCGTTTGCATTTGGGTTATAAAAATGGCACGATAAGTCAGCCAAGCCAGATAGAAATCTTCAGCGCACTAATTAGCAATTGACATGAATTGCTCATTAGCAGCAAACTAAAGCTACAACTTACGGCCTGAGCCTTGCCTAGTCGGGGATATATCCCATTAGCCGAAGCTCAGCTCCAAAAAGAACGATACAAATTCGAAATGTTAATGGAGCAACAGCAGCACGGCCATCAAGCAGGACGAAGGACCTGTAGATAGTGCTGTAATCGAGTGCTGAATATTTCAAGATGGTCTTTGTATTTAAATAGATTTCCATTTGCATTTAAATTTATTCTACTACAAATATTGCAGTAGGGGATTTTTAATAAATTTGTGATTAATTTTCTCTCTTGTCAGATGATCTATATTTGAGGATATCTTAAAAATTATAAATTCAATCTGCTCCATTTATTCGATAAGATACGATTAACACAACCCAACACAGGAAAACAACCTGTGTCGGAAACTTTCATCAAAGATACAAATTGAAGGCAGTTGCCTTCAGCAGGAGGTTGGGCTAAATTGCACAAGTCAAGGACACACACAGGACGACGAGTCGTAGACGGTAGCGAATCCTTGGACTGCAGTTGCCATTAGCCGCACAAAGTAATTGCTTGGGCGACCTTCACGGCGATATTCCGCAGGTCTGGCCACAGTTTTGTGGGTTATACAAAAACCAAGAAAACGAGCGAAAGAAGAAAAAGAGGAGGAGGAAATGCGACCGGAAATCGAGCCATGTGTCAAGCCAAATGGTCAATAACTGTACGGCTGACATTTAATTTATAAAGTGCAAGCCTGTGCCTGTGTCTGGGCCTGGGCCTGGGTGGCCCAGGTTGGCTGCCCGACTGTCTGGCGATTTAGTTGTCAAAATACGCCATAAAGTAAACAATCAAAAGCCAAAAATCAATAGAAATTATATTGAGAAATATGTCTCCAGAACAAGGCCGGACTCCAACTGGGTGACTTGACATCTTTACCTACATGTATGCGAGAGTCCTGCTTCCTGCTTCCGTTCCGTTCCGTTTCGAAAAAGGACAATTTTTTGCACAATGCCGCCTCATAAGGACATTTCGACGAGCCGTTGCAGGCAGGCAGGACAAACAAATTTTTTATTTTCTCAATGCAGCAGAGACAAGCGACTCCTTCGAAGATAAATTGCCATAAGCATAAAATGTCCTTTAAAGCAAATAAAGATGAAGACAACTGAACAGTGGACCACCTCGCTCGCTCTCTCAGCTCTTTATAATCTCCTACATCCGCAAGTGTTTACCTTGGACTTCCCTTTCATTCCCATTTGCCCGCACAATTGTGAATTGTGAATTGTGAATTGTGAATAGTGCATGACTATTGGCTTTTGCATTAGGCGAATGTCGAGTCGAGGACCAACAGAAAATCGGCTTGCCTGAGAACGGATGCGCCGAGATATACATCCTCCACCTACACTCCATATCTGCTGTCCGCATCTTCATCCACCCGGCCCAGATTTGGCGCCCCTGGCGGCTTTGCATTTTAGTGCATTTCTTAAACCGATTTCTATAAAGATAGAGAACAAGATAAAGTTAAGGATAGTAAGCTGTTGGCTTAAAGGGCGCTTTTTATTTTGCTGCATCTTGATTAGAGTGCTAAGATTTGTGTTTACCAAACAGAAAGGCAGGTGCGAGGCAGGTATATGTCTAGCTGATGAGATGCTTAACTCGACGAAGGTGCGAGTGTGCAAAAATGCATTAGCTCTGCATAGAATCTGAAAGATCTCAATGGAAAAACTGTGGGAAAAGTGAGCAAAAATGTGCATCTAGATAATATAAATGCTTTAAAGATATTAAGACTGTAAGTGAATTAAATATCAGAATAAATCTGTTAGTGAAACACCAAAAAGCAGTTTGATTAGGTAAACAAATGAAATATTTTATAATAAATAAAAGGCACATAAATGAAAGTTAAGTTTCTCTTTCAACCCTCGCCCATATTTAAAAAAATGTGTGAAGATAAAAAAATGTAGTTTGTAAGGAGTGCAGTGGATGCCCTTCCCTCTTAAAGGACTCTCTTGATGCACAGCAAGTTTCGCATTCTTTATTCCATTCTAAAGTCTAAAACGCTTGACCCGTTTACGCCCAGCTGGCTAACAGCGTATCCATGTTTGCCAACTTCCTGTTTGCGCCCAGAGCTCAACATCATCATCATTATCCTCATTTTTCCAACCATCATCATTTTCTTCGTCATTCGGCCACTTTGCCAGCTATAAAGCAAAAATGCAGCATATTGATTTTTGAGCCTATCCCAACCCAAAGCAAAAAAAAAACAAAGAAAGAAAGGACAAGCGCATTTGCTGTAGCCAATTTAGAAATTATCATAAAGCCAATGACAACAGGCCACAATCGTAACCAGTATGATGAGGATGATGATGCTGATGATGAGAATAAGCGATAATTTCTGAATGAAAAGGAAGTCATCAAGCCGAGCCGAGCCGAGCCGAGAGAATGTTACCTCAAGCGCAAACAAAACAGTTTAATTAAAATTATTATTGTAATTTAATGGAATGTAAGGAATTATTATTTTTATATGTCACACACAGACACACGCACATCAGACAATCACACACACACACATATACACACACACATACACACACACACACACATGCGTATAAAAATAAATTACATTTGTATGAAGATTGGCGCTAGCCTGCACATCATATATTTTCATTATCAAAACAGAGACAAAGTCGGAGTCTGTGAGCCTCGATGCGAGTCGACTCGACTCGACTCAAATCGGCTCGGCTCCTGGCAGAAAGGACGAGTGGCGAGCGGTAAAAAGTACCATGGGCAAAAAGGGACGCCAGCTGTTTGATGCGATTAGAAACCCTCTAAGCGGCAGCATCTCTGTGGCGTTCGCTCTCTGTAACGCATTCAAGCGGAGCAAATTTCCTTTAAGGCTTGCGCTCCCGCTGTGGCGCGCTCTCCCTTTGAAATTTCCCTCTGCTTGCGCTCGCTCGCTCGCTGCTGCTGTCGCTGCCTCTGCTATTGTTGTTCTTGTTGTCGTTGTGCAGTCTTCGGCTGTGGCCGTCTCTCTATTTAAGTGAGAGCTGCGCACGTTGCGGCAGTCAGTCGACACTCAGCCAACGTGCGCGCCAGACATACCAAGCAGACGCCGCACGCACGCATGCAAAGCCCACAACGTGAACCGTTACAAAAGAAAATAGAAAAGTGATAATAGAACGTTGTGTCGCGAGTGCCAATTAAAAATTCCAACAAGGTTCCTAACGAAGTTTCCGAATTCGAAAATACGAAATAAGTGATGCATCTACTAGACATATAATGTGTGGCCGCGAGTAACTGTAAACCGTTGAGTTGGCCACGCCAATCACAATTAACTGTAGCCCCCCACCCCCGCGACCAAGGGTAGCGGCAGCCGCAAATATGTGCGCAGAGTTTTTGGCCAACAGCAAGTGGAATTGATTTTCGTTAAGTTTCCTTTCATTTTTGCCCTCGCCCCCGCAAAAAAGAGAAAGGGGAGCAACCAACACACACACCAACACACACACACACACACACCCGACATAGTAATTTCAAAATGTTGAATCCCTTGTGCCTGTGCCTTCTACTACAACTGCTCCTCATCGCGAGCAGCCAGGATGCGGCCGTCCCCGCCCACACGGACGCCCAGTCCGGCAGCAGCAGCAGCACAAGCGGCAGCAGCAGCGGCAGCAAGCATCAGCAGCAGACGCACTCGCACTCGAACGCCATCATGGGCGAGGCGGGCGTCTCCAGTTCGCAGCTGCTGCAGCCGTCGCAGCCGGCGCGCACGTTGCGGCCCATCTCTGGCGGAGATGCGGGCCTGTACGACGCGCCCGACGACTGCCATTTTATGCCCGCCGCGGGCCTGGAGCAGCCGGAGATCGCGCTGACCTGCAACCTGCGCACGGTGAACAGCGAATTCGACACGACCAATTTCAGCGTGATTCCCGCGGAGCACACGGTGGCCCTGCACATCCTGTGCAACGACGAGATCATGGCCAAGAGCCGCCTCGAGGCGCAGTCCTTCGCCCACCTGGCGCGCCTGCAGCAGCTGTCCATCCAGTACTGCAAGCTGGGCAAGCTCGGCCGCCAGGTGCTCGACGGCCTCGAGCAGCTGCGCAATCTCACGCTGCGCACCCACAACATCCTCTGGCCGGCCCTCAACTTCGAGATCGAGGCGGACGCGTTCGCCGTCACCAGGCAGCTGGAGCGCCTGGATCTCAGCGCGAACAACATTTGGTCGCTGCCGGACAACATCTTCTGTGCGCTGTCCGCTCTGTCCGCGCTCAACATGAGCGAGAACCGGCTGCAGGACGTCAACGAGCTGGGCTTCAGGGATCGCAGCCGGGAGGCGGCCACCTCCACCGAGGCCAGCTCCACGACGGAGGCGGGCAGGCGGGCGGCCAGCTCGTGCTCCCTGGACCTGGAGCTGCTCGACGTGAGCTTCAATCACTTCGTGCTGCTGCCCGCCAACGGATTCGGAACGCTGCGCCGCCTGCGCGTGCTCCACGTGAACAACAACGAGATCTCGATGATCGCCGACCGGGCGCTGAGCGGACTCAAGAACCTGCAGGTGCTCAATCTCAGCTCGAACAAGATCGTCGCCCTGCCCTCCGAGCTGTTCGCGGAGCAGTCGAAGACCATCCAGGAGGTCTACCTGCAGAACAACTCCATCAGCGTGCTCAGTCCGCAGCTGTTCTCGAACCTCGACCAGCTGCAGGCGCTGGACCTGTCCTCCAACCAAATCACCTCCACGTGGACGGACCGCAACACCTTCGTGGGCCTCATCCGGCTGGTGCTGCTGAATCTCTCGCACAACAAGCTGACTAAGCTGGAGCCGGAGATCTTCAGCGACCTGTACACGCTCCAGATCCTCAACCTGCGCCACAACCAGCTGGAGAACATCGCCGCCGACACGTTCGCGCCGATGAACAACCTGCACACGCTGCTCCTCTCGCACAACAAGCTCAAATACCTGGACGCCTACGCGCTCAACGGGCTCTACGTGCTCTCGCTGCTCTCGCTGGACAACAATGCGCTGATCGGCGTGCATCCGGAGGCGTTCCGGAACTGCAGTGCGTTGCAGGACCTCAATCTGAATGGCAATCAGCTGAAGACGGTGCCGCTGGCGCTGCGGAATATGCGCCTGCTGCGCACCGTGGATCTGGGCGAGAACATGATCGCCGTGCTGGAGGAGAACGCCTTCAAGGGGCTGGGCAATCTGTACGGGCTGCGGCTCATCGGCAACTACCTGGAGAACGTCACGATGCACACGTTCCGCGACCTGCCCAGCCTGCAGATCCTCAATCTGGCCAGGAATCGCATCGCCGTCGTGGAGCCGGGCGCCTTCGAGATGACCTCCAGCATCCAGGCGATCCGCCTCGACGGCAACGAGCTGACCGACATCAACGGCCTGTTCAGCAACATGCCCTCGCTGCTCTGGCTGAACATCTCCGACAACCGGCTGGAGAGCTTCGACTACGGCCACGTGCCCAGCACGCTGCAGTGGCTCGATCTGCACAAGAACCGGCTCGGCCTGCTCGCGAACCGGTTCGGCTTGGACGCCGAGCTGCGCCTGCAGACGCTGGACGTGAGCTTCAACCAGCTGCAGCGCATCGGACCCGCCTCCATACCCAACTCCATTGAGCTGCTGTTCCTCAACGACAACCTGATCACCACCGTCGACCCGGACACGTTCATGCACAAGGCCAACCTGACCCGGGTGGACCTCTATGCCAACCAGATCACCACGCTGGACGTGAAATCGCTGCGCATCCTGCCCGTGCAGGAGCAGCGGCCGCTGCCGGAGTTCTACATCGGCGGCAATCCGTTCACCTGCGACTGCAACATCGACTGGCTGCAGAAGATCAACCACATCTCGTCGCGCCAGTATCCGCGCATCATGGACCTGGAGACCATCTACTGCAAGCTGCTGAACAATAGGGAGCGCGCCTACATTCCGCTGCTGGAGGCGGAGCCGAAGCACTTCCTGTGCACCTACAAGACGCACTGCTTCGCCGTCTGCCACTGCTGCGAGTTCGACGCCTGCGACTGCGAGATGACCTGCCCGACGAACTGCACCTGCTTCCACGACCAGACCTGGTCGACGAACATCGTCGAGTGCTCCGGCGCCGGCTACTCCCAGATGCCGCGCCGCGTGCCCATGGACACCACCGAGCTCTACATCGACGGCAACAACTTTGTCGAGCTGGCGGGGCACTCGTTCCTCGGCCGCAAAAACCTGGCCGTCCTCTACGCGAACAACTCGAACGTCGCGCACATCCACAACACCACGTTCAGTGGGCTGAAGCGGCTGCTGGTGCTGCACCTGGAGGACAACCACATTGTCTCGCTGGAGGGCAACGAGTTCCACAACCTGGAGAACCTGCGCGAGCTCTACCTGCAGTCGAACCGGATCGCGAGCATCGCCAACGGCAGCTTCCAAGTCCTGCGCAAGCTGGAGGTGCTCCGCCTGGACGGCAACCGGTTGATGCACTTCGAGGTGTGGCAGCTGGCCGCCAATCCCTATCTGGTGGAGATCAGCCTGGCGGATAACCAGTGGAGCTGCGAGTGCGGCTACCTGTCGCGCTTCCGCAGCTACCTGGCGCAGAGCTCCGAGAAGATCGTGGACGCCGCCCGGGTGAGCTGCATCTACAACAACGCGACGAGCGTGCTGCGCGAGAAGAACGGCACCAAGTGCACGCTGCGCGACGGCGTCGCCCACTACATGCACACCAACGAGATCGAGGGCCTGCTGCCGCTGCTCCTGGTGGCCACCTGCGCCTTCGTCGGCTTCTTCGGGCTGATCTTCGGGCTGTTCTGCTACCGGCACGAGCTCAAGATGTGGGCGCACTCGAGCAGCTGCCTGATGGGGCTCTGCTATCGGACGCCGCGCTTCGTCGACCAGCTGGACAAGGAGCGGCCGAACGACGCCTATTTCGCGTACAGCCTGCAGGACGAGCACTTCGTCAACCAGATCCTGGCCAGCACCCTGGAGAGCGACATCGGCTATCGGCTGTGCCTGCACTATCGCGACGTCAACATCAACGCCTACATCACGGACGCGCTCATCGAGGCCGCCGAGAGCGCCAAGCAGTTCGTCCTGGTGCTGTCGAAGAACTTCCTGTACAACGAGTGGACCCGCTTCGAGTACAAGAGCGCGCTGCACGAGCTCGTCAAGCGGCGCAAGCGCGTCGTCTTCATCCTGTACGGGGATCTGCCGCAGCGCGACATCGACCTGGACATGCGGCACTATCTGCGCACCAGCACCTGCATCGAGTGGGACGACAAGAAGTTCTGGCAGAAGCTGCGCCTCGCCCTGCCCCTGCCCCACGGTCGGGGCAACAACAACAAGCGCGTGACCGGCTGCCTCGCCGCGCGCACCTCCTCGGTCAATATGTACGCCACGGCGCACGAGTACCAGGCGGGCGTCGGGGGCGTGGCCGTGCCGGTGCCCGTGCCCATGTCCGCGACTCGCATCGCGGACAAACTGTACGCGGACTGCAGCAGCAACAACTATGCGACCATCAACGAGTGCGGCGCCCGCGGCTACAAGCCCATTCCCACATCCGCGTCCGCTGCAGCGGCCGCCTGCAAGTTCAACACGATGAACCAGCTGACCAAGAAGCAGCGCGAGCTCAGCGTGGCGGGCATGGCCAAGACGCTGGAGCACCATCCGCATCAGCAGCAGCAGCAGCAGCATCAGCAGCAGCAGCAGCATCGGCGCAGCCAGCACGAGTACGCGGTGCCCGCCTACTTGGCCGCTGGCCAGGCGCCCGCCTACGACAGCGTCGACTACGCCAAGCAGCAGCTGCAGCAGCGCGGCAGCAACTGCGAGTGCATCGGCACCGCCAAGCGCCAAGCGGTAAAGAGCCAGGCTGCAGCGGCGGCGGCGGCGGCGGGGGCGGGGGCGGGGGCTTTGGCGCTGCCCAGCTCGTTTAGCTCGAACTTTGTGCCGCCAGTCGTCAGCGCCGGCGCCTACAACTGCAAGAAGCCCTGCAACTGCAATGCCGACGACGAGCTGCTCTGCGGCTGCGGCGGGCTGGAGAGCGGCACGCAGAGCAGCGCCACGATGAGCAGCAGCAGCAACAACAGTCGCCAGCCGGAGCTGACGCACTACGAGTCCAATTTGAGTCTCAACGAGCTGGACGATGGCGGCGCCAGCAAGCCGCTGCACGATCTGTGGGCGTAACCAAGCCACAGGGGGGCGTGACCAGCTAGAATAACCAGTGAATTTATAAGCAAGGCAAACTAACTAAGCTAAAACTAAAACTAAAACTAAAACGATAACGAAAAGTCAACCTTAAACTAAAACTGAAACTAAAACTAAACTTAAATTACAAGCAAGGGTTCGGCAGCAGCGGAAAAGGCATAGCATACATTTTGGGGCAGTGGAAGAGACTGATACTTTTAGTTGTTTAATATATATTGAATTGATTTAACCTGTACATAACGCCCACGACCTAAACAATTGATATTCTACCATGTTCGCTAATTTATTGCATTGTATAAATATATTTATATATATATACAAATATATATATATACTTATTATATATTTAAAAGGAAATTAATTTAGCATAGGCATTTGTACATACAGAACTACAACTTAAATTATTAAAGCATTAATTATAATTCAAATAAAATACCATTGAAAACAATTGCAAACCTATAACAATAAAAAACAAATTTGTTCAATAAACCAAAAAAAAAAACAAAAACAAAAAAAAATTCCATTTTTATTTGCCATGCAAAAAGTATGTCAAGCAAAAATCATTTTAAATTAGAAAAAAAAATATAAATG
Source organism: Drosophila colorata (assembly GCA_035041545.1). Classification (NCBI taxonomy): domain Eukaryota; kingdom Metazoa; phylum Arthropoda; class Insecta; order Diptera; family Drosophilidae; genus Drosophila; species Drosophila colorata. The sequence continues at coordinate 14,132,514 of JAWNLD010000564.1, read as the reverse complement.
AATTTTTTTACAGCAGTGAAAAAGAAAGTAAATAAGATACAGCTCTATATTAAAATAGACCTGAGAAATATTAGTGACAAAATCCAAGTCAGCCAAGGGAACTAAAGCACATTCCAAATACTCGCTAGGATACGCTTTAAAAGGATCCACAAACACTACGAACCCAGAGACAACAACAGTTAGCCGGCCAGGCAAATTAATTAGCACGTAAGGAAATTGTATGATAAAAATCAAACAATTAAAAACAACAAAAATATGAAAAAAAATGATGAGAAAAAAACGAAAATAAATAAATACACAACAATGAAAGGCATCATAATAACTGCGTTGAAAAAAAGAAATAATAATAATAAAAATATTATTATTAATAGCTGACACTCAACGCATGCAAAATACATTTATAGTAAATCAGAAACACCCAAACACCCAATGCACACACACGTACACACACTCAACACGGAAATGCGATAATGACGCCGGCCTGACGCTGCTATTGATAACAATTAAGCCTGCGAACCACAAACAATGAACCAAACTGACTACCGAACCGAGTACCACAATGTACCCAATTGAACCAATCCGAAATGAAACGCGCGACAGTTGCAGGCGTCTATTTTAAGTTGCTGATTTCAATTGAATACGCTTAACATTTTTTAAATAATTTGACTGCTCTATTTAAAGTGCTTTCAACATTAATTATTAAATAGTGATATTTTATATTATTTGTTTTATTGTTCGATGCATTTAAAAAGTTTTGTTTACTATTCAAAGTTTTTCAGACCTATTTTTCCATATAAAGCAAATATTAAAATTATCATTTCATTTCTAAACATAATCAGAATATACTGTTTGCATTTTTGAACTATTTAATTGAATTCTATATGATTACTTTAACTACTATAGTACCACATTTGGTAGTTAACTAACCCCATTTACATAAGAGTATTATAAAACCACTCATCCAATATTTTTATTAACACATTTCCGATATTTTCATTGTGTGTAGTTGGGTAAATTTATGTTATGTATAGTTTATTTTTGTATTTTTTTTTTATGTTTTGGCTTGTAAATTGATTGAAGAAACTGTCGGAACTTGCAAAAAAAACCAAACCAAAAACAGAAAAAAGAAAACAGAAAAAAAGCCAACAACGACAGCTACAAACAATGAGACGACCTTTTTTATGCCGCTCATGTCTCATACAAAGCATTTAATGAAATTATTTAATGGCATGCTATTAAAACAACAAAAGACACAACAATAACAACAAAATATGTAGCAGTTGGCGGGCATTATTGTTGATTGAATGTTCGCGGTATTGTGGGCGTGGCACCCACAGAAGGCAAAGGCGTACGTATTTCAAAAAATAAAACGAAAAAACCCAAAAAGGAAAAAAACAAACAAAAACACACACAAATACACACTCACGCACATATGAATAAATAATATTTTGCGCATGCATGTATGCGTAATGTATATATATAAATACACACGAACACACGCATACTTATAAATATATAAATAGTATATGTATACATATATGCATTGTATTTACAACTGCCAATAAATTAAATGCGAGAGAAAACAAAAACGTTTCAAAACAGTCAGAGAAGAATTTAAATGCAAGCAAAGCTATAAAAAAACCCATTTGAGATACTAAATACGAACGAATATTTACTAGCATTTTAATTATAATATACAGCAAGAACAACAACAAAATGAAACAACAAAATGAGCCATTGTAAAATTCAACAAAATTTAAAATTTTGTTTATGTTGTAACAAGACAAATGCTGCAGCAGCAGTTGCCGCATTAAAAGGTTCTACGTAATTTTTAGCTAAATTAAATCAAATTTAACACACACAGAGAACAAAAACAAAACTTTCACTCGTACATAACAAATTTTACATTCTTGCAAAACTACCCAATTTGTAACTCCATTAATGAAAACAAGAAAAATAAGCTCTCTTCGGTTGTACCGAAGGCTTAATACCCTTGCAGAAATAGACGAACTAATCCTAGGCGTAAATTATAGTCAGCTGATCTCAATCAAAAGATTTACAAATAAAATTGGGCTATAAAACAAAAACTTTTTTAAACTAAGCAAATTGTCTGTGTTCTGATCATATGAAAAACAATTTTCTTTTACTTATGCAGTTTGTACCCAGTAAAGTATCCATAAAATGTTCATACCCACTGCAAGGGTTATAAAATCTCAACCATAAATAAATAATTACATTTACATTTGCATTTTCAATTTTACATTTTAAAACAATTCTTATCTCTGCAGCTAAACATTTTTCATAATTTTTCTTTTATTTCAATTGTCTTTATAGCCTGTAAAATTATGCAACGAATTGCGAGAGAAGCAAAAGCTGCATCAACAGCAGCAAATACTTATAATTATGATGACACTTAATAATTATAAGACTTTGTGTTCCTAAAGAAGCCACTTTTGCAATTATTACTTTAATATGTATAATATATACTATCAAAATTTATATAGAGACGCAAAATGAAAGACACAAAGCAAAAGTTTTGGTTTATTTGATGTAAACATGGCCCATTATTTAGTTTGTAAGTTTAAATTTATTTAAAATAATCGCAAAGCAGTTGCAAATTATGCGACAGAAATTAAAGAACGAAAGAGAGGAAGAAAGAAAGAAAACCATCAAGCAACAATAATAAACAAATTTATTTCAAAAATTGAGTCTTGCGTATATTGTTTTATTTATTATTTGGGCTCAACTATTTCACTTAAACGAAATTTAACAAAACGTGTTTCGGAATTAAAGTCTAAGGGCTCAATGCGAACTGCTCTTCATTTGTCATTATTTAATTGAATTAAATTATTCGAAGTATAAGGAAAGGGGAAAACGTGTCAATTACATTTTCTACGGATTATCTCTTTCTGAGAAATCATGCGATGCAAGGTAACCAACGATGTGGTAATACGTATTTTCCAGAAATCCTTGAACTGTAATTCAACAATAATAATAATGCAGCATAAATTTCTGTTCTCTGCTTGCTATAAAAATACTCAGAATTGCGAACAAATTTGCATACAATTCATACAAATTACAGCCATAGCATAAATAGCATTTTAAAGGGAAAAGTATTTTTTATTACAATTAAAAAAATATTTCGTTTGAAAAGTAATAATGTGTGTTTTTACATTTGGAGTATTTAAATTTTAGACAGATCTTGAAATGCAAGTTTAAACGGTATACCACATAAATAAATTTAAATTTGAAATCAAATATGCTCTGCGTATAATGTATATCTTAGAAATTTAGTTATTCTTCTTATGAATTTTTATCTCTTGCAGTTTTGAGCCTCTTAAACTTTGCCCCAACAATTTGCATAATTCGATTTCGTTTTTTTATGGCATTCGCAGGCAACAAACTGTTCGCAAGGCTCAAAAAGTGTGTGCATTTAATCAACTTTATATATGTATATGTATATATTACCGTAAACAGTTTGGCATTGAATTCATACACACCCACGTAATCACACACACACACATATACACACATACATTAATGAACTCTGCCACTTAACACAACCGCAAGCAATTCATATTCATATGAAAAGTGCCATACAAAACGCACGTTCAACTGTCCATCCAATGCCAATGGCCGCCCCTCCTCAGCGCCCGCAGCAATGCCTGTGGCAGGCCGTTTGTGCTGCTGTCCATGGCCGGCTTTCCACTTGGTCCACTTGTATGCCGGCTGCCTGCTGACCGTGGAGGTGTCGACTGCTAGAGCCTGTCGAGTGGATGCGGCGGCTTGGCACGCACTTTACTACATGATGCGCCGGTGTCGGTGTGGGTGGAGGTGGGGGTGGTGCGGTGTCTGTTTCGGCGTAGGTGGTGCTCAGGACAGGGGATAACATGAACTATGCATGCAGCTCAGCGCCGGATTAAGCTGAACACAAAATTTAATTTTATTTAATTGCTTTTCGCAAAAGTCCATTTAAATTATAATGCGCGCAAAATCATTGAAAGGAGCAGCATCAAAGGGGACACAAATTGAGGGGGCGTGGCGAGAAAGGTGTGGGGCGCGGGCAAGGTGAGCATTCATTGATGCATATTTATGGGGCATACGCAGACAGTTGTCGAATGGTTGCATTCCTTTCATTTCGCTGCAATTAGACTGAATTTGCAACATAAACAAAGAATGGAAATATGGGCTGCGGGGCTGCGGGGCAGCCGGTTGATAATTTATGTAGCATAGCAATAAATTTTAGTATTGCATTTTTTTCTGTCGTACTTTATTAACGGAATGCAATTAGCGAAATTTGTCAGTTAATGGCATCGAGCAGCTGATAAATAAGCCTCTCAATTTAATGCATTTTAGCAATAAATAATTTCGCATAAGCGTATAACCGAAAAATGTGAAATTAATGCGTTTGCAATGCGAACTCATTAATAAATGGCTAAAATTAAAAGCATATTTTTTAGGCCACAATTAATTGCAGTCAGCAGTTTAGAAAACTAGGTCTTTGAGAGCCCTTGAGGCAGCTGCTGAACAACTGACCGAAACCAAATAAATAGGCAACAATTAAGCGCTGAAAAAAACTATTTAAGCCCTAATTACAATTGCTGCTCAAAATTGCAGTCAAGTTGAGCAATTACCAAAAAGGAATTGTTCAATTGTTGTATTTTTCGTATAGAAAAGCCTTGACAATAGCAACAGAAAAATGCTGATAGCGGGTGGGAAGTAAGGCATGATAGAGGGGTATACCAGGGTTATAAAACTGGCACAAATTGTTGAGTATTTAAAACATGGCAAAAATTAAAGGAATTTTGCCGAACCATTGCTATTTCAAATTAATTAGGTTGATAGTTTATAATTAAGTTCAATACTTTAGTAAAATTTAGCTTACAAAGTTGTGAGGACATCGTCTGCATTTAATATAGAATAAGGAATTATGCCGCAGCTTCATAGGGAAAACGGATAAGTTAACTATTTATTAAGCCAAAGATTTCTATTATGGGCAAATTGATGCTGTCAAATATTGAACTCAAAGCGAAGTTAATGAATCACTCAGTTAGCTGACACTATTCAATTAATTAAGTCAGCTGCAACAAATTGATGACAGGTAAACTGATTGTTTACAACATATCCAAACTTTGACACTTGTTCTTGTTTCGCTCATCAAATGGTTTCATGTATTTTTTTTCTCGGCTTATTGCCTTTTTCTTTTCTCTCATGTGAACTCATTTGATAAAGTGAAATTCTGTGAGACGCTATCTGATGGGGTCAAAATTGTATACGCGTGCCCGGGCAGGCGCTTTATGAGCCTTGTTTATGTCGTGTTCACAGTTTAGTTTTGGTTCACAATTAAGTCACAGCAACTAATTATGGCTGGTGCTTATGTTTTATGCTTACGTTTGCTTAATTGTAAATTATAAGCTCATAATTTTGGGGCGGACAAACAGCAGCAACAGCAGATGAAGCCATGGCACACACTTTAATACTCCCTGGTCACACATCAGCCACGCCCACTGCGCCCACACAGTAGCCACAAAATTCTCCCTGTCTTTGGCTGCTTAATTCGCTCTTTTGTTGCTTGTTCTCAATAAAAATCTCATTCGCTGACGCATAACTTTTAGTTTTAATTAGTTGTATTATCTCCCTTGTTGGCTGCTAATTGCTTTATTGCTCGCTCTGCATCCTCGATAATTCTCCGTTTCGGGGCCATGTCCTTGCCTTCTGTCGCGCCATTTGAAATCTTTTTGTCGCAACTTTATCAGCATGTCCCCGTTGACATTTATTGATTTTTGCCGTCCCTTTGCTGCTGCTGCTGCTGCTACTTGAAAAATGAAAACAAAAATCTGCCAACCAACCAACAACAACAACAATATGCAGAGCCCCGCGCCACTCAGCTGCCAATTCATAAACCCAAATAACAACAACAACAACACCAACAACAACAACATTTTGCTGACCTACATATGCTCGCTGCTTGACTCTGAATCTCACTCGCATCTTGGGCGTCTGTCTTTCCGATAGCGCCACTGTCTCGACTCTCGGCTCATGTCAGGAAAACAAGAGGCAATCTACCAGCTTTGCTCACTGCAACGACGCTTGGATGCTCTAAGAACTATTAATTTTATAGGGAATTTGCTTTAAACTTTAGACTATTCAAATGATGTACTTTTTAAAAGCTTCGAGTATCAGGAATATCTACTTAACTTGGACAGTTAATAGCTATTAGATTACGTTTGATTATGCTATATATACACAACAACAAAATGTTAATTTATGATTGAGACTGTATTATTATATTTAGGAAAGAACACGAATTTTGTAGACAAATCAAGTAAAAGCATTTTCTTAATCCGGCTAAATTATAAAATGCAAAATATATGAACAATATTAGAGTTTCAAAAACGTTTTAAAATATACCCAAAATTCCTACATATTAAACTCATAGAAATTATGTTCTTACTATAAGAAAATTTTAATGTTCATTGGCATTATTTTACGCACTCTTTAAGTAGTTCAGAATTGAATTAGAAATTCAAAAATTCGTTTAAGAATTTATAAGAACGAATTGAGGCTGAAAACGGCAAAAATTGTAAGCGAGTGCTCTTCTCAAAGTATAAATATGTATTTAAAATATTTGAATATATTGCTTGCTCGAAGGATAACAACAACATCAAATATGTATTTAAAATATTGTAAAATATTGCTTGCTCAAAGAATAACAACACATATTGAATAAGTAGTTATATTGATTATTTACTTTCTCTTATTACCACAAAAATGCTTACAAAATTGTTTAACTTTTTCGCGATCAGCATTGTTTATGGAAAGGGCATGGGTTATGTTAGCCACAGTGGCAATGTTTTTGGTTTCTCATCTTGGGCCCGATGTCTCGTATTTTATTTTATCGCCAATTTTGGCGCATTTTCGCTGGGGCTGCCGAAGCCCCACCCTGCCTTAGCCAAGCTAACCCCCTTAGCCCCATGGCGTTATTTTAGCTGCTATCGACAAAAGATTTGCAGGCAAGTTTGTGCGTTGCATGTCGCATGTGGCATGTGGCATGTCGCCTTTAGTTTTTAGTTGTGTCTCGGGCATCCGTTTCGTTGAGTTTCGTTTCAGCTTGTTTGCTTGTTTGTTTCGCTTTGCTTTGGCTTGCTTTTGCTTTGCGTATGAGTGCGTTGTCGTCTTTGCTAGAAGTTGTGTCCTGCCACGCCCACCGTCGGGGACACACACTCGCACACACACATGGGGAGCGAAAGTCAGCGTACTCTCATTTCATTCACAAGCAATTTATTCGTCCATTAGAGCGACGACGACGTCGGCGAGGCGAACGTTCATCCTGCCCTTCTAGGATTACAGCTGCTGAGCTAAGTGCGTCTGTGTGAGTGTAAAACTAAGTGTGTGTGCGTGTTGAGTATATGTGTGTGTGTGTGTGTGTGTTTGTGTGACTCTGTGTGCTTGTGAGTGAGTTTGTTTTGCTTTTATTTATTCTCTGTTTTTGCTGGCCGTTGTCTCGTGTCCTCTTTGTTACGCTTAAGTGTGCGTATATATATACATAATTCTATGTGAGTGTGTGTGTGTGTCTGTGTGTTGGGATTTCTCCTCCATGTATCGTTGTGTAGTGTCTAAATAAGTTGAGAGTCAACTTACAAAGTAAACCAAAGATTCTTAATTGGAATTTTACAAATTCGTTGGCTCCTGCTCTGTACAAGTGTGCGTGTTAATATATATATATATATGTGTGTGTGTGTGTGTAAGTATGTCCTTGTCCTGCCGTTGGGCTGCTCAAATAACTTATCGCTAGCATAGTTGCATATATGAAAAATGAAGGCATGAAGGCAAAAAAATAAAATAAAAAAATACAACAACAACAAACAACGCACAGAAAGTAAAACTTAAATAAGTATGTAACTTATAGGGTAGGTTGGCCCGCCCGACAAGGGTGTTTGCGGGGTGTGTTGCCCCGCAGCGATAAGTGAAAAATTTCTACGTCCTTTGAGCAAGGATTACAAATTTGCAGCATCTTGAGTTTTTTGTATAATTCGAAGGGTTTGCTAGCTAGGAAACGGGGGTAAGGGTTGGAGGTTTATATCTTGGCTTATCTTATGTGAAGTTCCCCGAGCGTGTATCTATGTGTGTGTGTGTGTGTTTCGACCAGAGGATTGACTTGGATTTACACCAAGCAACAACGTGACAGCTGAGGGAACCATTGAAGGTTTAGCCTGCTCCAGATTGATCGAAGAGCTTCGCAACTTAAGCTGCCGGAGAGTTGGGAGGGAATCGGAATCGGAATGGGAATTGGGTTACAGCAAATGACAAAGGTTTACGTGAAATATGAATAGGGTAGGTCACAGTCGCTAATCTGATTAGCATTAAAATTGAGCTGGGCTTAAAATAGTTTGAAACTAGCGCTGCTTCTGTGGAAGTTGCCATAACAATTCAATTAAACAAATGTTTCCCATTTTATTGTTGTTTATTGTACTCTTTTCATTTATTTTAAAGTATTCTATTTACTACACTTTTCCAACTTAACATGTTGTACATTAATTTTCTCATTTATAGCCTCGCAAATTATGATTTCTTTATTTTCAAATCCTGTCAAGTCTCTTTGCTTCACTAAGACAGAGTCAAAAACAGCCCGCTTTGTGCTGTTTATTAGATAACTTCCATCTGCTTGAACTAAGCTCAGCTAAGAGCTTCAAGGAACATCCCATAAAAGTGTGTAGTCTTCTTAACCGTTAAGGGGTACAGTGCGCAACAGAGCGGCAAGGATATCACGACAATACGACAAATGGACAAAGCAAAATCCCTAGCAGAGCAGCTCCTAACTTCCTCTGGCCTAATGTTATTGTTAACGGCTTAATGGAGCATTCCATCATGGGGCTAGATGTAACTTCAACTCCTCCTCCTTAGCGACGAAACAGCAATAATAAAGATTATACACGGCCAATAATTACTAGATATGCCTGTTGTTGTTGTTGTTGTTGTGTAGAGAATGTCCCTTAGAACAGCTGGCTGGGTCGCAGTCGTCTGTCGTCCTGCTAAGCAGGTTGTGCTCGTCCTTGCCGCTGGCTGTGTATTTCAGCAGCTCCTGTTACGCTCGAGGTTTCGCGGTTCGTTTGCGTTGCGCACTGTGTGTGTGTGTGTGTGTGTGTGTGTGTGTGATTCAGCACCATCGTAATATGCACCTAATCCTTTTTACAAAATCATAATCACACTGCCAAAGCACAGAGCGTAATCACAGCAACGCAGCAGCAACAGCAGCAACAGCAGCAACAGCAGCAGCAGCAGCAGCAGCAGCAGCAACAACAGCTTCAGCTATACTGAAGCAGCAAGGACTTTGCCCGCTGAGTCCTTGCTCTGCCAACCACTCTTCTAACATTCGCTTAGTTTGCTACTTTCAGTTTTAATGCCTTTAATACCAGTTTTCATAACTCGTGCGCTCACTGGGGCGCACAAACCCAGCAATTAACGCCAACAACGACGCCATTCTGGACTAGGGGGCAGCATAGTGTGGCCAGCCGTTAACCAGGGTTGGCAAACATCGATAGTCTCTCTCATATAGGGCGCAGCCTTGAGAGCCCAGTGCCCAACCAGGCTAGACCAGAACACACCATCAATTAATCAAAGGCCAGACAACAGCTCAACCTCAGCCACAACTTTCCATCGCTCAACTCTTTTTGTTTTCTTTTCTTTCGGGGCGCAGGGAAATCCAATCCAAATAGGGGTTTTCCCTTTGCTCGCCTAATCAAGCGCGCAATAACGAAGAATTATAAATTGATATAAATTTTTAAAAAATGAATTGCGCGCTCCCTTTTCTCGCCGCTTTAAGCGTTTGCCTCTCTCAGTGTTTGTGACATTTGACAATAAATATTTTTTTTCATTTGGTTCCCTTTAAATTATATACAGCCGTAACGAGGTGGTGCGGGGCGGGGCGGGGCGGGACGGGTCACAGGGCGTGCAATGATGATGGATGACTCTGCGTTCGGTTTTTCATGGGCTTGGACTGTTTTTGATAAAAGCCGTGCACAACAGATTGGCCCCGGATTTATTTTCGGTTTGATCTTGGGGTTGCTTCGGGTGGGTACGCTTCACTTTGCTTTGCATATTGAGCTTGAAATTTTACAACTGAAAAAGAAAAAATTTAATAAAAATTAATTAAAAATTAATTAATTGAAATTGCAGCGGTTGCTGCAGCTGTAGCTGCTGCGCTTACGTGTGGCATGAGGGCCAAATGCATCAAACGAAATATGACAGACAGTCGGTGGAGTTCTTGATTCTTTTATGAGGGTGCGCGCACAGATTGCTAATGAATTGACTAGAAGATACAAACAAGGGGCCGTCTTTAATGATTTGGCAGTAATGTGAGGGATCATTGATTGATCTATAGTAAGTCATAGCAATTAGGATGAGTATTAAGCAAAGGCAATAAAGGGCAACTTAAGGAATCTTTGGTAAACAGTTAGGAAAATTTATATATACGTTATTTAAAACAGACAATAGATAGTTAAATTATATATAAATAATACTGAATAGAATATATTGAAGAGAAATTGATTTTAGCATATGAACTTGAAAAGAAATATAGAGTTATTAAAAAAAAATTTTTCCATTTAGGCAAACAATAAGTCTTAGCATAAGGATTATAGAGTGAAACTTTCTTATCTCTTAACCTTCTGTAATTTATTTCTCCACCTTCTAGATTCCTCAACGGCTAGACGATATTTCCACAGTCGCTTTACATTATTTAGCATATCAATTCGCCGGCATCTTGCATAGGCATTACAATATGCATCATGCACGTGCGAAAGGAATTCTATGTATTCCAGGACTACTCGGACAGGGACTGGGACTGAAACTAGGCAATATCTCATGTACATTTGTCTGATGTCAGACTGGAAATTTATGCACATGCAGTCGCCTTCGATAGACTTTTTCGACAGCAGGCTTTGCACATTGTTTTTTCTCTCGTTGTTGATACTTTTTTTTTGTATTTTGTTGCAGTTGCTGCTGTCGTTTTATCAACATTGTGAGGCAGCAAAAGTCGCTAAACTTTAGCCGCAAAAAAAAAAAAAATCAAAATAAAAATAAAACAAATAGAAACAGCAGGGGAAAATTGTTATTGGATTTAGCGTGTCGCATGGCGGCGTTTACAGTTAGTTTTTGAACTCTGCTTTCGCTATTGTTGCTGCTATTCTTGTTGTTGTTGTTGCTGTTGTTGTTGGCATTGTGCCAATGGCTTTTTCAATTATACTAATGACATTCAAAAAGAATTTGTAGATGTGCCAAGCGAAATGTCTGCATACGAATAGCGTGCGCCATTTTGTATCATCATCACACATGTGAGCTCTCTCCTTTTGGACTCTATCCATGGATGTGTAACTTCTTGTCGCCCGGAATACCCTGTACCCTTTATCCACAAGGGGTATGCTGAACTATTACATATCTTGGGTATTCATTTGGAATATGTGAACAGCCGATTTGTTAATTTAATATAATAACTATTCCTGAGTTCCCTAAAATTAATAGTTAATTTTTAATATTTTCCTGAAACGACATTTTTTCCAGATTCTTTTTTATTCTGTATTCTCAAAAATTCTCAAACTTAGTGCAAATTAATGATAACTGATACTTTCAATCAGAAAAAAAAGTATTTTGCATAAATATAAATAAACTGAATAAAGTCTTAAAAAGTTGATGCTTGACTGCTGACAGGGTATACTGTCGTCAGGTATCCAAGATGCATAACATTTATTTGTTTTAGTTGTTTGTGTTGTTGGCGTCGCTGACGGCAAATAAAAACAATTTGCGCCAAATTAAACTTATGAGGCATAAAGATATTTTTGGCTGCTGTCGCTGTTGCCCGTTAATGCCGCACAACAACAAAAACAACTACCACAACAACAATACGGCTAGAAAAGGGCCGCACAAAAAGCTTTGACAATACGGAGACGAGCAGCAGCAGCGGCAGCGGCCCAGCAGCCATGTGGAGTATAGCAACACACGCAAAAACATTTAAGTACACACACATATATGGTACGTATACACACATATATGTCTATATATCCATGTTGTATCTATGAGTCTCTATGTGTGTAAAAATAATGCCAAAACAACAGCAACTGTGGCAAGTGATAAATCTAGGCAAGACTTATGCACACACAGACACACACCCATACACACACAGGCATATCCTAAGACAAGCCGTCACATAGAACGTGACAATAACAACAACAACAAGAAGAACAAGAAACAAAAAAAAACAACATCGCCCTGGCCAAAAGACCAAAGTCAACGCTGAGAAAGGATATTAAAGATTAAATGATATAAGCGAAAAGTTGGGGCTTCCCCCACACACAGACCCTACCCCACCGCATCGCATGTGAAATCTGAGCTAAGGGTTGGCGATTTGGTTGGCGAAGATAAAAACATGATGCGTCGTGTGTGACATTGAAAAGGATAACAGCAGCAGCAGCCAGCAAGAGCAACTAGACCAGCAGGGGCAAGGACGAGAACACGAGCAGCCCCACGTTTGACTCCCCAACTGTGGCCCCCTTTCTGCTCTGTGTCTAATTAACCGCGTGCGTGGCGCATCATAAATCGTTCCCTGCACATGCCCATTAAAATATGTGCGTAATAAAAAGTACTAAAATCTAAGAAACATGTTCCCATATTCGCCGGCATTTCGCCAATATGCTTTAAATTCAAGAAATATTAAGAAAACAAGGTTTTCCGTATAACCATCTTTGAACTTATGAAGTACACATATTATATTGATCTATAGATAAATGTACTATAGATTCGTTTATACAAAATGTAAATCAGCTTCACTTCGATTATAAAATATCTCACCCACTGAACCAAACTTAAAATAAACAGAGTACAAGTTTTATTCATCTTTTCGAAACCACATTCAAGAACACCTCATTATGCACTGAATTAAAACGCTCAAGTTTCGAGGAGCACATTCGAGTTTGGCCATATTTTATGGTCATATTTAAATATCATCATATCATATAGCTGACAGTTTTGAATAACCTTGGCCACATTAATTATTTGGCGCTACTTGAAATATTTTTGGCAACTTTAATCATTTTGACCCCAAACATTTTAAGCAGCATAGCGTAGCGTAAACCTACGTAAACCGAAACTCTGGGACCGCATGTGAGCACTTGTAATTATAATTTCCACTTCTTATTTCTCCTGCTTTTTGTTTAATGTTAATGTAAAGCACCAAAGCTGTTTTCGACATTTTTGCGACAATTAAATTACTTTTTTCGACCAGACATTTTTGGGCTGTTATATATTATGCGTGTGTGTGAGTGTGTGTGTCTGTCATGTTGCGTGTATATTTATAATTTCATAATTTTCCATAGTTTCTGTACGGAGAAGTTTGTGCGCCGCAGATGTCCTGCTGCGTGTATGTGGCTTTATGCCATACAAATTATGTAAGCTCATTGGATTTTACTGGGTGCTCTGCTGAGCCCAACTGCGAGTGTATGCGCTAAGGGGTGGGTGTTTAAAAGGGAATTACTTTAAGAAGCGGCTCTATAGACTTGCTCTATTAAGTGAAATATCATCATTGCTTAGGAATTGTTCATGAAAAGGTAGCTATCTTAAAAAACTATGTATTTGTTTTAACAGAAATTTGTTATACTATTTTATTAATATTCTACAGTCCAAATTTCAATATTATCAAGAACCTTAAGAAATTTATAAATACTTACTTTCAAGGCAGTTTTGAAGTACAATTCCAATCAAAAGCCCTTGGCGATTGCTCGTAAGCAGAACAAATGCCTGCTGCCAACTTTGATTATGTGATATAACTTCGTGTAGCTCATTTGCCGGTCCACTTTATCAAAGGTACACTCCATCTGGCGTCGTGGCATTCGGTTGTACATCAACATAATTGCAAGTTGTAGCTCGCTGAAAGCATTTTGCGAGTGTTTCCGCTACTATTGACATCCCCCTGCCCAGCTGGGCTGCAGGAATAAAGGCACGACCACACGCTGGCTGGCAAAAACTCGACAATATGTTGATCCCCGGGCAAAGTGAGTGAAAACAGGAGGCGTTTTCCACCGTCAAGCCACCCTGCGTATAGTGTATACAGGCCAAAGAAAAAAACTAAGTGTTTTGCCGATTTGGGCAAAAACACCCCATTGATATTTCATTAACGCTTCAACACGGCCACGCCCCTCTCCGGCAGACTGTCAATTACAGTTGCCAAACCCAATTGCTTAGGCACACAAACTGCAAGTGAGAAAGAGAGAGAGAACAAATTGCCAAAAAATTATTAATCAATGCAGCTGCGAGATTTCGATAGAGTCGAAATGCCAGAGTCAAGTCCCTAGTTCGCATTCCCTAATGAGCCAATGCACTCGCTGTCTATCCAGCTGTCTATCTGCGCTGTCTTGCCGGGCTGATCTTTTGCCTAAGACTCGGGCGCACAAATCTCTTAAGTTTAGCGGAAGCTATGACAAGTCAAGTCATTATCCTGCCAGTCCGCCACTTCCTCGCTGCCTCCCACTCCCCGTGGCTCAACCTTGCTGCATGGGTGGCTCTTTCTTGCCTTCTGCTCCGTTCAGGTCCCTTCGCGTCCCTTCCCTTCCGTTCTGCTCTGCTCTGCTCTGCATGTGCTGGCGTGTTGACGCAGTAATTACCAGATGATGGATTGTTGCCTAGCGTTTAAATTTAATTTCTCTGACATTTGGCGCGTTGTAGGTTTACCAAATGGATTCGAGAAATGCGTGCACGCATTTTGTTGCCTGCCACGCAGCCGCCTGCGCAAAGAACTGTGAAATTATCTACAGTATCTGCGAGTGCAAGCCTGTGTGCGAGTGTGTGTGTGTGTGCGTAGGCCAGGAAGCGGAAGTTAAGTAATGTGTCAGTCAGTCAGCCAACCAGCTGAGGTAGGCACATACACAACTACACATTCCGGGGAGGAGTCAACGTCCCACACAGGCAAGTAAATTGAGCCTGGGTGCGTGGGCGGGTCCTTTACAAAGTTAATGATAATGTCATAAGGCATCCGAGTGCAACATTTGTTACTTTAATGCAAAGGCATTTTGATAATTGCTAGCGCGAATTTCAGATGACAACATTTATGTGAATGCTTGCAAAGCTGCAGGAAGCCGAAAAAGTAATAAGCCAAAGTGAAAAGATTTTTAAAAGCCGTTAAAGTTTGGAAAAAGAAATTTAAAAAAGTAATTGCTCAAATTTTGGGAACAGCCTATGAATTACTTAGAGATGTAAAATTATACATAGATAAAAATAATATATAAAGAAACTAGAAAATATTTATAAGAAAAGAAATCATCGAATGCAAGATTTCTGATAAAATATTGCCAAGTTTAAATTATTGAGTTTTTATATATACATATATACGAATTGAATGTCAATTGAATGTTGCATTTTTATAGATAAATATCAGTAAGAGTGTACAACCACGATACATATATTATCTTTACGATCTAATTCCTTCCCGTTGAGTTAACGCCGAAAACTCTACCACACACAATTGCCACATATTCAACGATCATTTATGCCAACTTCAAAGCCACAGCCAGTGGTGCATATCGAACTGAGAATTCTTTAGCGTTTTAGAAAGCGTTGCACGCACTTCTTTTAATGGTTGCGACCGCCCGCATTGTTCCATAAACTGCCTACGGTGAGGTCCTTATAGTGGCATTATAAAATAGCTCACGCAACAATCAATTGAATTATATGAGAGCTGCAATTTAAGATTTCACACAAAGCAACAACTGACGGGGGCGGCTCAACTCTCCCCATGTGTAACACCTTTCATCTAATCGAATGTGAAAACAATGGGCAAAACCACAAAAAGGTTCCAACACACCACATAATAAATTATGCATGGCTGCGAGAGGATCTTTCAACAGGGTCCCGAAAAACCCAACAGCGTAACAAATTAAATAACATACCTCAGAGATATATCAGCGACAGAGAGAGAGAGGGAGAGAGAGAGAAAGGGTGGGAGGAAAAGAGAGAGTTACAACGGTCGCGTTTTCGATTTCGTTTGTGGCACATTTGCCACATTTGCCACATTCTACCTGCGACGTGAAGACCCAGCTCAACGTCAGTGCTGCCCCAGCGAAGCTCGTCATTGTCTCGTAACTGCCGCTGAGTGCGTCGGCGTCGGCATTGGCGTTGGCGTTGGCATTGGCGCTGGCATTGGACATTGGACATTGATGGTGGTCCTCTAGCTGCCGCTCCTGGGCATAATTTGTAATGTCCGACACGTCAGAGGCGGCGGCCAAAGGCAGCGAGGGCAGCGACGGCACCGAAGGCAGCGACACGGCGCTGCAGGTGCACGCATCACGCACTTTGTGGCCGACTCCGTCACAGGAAACTGGCAGCGAGCTGCGCAGTTGAATTTGTAATGAGGCCCGGTTAGTGGGGGTGGAGGGGTTAGTGAATTGCTGAGTTGGTGTGTCGGTCGGTGTAAGCTAAGCCCATTGCCCAAAGAGCGACTGGGTCTCATTATGTAATAAAAAGGCGTAGCATCACGTCGAGGACAGGAACTGGACTCTTAGACGGGCGCTGGGCATGTGTGAGCACGCATTTACAGGCTTTTTATTAAATTAAAGTGTGTGTAATAAGGCGCCTATGAACTTGGGACACGCAAGCTACTGGCTGGCGCCCCTCCCCTCAGGCCCTCCCCACAGCCTTATCGAGGCGTTCAAGGAAACGGCATACAAAAATGTCATAGTAATTATAACGTTGGGTTTATGAACATGTTTGGGTAATGGGGAGCATAACGTAACGCCCCTCAGCTCATAATATTAAAGACAAGGGCCGGGCTAAGGGTTAACTAATAACATCGCGTTTATAAGGGTGTTTACGCTGTCGAGGGAAAAAAGCCGAAATCCAGAAAGTTGGCGAATTTACGTTAAACAAGGCACAGTATTAAGAGATAAGCAAGCAGTTCTTGACTTAAGTACAAGTAATAAATTTTAAAAGTATTTGGTATAAGGTACAATGAGAATTTTATAAGAATTTAAACACCATTCATTGTATTTGTTGAATCTAAAATGTTTTTCAAATAGTTAGCTTGAGGTCTATTTAAACAGACACAATATAATTAAAAGTTTATTGATATTTTTTTAATTTATCCCATTAATTGAAAGATTATTTAACACTTATCTTGGCCAAAAATGAATTACTCAAAATTGTTTCATAATATTTGCCATTTGTTTGCATTTAACTCAAACTCTGCTCGTGACAGGTTCACAGCCAGTTTTATGTTTTACAGCTTTCAGTTTTAAGTTTTGCGTTTTGTGTTTTTGTTATTGTGAGCCGTAGTTGATTACGTCATCCGACTGAATATGTTATCTTAAGGTAATTAAGGTAACTTTATTATACTCATACAGCCAACTTTGATACAAATGTGTTTGCCATTCTGAGCGGGCTTCTCTTCCATTCCAACTTGCCAAATAAACACAATTTATGACACTCGCATATCAAAATCTTGCACTGACAAGACAGCACAGATATTTCTCACTCACTCTCTCCCCCCTTCTCTCTATCTCTCTTCTGGTTTCTCTCTATAGTATGTGTTCTATTTTCATGGCTTGTGCCTTCGATATGCCAACATCAAAAGCATTTCATATAAAATAAATAGCATTTTATGATGGCAAAATATGTACATATCTATGCATGGCGAGAGCGAAAGAGATAGGGAGAGATTGTGTAAGAGAGAGAGAGATGGAGAGGGGGCCACCTAAAGGCAGTGGAGAAACTACTTCAATGTGGTGGAAATCTTGCTAGTTTTGGCTCGCTTTACTTTTTGCATAATATTATTAGAGAGAATTTTATGTAAATAGTGGATACAAGTTTATTATGCTGTTTATCAATTGATTTGATCTTAAGCACTCTCGTATATTTATTACGCACACACACAAACACAAGCGCACACAGACACTAAGCTAAAGGAAGTTGCACGGAAATCACAGTAACATATTTCGATACCCCCATTGTACCCTGCTGCCCGATTCCCAGTCCTCTAACGCTGGCCATAACCTAAAATGTTATGTAAGTTCAATAAAAGAGCAGGGGGCCTCAATATATGCATTTGTGTGTGTGAGTGTGTGTGAGTGTGTGTGCGTGTGTTTGTGCGGGTATGTCTCTAAAGCTCTTAACTGATTGTTTGTCTTGCCAACTGCCACTAGACATGGCTCTCTATGACTCTAGCTTGTACTCGATACTTGGGCTACTTGGCAAAATATTTCGCAACTATTTTCTATATTAGAAGCACACAGCACAGCAATTCAAACAGTGGCCATATAGACAAAGGTGTAGCTGTGCCTGTGTGTGTGGGTATTGTTGATATTTATTTGAATCTTGACTGTCTCCTACATCCTGTAGATACATATGTATCTATCTATATATGTTTATCTAGTTGCTTTGCTCTGTACCAAGCGAATTTCATTTGAAATTGAACTTGTTTTGCGCCAATAAATTGTATAGCCAAAGTATTTTGATTGCGTTTGTACCGGAGAGAAAGAGAAACAGAGACAGAGACAAATAGAGAGAGAGAGAGAGAGAGAGAGAGAGGGAGAGAGGGAGGTCTGCACTGTTACCACCAAAACGTGTGCTGTACTTATTTCCGGATCACAAATGGAACACTGAAACTAAAAACTAGACATCGAACTAAGTGCTAAAGCAATAGGCTAAAAGTAAATCAACAGTAAAAGCAAGTGGAGCATGAGGGGGCAAGGGGTGAGTAACTGTTCAATTGAAGTGTGGGCTTCGCAAGTTTAACAGAAAGTTTTCTTTTTTATTAGTGTGTGTGGGTGTGTGTGTTCTGTTCCGTAAACTCGTTTGAGCAATTCAAATAAATACGACGATCTATTTGTTATGGGCGTCAAAGGAAAAGTTAATGTACTAATTTCTCAATTGAAGTCAAGAGAATCAAATGTACAGCAGTTAAGAGGTAAGCGAAATTGTAGCAAATTCACAACGAATACCAAACACACTTTAAGCCACAAGTAAAGGATACAAAACTATAAGCAAGAATTGCAATATGGAATATTGGTTAAACATTTTATTTGACCGAAGAAATTTTACTGCGGCTAATATTTTATATGTTTTTAATTTTATTTTTATATTTAAAAATCTGTTGAAAATATTTGTATACATTTATATATATATATAAACAATATATATTTTCACTATAAAATATTCTAACAGATAGTAGTTAGGTAAAAAAATATCATAAATCTAACTGCATTCACAAGTAGCTGTATTGCATGAGTCAGTTTATAGTGCTCCATCTCTTTCATTTCTTAAGATCATCAAACTGCTTAAGAAAGCCGCAATGCTGAAAAACTTTTCTGCTGCTGTTTTGTTTGTTTGCATGTTTGTTGCCTGGCATCGAGGAAAACTTTTGTGCTGTGGCTTTAAAACTAAACAGCGCACTTATCTATTGAGCAGCATCGTCAGAGGAACGTCGCAACTGCCAAAAACTATCCCAAAGAGCCCCTGGAAAACTCAGCTCAAAACTTACCCACCGACTTTCAGTGGACGCCTACCATAATAACACTCATTTGCAGTACTAGCGCAGTGGGCGGCGGGACTATATGGCGGCAGTGGGGTGGGGCAGAGGGGCTTGGCAAATGGGCTGGTCGATTGGCAAGCTCGACTTTTACGCTTTGCCGGGCGTGCAAACAAACAAATCAACTTTGGATAATTATTGCACATCAATCGTTCAGTGTCTGGCAGCTGCCGAGTCAGCTCGAAGTTTCGCAACAAAACAAAGCACACAACAAGCCAGGACAGAGGAGCGGACGGAGCGGAAGAGCAGAGGGAAACTGTATAGGAACAGGAAGAGGCCAAGTTTGGATGCAGCAGCAACAGCAGCATCAGCATCAGCATCGGCATCAGCATCGGAACGAGTAATGCCCTGAGGTGATGATTCTCTGTGCATTTGGCGAAAAGTTTTCTGTGCGGTTTTTGCGTACATTTGTCTGATTTGGCAGTCATCAGCGAAGAGGAGGCGGCCAAAGCTCATCATGATCATGATCATCGTCAGCATCAGCGGCATCATCATCATCAGCGTTGTCCTTGGTCCATGTCATCTCTTCATTGATATCGTTACGAGCAGTTTCCGTTTCGTTTACAAATTTCGTGCGGCAATAACCGCAGTAATGTTCCACTTTCCACTTGCCACCCCCTCCCCCTCTTATCACTCTTGCCCTTTCACTTTACGTTGATTGTCAGTTGAATCGGTTGGGAATACGAATGTGTGAGTGGGTTGATGAGGTGGCCGATAGGGGGCACCCCACCATAGAACTTTAACTAATACATCGACATGGCACATCATTTAGTATAGAAGCTGCAGCATCGTACATTTTTACAGTTATGTCATGTAATTGGACAAATGAAGCTATTGGCATGCAGCATATCTGAATAAGAGGAAGAGCCAAGTGTAACCCGCACTTGAAAAACAAAAACGACATAACATGAGTTTAGGTTCCCGAAAGGAAACTACATGCGCTATGCATATTTAATGGGTTATGCAAGGTTATGCCTGCGGATTGGCAGTAGTCGTAGTTGGCCCAAGCGTTCAAAGCCCATTGTTCTGAAGAACAAGTGCAAGCTATAAGTGAGTTTCGTTTATGACCTAAAGTACTCCTTGTGGCAGAGAATACAAAATGTCCTCCAACTTTCTATTTTTATGCTCTGAGCCCATAGCAAATGGGTAAGAAGAAGGTTTTGTGCAAATGTAAGTATGTAACACATACTTTATTTGCTTTCAGGTATCAAAAGTGTTTTAATTTATTCTATACTTCTACTTAAAAATTAAGTTTTATATATTTTGTAAAATATTTCTACGTGATTTATATTAAATTTATAAGTATATCAGTCAATTGGATGTTTAAGTTCTGACCCACCAACCGGAATTAAATATGTCTGAACGTTGCTGTCGGGTGTAACCGACAGCGCCATACTCTTCCTCGGTGCAATAACAACCAAACCAGAGTTATGTTATATAGGTATACAGATACACACAAGTAAGCATTTATATAGACAGTAAGACGGACATTGCACAAACCGAATACGCTCTTTTCACTTCGTAAACGAGTATAGAAATCAAAATGGAAAAAACGGCAACTTTGATCTAGTTGGTAACCTATTTAGTGGCAGGCACCCCCGCAGTGTGCCGAAGACCTAAAGCCAAACCAAAGCTCAAACGCACGTCTCGAGTTTATTAAATTTGCGGCAACACTTGCAGCAAGCAGCTCAGGGAGCGAAGAAGCGGGGGAGCGGGGGAGCTGCGGGAGCTGCGGGTCCGTGGAAGCGAGGGAGTCTTGCCTAGCATTGGTGACTGCCCCCGACATTTGTGGTGCGGTGGGGTCTGTCAGCTCAGACTCGTAAAATAATTGCACGTTCAACATCGCAACGGACAGCCACAAACACACACACACACACACACACACACATTCACACACTCGCACATACGACGTAGAGCAGCAGACAGAAAAACACTTAGCGGCAGGTGGAAAGCCATAGCTAAAGCTAAAGTCAAAGACAAATATGAAGGTTGGTGCAGTAACGCAGGGCCCAGGACTCGACCCAGGCCAAAACTCCCAGGCGTCACCATAAACATTACCCAATGCCATAGCCATAGCCATAGCCATCATCATAGCCGTCATCATCATCATAGTCTCGCCCACATTAATGATAACATGCCTAGCACTGCTCTGTACGCCCCCCTCTGTATGTGTGTGTGTGCTGGTGTGTGGCAAATATGAAATTTATAGTTTTATGATGACTGCTGAGTGTGCCACTGCCAACGCCTTTTACGGCTGTTCCAACTAAACTTTACGAGCCACCGACTAGCAGCAGCTCCAGGCAGATCCCGGCCGCTCCTGGCTGCCGCCTGCCTGCCGCCTGCCTGGCTTGTGGCATAAATAAAATCATACAGCGCGGCTCTCTCCACGTTTATTTCCGCCTACTTGGTCGCTACATTGCCGATTGCTGTTGCAGTATCAAAAATCTGCACCAAAGAGCCAAGCCCAAGCCCAAGCGCAAGCCCGTATCCGCATCCGAATCCGAATCCGAAATACGAGACCTTCATCCATTTGGCAGGGCCAAGCTAAGTTGAAGTTTTATGTGAAATCTTTCTGCGGTAAAGCGGCTGCTAAGAGCTGATGCTGCCAGAAAAAGAGAAAGAGGAGAGAGAGAAAGAACTGCATGAACTCGAATCATAATCATCATCATCAGCATTGTAGTCGTCGTTGGGTACTGCATGCCCGCAAATATGTTTTTGATTATTATGACTCTTCGAGATTATGCAATTTTATGAATATGAATGGGAATGGAACTGGGGTTTATGCATGTATTTGCAGGTATTTCACTCGCTGCGGCGGCTGCCCCAGGTTCGCTTTCAAAGCATGAAATGAATTGCATTGCAGCTAAGCGCTCCGTTCCGTTTCTGATGATAACGATGAATGCGATTATGATGATGACGATGGAAATTTACTTAGCACAAAAGCATTTATGAAGTCTCTCTTTAAACTCGAATTTAAATCTAATTCTCTTGCTGACGACATTGTCAACGTCGTATGAGTGACGTACTGACTGACACCAGCCAGTGGAGAGAAATGTAGAGAGGGGGAGTGGCATGTTATGTGGGCGGCAGTGATAGAGCAGCTTTAATGTCACAGGCGGGCCACAGAGGCCAATAGCTCTGGGGCAACAAAAAACTGAACTGAGTAAGCAATAGCGATAGGCAAATGCGCTATGAAGGGACATTCAAGAAATCAAGTAAAGAAGAAGTACATACTTAGTAACTATATTCTGACGATCCAAGGATTAATTTTAACTGCTTCCAAAATGTGGATAATACAATTCTAAGAAACAAATATATATTATTTAGTCTATTTAGTCTTTATAGTATGAGTCCTTATAATTTACTTGAGTTCACTTTAAGTATTTCATGATAAGCTAGTTCAACAAAT
Source organism: Drosophila colorata (assembly GCA_035041545.1). Classification (NCBI taxonomy): domain Eukaryota; kingdom Metazoa; phylum Arthropoda; class Insecta; order Diptera; family Drosophilidae; genus Drosophila; species Drosophila colorata. The sequence goes on along the minus strand of JAWNLD010000564.1, from coordinate 14,109,541 downwards.
CAGCTAAGCTAATATACCCGGCACCTTCTGCCAAAATCAACACACTCGCCCATACAAAGCAAACAAGCAGATAACCAAAAAAGAAAAACAGGAAAATAGAAAAGAAAAAAGCCAGCAGAAATGACTGCAATCTGTCGTCTCAACGTTGATGACATTTTGAGTGAATGAACGGCGCACAAATGTGACCAGCCTATCCGGTGGCAATCCGCTCTCGCCTCCCCCCCTTGGCCACGTTTTTTAACAAATTGGTGTGATCCCAGAGTGACGCGTCATATTCGCAGACACTTTAGCTGGCTGGCTGGCCGAGCGGGAGCAGCAGCAGGAAGAGGAGCAGAGCCTCAACTGATAGAGCGACAGCAGAGAAATTGCAAACGAGTTGAGTCGTTGAGCCAAAAAACCAAAACATACGCAGCATTTATAAGGCAGCCAACAATGAAACCTCGCCCAACCCCAACCCCAACCACAACCCCAACGCCAACCCCTCGCACATCCCTTCACTTTGCAGCCCGGGCCCGTACCCCCAAGCATATTGTTAACGCCCACTCAACTCTATGCCATTTTGTATTGATGGCCTGTCTGCCGCACAGCTTTTATATAAAGCCCCAGAGCTTCAGCGGGGGCGCAGCCTTTGGCATCATGTTTTGGTTTTACTTCACTTTTTCTTTTGCTTCTGTTGTTGTTGTTGTGGAAAACAAATCACTAAACAAAAAAGCGCACAATGCAGTTAAAGGCAAAGGCATAAAATGGGGCGAATTGCGAGAAAGAGATGAATGAACAGGATATTGATCAAAGCAACGCACTTTTTATACCCTAGCCAAAAGCAAATATACTAAGCTGAAATTGGACTGAGTTTAATTGAGTGTTAAATTAAAATTAATTGCAAGATCCCACAAAGAGTACTTAATAATTACTTTCTTAAGTGTGAAATTAAAAACAAACTGACTTATTTATTTCTTGAGGAATAATTTGTATTGTCGAAAATCTTTAAAAATAACTAACAAACAAAAAACATAATTTTAGAAATTTAACTTTTTTGAAAGTCTGCCCTTTCACTTATTTGGTGAATAACAAAGCCCAGAGCTTAGCTGAAATACCCTTTAAATATAGCATTTTATACTCAATGAAAAACAACGCGTCCATTTTCATCAAACGCGAAATTGCTGTGAATTTAATCCACGTGTGTGCGTGTGTGTGTGTGTGTGTTGTTTATCTCGTGCGTCTCTCGCTCTTTGTCAATTTGCACGCGTAAAGTGCGCCATCTAGCGTCGTTTATGCGCACATTTGCGCACATCAATTTGCGGTGCAGACATTAGAATCTGCATTTTTTATTAAACGCGCGCGGCTCACGCGGCGTATGCGTAATTTAGTTGAAGTGCGGCAGCAAATGGCGTTGAGAGATGAGCAACTACAGGCGGCACATTAATTGTTGCACATGCATAAACTCGCAGTACCCCCCTCCCGACCTTTCACCTCTCTGTAGCCGCCTATCTGTCTACCTCTTTGTCATTAGTGTTGCGTCTTTTTGTCTTTTGATTAGCCGCAAACATCGCCAGACAGAGCGGAGACACAAAGCCTGTGTTGTAGCTCATTGAAGAAATTGCATTTACATATTAAAATATGCCAAATGGCAGGGACAGACAGCCAGAAAGACGGACGATGGTCAGCGACTCGACTCAACTCGACTCGACTCGACTGGAGTCGACGCCATTGCAGCCTTTGGTCAATTGCCCAGCCATGCGGTGAATGTTGCCTTGTTGCACGCATTGCTTATGCATAGGCCCAGGCCAGGTCCAGGCGCAGGCCCAAGGCGCAGAGAATGAGCCTCCCGTTCGGTTCGCCAACCTCCCTGGAGACAGCAATGTCTGGTCATGCGGCCAGGTACAGATACTCGCACACTCATGTAGCCGGGACATATTGCACTTAGCTGGCGGCTACGAGGGTAGCTTGAGAGGTTGCATAAGAAAAAATGTGGATGCCTACTGATGTTATAGTGAACATTATCTAAAGAAATTAAAAATTAAGTTAAGAGTAGTATAGTTCTTATAAAAATATATAGTATACAATAAAAACTAATTAAAAAGCAAACGGAAAAATTTAAAATTTTACAATATAATAAATTATTTAAACTGTTTTATATATTATCGTTGCATTCCATATTTGATAAAAATCAAAAACTAATTAGGCCACCCTCGGAGCTTCTGTTCAGCACCAACAAACAAATTTTGCCCTTTGGCCTTTTTAGGATCTTCTGCACTTTGTAAGCCCCGTTGGCTGTTTTGCAATGATTTCAGGTTGTTGTTGTTGTTGCTGCTGCTGCTCGACTATTGCATATTATGCAAAATTGTTTATGCAAATATTGCAAAAAAGAATTAATTTATTTGACTTGCATGCTAATTTACGAGCCAATAAAAGCAGGCGAGCGAGAACGGGATGTGCGGCATGCGGCATGCGGCAGGCGGCGGGTCGAGCATTGGCCAGGCTATTGTTAATTTATTGGCGAGCACAATACACCCGCTGCCCGGGTCCACCTTCACCCCCTCGCATCAACCCTTTAACATGTGTAGACACATTTTAAATTTAAGCCGTGGCAGCAGCAGTAACAACAACAACAATAAAAGCTCCAGCAACAACAACAACAACAACAATAAGGCCGAAGCATGAAATTATAACGCATTGGACCCAAAAATCAACAGCTGCCTTCCCACAAAAACCAACAAACCGCATGTCGAAATCTCCCGGTTTTCACCCGCTGAACGCAGAGTGCCCCTCCCCTTCGCCTAGCGTAAAAACAGGAACTCGGCTGACCGAGCGCCTAAACGGCACTGACCGCATAAGAGAGCGATCCGGAGGAAGGGCGGGGCGGGGCGGGTAGGGTCGGGGCTGGGTCGTTGAAAATCAAAAAACCAATTTTAAAATTGCCGCAGCCGCCAAAAGTTCAAAGTTTAGAAGCAGCCAAGCGCTGAATGGGGTTGGGGCAGCGCCTAAAAGCAGCCAGCAGCACCAAATCTACAAAGCCAGGGATGTGCTGTGGGTATTTCCATCCAAATCTGATCCAAGAATGTGGGAATTCATTCAGTTGTCAAGTGGAAAAAAATTACTTGAGCTTGGAATACAATTCAAAAATACTTCAATCATCTAGACACTTCAAAAGATCGTTTCATATTAAAAATACAAATTTATTTTTTAAAATATAATCTTGCTACTTTCAAGAAGAATTTTACCTTTTCAAAACAGTTTAATTAGCCACAATATGTTTCAAATAACTTCACTTTTCTTTGACTTAAGTTTAAAACCTAATTTTAAAACTAATCTTATTTAAAATACGTTTTCCAGCCCTGGCTCAAATCAACACGACTAAAATGCAATGCGCCACGCCCTCTTTTGGCCCCTCCACAAATTCAACAGTTTACGAACATTTTTTGCAAAACAACAACAACAACGACTGTGATCGCCGTTTTTATTTTTGCTTCTGTTTTTAATATGGTGCATGGAAATTCGTTGTGCGCGGGGTTTTTGTTTAATGCTGCATAATTTTAGGCGCTAAAAAGTAACAACAACAAATTGGCAGTGTTTGTTAGTGCCCTCGAAAGGCCCTCATCAAATATTCAAACGGTAGCCACTTGCTCCCTCCCGTTTGGTGCTTGCTTCCTCTTCCTCTTCCGCGCGGCGCGGGTAGGGGAAACGGCTGCCAGCGTCAACAAAAAAACAACAACAAAAAATGGCGTCAACAAAAGCCATCATAACAATTAATTTTGAAAACACGTGTAGATTGCTTTTTGCGGTTAGCAGCCAGCAGGACACGGATGGTTCTCATTTCTCGGTCCAGTCCTTCATGCTAAGGGCCTGGAGCTGGTGCTAGGACAACAACGGGAGGTGGGGGAGGCGAGAAAACGAACAGCGCGACCCCGTCGACCTATCGCATGACCTGGCAATCATAAAACACTTTAAACATGTTTTCCTACTAGTTTATTAGTGTAAAACCCGGACGCGTTTCCCCATAACTGCCCCGCACCGACCTCCCCCCATTAATTATTTCAATGTCAACGGAGTTGTCCACATGGCAGCGCTGATGCCCTCACTGATGAGGGTCAGCAATAAACTGCCATGAGCTATGGCAGCTACGGTAGGTGGCATTATAATATTTCTCACTTGTGCGGCAGATTTATATATTAAAACATGGCTTAACATTTCGTTTGGAAGTTGACTTTAAGTGGTTCCAAAAATAAGCTTAAATAAAATTATTTATAAAAAACTTTTTTCTAATTATATATTTTCTTAAAACTTATTTAAAAATAAAAAATAAAAAAAACAAACAAATAACTTAGATGTTAAAATTTAATAAAATGTATTTACATAGATTGATTTAATTTTTAGTTTTGGTTTTTGTGTATAATCCGAATATAGAGTGTATATAGTTGGTGACATAAACCAGTTCGATCTAGTTTTTTCATCTTAAATCATTAAAATGTCCAGTCAGACCGCCCGTTGGCTGTCGGCTGTGATTTCTAGCCCTCTCGTAACGCTCTAATGGGTTTTCGGACCGCTGTCTGGCCATGGCATCGTTGCTGCCTGGAACTGTGGCCTGACTTTAAATTTATTATAATTTCAAATGGTTTCAACTCGTTTTTCTCACTCTTCCCTCTCGCTCTCTCTCACACACACACACTCGTTGCCATCCCTTTCTATTTTTCTCTCTGTTTGTTAAATAATTAATGTTTTGTTGTTCTTTCTGTACATTCGGTAAGTTTGGCTAAATAATTTTTCGGCACATATTATGGCCTATTGAAATAATTTGCATAACATGGCCAAAGGATATGAAATGGACATGCAGCATATGCCAGACAGACGGCCCAGACGTGCCACACAGATGTGCCCCACTCCTACTACGGCTCTGGCTATAGCTTTGGCCATAGCCAGACGGTGGGCCAGCCAGCTGCTTGAGGCATTGCAGAGCAGGCCACAAAGTCAACGGCTAGGTATAATTTATATGCAAATACACACGTTCCAAGTCCAAACACAAGCAACCTGCAGACCAAAACAATAACCTCCTTGGGGGTGTGGCAGGAACTGAATACAGGCTGGGGCACGACTGCGAAATGTCTATTAAAATTTATTCGAGCGTAAGTACTGGGGAGCAAGAACTGAAAGCTGAAAACTTAAAACTGAAATCATGTTTTGCGCACTACTGAAAAGAAAATATATGCAACCTAAATGCTAAATAATCAAATGTACACCAGGAATACAGAGCTGTGCGAGCAGCTCAGACGTCGCAAAGGTGAGCCAGGGGCAGTCGGAAAAGTTTCCACCGGTCGATTAAAAACATATTGATTTAGAGAAGGAAAACATTGCATTTTTATCTGGAGGAAGTGTGTGAGTACATATAGTTTATTTATTCTGCAAATTTGTATTACATTCATTAGAAATATTTAAATAACAACCATTTCTGAACGATCGTTTGGTTTTTTTTTATTTATGATATTTTATCACATATTCTTTTGAAACCTTAATCTATAAAAATTTCAACTTAAGGACCTAATGAAAATTCCACGAATTTGTTAAACAAATTTCTTTGTGAAATTATAATTGATTCAAATTTTAATTTAATTTTTAAAGATTATCCTCAGCTTTTTCCTACATTTGCTTTACATATAGCATGCAAGTCAACCATCCAACGATCTTGAGAACTAAGTTTGTAATTAAATAATAATTGTGAGAACTTTTCAAGCAGCCGCCTTGCTCTGGCTCTGCTCTTCAGCTAAAAGCGTCGTCTAGTTTTGGCCAAGGCAAGTTAGGTGCTAAACAGCGCATGTCGTTGACTGGACCTCCTAGCAGTGAGGAGGCAGCAGCAGAAATAGTAGAAGAGCCAGCAAAGGTGGGTATGAAACCCTAAGGGATGCCTTGTAGCGCTCGTCAGTCGCCGTGGCTGACAGGTGGCGCGAGTTTGCTAGCCGTGGATAGCAGCGTACAACTTTGTAAGTAGTTTAATTAAATTAATAAAACTTAAAGCTCAACGAGAGCGTGCGAGTGTGCCTGTGTGTGCCTGTGTGTGCCAGTGTGCGTGTGTGTGTGTGTGTTAGCTGGGTACACTGGAAAGTGCTCCAAGTCGAAGGACAGGACACTCAGAGAGAGTAAAGTTGACAGCAAAACAAATGCAATGACGAGTAAAGTGCTCGTTGCGTATTTTAATTTGGTTTAAAAACATTGTTTCGCACAATCCCCAACTGTACGTCAGTTCAACTGACGTCAACTCAGAGAGAAAGAGAGAGAGGGAGAGAGAAAGATAGAGGACAGGCATAAAGAATCAGTTGAGGGAACTGCTCGTGTCCCAGTTGTTCTGTGTGTGTGTGTGTGTGTTGTGACAGTAGCGCAAAAACCGCGCTGACAGCAAGGCAGCAGCTAAGGGACCTGGGGGATTCCCGGTTCAGTTCATGGGGGCTTCTTTTTCGAGAGGGGTCTACATTGCGAATGTAAGAAATGTAAATTGTGCGCTTTTGGTGCGCACTTTTTGCATTCACGTGCAAAATTTTCATGAGCTGCACAGCTCCGGGAGTTAAAAGAGAGAGAGGGAGAATTGTTGAAGGCTGCCGCGTTGGCTCAGCGGCATAATGAACTCAAAAACCAACTCATAATTAAACTGGGGAGTTATGTGTCGTAGACAACGGCCGAAGCCAAGGCAGCGCCCAGCTAAATCCAACTGGGCGGGCGAAACATTCAGAACATTTGCGACATTTTTCTTGTCACAGTTGGGGCAGTTGCTGCTGTCGCTGGTGCTGCCTTGGCCGCTGTCCGAGGATTTGTTGCCACTGTCACAGCGCCATAAAATGACGAAAAGTTCAGTTCGGCCCAATGTTGCAAAGTGCATACAAAATGTGACCGAGCCGAGCATTCTCATGAGCGTATGGAGTGGGCCAACCGCAAGTCAGATTGAATGGGGAGGCTCAGATGCAATAAGCGCCATGCACTTTGTTTACAATGAGCTCAAATTAATGGTATGCCACATCCGAAAGCTCATATACTGCACCGAACAGCACTAAATTTTGATTACAGTAAGTTAAGGTCGGACATAAATTTAATCGCTGGCACTTGGTCTGAATTAATTATAGTCTATGGTTTCAATTTGTGCCCAAAAGAATTAAAAATGTAAATGCTTAGCCACTATATAGGAATTTAAGGTGCATAGAAATATTAAATGTATTAATAAAAATTTAAAAATGTAAGGACTTAAAATTTGTAAAATACTTCTGTCTTATTTAATTTCCTTTTTGTTTTGTATATTTATCAATAAATACTTGTAAATAAACCCGTCGAAGGCAATTAGTTTAACTAGTCTGTCACACACTTAGCCCTTCATTTCATCGTTTTTAATGCACAATGGTCACAAATGCAACCACTCGAGTTCCAAGGCCAATTTCGACGCCATATGAAACGCTCTCCGGTTCGCCATTTCGCGTGCTCTATTGTACGATAAAAGCTTGGTGCGCCCTCGTTTCTGCCAAAAGGCACAAAACTTTTCGCACGGCCACAAAGCCCAACTCATTAAAAAGATCAGCACAGCAGCTATACAGAGCAGTCCCATGCCGCATACCGCAAACCTCTCTCGCCGACACGGACGAACAATCGAACAATATCAACGCTTCGTGGCAGCCCGCAAACAGCGGCGAAGAGAGCGCGACAGCAAAGAAAACAAAAACAAAAAACAAAAACAAAAAAAACCAGAAAACACAAACTGACAAAAGCCGAGCCCGAACCACCCAACAATCCCATATAGTATACGAAAAAAAAATAAATAAAAAATAAAATTAGGGCACTTACGCGTGTTGGCGTAAAAAGCAGCAGCACCAAAGTTTTCTCATCCTCATCCCTCAACCCGCCGCCCACAGCCCCCAGCACCACAACTCGCACACTCCCACCCACACAGAACGCCCGCCCGTCCGAACAGCGGCAAGTTTTAAGCAAATGTCAGCCAGTGCCTCCTGATGATGACCCCACATTTTGAAAATGTGTCAGAGCTACAAGTGAAGAGCAACTGTTGCAACACAGCAGCAGCAGCAGCAGCAGCAGCAGTGGGCTAGGCGCGAAGGCGTGGCAAACGCCGGATAATGCTGATGATGGGTGGGCTTTGATGGTGCGTTCCTCGCTGATGTTGCTGCATAAATATTCAAAGCTTTTACATGGCTGCAGGCTGAGTAAAAATGTGCAACAGCACTCTGGCAGCGGGCCGAGGTGGACTGGCTTGTGGCCCTGGTGCAGGGACAGGGGCATGGGCGGGGGCAGGGGCAGGGGCAGGGGCATGGTAAGTGCATGCAGCCCTGGCCCGCATAAAGCTACCGGCACAGAGGGTCGCCCTCAAGTATTTGTTCAGTATCAAGTGGTAAAAACGGGAAATTCATTATTTTCAGGATACTTTTATGGCAGCTAAAATTGTTCGGCGAGATGTTATGAATGGTATTTGCTATCAGAATTTAACATTTAATAAATTAATTAGTGCTAGTGCTATTGATGTTATACAATGTTTTACGCGAACTACTTTGAAATATATTTTAGACTGAAAGAGTAGAATATTAAAAATGACAACCATTTAAATCGGAGGTCATTGGCAATTTGTATTTATTGAGAATGAATTATTGAGTATGAACTACTTACCAATGTACAGACTATCACCATTTATGTATTTAATTAACAAGCATTATTTTTATCTGATAAGCAATTTGCTTGCACAACTTTCAATGGCAACCCTCGCATTGCCAGCGTAAAATTGTCTTTCAGTGTGTCCGTTGTTGCAATATAAAAACGCAACAGCAGCAGCGACACTGGCAACAGCGGCAACATGAGCAGCGCGCACTAATAACAACTGCATTGGCCAACAACAACAACAACAACAACAGCAACAACAGCGACGACCAACAACAAGAACAACGCCTCCTCCTCGTCCTCTGCCTGGTGCCTGTTAGTGTTGCCTGGCCTCTGTCAGGACAAACTGTCAACGAGCTGGCAACCACTTAAAGCCTTCAAAACGGCGCAAGTTTAAATTAAAATTTTGAAGTACACATCCCGACACCAACAAAAGCAGCGGCAACAGCAACAACAACAACAAGAACAACAAAACATGAGGCGGATTTGAGTACAAGGCGAAACTTTGTGTAATTTCGCTGGGTGGCTGGCGGGCGACTGGCAGCGGGCGGCGCGTAGCGGGATCTGTGGCAAGTGCATTTGTGAAAAACTTTAACGATTTAGGCTCAACATGTTGGCAAAAGCGACAGCAACAACAAGCAACAGCAACAGCGGCATTCGAGGCAATTGTTTCTGCGAGAGACGCGCGCGCGCCAAAAAGCATGCAACACATTTTATGAAGATTTTTTCTTTCTTTGTATTTGCCTGCTGTCTGCTGTTGTCTATTTTGCTGTTGTTGCGCTGTCCTTGGTGCTTGTTTTTGCCGCACTTTAGTGCCACCGCATTGACAAAGTTGCCATCTGCCGCGAGCCTTAACACACACACACACACGCACGCACCACACACACACACACACACACACACACACAAAATGTGATCTATGCCGCTTTTCTGGGGCAGCCCAACAAAATAAAACAAACTGGAAAATTTCAAATTCAGCAGCCGCAGCCAGCACATGCGATCTGTTGAGAACTTTGCAGCACCAATGCTGCTGCTGCTGCTGCTGCAGCGGCAAAAGTTTGTCTTTGTCGAGGTCGGGGCACAGGACAAGGCCCAGGACGACCGTCGGCTGCAAGTAATTTTGCAGCTCTTTATGCTACCCGCAAGTTTTTACTGCACTTTGTGAACTAACCGAGTTCTGGACTCCGGCTACGGCTCAGGCTCCGGCTCCGGCTAAGGCCTCAGCTTCAGCTCCCTCGCTCTATCTCTCTCTCCAGCTCTGGATTTTGCCCCGGCACGCTCGGGTGTGCTTTTGTGGCAGAGATTTTGATGCCAAATTCCGTAACAGCGACTGGGTGCGGTAGGAATTGCAGTTTATGAATTTACTAGGCACATGACAAAACTGCTGCTCCTGCTGCTGCTGCTGTTACTGCTGCGGGCGCTGCTGGAAAAGCCTAAAATGCAAAATGTGTAAACCCATATACGCCGCTCAAGCAGTCTTGTGGCTTCCATTGAAAGTGAAAATTGGAAAAAGTTGGGAAAACTTTTAGCAAAGTTGGTGTTTTGCATTGCGAACTGGGTCTTCTTTGATATATAAAACTGATATGCCATTAAAGCCCGTGCTCTCTCCAAACTACATCTAGATTTAACAATTATTTTTATCACAGCTCTCTCTCCCTCTCTTTGTCACTTGATTTACACGCTCTGTTTGGTTGTTCTCGTTATTCAATCACTCGCTTTCTCTGTTAGCTGTTTTCTCTCACTCGTTCTTTATCTTCCCTTGCTCAGCAGTCCTCCACCTCTGACTCACTTTTCTCAAACTGTTTTCCTCTATCTTCAGCTCATTTATGGATCGACTCAATAACCGTTGCACAATGGCCGCACACTTTAGTCCAGCCCAGAGCCACTTTAAATAAAAGACTGCAGTCGCTAAGTCCAAGTCAAACAAGCCAAGAAACATATCAAAGTTACATAGTGCGTGTTGTGCCGTTGCCGCAGCACGTTGCTCATCTTCATTAGGCAGCTGGATTATTGGAGTCGACTCTCTGACAGAGTGTAAACAGTGTCCAGTTAGTGATAGGTTTCCCGTCTGTGCCCAACACACACACACACACACACACACACACACACACACACACACACACACCCTACGCACGCAAAGCTCAATGCACACAGAAAATTTGCTTGGCACACAAACCGAAGACAAGTCGATGCTCAAAAGCCAAACAAGAGGCATTCGCGTTAAGCAGAGTGGGTCGTGGGCTCTCAAGACTTGAGTGCGGGCTCTGGGTCGCCGCTACCTGCTCTGGCAGCTCTTCTTTTGCCTGCCGAGTTGCTCTCACAGATTTACCAATTTAAAGTCACAAGCAAGCGGCGGTTGGAGAAGGCGGCACGACGAAGAAAACTTTATGAACTACTCGGCGAAAAGGCAGCATGCAAAACAGACCCGAGACACCCAGAGCCAGAACCGTTCCGGTGGCATCTTTCCGGGTTGCGTCCTGCGTCCTGCGTCCTGCATCCTGTGTCCGTCTGCTGCGGAAGTCGAGCAAAACTCGACACGCAGCCACCCACACTCACACACACACGGTTATACAGAGGACGCATTGAAATTTGCAACACCTGGCAAAAGTTTTTAATTATATTAGGAAACTGCAAAGGAAAATTTGCGTCACAGCTTGCTGGGAGAATGAAAGAGATGGAGATGGAGAGAGCGGAGGGGCCGCAGCAATTGGTGGGCGTGGCATTGGCGTCTTTGCGAATTAATTGACACGAATTGATGGGTCTCAATGTCAAAAGGCGAACAGCAACAACAACAGCAACAACAACAACAACAACAGCAGCAACAGACACAAAAAGTTTTTCAGCTTTACCTGCAATTTGACAGCAGACGTTGCGTATACGTTATGTCCTGGCTAGACAATTTTAACAGGACTCTCTTTAATTGGCGTAATTTTGTCATCGATTTAATTAAATGCCCATAGCTTATAGCCATCTCTCTCTTTCTCCTCCTTATCCTGCTCAGCCGATTTAAGTGTTCGCCCGGCAGCGCCAACAACGGAAGTTGAGGACTCTCTCACTCGAGGCCGGGAAATAAGGGGGTGTGGGGGCGGAACGAATCGAGGCGAGAAGTTTGTTTGCAAAGAACTCTTGTGGTTTCCATTGCTTGTTGTTAAACAATTGATTTCTCAATAAATCGTGCAATGCACTGAGCTCTCCTCCGAGCAGCGCCAAGGCTCCATGAAGCAAAAACAATTAATTACAAATAGCATGTTGACTTGCAAACAAAATAAGGGTAAAAGGGCCGTGCAGGGCGTGGCAGGGGCAATGGAAGTGGACGCCGAAGGATTACATAAGAGCATAAAAGCACTGTGGGGCTGCTCGGCATTCGAAAGTGGAGCGAAATCCTTTAGGATCTCTTGGAAACTGTGTGACAATGGAAAGCTGGCTTCGATTAACATACAGTTGCTGCGTTACCCAAACTAATTGCCCAATGACAAGAAACCATTGATGTTTTCATATATGACAAAAAATAATTGCTACAAAATAGAACATAATTGTAAAAAATAATTATCAATTTTTATTTTCCTTAATCTCATCATAAGATCGATTTAAGAAAATACTTTTATTCAAAATGGAGAACAATAGGCTTATCTTCTATTTTATTAATTTGTGGAAGACAGTCTTAAGTCTGTTCAAATTGGATCCACTGTTAATTGGCGACAATGTCAAAGGCAGTTGAGACAAAAGACTCTAATAGACTGGGAAGTGGAGCACGTTCCAAGCTGACTGAGTGCCTGAATGACTCGCAAATAGAGACGCACGCTGGCTGGCAGGCGGGCAGGCAGACAGACAGACGGGCGTACAGGACTCTGGCTAGACAATAAACAATTTCGAATCCTTTTAATGCCAATAATGATAAACAAATTCTGCAGGAGCAGCAGCAGCAGCAGCGGGAGCAGCAGGAGCCACGGAAGGCAGAGGGGAGGTGCGCGGCGAGCAGTTGCGAGCATATCCTGGGCACGACATGAAAGGCAAACAGAATGGAACGACAGGAGCAGCCGAAACGCCATTGAGCGGGAGGCTAAATGAACGAATTGAGTGAACGAAGCAGTCGAGTGTTTGAGCAACTGGCGTCCTGCAGGAGTTGCACAAGCTGGAGAATTGCGTCTCTGCCATCCAACACAATGCATCAATATAACAAAAACGTCCTTCAAACTGCAGAAAGCGAGAGAATGAGTTGGGAGTACAGTATGTGGGCGAGAACGAGAGGTGGAGAAGGGGCTGTCGTCTCATCAACTTAATTTAATCAGACACTCTGTGTATACAAAAATGCAGCAAGTGGAGAAGCCAACCCGAACCATCGATACAGGCCCTCCATTAGGGGTCTAGCCTATGCCTACGCGTGGTCTCTGATGCGGGGGACATCTGAATGAAAGGGACTGATGGCTGATGGCTTTGATGGAACTGGTTGGCCATTGTTGTCTCCTGTTCGGTTGGGGAGCATTGCCAACGATGGCTTTTGGTACTCGGGCTCGTCAAGTATTCCAGCAATTTTCCAATTGAAATCATTAAACAATTTGCATTCCACTTGAAAATTGCGTTAAAATAACAACAGTTTACAGCGCACTTTGCTGATAGGAAAAGCAGCAGCAGCAGCAGCAGCAAAAAGAGCGAAGAGAAAGTGTACGGTCCGACCATGTCCTGTTTGTCCAACTGGTGCCCCAGCCAGGGCACAAACAGGACCTGTTCGGGGCCCGGCACATTTCAATTGCTCAAAAATGTAAAATGCTCTCGCCCATGCCCTATTTGGATTTCGACTTTGCCCTCAGCTGCCTTTGTTGCACAAATTGAGCGTCGACGCTTTGAAGCAACAAAGTTTAATTACGGTGCATACAATAAATACAGCAGCGGGGAGAACTACGCCCAATGGAACTTCAAAAATGTACATTTTGTATGCACAGCAAATGCGAATATTGTGCAAATATTGCGAAGTCTCTGCATTGGTCTGAGTTTTGTGGGGATTTCTATCAACAACACAAAATATTTCAATGAATTTTTCAAGAGGAGCATGGCCATTCCATATCAAAGCTCTGTTCGACTGCATGACAATGGCACATTTATTGGTCCGAATTTAACTTCAAAGGTAACATATAATTATGGCCAACCTACACGTGTTATAATGTAAATGTTACGGTTATTTTTTAGTCAATTTTTCGTTGTTAGAAATATGTTCTATAAGATAGAGCTTGTAATTCCCTGCCGCCACCGTAAATTGCATTTCAAAGCCTACCAGCACACACAAAAACCGATACAATGCCCATTTAATTAATCAAAATCTACTAATAATTCCTGTGTTCGCTGGGCACAATGCCATTTCAGACGACAATTGCCGCCGGGTATTATTAGATCCTAGCTCCTTAGGTCGTAGCCCCTCTCGTTTAATGCATAACTAAGCACTGTGGGCCATTCAATAAGGCACTTTAGTCGAGTCTGATGCAGCTCGCCAGGTACCTCGGGTTCGGTGCATTTCCAATTGAACCGCTCTGCAATTCATCAACTGTCAAATCCCATTGAATTTTAGATTATAGCAAATAATTATAGAGCCAGTCAGGCAGGCAGTTAAGCACTCAGCCAGGTAGCACCAGCCCGCACCGCGCCTATCAAGCACTCGAACGCCCCGATAACAAGAACAACAACAACAGCAGCAAGCAGAATAACAACGACAACAAGCCAGAACACTCAAAAGCCACTTGGCTGTACCAAAGGAGCAGATAACGCCCCAAACTGCCCCCAAAATGGCAGTCAAGGTTGCAATTGTTGCCCGCCCGAGTGCTGTGAGGCAAGAGTTTGCATTTGGGCGGCTTCTGCCTAAAGCACAGTGGTACCAAGTTCACAGAGAAAGGAAATGTATGTTAATACTCGTTCGAGGTGAAAGGAGTATATTGGGTTAGTGCAATATCCGCCTAGCTGTCCGTCCGTCTGTCGGAATGAACGCAATTTTTTCGTCACTGTTGAAGCTAGAGATTTGAAACTTGGAATATATATAAATTCAGATGAAGATAAGTCAGATAAAGTGCTAAGCTTTTTTGGCTACGCCTTTTGGGGCGCGGCAAGTCAATTTAATCTGTAAGCATAAACATATAAATCACTGTCATTTTTTACACAATGATTTTTCTATATTCGCATGCTTATTAATTTCTTCTGACTTCTGGCCTTATAGTTGTCAAAGATATATCTAAAATTATATATAATTTGTAATTTGAAATATTTTGACTGAGCAAAGCACGGCTTCTGCACCACTGTGCCCGGCTCAGCAGAGCTGCAGGTTTTATGGGCCAATGTTGCTGAGTGCAGCGAATTTGAACTGAAGCTTTGACGACGCTGACGACCAGCAAACAAAGTTTTGTCTAGCGATTGAAAATTGCTGTGGCTGCTGGCAAAACACTTGGCTCGGCAACCCGGACCGCAACCGGACGCACAGTAGTCCTCGCAGTTCGGAGCCCGTCTAGATTTATTTACATTTGAATTTTTGAGCAAGTTGATGAAATTTGTGCACAGAGCAAACTATGTCTGGCCACTGGTTGTTCGGCTGGTTGTTTGGCTGTTTGACTAGCAGCCGACAACGGCCATCAATAAAGGTGGCGACTGCTTTTGTGGTGGCCTTTTGTGTGCATATAATTAAAAATGCTGCCAGCCCCTAGCCGAAAGGTAAATACAGTGCGGCAGTGGAGTGCAGGGGCGTGCACGGAGGGGGGCGAGCTGGGCAAACAAACAAACAAACACACAAACACACACAAACCAAGCGATTGGAGGCTGCTGCATTTTTGCAAGTGCTTGCAGAAATTTGTTTGGCCATTAGAAATATTCATGGCTGAAAATTATTCAATTAAAGTTTCAGCCAGGTCAACAACAACAACAAGAATGGACTGGAATGGTTGGCAGGCAGGGAGCAGACAGAGGCCGGGCATGTAGCCAGGCTGGCATGCAGACCAGAAGTCAAACACAACAAATACATAATGAGCAGTCAGGCGGCACAGCCGCACACACACGCACACACACGCACAGAGCAGCCCGTGCACACAGGATATCCGGGAATGTGCGCGAATCGCTTCACAAGCTGCTGGCAAAATTAACAGCAAATGCGCTTTAAATGGCAACAATGGCAAATACCAGAGTTGCCATTGCCGCTCTATTGACCCAGTGCACCAGTGTAGAGAAGATAGTGGCTAAATATATACATATATATATATATATAACGGCACTGCCACGCCTATTGCGCAAAAAGCGGAACTTTGGTTTCGAGCGGACATGGAAATGAACAGGGGCCCGTTTTGACGGCTTTGAAATAGCAGCTAAAAGGAAACTCTAGCAGATTAAACTTGGCACTTGGCAAGCTCGCACGCACAGTGACAGCAAGGGGCGTGGCATGGGGAAGGGCAAGAGGAAAAACAAGGCTTGTTGACGCCTGCCAGCAAAATAAGTAGACTAGCGCAAAATATACAAAACGACGACGAAATGCTCTGCACTTCAAGACTGTGAAATAAACAACAATAGACAAGTGCGCAAGTGCAAGCGCAACAAAGTAAAATTGATAAAGCAGATAAGCAGTAGTTGGCTAAATAAAACAGATTTGATTTGTTTGGTAAAAGTGATATTCCAGCTAAAATTAGTTATCTCATCGTTAAGAAAAATCTGTAACAATTATTAAAAATATTTCTCTCTCTCTCTCTCTAAACCTCTCTAGCCTTATACCTCTTTAACTTCTTTCTGCCCTCTCTTTCTTTCTTTAAACCTTTTAAGAAGTATTTTTAACAATTTTTTAAAGTAAGCTGGGTATTCTCAGCAACACAGAAGTATCTAAGCTGGCAACTTACACTAAAATTCCCAACCAATGCAACAGCAAAGAATTTTCTTCTGACATGAAATTCATGTTGCTGGGCACCTACACATACACACTAGGCAAATATGAATTAAATCGACTTCACTTCAGCCGAATACGTATTAATGTAGTGTATAACAATGGATCGCAGTGCGCTGTGCAAACAAAAGCCGTTGCATATATGAGCATAAAAGTTAATATAACGCATGTTGAGTGGATATGGTGGTGGTCTTTGGCATTAGTAATCATATTTTGCCAAGCAATTGCAAATACCCTGCACACATACGCAGATGGATGGGGGGAAGAAAAGCGAAAGACAGAGAGAGAGAGAGAGAGAGAGAGAGAGAGAGAGAGAGAAAACGATATGAGCAGTTTTTAGATTTATACATATATATAATATATGCCCGACTGGCAAACAATAAGAATTCAGACATGTATGAGTGCTGAGTGGGGGTTGTGGGGCTTGGAGTTGGGGCTGCTGCTTTATGAGGGCGGGGCAAGGGGCTGAGCATAGACTCGTACTCGCACTCGCACTCATCTCTAGCTTTCTGTTACTGTATATGCATATATTAGTTATTAATGCGTACGTGTAACGCATATTGAGAAATGCCGCAGCGCCAGATACCCAATTTGCCAGTCAAGAGAGAGAGAGAGAGAGAGATGTGTGTGTGTGCGTGTGTTTGCGTGGCAGATTTATGTGGTTTTTGCAGCAAAGAATGCATAATGTTTGCTTCAGCTCTATTTGAAATATGCCAGCTATGAGATTTGTGGCGCGACGTCGTCGACGGTTGGACTTGTACTTGGACGTGGACCCCATTAAAGATTCATTCATTTGCGCCAACCTTTTTACTTGACTTACAGCACGCAGACTGTTGCGGTTGCACTTTACCAAAAGCACCAAGGGTCGATGCGATTTGTTGTGTAAGCTCCGCGGATGTGGTTAATATAGGGTTGGAAGTTGTTATTACAGTGGGGAGTTTATGATGCACCTTGTTGCGGCGTAGCTTTGATATTTACTTACAAATTGTAAAACTTTCTATTTAAGAATTATTGAAGAAATAAACAAAAAGCAACAGCTGAGGTAAGAAGGCAAAACATTGATTGATGATTTTAATTTGAAGGCCCATGCTGCTTTACTAACACTTACAGCCACGCTCAATGATAGATGGTTTTCCATACTTTTACTTTTTCACCTTGAGTTGAGTTAGTATAGGATAAGCTAATTTTTATTTTCAAACAACTCGCGTGTTAAAGAAATTCAAATCTTTTTTATGAATATAGCCGCTGAATTACTTAATAAGAAGAAACCCATCCACAACAACTTTTTCTATTACGCTCAAAAAATATTTTCGTAACATTACAAAACTCCAATTTGATTAATTCAAATCAATTGCCTAGTTCAGCAGCACCAGTGCCCACTTATTGAATTTCCAACTTGCATATGCCCATCAATCATTAAACTTGAAAGTTGTAGCCGCAAGCCTCGTAATAGAATGCCCGAAACGCATGTAAATCAAAACCTTTCCACTTATTAGTTTTCCATATAATTTACAGAAATTCAACTTTTGCCAATTATGAAAACTAGAATAAAAATGCAAATTTCAAGCAACTCGTGTCCGCTGGCAACCACAAAAATTGAAAAGGAGGAACAAAAATTATATAAAATGTGCAGAAACTTTACTTTCAAGAGCGAAAACCGGCATAACCTAACTCCAACCCCACGTCAGATAAGCCTAACAAATTTTTTTAAATAAATTACAGAGTAGAGCAAACAAATTTGCATATACAAGGGCTGATGGTAGGGGAGGGTGAGGAGAGGGCGCCGACAAAATGGTTTCTTTTTCTTTTTCACACCACAAAGCAAATCAAGGAAAATTTTGAGAGGCCTCACTACCCCAGACAGAAAATGAGTTATTGCACATGTTGGAGCGAAGGGAGCTGGCCAGGAGAGGAAAATGAAAAGAGCCTAGAAAAACTCTGTCTAAAGGTCGCAACACTTTTGATTATATCAAGGCAAAGGCAAAGGCAAAGGGCCCAGTTATATCTAAAAAATGGGCAGCCAGACGATGCCAGAAAAAAAAACAAAAAAAAATGTCGAGAAAAAATAAAACAAAAATTCGAGCTATACGCTTAATAAAGTGGCCAACGTAGGCAGGGAACGAGGGGCTACTTTTCGGGGTCGAGGCCCACGAAATGTGCTCGAGCACAAACTTTATTAAAACTCTTGAATTAAATGAATTAGTCAACCATATAGCCCAGCTTGGATGTTGTCCAACGATGGACCGGGAATGTGGCTTAACCCGCTCGCCCTTCATCTCTCCCCGTTCCCCATTCCCCTTCCCAGTTTCCCGTTTTATCCAATGCCCGACTCCTGGCGCGCTGCTTCACCCGAGTCTTTATCTATTTCTTCTTCAGTGCGGCTTGAAAAACAATTTTCGTAAGCAAAAGTGTAATGAGCGTAGAAATGAACTTTAGACTCGGTTGCTCCGAGTCCCTCAGCAGCGGGGGCGGGAGTGGGGTCAGGGGCAAGGGCGTGGCAAGGGCAGCAAATTAAATGAAATCCTTGTGCCAGCGTCTTCGTGGCCGCCGCTGAAAAAAGGAAGCATTAAAATATCAGTGCAAAGAAGGAAAGGGCTAAACGACTAAAACTTTACCAAAAGTATGGCGCACCAAAAACCCAAACCCCCAACTAAACCAGAAGCAAAGCCGAATCAAAAGTTTTGTGCCTTTTTGTAACTGATTTGTACAGTTTTCTGTGAAAATTTGTCTTATGATTTCTTTTTTAATTTAATCTAAAAGACATTGCTAAATTGCTGTTAAAATGTAAAAAAAAAAATAAAATAAAATATCTTCAGAGGCATGCGATGACCCCTAGCAAACACTATGCAACACGATTGGGAGCAACAGGAATATTATATTGTGTCAAAGAAAGCGTGCCTTTAAAAGTATGTAAATTTGATAAGAAATATTGGTTTATTCTTTAGAATACAAAAAAAAAACTGTTCAAAGATTTAGAAAGAAATGAAATGGTTTTTTTAACTTGCAGTCTAGTGTAATTACGCGAGAGCCTTTTCTGGTTGCCCTCTACGGAGTTGCTTAGCCGTTGACAACTGTTGGCCAGTTCGGTTGTCGTATTCGGAGGGTTTTGCATAGTTTCTGAAAAATCTTCAAGCAACAACTGGAAATTGAAACTTGATTATGTGCAGAGAGGCAGAAAAAGTTGCAATGCTGTTGTTGGGCGGTGGGGGAGGCATGGTCGGGCCTGGGGTTAGCAGCGTTGTCAGGCGTAGAAATTTATGCTCTTTGCCAAAAACTTTGTAGCCCTCGAACCGTCTCGTCTGTCCATCTCGTCGGGTATAAAACAGCTCTTAAAACTATTTACTGGACGGACTGTGCATTAAAAGCAACTTCCTCGTATATTTTGCACATCTTTTCGCCTTCATAAAACTAGATAGTTTATGTTTTACTTCTTCGTTTGCCATGTTTCGCAAATGAAATACATACCAGCCAAATGCGACTAGCTGCAACATAGAGTTTTATATGCGCATTATTTATTCATGCCGAATGCATGCGCAATTAAAATTTGTGAATTAGTCACAAAATCGATTTGCGCAAATTGGCAACAGACGCAGACCCCAACACAGCCCCGAACACCACTTTAAATTGGCAGCTCAAATGATGCAGCAGCAGCAACAGCAGCAACAGCAGCATAATTTCGATTCGGCCATAACTTTTTATATACTTCGTTTCATATGAGATGCCTTCTCTCTGTGCTTGGAGTCAAAGTTTTGCTGCTGTTGGGGGGTTACTTAATTTTATGGTAGTTGTGCATTTAGTTGGCTTGCCAGAGTTGCAAGCTGCTGAAAGCGAGCAGAGTGTGACAGAGAGCAAGCAAGAAGAAGTGGTAAAGTTGTGAAAATTCTGATTCGGTTACATAAATTATGCTTGCATAGCCTCGCAGCTTAGGTAAATCATCATACAAAGCGACTTTATTGCAACGATTTTTAATCTCGTAACGTTTAACTTTTGTTTACGCAATTTCTGTGATTTATAGGTGGCCGCTTTTGTTAATATCCACAGGTTTATGTACCACAATGTGCGCACTATAAGCTTGTGGATCATGTCTACTGGCTACCATGGTGATCAGCTCTGGATAGCAAGCAAATTGTTGTTGCCGAAGCGAGCAGCTTTTGTTCTGTGCCAATTTATGACATGTATTCTGCCATCATTCAGTCAAATGGATGTTCTTGGCCAACTTTGTCAAATTGCAACTGTTTCTGCGTGGATCAACCTTTTTAACGCTCTGTTCTTGAATATTCAGCTATACATAGCATATATAGTACATAAAGCTTGCATTTAAATATCTCGCCAAACAAGTGCTGGCTTCGCAACCATAAAATGTAATTCGCACTTGGCCCATCCGCTTTTGGGGCCCACGCATTCCAGTCGATTTATTACTTTGACAGCTAAAAACTTTTGTGCCTAACACATCCTCTTTAAAAAAAGGAGAGAGTGTGGCAAATGGAAAACTTTGCGAGGCAGACTCTGCTCGAGAGTTTAAAGTTCAAAGCTTTTGTAGGTTATGCAAATTAGAAATTAATAATACGGCTGGGATACACGCGCGCACACACACACACACACACGCACACATCAAGCCCCACACATACACAGATATTACACTCTAATACCAATACACACATAAATTAGGCTCCGGTTCAACGTTTTTATCAACGTGGCTGATTCGATGCGTTCGGCAAGGGAAGGGGGCAAACAGGGCACGGGACGGCACTCAATGCCACAAAATTATGATAAATGATTTGGAAATGCGCACAAGCAGGCAACAAACCGACCAGCAACAACATCGGCAGCAGCAACAACAAGCCGCAACAAGAACAACAACAAGCGTAGAAGGAACCAGCAACAGCAACAGAACCACAACGCAGAGCCGAACACATCCTTTTCCTGTGCTGTTGTTGTTGTAACTGTTACTGTTGCTATTGCTGTTGCTGCTTCTGTAGCTGTTGCTGTTGTTGTTGTTGCCTCCAAACCGGCTGGCGAAAAACTTTTCGAGTTGAAGGAAATGTAATTTTTTTTCGGTTGTTGTTCGCCCTGCACACAAGACGACAGCGCATTGAGGACGCTGAGGAAGTCGCTGCCTAAAATCAGTGAACTAAAACGTTGAGAGGGTGCCGCATTTGGGTTCCGAAAACTATTTCTATTGCTACAAGTGCACGCTGTGCACATCAACTACAACAAAATACACACACACACACACACACTTGGATACACAAGTACAAAAAGCTGGCACCACGGCAGAGCCAAATTCGTAGGACAGGAAGCGCACATCATAAAATATTGATATTTTGCTGCTTTGATTTTTCAGCGCGCTGTTTAAGTAATGGCAGCTCTGGAGACGCCACTCGGCTTTGGTCTGGTCTGGTGTGGTCTGATCTGCTATGGTCTGTTGTGTGCCACACAAGCGACGACAATTCTCATTCTTGCCATCCGTTCTGCACTTTTTGTCGCTTTGCCGCAAAGCAGCAGCAGCAGCAGCAGCAGCCTCAACTTCAACCTCAACCTGAACGACGTCAGGGCTAACACCGACAAACGCCAAAGAGCGCAACAATCCACGAATTTAGTTTCCTTTTGGGGTTTTCCAAGCGCCACTAAAATGCCAACTGTGTATGGTAGACAAAGCGCAAGATTTGAGAGGGAGTCGGTCCTGGGATAGGCAAAAGCTGTGCTTAGTTACAGCCTGGCCAGACGGCCAGACAGCCAGAGTATGGGAGAACCGCAGCCAAGGCACTCGGCTGGGATATGCCAGACTGGAATAACTTGTACACAATCACATTGGGACCAGGCTGCTCGCTTGACAAATTTCGCTAATATCAAATGCAACAGCAAAATGGATATTAGAACTAGGAGAGTGCAATTCAGTAAAAGATACGTATGTATCTTTAAGATAGGTACAAAGGAGATCAAGATTAAGGAAAGCATTAGGGATTATGCCTTGAAGATCCTTTTCAATATATTATATAGAGGCAGATTAAGCCGAGAAGGCTTTAAAGACAGGATGTGATCTAAAAAAAAGCAACTGAAAGAAAACTACTCTTACAGCAAGAAAGTTCAATTTACGTCACGTATGGGTTCATAATGTAACAGATCTCATAGCTCTATATATATAAATCGTTTAAAATATAAACTATATTAACGCAACGATATATCTGAATGTCTTCGTATCCACCTGTCATATGGAACCAATTAAGCTACCAAAGTACGGAGCTTTATGCCATAACCATCTCTCAATTATGATTTAACAATTAAATTTGTTCGAACTACACATGAATATGCACTTAACAGACGAGGATTAATCGACCAAAGTATTCATTCTCATTATTGGTAGCCATATATGTACATCTGAATACTACTCTATTATCCAAAGTAAATTTGCTGTGCGTTCGGATTATAACTTGTGTATTATGAGATGTGCAAGCAAATGGCATTTCAATAAACAAAATCAATCGACAGAAGCAACAAGGCTAACCACCAACACCGCCCCAACCGTCTGTGTGTTGGCTATCAGCAACATTTAATCAAAGCCCAAATAGCCCAAACTTCTGGCCAATGCGAGCAGCTTGCTCTCGTATATAAGTAAGTATATTTTGGAAATCAGCTCATTTCGACAACATTTCCGGCAACTAAACCATGTTAGGAATGAAAAATGAACTTGGCCCCCGCACTCAGCCCACCACAGGATGTGTGTAGGATGTGTGGGTCGCTGTCGGTGGGTGGGGCGATAATATTCGATAGAGGCAGAAGCAAGGCCAACGTCAAATCTATAATATGACATAAAAATGAAAAGCAAATGACAAGGGTTCACATGAACCCAGATCCCGTACTGCCTCGGGGGCTGCGGCTACTATTGCTATCTGGAGATATGCCAACTATTACAAATTGATTCTCCACATCGCAAGTTGATTTCCGTGTTGCGGTTCTGTTTAAAATGCGTGGCTGCAACGGCTTTAAAAGGCGAATTCCCACAGTCCCCAAAGCTTGGTTAATGTTCGAAATTTTTTTATTGGCCCTGTCAAAGGTTTTCTACATTTTATTGTTGGCCATAAACTCGCTACGCGAACAACAGCAACAACAACAACAACAACAACAACCAGTCACAATTAAAGACGTCTCGGGGGCCTAGTAACGAAAATTGACTGAATGGCAAGCAGAAGCAGCCAGCAACGAGTGCTGCTCCTGTCAGTTGTCCTGAGTGCCTGCGAGTGGTTCGTCCTGCACAACAAGTGACAAGCTGTAAAAATAACAGCGCCTGCAATAACTGAAATGTGTAGCACAGTGTATCGCATCTATGCCAGCTGGCTTGCTGGTAGGTGAACGAGTAGCCGTAGGGCCAACGATTTGCACACTTGAACGTGACTCACTTTGCTAAATGGTGCGCAACACCAGAAAAGGGAACGCCAATGGGGAACTGGCACCGACGTTTTGTTGGGAACAAAGGGGGAAGGTCGACTCTCCACGTTGTCGCCTCGAAGACAGTTACGAAAAACAATGAAAACTTTTATATGCCAACTACAAAAGCTTTAATATCATTTTCATTGAGCATTATAAATTTGTCAGCAAGTTGGGTGATTCAAGCGATAAACCGAAGCTGTGAAAAGCGAGCAACTAGACATTCACAAAAATCTTTAACCTTACACATACATCAATAAAGATCATATAAAAATTAATATTTTGCTTCTTTAAGTTTAAGTGAACTTTTTCCATAAGACTAATAGCCACATATAACCCTACATATTCTGCAAATAACTCTGTTAGCCACAGACTATGTTTGTCTAAGCCAAGTAAGCTGTCAAATAAAAACAGTTTGAAAGTGCATTTAAAATTCGACATGCTGTTCGAAACTTTTGCGTTTTGTTTCTGTTACTTGTTCTATAAAATATGCAGTAACAGCAGTCGAAACAAATGTACAATTTGTTCTGTCGGTCTGTTCGATGCTTTTGTTATTTTCAAACTCTAATTAACCACATCAAGAAATCTATAGGAATTTTGCGAGGAAGGACAGGTCGGGGGGTATGTGGCAGGTCGGTTGTCTAAGCAATGCTAATATAAATGCTCTAAGTACGTGTTTAATATGCCAGACAGATAGCAGATAGCAACAAAATTGTCTTTGTACACGTGCCAGCGCCAAAAAGCAGGCAATGCTAATTTTCATTTCACGTAATGGGCCAAACGAAATTTCATTGGAAATCTTCGAGTGATGCTCTTTGTTGGATTTCATCTGAGCATCATTTAGAAAATCAATAAACTTCAATCATCGAATAAAAAATCTGCTTAATTTATAATGCTAAACAGAATATATAAAGATGATAGTGAATTATTATTTTCTATTAAGCAAAGCCGAACTACTCTCAAAAGTACTTTAATTGCAGGGAATTTAGAACAAGATAAGCCTTGTTCTAAATTAAGATACCCTAAGGCTTAAATAATATGAAAAGGAAAAAGTTAAAACTGAAATGAAATTTGCAACTAAAGGAATGACCAGTGAGCGTTGCAATTACAATCCAAAAACTCAATAAAAATGTAAAGCGCCATAAATAAGTTACACAACGCACACCTACAACATATTTGTTTGGCAATTTTATTAAAAGCTTTCGAACATTTAAAATGTAAAAACCTTTGGAAACGTGCTTCAAAGGCCAAATCGACTCTCTATAATGGCGGCAGTTTATTTAAATTTATATTTATAAAATTTTTCTCTCGCTTCTTTTTGTTTCTGTTTTTGTTTTGCAGTCAACATTTTGGGCGTGTGCACTTTAATTATGCATAACTATGTGTATTTCAAATGGTTTCTGTTGAAACTTTAAGCGAATTAAGGCACACACACATATTAAATATTTAAATGGGTATCGAAGTAATGCCGACAAAAACATCAAATTATAAGTTTAAAGTAACGTCCCACAGGAAGCTTTTAATAACATTTGCCTTGCACAATTTTCAGAATTTAACCTTACAAGAGAGAAAACTTATCAAATGGCAAACGCCTTGTTGTCGCTTACAGAATTATTGCCATAACCTTTAGCCATAATATAAGCCGGGCTGATAATAATATTCAAATATCTGAATAAACACCCAAAAAATATACAAACACCGCCTACGCGCACCCACACAGATAGGGTTACACAGGGCGTATGCGCAATGTCTTCAATGGAAAATGAAGCTGTAGCATCTCTCAAGTGCTGGGCGTTTTAGGGGACATTTGTTCTAAGCTTTTTGGCAAACAGCTCGCTGCATTTATTACCAAGGGGGGCCCAAGGATTGAGCCGCAGCCACGTTGTTCAATTACCGCCAAGAAAAATGGAGGGCAGCCAAAACCGAAACACGAGACGAAAATGAAATATAAAAACGTGGCCAAAATAAGAAGAGAAAAAATAGCAGCCGAGAAGCAAGCAAATGATCTTCGATGGATTCGATGCTTTCTCAATGGCCTTTGGTTTTTTGTTATGTCCAATATCGAAAGGAAAAATGCCATCGAGGCGAAAGAAAAAAGCGCAAACAAACCTTTTGCCCGAAACAAAACTTATTTTCGTTCGTTGTTGTTCTTTGACCCACTCCGCAACTGGCCAGCCCCCTCCCTCTTTCCATTTTCGCTTGCGAATGCTTTGCATAATTCTTGGCATGCAAATTTTTCAATTGAACACAAAAGGAATAAACCAAAACGCCCACAATGCCACACAAGGCAAGTCAGTTGCCCGGGAAATGGTTGGAAAAGTGTCGAAGCTGTTGCCATGTTGCCCACCCCATCCTCCGACCTGCTATCGCGCCCAACCCCCTGAAACTTTGTTCAATATTTTTGCATGCCTGCGCCGCCCAATATTCTTTTTTACTGCATACACTTTAATATATAAAGCCAGTTACTTTGTTCGTGAGGCAGCTATATATGTAGAAATGCCACATAGCTTGGCGCAGAGGTAATTTTAAGGGTTTATAATTCTTACATATTATTCTTTTAAAGTCGCTTTATGAAATACAAATTTAATTAAAAAATTATGTACTTAATTTATAAATAAAATAATACAATACAAAAATATAAATACTATATAAAAATGTTGTCTTGGCAGATATTTGAGAAATACCTTTATTTAAATCTAACTATAATACGATAAACAATACCAATGTAAGAGCATGCAAAGTTCGATAATCTTAAACACATTTTAAATTTCTTGAACATTTTTTTGTCTTTTACATTTTGCACTTCTTTGAGTGCAAAGTGGAGAAAAAACAAATTTTTTTGGGCTGGGGGCACCTCGACGACGTTTGGGTTCGTGCGGCGTAATATTATTATTTGATAAAGATGCTAAAAGTAACGAAAACACATTTTCTCAGTTAAAAGGGGTCGTTAGGGAATGAAATATGCGCACGTACGCACAGGGGCTGTTGCCAAGTAGGGGACGGAGATCGGTAGGCAGGGGCGATGTAGTATGACGGGGAAGTGCATGTATGGGTGCTGTGTCGTGTTGGGGGCGTGGCTTTGCACAGCATGCGGCTTTATAGTCGATTTTATCACAGCATTTGAATTATTATTTCAGGAAGCGCGCTATTTGCGCATCGCGCTTTTTGCGGATACGATATTTTTTTTTGTTTTTTTTTATTTTTGTCGCCGCTTGCCTTTCATGTATTTGCATATGAATGCGGCTCGACGACGGCGGCGACAATATTTGTAGCCTGCTTTGAGGCGTCGCAGTCGCCTATGCGGTACGTGTGGAAAATCAGTTTTAATGCTAAAATATTAAACGTGCACTCGCCGACTGCGGCAGTGGCTCAGTGTGCATATATCGCGCAGGGATGGAGAGCACTTCTCCATTGAAATAAAATAAATATTTAATTCAGTTATTATTTATCTAAAGAATCAAGTGGATAAATACTCAGGCAACCAAATGGTCAACCAAAAAATAGCTAATTAATTATGTTGGGCCTATATTAATTGTTGTAATTTATTTACAGATTCTTTAAACTGTACATTAAATATTTTATTTTAATTATTTCTTAATTTTGGGTTAATTTTACATTGAATATCGAAATTGCTTTGCAGCCCTGATTTCTTTTATATTTTTGACAAATTAATAAAAAATACGGAGTATGGGAAAGAAAAGCCAAGGCAACAAAGGGGAGTGTATTGAAGCTGGGAGCTGGGATGAAAGGAGTCTTTGTGAGGATCTGGGGTCGCATCAAAAAGCATAACTGTTATTGTAAGAGATTTCATGTAAATATTGCATGTAAACGTCGTAAATAAGGCGCTTTTAGTGGCGCGGCCGTGCCGGGGCCCTGGTCTATACAACAGCTTACGGGAAGGGGCCCAGTGAGGTTTATTGTTTACCGAGCACAGCGAGTGCAAAAGAGTCGGGGCGCAGGAGGGGTGCTGAGGACGAAGGTAAATAAAAATATTTTGTGCGTGAGTGCGGTTTTTAAGCTGCGTGAAATTTTTCGCCCCTTTTTACCGTAAATGTAACTGTTATTGTTGTTGTTGCTGTTTTTCTTTTGTTGGAATGAGTTGTATGGAAATTCAGGAATCTGTTTTTTATATGCATTGTCTGGGCCCGCTTTATGTTTTGCTAGCAACGCCAGCGGCAAATTGACTTTTAAGGCATGCTCTCTGTCCTTTTTGTGTGGAGAATCTATCATTGGCATCGCCAAGCGCCTTGGGGTTTTGTCTGTGGCATTGATTGAAGTTTATTTAAAATGTGTGTGTTTACAAAATGTCAAAATGACAATTATTCTAGTCATGTTTGAAGTCAACAAATGAAATTCTTGTGTGTTTAAGCAGCCAAAGCGTTTAACAATTTGTGTCAGACACTCGTGGCACATTTACCACTGTGTCTTCTCTGGGGTTAACTATGCTATTTGGCTTTTTAGCCAAATTGGTCTAGACGTTTGCCAATTTGACATTATGTTGCAAAACTGGTTTTTTGCGCTTCATCCAGCTCACTTGTAATTGTTATTACGTTGCATATTTTTAGAGGTATTTCGTCAAAAATTCTGAAATTCTGCTTTTTGCACAACGAAACTATTAATTTGCTAACGTGTCGCATATTTTTTGACATACTTTAAGTTTAATTTAAATGTTATTTAATTGCATAACATTTTACTTTAAACATATGTAAGCGAAAATTTCAAAATCAAAAACTTTGAATAGAGATCGAATCTACAGACTTTAACTAATCGAAAGAGGTGTATCTTTCCGAGATCAGACTTCATTTAACCAAGATAGAGTCTTTTAAATTAGTATTAAAATTTTAATTTTAAGCTAAATTTTTAAGCATTAAGTAAATAAACAAAAAAACCTTCAATTTTTTGGTCGGTGGACCTTTTGCCATATTTGCAATATTCTCATTTACAGTTAATTAACTCTCTCATGATTGAATATGCATCAAATATAAACCTAAATTTAAATTAATAATTATCAACACATTTTAAACAAAATATTATGCTTAAATAAAAATAAATACCATTTTATTTCTAACCACAATTCAAATAGCAAATCCTCAACTTGGGAACTAGGCATTAATGTCAATCTCTTTGGTAAGGGAAACTTTGGTAGGGTAAATTGGGAAAATAAATACAACATCTACACTTGACTGCATATTAATTTCTGTATTCGCCTATCATAAAATTCGACTTTTAACTTTTCTAATTGCATTTCTTTGGCTAACTTTTATTTTTATTTGTGCCCCAGAAATATTGTAAAGCAGAAGCTCAACCAAGTGAAACATATTGAACACAGTAAACAAATGTTAATTTAATCACAACAGAGAAGAGAGAGCATAAACAAATAAACAATAATTGAAACGAACCTTTCATAGAACATTTCTTAAGTGATTTCAGAAATGAAATGATTTCGTCTGGTAGTGGGAGAAATTACTTATAAAAGCGTAAATGCATATTTAAAATTATTTTTGCCTCCTTTAATGGCGGGGCAAGAGTAATACAAATTCATGAGTTTAAAATGAAATATTAAAATGTACATTGAGCAGCACTCACTCCAGCTCTCGTTATTCGTTCAGCGAATTGACGTATTCAGCATTCAGTCAGTACTCAATTCTCTCAGCTACATTTTCGACAGATATTTCAGTTGTTTCCGTTTCCGCAGACGCTGTCAGCCCAACAGCCAAATAATTATGAGTGACAAAAGTTACACAAATAAAAAATAAAATGAAAGCAAATATTGAAACAACTTTGTGCAAGCCCGTACTTTAAATACTCTGACATTTACCAAGTTTAGCATAGCAGACATAATATGACTATGCATTTTATATATTAAATTATGATACGCTGCCGAAATACACTCAAGAAAATCGATACTAGCCCAAAACAAGGCTTTTGCTTATTTAATTTAAATATTTAATCTTCATTATATATAATTGATATATTAATTATATTTTCTTAAGCATATTTTAATATTATACAGGATCTGTGTATATTTAAAAAATTATAAAAATGTAAGAAAGTCTCAAACATAGGGCGCTAGCTATAGTATCCAGTGTGTAAGGGACTGTCAGAAAGATGAGTGCTTTTTAAGGCGGGCTTACCCTCCAATATTTCGCCTACTGCCGGCCATGCCGCCCCGCCATTTCCCAGTTCCCCGAGTTATACGGCTCGTTGGCATTTTACAGTCGCTGGCTCATTTATAAATTTATGAGCTCAACTGCCAGGGGAGTTATCGCGTTAAAATGCTGCGCTCTCTCCTCGCAGATACGAACATGAAGAAAAAATAAAAATAAAAAATACAAAACAAAAAAAAACGAATAAAATAAAAATTAGCAATAAAAAGTAGAAAAGCGTGTTTGTTTGTTAACAACTGCAGAACGAGAGAAGTAGATTGTTGGGCTCTGAGGCTGTGGCTGACGCTGAGGAGGGGCGGGACGCGACGACGACATCAAATGGATTTCATGTCACGTTACACAAATGTGCCAAGGAATTAAAAATGAGTCGAGAAGCAGGCGCCGCTGCCAGCAACTGTTGCTGCCTTGTACTTGCTGGTTGTAGTTGTTTGTTGCTGCCGTTGCTGCCATTGCTGCTGCTGTCCCATTAGCGTGCTGCAGCACGCTTAAATGCGAAAAGTGTGTTCATTACTTTGGCCCCCTTCCCCTTCACCCTACACACACCCATGACTCTTCAGAGTCTTGGCGCAATGAAAATTATTTTCATTTTGCTTTGGTGCGCTCGCTTGCCCAAAAGCTAAATACTCGTCGTATAGCCAACTCTTTAGTTGCCGTCTCGCTCGCTCGCCTCCCCGCTGTCGTGGTCGTTCGTCTTTTGCTAACCTTTGGCACAAGCCCCACGGTGAATATTTCAATTATTTATTACGTTGTCTTAATGACTGACTAAGGAGCCCGAATTGCTCCTAAAAGTCATAAGCACTCAGCAGAAAATTTGCAATCTTACAAAGTATTATATCAGTTTTAATGAAGAACTCGGAACTCGTGGTTAATCAGTTGTCCTTTTTAAAAGCTCAAATAGTTTCTTAAGACTAAAAACCTAGAAGAATGGCCTTATTTAATTTTTCACATTATATAGGTTTCTAATAAATATATATTCGATAAAGTATAATACAGTTGGAATCTTCAAAACAAGCTTCAAAAGTTTTTTTCCTTTTCACATAACCAAAACTCAATTTAACAAAGGCAATTCTAACGCAACGGCTCTCTTTAATCTACACCTTTCATGCTCTGCCACACCCATTTACCTTCCGCACTTCAAACTCTGTCAAACTGTGGCGAAAAATCTATCCCATTTTGATTGGCATCATTGATTGAAACAACACGAAACGTTTAACGACAAAATGTCATAAAACTTGATACAAGAAAAAAAAAAAATGGTAAAGTGTGCTAGTTTTCACTCTGGCTGACTCCTTTTCTTTTTTGCTAAATTTTCCACAACGTTGCTAAATTATTGAGTGAGTGAGTGATTGAGCCATGGCTAAAGCCAGTTGCAACTAATTGGATTTTGGCCAGAAGCGGGCAGGAAATGTTTTGACAATTGTGACAATTAAGTGCGAGTCGCAGGCGACGTGCCAATGTCCTGGACAAGGCCACTTTACCAGTTCATTGCACCCCGAAGGCTACACAGAGGAGACCTCAACAATGACAGAGTCCCTTGAATGCCAGCGAGGAGACGAGGGGAATGGCAATGTTTTGCCGCATAATTCACATAAATTATGCAATTTATACGCAGCGTATGTTAAGCCTCGAATGGACAATGGCAGCAACAGCAGCACAATGCAAATGATATGGCCAAGAAGAGGTTCACTGCGCAGGAGGGTGGCGGGGGTAGCTAAGAACTTGCTAAGAAATATGTAACAAGTTGTCGTCGCTGTCGACACAGCAGATTTTTATGCATATGTGCGCTAAGGATGAGGTTATAGGGTTGACAATTGCATTGTATACGAAAGTATTACCCGGGCATGATGACAATTGTGTTTACGGGGGGAGTAGTTAAGTGGCAAGTGGCAAGCAGAAAAGTAGAGTGCTTAGAAGTGTGCTACACTCGGGGTTGACTTGCAAGGATTGTGTCATGTGGAACAGTTTAAAGCTTCAGCATGCCCATTAGAAAGTAAACAGAACTCAACGGCTAGCTCCCTGGCAGTGGTAATAGAATAGTATGTACGTATTTTAGCCTAGCAGAAAACTCTGGCAGCTGAAAGCAGCATTCAGAGACAGAGACAGGGACTGCGTCAGGCACAACAATCACCCACATGCACACTCTCACACCCACACAAAGTACAACCGCAGCAAAATATATGTACATTGAAAATCAAATGGGTTGCGTTGGTTGCTTTCAAAAACATTTTATAAATGAGGGAAATTGAAATTTTTAGAAATTTACTAATATGTACATAACATTACAAAAACATGCATGGGTTATAGTCAGAGTACTATATTTTTTGATGGTTTACTTATCACAATAAATTATTAAATACACAAAATAAATATACTGTAAATTAAATATTATAAAAATATTTAGAATTTTTTAAAGTTTGCTTTGGTAATATTATAAACTAATTTTCTGCTCCCATTCTTTTGAAATTCAACTCTCGCCACTCTCTTATTCCAAATGATTTGAACGTGCTTTTTCTCTGTTACGAAAATATCCCCTTCCTACGCTATTATATATTGATATTTAAAACGTTTTTTTTTGATCTTCTTGTTGGATGAATCTGAACATCCATTTTTAGCCAAATTTTTTTTTTTTGTATCCTCAAAATTCATTTTTACCCTTTTTTTAATTCCGCACAATGCCGCAAAACCTTCGGGTCATATTCCATAGATTTCTAAATTCAAATAGCACAAGCCAAGCAGCCAGACAATGAAGTCCCTGCCCAGCGCCCGAATCAGCAAAAGCAGCAGCCTGTTGACAACAACATCTAGAACAACAACAGCAACGGCAACAACTAGCACACGAGGAACAATAAGGACAACCACACGTCGAGAACTGCTGTGTTGGTGGGGTCATAGGGACTGGCCTGGGGTCGAGGGTCACGGGGCTTAGAGAGTGAATGCAGACGGCGAAACACTGCAATAAAAGTGCGGTGCAGATGCATGCAATGCAGAGGGCGGGAATTTACATTTAGTTTATGAGTAGACAAGCGACGACAATAGTGGAGGGCGTCATGCTGCCCCGGCTCCTGAGCCAGTTCCTGCCCCATGCTCCAATTTGAGTTCCAGTTGTTGCAGCAGCAGCAAAAGCAGCAGCAGTTGCCGCAGCTGCTGTTGTTGTTGTGGCGCGCCGAAAGGTCATACACAATGAAATGCACAAATGTCAACATTTAACGGTCAAAATGGTCGTAGAAACAGACAGAGAGACAGACAGACGGTGCGATAGACAGATACAGAGACAGAGACAGAGACGGAGACACTCTGTAGAGCTGCAAGATAGGCCAGGGCATTGTGTGGCTGGCAGGAAGTTGCGAACGCTCCAAGTTTAAAGTTTATGGCCAAAGAAAAGTCCACAGACAATGGGCCAACAGAAGCAACAGCGGCAGAAGCGGCAACTGCAGCAGCAGCAGCAGCAGCAACAGGAGCTATTTCTTAGAGGTTGTGTGGCATAAAACTGATCAGGTCGACAGCGTTGCTGGCAGAAGAGCAAAGAGGCTGCAGCAACTTTATGACATTTGCTGGGCACAAAACTTGCAACAAAGTGTGGCTAGGCCATTACCAAAAGAAATAAAAGAAAGCCAAGTCATTTACTCGATAAGCGGAGGCCAGAATACACTTTGCAAGATTTGGAAAATATTTCAAATATTATATCTTATATCTTATACGAATTTAGCTTAATATAAATTGTACAGAATTTTGTTATGATCAAAAACTCTTGCTAAGAGCTGGCAAACAACCTGATCTACACAACCGGCTACTGCTAGATTATCTCTGCGACTCTCGAGCGGGAATTGCACTGTCCAAAAGTAAGAGCATACAGTAAAGTCAGGGAAAATTGTGCTAAAATAGAAAGTTTAGCCCGCAGCGGCAGTTCCACTTCGAGTCGCAGTCACATTTTGTGTGTGTTCTCTATGTGTGTGCGTGTGTGTATGTGCAAAAGGACCTTTGTGGCAGTTCAATCGTAATGAACTATGCACAAAAATGACCTCCAGGCGAATGCTGTTGGTGGACAAAAGCAGCACCAACAACAACAACAACAACAACATCAGCAGGAACCAAACACAGTTAACAAGTTTTCGCTCTGTGCCCGAGCAAATTACATTTGCTGGACGCTTTTTTAGGGTTGCCAGCGCTTGCAGATTTCACATATTAGGGTTTTTTTCGACTGCATGGAAAAGACTTTAGAAAAGTGCAGAGAACTCAAAATTATGTCTAGCCAGGAAGCAAAGTTTTGCCTTTGTCATTTGTTTTAGCTGCTCATGAAGTTCAACACTTTTCGGGGGTTTTTTGTTAGTTTTTTTTTCAGTTAGTTAGTTAGTTGCTTTGGTTAAGCTTCACTCGCATGAAATAACTTGCAATGAATTAGTCTGGCTTAAATGAAATACCCTAAAACGAACTGCGAAAAAGAAAATAGCTTGTCCACGTCAGAACTATTAAATAAACATGCGAAACTGATGAGAATTATACATATTTATGTGCAACTAAAGATCACAGTTGATAATATGTTTAAGTGTTAATAAAGCGCAATTTTGAACATAAGAATTTGGAAAAGGTTACAAAGTCTCCAGAAGAAGGAAGGAAAAGTGATTTAGTAGTGGCCTAGTTGTTACCCTGTGTCCAGCCTTGATCAATTTTATATAATATATAAATTTGGTGTATTTGAATTTGTATTAATGCAACATATTTGTATTTATTTAATTTTATTTGAACAAAAAAAGCTGGGGTACATGTTTTGGTTATTATTACACTGTGAACGAGTATTGCGTGGCGGTTACACCCGACTGCAACTTCAACTCTTCAGGTTTCGTTTATATGCTGATTCAGCTTAATAATCTGCAAAATTTCTTTACTACTTGAATTTCAAATTCCGCCGAACGTTTTACTGAAATGCCTCGCCTGAATGCACGAAGTGCACTGCAAACTCACACAGACACACACAAACACACGCAGACAATACACATAACAAACAACACGCACTGCCAAGTTGCCCCATAATCAGCCATTACGTAAAACTGCAGCTGGGACTGACTGTTTTGACAGTGCACCAGCAGAGGGCACACATTCAGAGGCGGGCAAGGGCTGGGGAGGTGGAGCACAGGAAGTGGGGGGCCGACACACGTTTGTTTTGGCTTGTTGCAACGACGATGACGGCGACGTTGACGTCGTGGTTGGCACATTGCCGCACTGCGTCAGCTGAAGCTGAAGTCTGGTCAACAGCAGGCGCTCCGGATGCGAGGCTTCAAAATTTGACACTCGCGACGGCTGCGGCTGCAACGTCGATTTGCATTCATGACCATCGACAATTGTTCTAATACTTGCAGCATTGTTTGCCAGGCGCCCGATGCAGTTGCCATTCCCATGTGTGTGTGCGTGTGTGTGTGTGTGAAGTGGATTTATTCTCACCCATAATTATGGCAATTGGTAGTCAAGCTGCGCCTAAAAGTATGCAGCACATGTGAAGCTGCGGGGACAAGTGGAAAAAGTCAGAGAAAATGCGAACAGCCGATGTCGCTGCTGCTGCTGCTGCTGCCATCAGTTGTCGTCGTTGTCGTCTTTTTTGGAATTTAATTAAACTTTACACAAGTAAACAAATGACAGTCTGCAGCCGATGTCGACGTCGACGGCGACGACTGCAAGCTATTTGCCGTGAGTGTTTGTGTATGTGTGCGTGTGTGTGTGTGTGTGTGTGTGTGTGTGTGTATGTGTCACATGGCCACAAATGAATGCAGTCGGCAACTGGCAAGTCAAGCGAGCATTTTATTAAAGAAAAGTTGCGGCTGGAAAATCGTTGTGGGCTTAGGCCAACCAAAACTTGCAACCAGCCACGTTGCAGTTGCACAACACCAAAATTCTTCGTTTGTTAATTATTGAAATAAGTTTCTGAGGCTAAAGCACAACCGTGGGCTGTTAGGAAAGAACGCACTTTAAAGTCAGTGCCTCTTAAAAGTTGGATAAATAGTTTGTAAATATCATGTAGACGTAAAATTAAAAAAAAATAATAATAAAAAAATATTAATAAAAAAGTAAATATGTACACATAATAATAAAAATTGTACAATCTATTAATTTTCCACAAAATTTGACTTTGGATATATTCTAAGTTGTCCTTTTAATGTTCCCAATCCAATTTTTGATTATTTCCTTCTCCGATTTTTGGATTTTAATTGCCATTATTATTTCAAAGTTGAAATACCATTAAAATCCCTTCGACCCTCGCAAATGTACAACCGAACGGTTAATGCTGCACGTGTGTGGCATTTGTTGCTTTCATGGTAACAACAACAACAACAACCACAACAACTCCAACAACACAAAGTGAGTGAAAACCAGAAAAAAGGAACGAAAACCGCTTGGCATTTATGGGTGTTAGTGTCGCCATTGCAGCATCCGCACCGCATGGGACGCGTCGCATCCAAAAGCTAATCCCCCAGAATTATGCAACAAAAAATTAATTAAACACAATTTAGTTGCCGCGCACCACCGTTGCGAAAAACCGCGTTGCGCGAAAATCGCTGCGGTTTTTCTATATATATTTTAAATATAAAGTAACAACAACAGCAACGTGACACAAATTATTGTTATGCAAAGCAACGCAGAGCAGGGTTAAAAGAGAAAAAAGCAAAGCAGCGACCACAAAAAACGAGCAACGGGCAAACGGGCAGGACGAAGGCTTTGGGCCGCTTTTTGCGGCTACTTGACTTAATACCTGCAATAATTATTATAACGATGCCGAGAGAAATCTTTTAACGCCATAAAAAAGGCAAGTAAGAGCACAAGCGGGCAATAAAACCGGCCGGATAAGCACTTGGACTTTGCATTGAGCGATTTATTTTCGCATATAGAAAACAATTTATGGTCAATGGTCTGCCAAGAATACGTAAGCGCTTCGATTTCGCCTTAATTTCGCCACTGTAGCATTGATAATGGCAAACAAATTATTTTAAAATATTCAAAATAGAGTATGAAATAATTTAAATTCTTATATTGAAGCTCAACTGGTTTTCAAACAATTCTAATTCAACTTTCGCTCCGATTCCGACCATTTAGCACAGCATTAAAAGGAATACGTCTAACATTTTAAAGAAAAATACAGCTGTTTGATTACCTCATTTAAATCGACCATCTGGAGAATGATAATTGTTATGTTATTGCAATTTTATCAGAAAATGAAATAGCGTGGAATACATATGTTGGAACACATACGTATAGATCGTATTTAAGTGCCATTTGAATATGGCGCCATGTGCCTTCGGGGCGTGTACACGCCTTTTCATTAAATTCAATTTT
Source organism: Drosophila colorata (assembly GCA_035041545.1). Lineage (NCBI taxonomy): Eukaryota > Metazoa > Arthropoda > Insecta > Diptera > Drosophilidae > Drosophila > Drosophila colorata. The sequence continues at coordinate 14,072,101 of JAWNLD010000564.1, read as the reverse complement.
AAAAAAGAAATTTTAGTGCCCAGCCATAAAAACTGGCCAGGAACAGGGCAAAAAAGGTTCCCGGACGACGTATCGCGAAGGTCATCAATTACAGGGCCCACAAGGCACGTCGTCTGCATGGCTGGCAGCAGCAATAACAACAACAACAACAGCAATAACAACAACAACGTAAAGCAGTTGCAAATAACTTGGCTGAAGCTCACATTATCCGGCCATAAGCACAAGTAGGAAACGGCTCAGCTCAGGGGCGCTCTCCTCTATTTGGCATCTCTCTGGACTGGCTGGCGGGCAAACACAAAAATGAAATGCTCTGCAGATATTTCAAAAGCCATTGACACCCTTTCGGTGAGGAGGAGTGGCAGCGCGGCAGAAGCAGCGGCAGCGGCAGGGGCAGCGGCTGTGGCTGTGGCAGCGGCAGCACGAGGCCTGCCTTTGAAAAGCTGAATGACCAAATAAATCATATCAAAGTGTCATATAAAAATCGTAATCAGATTTTGAAGCACACACACACACAAAGACGCACACACAGAAGAGAGACAGAAGCGCGGACGCAGAGACAACGAGACAGAGAGAAATATGTTCGCCATACTCATACGCCCCGTAAGCCAACTCCATTAAAAGTGCTTATAAATAAGGTGCTTGAAAGGCAAGTGCACACACACACACACACACACAGGCACATGCACGCGGGGTTACAGAGCTCTGCAGAGGGACAATGGAGTATTGGGGCCATAACCAACAAACGTTGCAGCAAATGTGATAGCCAATGCCGAAATACGGAAACCACCGCCCATCGCCCACTTTTGAGTGTGTGTAAATTGCAAAGACTATTTGACAAACGTCGGTCAAAGCACAGGACACGGCGCACACACACAAGCACCCACACACACACGCGCATACATAGAAACACATCAAGTGGAGCAAGTCGACGACCTGCTCTGGATTTTTGTTTAGCACTCGCTGTGTGACGGCATCTCTTGGATCTCGACTCTTCTCGGTGCACAGTTAATAAAAAATAATGTGCTTCAATGCGGTTTATTCAATTTTATGGTCGACTTTTCAAAAAAGCCAGCACCACACAACGGCCAACTACCATTCCACACTCCTGCAGCCTGCCCGCATGGTCATGCTTATACTTGGCCTTTATTAAAAAGAAAATAGAATTTTCGGTTCGGTTCAGAGTGGCATGTGGGCGTGCCCGTCGCTGCTCCAGTATCGTGAGCGGTTTGTGCCGAATCATATAAAGCACACTCGCACACACACATGCGTATATACCCATACACACTCAGACTCAAGCCCGCCCATAATGCGATGTTGGTCGCTGATGTTGGCCGCCTTTTTTGAATATTTATGAGTTTGCTTTTAAAATTATAGATGCAGTGGAAGGCTGCTGAAAGCATGAACAAACGAGGGGTAAAAGGAGCCAGTTCGGGTTGCCCATATTGTCCACTTGCTACTGCGTGAGTGCGTGCCAGTGTTTGGAAAGTGCACAAGACAATCTCACTTGAGCTATTTATCAATGCTCTGAACTCGGAACCATGATGGAATTTTGGAGGGAGCTTTGTTATTGAAAGTTCTGACAGTAAGCTGTAGCTCCATAAATTAAACAATAAATTCACTAGGGAATTTAAGCGTATACCCATTTCTAATAGAGCAATAAACGAGTGTTATGGATACAGATACATAAATACCCAACTGACGCATAGATAATAAATAATTTAAAGTTAGTTGGCTTTTTAATGGTTAGAAATATTACTTCATGCTAAGTTTAAAATACATTAAAAAGAATAAATTCCTTTAAAACTTAAAATAAATTAAATATACTTTAATTTAATAAATAAAAATTACTTGAATGCAAATAAAATTATTTGTTCATTTTAAAACTAAAAAAATTATTTCTACATACACTGACTAAACAATTCGTTTCAATGTTTCTTATGCCAAATAAATTAGGTTTTGTGTTATTAAAATTTGTGAAGTCTCTCAATAAACTCTGTCAAAGTGAAGCTAACCCAATCATTGTTTGCCGCATAGAAAACCCCATAATAAAATGCAAATATCCAATTTGTGCTGGTCGACAATTTGATGTGACGCTTAAAGCGTATCATATGATGCTCTGTGGGAGCAGGAGTACGTGCGGGGAGACATGTGGTCAGCCAACCAAAACTTCAATTGCAATTGGAGTTTAACGTCAATAATTGCCTTCAATTACATTTATTTATTTGCACGCAGTTTGCTCAGCATCCTCTCTGAATGGTCCCGATGTTGATGATGATGATGATAAAGCGAATGGCAAAGCTGATGAGGCTGATGACGCCTGTACCTATGCCGGACAGTCCAGAATTGGTTTTGGCTGGTGGTGCGAGCCTGGCGATTGGTTTCGCTTTGATTCGCATTTCATTTATGCATGGGACCTGGGCACGTCCTCTATTTTATTTCATTTTATTTTTTTTATCTGCCCCCACACCCGCTTTATTATGATTATCATGTTTTATTCAACAATTGATGCGCAAATTGGCAGTTGTCTGGATCATTTACAACTCTACACACGTGGAGGGCAACAACACGGACGGCAATTGCGAGGTGGGAAAGCCAGCGCGGAAACCAGCTCGCTAGAGGTTCCTATAAATCATACAGAATGTATTCCCCAAAACAGTTAATACGCGAGTACTATTCAATCATAAAGAAAAATTGAGGGAAAAGCCAATTCCTGCACATATTTTATATAAATTGTATATTATATATATAAATATAAAATAATTGTTATATGTACATGCCTAAAAACAAATGGAATGAAAAGTGATTTTAATCATTTGTCAAAACGACTTTCTCAAACAGACCCAAATCACAACTAAAGCTATTAAGTTGAAATTGAATTCGAGAACGTGGCCAATTGATTTCCATTTGACCACGTATAGCGGGGCGTATGATTAATTTGCAATACAAACAACAAACGCAAGGGGAGACAGTAGACCGCAGACGAGTGCGAGTTGTGGCGGGGTGAGGGCGTGGCAGCGCGTAAATTTGTAGAAAATACTTGATTTCCGTGCACGTAATTAAGTCCATTTGTATGAACCCCTCCACCACGCTCAGTACCCCGGCAGCCACAATTGCATTTGGGTGGGAGGGGGTGGGAAGTTAAGAGGTGACAATAAACTTATATGAAATTAATTGCGCATACTGCAGCAATCAGACAGAGCCGAACTGTGAAACACACCGGTTGGCTATCATCTGTCCTCCGACTGGGCGGGCTCATGCATTAATTAACAGTCAAGTGTCAGAGGCTGTCGCTGTCCGGCGAGAAGACTCCCAGGCGTCTGGCGGCTGCCAACTGGCAACTGGCCACTGGCCACTGGCCACTCGCAACTGGCGTCGACGGGGTATCACACTTTCAACTAATTAAATAGCTTTTGATTTTTAACATATACGAGCATTCAATATTAAAGACATCGTGCAGCAAGAGCCAGCAAAAGCGTATTCGCTGCGTAGCAAACCGCCAACATATGTTCAATATTTGCATAAATATTTTAATAAAAATTAAAAATGAATAGCAGAGACAGACAGCAGCGGGGACCGCAATAGCAGCAACAGCAGCGCCGATGTCCAGACAAACGCAGCGCGCCCATTGAGATACATTTTTTTTATATATTAAAAACCAAGAAGAGGCAACGGGCAGAAAGATTGAGACTTTAAATACCCTTTCTCAAAAAATATTTTGATTTAAATTTGAAATAACAACCAATAGATATTATCTTTGTCTGAGCACCTAATATCCGATAAAATTATTAAACCAATAAAGGAATGAAGCATATAAGGTATATGTCATATAAATAAATCAAAAACATTTCTAAACAACTTTTACAACTTATATTCAAATCGAATTACTTATTTAATACAATTATTATTTTTTATTTATATAAAGTCAGCCAATAGAATCTGAAAGTATTTTTTATAAAAGTGCCAACATTCTTAGCAAAGCTATAAAACCGCTTTGAAAGAGTATGTTAGCAAACCTCGAACCAGCGAGTGCTAACCGCAGAGCGTTGTAAAAATTTGCGCATCGATTTGTGGCCAGACGACGACGACGACGACGGCAACCCTTGTCGTCTCCAAAGAGGAGCCACCAGGCACCAGGCAAAGGCCGCACGGCCAGTGCCGAGAACAATGCTGGGCAGCAACAATACCAGCAACGTCCAGCGGGAACGGCAGCGGCAGGAGTCGCCTCATCATTGCACCGTGGGCCAAAAATGCAAATGACAGAGGTCGGTGCGTTGCAAAGCTTTGATTAGCGACCAATTTACATGCAATTGCGTTGACACAGAGACAGAGCAGACGGTGCACACAAGACGTCCATTAACATGTGCAAGAATTGCTAAAGAGCCGACTTAACTGCCTAATGCCCACGGTGCACGGGGCAGACATTGCACATTGGCCATGGCTGCAGTTTGTCAAAAGAGGTCCGCAAAAAACAGAAAAAAAATAAAAGTCCAAAAAAAAAATGAAAACAAAATAAAAAGGCAACATGAAAATGGTAATGTGTGCCTATAGACAATGGTCAAATGGGTAGCTCGAAATGTTTTGCGAAGTTAGGCAGAACTTATTAAAGATTTAAAGAAAAAGTAGAACGAAAATATTTGAAATATATAATTGAGATGGGCAAACTGAATTAATGAATTTCTTCCTGACTATATAAAAACAAAGTACAAAATAGCGAACATAAGAATCTATTTGAAGTATTGATTGATTAATCTAAAGACCTTTAGAGCAAAGTTTGCTTTCAACATTTTCAAGCTACCCCTTTTTTAACTCCCACACAAATGCATGTTGGCATATTTCTCCAATGTGTGTGCGTAGTTGTGTGTGTGTTTGTGTGTGGGCTGTATTCGGTTGATGCCCGGAAAACCCAACGCGACGCGCCAGTTATTGTTTTGCCACTTCAGTTTCTATTGTTATTGTCAGGCGGCTGCAGCAGCAGTGGCAGCGGCAGCGGCTGCGGCGCCTGCAGCGACGGCTCTGATGGCAACGACTTTGCATCCGGGTGCTGTGCGGTTATTGTTTTTGTTATTGTAGCTGGTGCAGCTGCAGCGGCGATTATGCAATTTAATTTTGATTTAAGTGCGAAATGAAATGCCAGACTCTATTGCAACCTTACGTGGCTGCAACAAAAACAACTACAACAACGCCAACAACAGGAGCAACAACAACTGCTAATTCTATTGACTTTGCTAATGACGTAATTAAGCGCATTTGGCGTACACAGCGTATACGCAATCTGCAGCGCTACATTCTGTGCTCCATTGTGATTTTAATTAAGTCCGTTTTAATGATGGCCACAAAAAGTATCTCAACTCGCGCAAAATCGCAGCCTTCCTTTTCTTTACTCTAATTTTTGTTTCTATTTTTTTGTTTTTTGATGTGAAATATTTTGACAGATTGCGTCCGCGTTGGCGTTGACGTCGACGTCGCAGTCGACGTCGTTTCGCTTTGTGTGGCAAGTGTAAATTTATGCAAATTACATCAATAAAAACATTCCGTCTTCGGTTTTTTGAACAGCCGGCCCGTTATGATTTGGCCAAGATGGGCGGCAGCGTGTAGCTCATTTTCTATTAACAACTGCGTCCATAAAAACGACAACGACAACGACGTTGGCATTGGCATTGGCGTTGGCGTTGGCGTTAGCGTTGGCAAAGGCAACGAAGCGTCCAAGCAGAAAACCAACTACGGGACAGGCTCATTTGCATGTCCACCCCAAAAAGGCATCCGCCTGACCCCGGACTGCGTCCCGTGCCGCTGGCATCAAAGTCACAGTCACCATGTGGTTACGTCTGTGACAGCGTCGAGACTGACGGGCAAGCTGGCACAGTGGCCTAACCTATCTCCAATTGGGGTGGAAATTTACAAGAGGGGAAAACAGGAGCTACAGATACTGGGAAATGAAACCAACACGCTACGATTAAACATTTAAAGAGTCGTTTGCTCAGCGCGACAACGTAAAATTTAAGTTCATTTCTTTTTTTTTTGGCTGCCAGATTAATTGGGGGAATTGATGAAAAACCGATTTGATAACCAAAACGGAATTTTCAGATCTTAATGAAGTTTTTATTATACTTTATTTTTAAAAGAGGTAAAATCAATTTTTGAGACTCAAATTCCTTGTATTGTGTTTTGATTAGCTCAACAGAAATTTATTACCACTGTGCAGCTGTCGCATCAAGTTTCGCTTTTGGGCACGTTTTGTCTTGGCCCTAATTCAAGCTTCGCACAGAGGCTAATCAACGCCAGGCAACTTGGACGGGAATCGTTAGACAAACCATAAACAGAGGGAAGAGTGGGGTGCACAAGCGCCTGTGGAGGAGGGGAATGGGTATTTTTTTTTTTTATTCTTTCTTTGATGGGCGGGGCAAGCAGACCGCTAAATTTTATTTAATTTTTGTTTAGCCGCGAAAAGTGGCGTATAAAATTTACTTTGGCTTCGACGATGATGGCGCTGACGATGACGACAAAGACGAGGACATAAAATAATGGAAATTGCCAAATGTGACAGCCACAAAGCTGCGCAGGGGCAACAGCAAGCGGTCCAAAGCGGAGGATCGTATAATGCTCGTATAAATTTACGAAAAATTCAACTTTAATGCGACTCGACGGCTGCTGCTGTGGGTGCGGCTGCAACCGCAAATAGAATTAACTTTTCTCTTTTTTTCCATGCTTTTTTCGCCTTTTTCCAGCTACACATTTTTGGCTTTGAAGCGGCCGCTGCCGAAGCCGATGCCGCTGCCGCTGCTGGCTTGGCTGTTGGTAATCGCCGCACATTTAAGCGGGCAATTTGAAGTGCAATAGCGCAACGTTGCAAAGTCCGAGTAGGTGGGGGGCAGGGGGCAGTGTCGCAGGCGGGATTAAGGAACACAGGAGATGCCGAAGCTGGAGCTGAAACGGCGCTATAAAACCTCGCATATGAACCGGCAACAGTTGCCAGGGCCGGGCACCAAATTGGCAGCACATTGGCGGCACTATGGCAAATGGCCACAATAAAAAAGCCGTTTGCTGCATTCTCATGCGCAACTTGGCGGCGAAATCAAAAAATATAAAAAGCACAAAAAAAAAAAAAAGAAAGGAAAAAAATGAAAATGAAAAAGAAAAAGAACAACTGCAACACCAGCAGCTACTTACAAAAGTTTGTGCTATCGACGCCACCACCGCAAGGCATAAAGCAAGGCCATCTCATCCTGATACTCACTACAAGTCCTGCTGCTCGCCAGCAGTAAAATGGCCAAACGCATGGAAACAAACGAGCATTGAAATTGAATTTAACAGCAAACAGTTTTAAGTAGCGACCATAAGAGAGTGCCAAGGGAGAGAGGGTGGGAGAGGGGAAGGGAGGGGGAGTGGGAGCGACAGCAGCCACAGCTCATATATTTGATAGGGAGAGGGGAAGACCTGCGTCGTTAGTCTGTGGTGAAGTTTGTATGCGCTAATGGAGATGGATGCGTATAAGTTGAGGCCACATTGCGTATGCGTCACGCCGTATTGAAAATGGTAATTTTTCAATATTACGCATACGACATGTGGTCCGGGCAAGGTGAAGCATTAGTTGTGTGCGCCATCTGAATGCCACATATAGACAAATAAATAGCAACCATTAAAAAGAAGACATATTGAAGAACCAAAAAGCAATTTAAGCACAACCCTTGCCAAGCCAATACAATAAATTAAAGAATTATATTATTACCTTTGTAATTTGCTAAAGTAGAAAATAAATAATTTATAATTTGATTTGAACGATTTGATTAATAAGTTATAAAAATGAAAACCTTTCTATTTAACTCGAGGCTACTCGATTGCATTTTGGTCGTATATTATGAAAAATTGTATTTCAAGCTCAATACTTTTCAATTCAACTGTAAAGAACACCACCCTTAACTACTCACGGACTTGCCCCAAGGGCATGCCGCAGCCAATGGACTGCGCATATCAATTGTAGTGCAGCGGCGCATTCTGTGCGCATATCAGCAACGGCATCATTTGCCATGTCTGCGACTTGTCGCCCAAAGAAATGTGCAGCAAAATAGATTTCAGGAGCCCGGGCCACAACAAACAAAGCATTTCAAAATGGAGAAAAAACTGCAATAACACTGTAGTACGGCGTGGAGCGTACGATAGGAGCTTATGTGGCGGATAATACAAGGGGATTTCATTATTTCGGCACTTACGACCGAATAAGCACTAAGCAATTTGAACAACGGGGCCAGCAAAGCATGGCAAATCCTTTGGGGTAATGACAACGACAGCAGTTATAGACTTTAAACCTAAACATAACGCCTGCAACAAAACCACCAAGAAGCTCGTGGAGCAGCAGCCGCAACAGCAGCCAAGTTCGAACAACGAGTAAATGAGCTGTCAAAGTTTTTAATGCAGCAACGTTGCCGGCGATGCGGCTGCCAACGACGGCGACGGCGACGGCGACGCCACCAAATGGCAACGGGCACGAGCTAGACAAGTAAATCTTATTGTGCAGAAAATGGCAAATTTCCCCAGACGGCCAACAGCAGCAGTAGCAGCGGCATCGGCAACAGCAGCTTAAATGCGGGTGGTTTCTTGAAAAGGTGGACGAGGAGCGTGGAGCGTGGGGAGTGGGGCGTGTGGCAGGGGGCGTGGTGTGACTGCAACAGCAGCGGGCACTTTGAAGTATTTTTCAGCATTGAGCAGACATTTGATTGAGAATGTATTGTATAATTTCCCGAGCGTATTTAGTGTCAGCATCGAGACGCCAAAAAGCGCAATACCAAACAACCAGCAACAACGAACAGCGCACAACAACAACAGCACACAGGCGACAAGTAAACGAAGCGAAACTTTCGCTTTGCTTTTAAAGCGTGTCTTCAGCTCAAATTTCACACAATTTTAGATAAAACCCACAAAGCTATCTCAATTTTCAGCAGAGAAAATGTTGAATAAAGTGTAAAAATGATTTTTAACCATAGATTTAATGGAACTAAAAGAAATATATATAGGATAAATAAATTTTTTTTACTATTGGAGTATATGTATAAATATTTTTGTGTGCTTTTAATACCTCGTGTGTGTCGAGAATAATAAGAAGGCTTAAACTTGGTAAGCTCCAAAGGGAAACTGGCAATATGTATATATTCAAGTATCTAACATAATTAATAACGTTGCAATCGACTATCAACAACTGTGTTAGGTATTATAATAAATCAATAAGTCTCGTAATTTTTGTTGCCTGATTTTTATGCTTGAAATTCTTAATTGGCTCTTGAGTTATAAGTTGATATTGTAAAGCAAACCTTCCATAAAATCATTTTTATCAGACCTTTCATTTGAGCAGCAAACACTCGGAATAACATACTCGTAATCTTTTGTCGCCATATCCCAGGACCCACTCCGTTTCACGACCATTCTGAAAATTTGCCAAGGCAAAAAACACATTCATCACTTTGAGCCCGACGCTTAGCGCTTTTACAGCCGCATACCCGCACCAACACACCCACCCCCACCCGCGACCCCACTGGCTCGTTCGTCTGGCTGCCATGTCACTTAATCAATTTCGCGTTAATCAGCGCAACGTCGCCGATGGCATCTTAAAGTAAACACGCAACAACATGAAAACGAGGAAATGCTGCCCCTTATCTCAGACGCCATCTTTGAGATGCGTTTCCGTCACGCCGCACTCCGAAGTCGTTCGCTTTGGTCGCTCGCTTATTGCTATAATTTTTATGTCAAAATATAAATTAAATTTTTGCTTCACACGCGATTGTCGTTTTGATGTCACACACACGCACACCACGTGGAACTGTGGATAACTGGGAGCTGGGAGCTGGGAACCGGGACCTGGGGATCTCTGAGAAGCCTTTGCACTGCCTGGGAGTCACACAGTCACGTCTCAAATGCCAGGCGAGCTGACACAGTTTGTTACTTTTGAGCAAACGCTTCCGACGACGCCTGTAGCCGACGTTGACGATGTCGGCGGGTCCAAAAAGGTTGACACACACACGCGCACACACTAAAGTACACCCTTCAAAAGTTGCCAGCCAGTTGGGTAGGTGGTCGGATGAGATGCCATCGCCATCATCATTGTCGTCGTCGCGCACCTTGCGGTCTGCCATTCTGAGCCAGAAGTTCATTACTCATAAATGCTGCACATGGCAGGAGCAGCGGCAGCAGCAACGTCTCCGGCAACCATCAGCGATTCCCATTAAAACAACAACAACAGCAAATAGACGTGGGATCAAGGGGGGTACATTTCAGTTTCGCCTCGTTATAAGTAAAGAAATCTACAGTGCGCTTTAAGTGTTATCGGCGACACGCACACACCCCGAAAACGCCAAAGCCCCGACCATGTTGCCACGCCCACGGAATGTGTGAGAACGTGAAGGACATTTTCATTTTATGACAACGTTTGGCTGCAAACATTTTTTCCGTAACCACCGAATGCTTCTACGTGTTTGCGGCTGAGTTCAAAGATTTATCAGCAATGACTTCGACGAGGCTGTCGTCGGTTCTGGTTATCCGCCCCGCTTCCAACGCCAACACCTCCCCCAGCCATGCCCCTTGGCTCTTTGTGTATGTGTGCGGTTATTTGAACAGATTTAATACCCACACACACACTTCAACCAGTGTGTGTGTGTGTGGAACTTTAAGTGCTGCTCATAAAAAGCGACTTCTAATCCGCAGAGCAACAGCAAAGGTAAAAAAGAAATAACACCACACAAACACACACGCACACGCACACACACACACACACACACACACACTTACACACCTACCAACGTAAGTTCAAAAGAATTTTGCTAGAGTATCCACAACTCGGAGCCTTTTCGTATGCAAAGGTAAAAGTTCAGAAGTCGCTCGCCACGTTTGGCAGCCCATCATCAAAATGGCATCAAAAGTGGTAAAATTGGAATTGCCAATTTGTGTTGCATATGTGATGCTGATGCATGCCACGGGCATGCGGCAATCGGCAAAACTTGCAGCAGACAAACAAACCAAATAGAGTTAACTACGAAGTAGTTAAACATGAAACTAACTCAAATGCAACTCTGGAGAGCAGCTTTCCGCTTGACAAAGTAGGTAAAGTACCCTGAGAATTATATGATTTCTTGAAGTGTTCCAGCTGAAACAAATTTTTATTGGCCCATTTTTCTTGTTGGGAAATATAAATGTTTCTTTGACTTTTAACATATGTTTTTTATGCAGCTAATTTCTGAATGAGAGAGTAATCAAAATGTTCTTAGTAATATTCACAAAAATATAGGTTCTCAATGTGCATCTAATGAATTCAGCTGGGGCTAAACAATTCAGACTCAAGCTCTAGCAAAGAGATACTCAATGACAGAGAAAAGCTCAGCACGTCGGAAAACCCATCGAGATACAGAGACACAATCAGAAAAAATCCAGTCAGAGAGAAAACCATTGAGATAAAGAGAACCCCAGTGAAAGAGAGTCAGTACAGAGATATCGATTAAGAGACAGACCGATAAATAGCAGGCATAGTAAGAGAATAACAGAGATAAGTGTGTAAATCCAGTTCAACTTAATCATGCCATTTTTAACTCCAGCAATCAGCCAAATACCCCCGATCACTTGTGCGCGAAGGCCAACAATTACTTTAATGTGGGCATGAATAATGCTGCTGGGCTACTCAATAGCATCGATAGCCACTCAATGTTTGCCCAACTGGCGGCAATTTAACTTGACTCCGTCTGCTTGTTGCGGCTATTGTGCCAATTGCGAGCTGCTCGAGTTGTACTCATAGCAGCAATCGCAATCATTTCATTTCCCTTTTTAATATACGCTGCACAAGCACATTAGAGGGCCTTGTCCAACCAGAAGCCGAAGCTGAAGCAGAACCAAAGCAAGGCAAACCGAACCTAACCAAACCACGTGCCAGACGGCGATGATTCCTTCTGCTGAGTACCCGTCCCGAGCCCGTTCCCTGTGCAGTTTTTGGGCAAATGTTTGTATAAGTAGTCATTGGAGGCGTCCTCTGTCTCTTTCTCCTTCTCTCTCGCGCTCTCTCTCTCTCTCTCTCTCTCTTTTCTCTCGTTTTGCTAGCTGGCATGCGAGAGTTTTGCTTCCGTTTCCGTTTACAGTGTTTGCAATTTTGCCTTTAGTATTAATGGGCTTAAATTGTATTGATGTGTAAACGCTGCTCACCATGCCAAAAACCTCTGCTCGACCAACTCGATTGGAAAGTCTACGAAAAATGTTCACGCCGAACACGCGCGCTCCTCAGCTAATTTTGCATGCAGCTCAGCGTTTCAGTCTATGCTTTGCGCCTCGCCCTCCGCCTCCGCAGCCTACATTCTGATGTCCATCTGTCCGCTTTTTATTGAGCCTGTACAACGGCTACCGCAGCAACAACAGCAACAACAACAATAACGGAAACTGTACGGAACAGCCCCGCGGGAGGTAAAAACGCTTTGCACTCACATTGATTGCCTGGCGTAGTTTTATTTATGTTGTTGGTCAGTTTCAGTTTACTACAACAGTTTTTTTATGAGCATTTGTAGGCCACAAAGTGCATATTAAGCTGTAAAAAAAAAAAAAAACAGAGCAAAAAACGCAAGTTTCAAAGGGTCAGCAATGGGTTAAGAGCATGACTGCAGGTCGGGTTAATAACCCAATGAGCTCGCAACCAACTGCCTGCCAAATGAACTGAACTGTAAAAACTCAGCCCTAAGCTAAGCGAAACAATTTTAAAACACTGCGTGTTTTTTATAGCCTGCTTCAAATATTTACGCTTCTATTAAAGTTATTTTAACAAATTATTTTTATTGGCAAAATAATTATTAAGGTTTTAAATAATACATTTGATATGCAGCTAAGTATACCCTGTTTACCAAGTTTCCCTTTAAATTTATAAGATCTTTGTAATGAAATAAAAAATGTCAAAGAAAGTCTAAAATACAGCAATAAAAATCTTGCCACAAAAATGTTGAAAACTCGTAACTTAGTTTCCAAAGATGAAGCATTCAAAACGCAAATGTTTGACAATTTCTCAGCACTTAACAACACTGGTGGCAGTTGCTGCACTTTGCTGATAAACAACAACAGCAAATTAGAAGCTTGCAGCTACAACAACAACAAATGTACGCCATAAATAACAGCTCCCAACTGATAACCAACAGCGAACAAAATGAAGTCAACGTCTCGGGCAGTAAATAATTTTTGAAGTTGCCTGCCATTGTGCCGCCCCCTCCCCTCCTCCCCTTTGCACCTTACTCAGCAGCAGCATCGCCACCCTTGGAAATGTAATTTTCCTCGACATTTTCCGGTTGGCAATCATATCGCGCCAATGCCAGACAACAACAAACTGTTGAAGTGGGGGGAAAGGGGGGCCACTGACCGGAGACGAAACTCTTGGGGACACTGCGAAACGTCGAGTTCAAGTGTGAAGTGCGGCAGCGTTTGATTTAAAACAACAACAGCAAACGTTGGTCAGTTGAGAACCCCAGTTGAGGTCATTACAGCAAAGGGGGAGGACATTTTCTTCTCTTCTCAATCTCCTGGCTGCTGCTGTCGATGCTGTTATGAATTCAGCTTAACGAGATTGGAAATCTGAGAAAGAGAGAAAGTGCCTGAGTGGTCCAGAGTTGAGTCCATTATCCATTTGCGGGGGTTGCAATGCATATAAGAAAGCGGCCAGCACCATCCACTCCATTAATGCGAAAGAAGTTCGACTGGTCAAACCAATTTGCAGGCATCAAATTAAAGCCGCATCAAACGCCCCCATCTGTGACCCCAGCAGGCAAAATACACTCCAACCTATGGATGTCAAAAATTAAGCTACTAAAACTTTCCGCTGTGTTACATTCTTCAACATAAATCGGAGAATACGAAGAGCTCTCTCAACTGCGCTAAGAAAATGATATAGGGCAAGCTCTGATTGCTTTGGGGTGTTTCCGCGTATTGCACAAGTAAATCGAGAGGAAAATAACTTGGAGGGTATTAGCAATATTTATATGGTATCTATAAATTAACAAATTATTGGGCAGTAAGCATACGAAGAAGTAAAGGCAATAAATGATAAAAATGTATTAAAAATAACTTTAGATAAAATCCAGTAAAAATATTACTGCTTGAGCGAAATATATTTTTTTTTACGACTACGAGAGGTTTTACTTTAAGGTAACTACATAACGAATAAAAAAAACCTTTAAAAAATATATTTTGACAGAAATGAAAAATAGTCGAAACTTGGGCAAATTGAAGATTATGTTTTCCAATAATTTTTTGCTATGCAGTAAATTTAAAGTTATCGTTACAAATTTCAGTTCTCCTTCTGGCCCCTCCCACACAATACGCTCCTGCGCCCTTTTAACAGCTGATGCATGCGTTATGCATGCAATCACTTCTTTTTCCAGGATGCACTTTGCGCGCCTTAAGCCGACATACAGACAAACATGTCTGTATACACATATATATTGATGCATACGCATGTGTATGTGTACGTATGTGCATGTGCATGTATATATATTTATTTCGCCGGCGATACATGGCGTTTTCATTGTTTCCATCAACGCTGCTGCTGATGCACGCCAATAATTGATGATGAACAAATAAGATGGTTTCTTTTGGGGGCTTGGCATGGGAATCCCAGCCGTTGATATCGACGTGTTTCGGCTGTTTGGTAATGCAATTCCATTCAGGCATGCGAGACAGCCAATCTATCCAATTCACATACAAACACACACACACGCACACAAACACACACACGCACATTCATCAGTATGCAGGAGATGAAAGCCGCCTCGTTCGTTTTCTCATTCTCTGTCTGCGTCTCTGTCTCTTAGTCCGGCCAACACACAAAAGTTATATCTTTTTAACCATTACGTTGGGTAGGCTTTTGGAAAATTTTTGGCAGACACGCTATCAGAATTGCTGGATATTGTTACCCTTTTGATGAAATTTACCTTTGAGAAGGGTGTCCTCACTTTGACAAGATGTTTGGCCAGCTGGTGGGATGTGCACTTATTTGAACATACTTATAGAAAGCGAATCTACACTTAAAGTTAACTCAATATTGATATACGATTGAACCTGATTACTTTTAAAGGGCTGAAGATTAGTAAATAAAATTAAAGACCTCATCAATTAATGAGAATTACATTAGAATGTGTAAATTTTCCAAATTAAAAAATTAAAATAAAACATATTTCATAGTGTATTTAAACTTCGATCATTGGGTAAATGCACTCATATCTTTGTTGTTGTTTTTTATTGATTGCATCAAAGTGGCTGCCTTGTCCTTTGTTCCATGTTTAATTTCCACTTTTAGCCTGTAAATTGACTTTTTATTTTTATGGTTTTCTTTTATTTTTGTAAGTGTAAAAGCTGCCACGCCTATCGCGCAGTGTGAGCCTCTCGTCGCATCATTAGCGCCATCATTTTAAAATATTATTAATTCTTAATGGTCATATATGCATATAATATTTATGGCACGGGACGAGCCAAATGAATTTCCTGCACAGACGCCGGTTGAAAAAAGGACGAACAGGGCAAAACACTTGCGAGTGGCAACACGTGAACGAATAACAGCAACGGAAAATCTACAGAATGCAACTAAAAAAAAAAGAAGCAGTTTAAGGAAAAAAGAAAACAAAAAAATCATAATAAAAAGTATCCCAGACGACGTTCGTCAACGTCAAACAGCGATCGATAAAATGCTTGCATGTGAATTATTTTAATGAGTTCCGTTTCGTTGGAAAAGAAAAATATGAACGATAAACTAAATACATCCAGATAAAAAATACGAATAAAAAAAAGAACAAAACAAAACTCGCGAACACAATGGCAAACGGCGAATGAAGAAAAGAAAAAAGCAAAGCGCTGCCATTTTTTAATGCAACTTTGTGGGGTTGCCCATGGTGCCAAAGGTTACCAAGCTGCCAAGTCAACCAGAGTACCCAGCCAGCCGGTTGGCAACGTTTTCAAATTAACAATGTGAAGAACAAATCTCAGTAACAGGAAGCGGTATTAGAGGAATACGATAATCTATTTCAAATGGCCAACAAGTCTGACAATAAAGAATAAAAGGCAAATGTGTATATAAACAATAATTGCTGATTTTTAAACAGCAACAAAAAACCTTAAGTACATAAAACATGTTGTACAATAAAATATTCATTAAAAAAAAGATCAAAATTAATAAAAATTGGATTTAAATGCAGAATTATAGAAATAATAAAAATTAATTAGTTAAGGATAAATACAAACAGAAGAATAAGACTGTATTGACTTAGCTAGCAGAATCGGGGAAGATTTTTTATAAGATTAATGACATTCCGAAATGTCTAAGAATTTGTAAGAGCTTAAGCCCTTTGTCGGCTTAGCGTATATGCGTGTCTTAAAAATAAAATAATTCTGATAGTTATGATAAAAATAAATCCAAATGCGACATAGGTGTATTATGTATGCAACCTTAATAGACACGTAAAGCAATTCCATCGAAACCTGCTGCAGACGCCGAACATAACGACTCAGTTCTGCCTAAGTTGCCCCAAGTTGCGGCAATCATGCAACCGCCTGCAACTTCATCATCACAGAGAACTGGCCAAAGTTTAAGCCATAGCGTGAGAACCTTTTAGCCATAGAACTCGGAGCATTCAACTATATCGCATTGCAGCCTGGCAACCAGCTATTCTTTTCTCCCACTTTGCGCTTGCCGCGACACAATGAAGTAAAAGGGAAAAGGCGGTAAAAATGGCAAGAAGTGGACTATAACCGTGACTATATCTATATCTATATCTCTGTAGAGAAAGCTATAGCAATCTCAATTTCTTGCTGGTGGTCGTGCTCTGCTTTATGTGGCCCTAACATCGTTTCACTTCTTTCTTTCTTTTTTTTTCGTTTTTGTAGGACAGTTTTGGCGTCTCAATCAGATAGCACAAACAGAGAAAGAAACCCGTTGTTGCCAAGGGGGAGGGAAAGGGAGAACAACAAGAGTTGTCAATTGACGCCAAAAGTTGACGCCAGCACCCAAAGGCAATACGAACGAAAATAAAAATAAAAACGGAAAGAAGAAGGTGCAAAATGCAATAACAGTTAAGTCATTGGCCCCAAGTGCTGGCAAATAACCCAAGCCCAGATCCTAACTCAAACCCGACTCGGGCTCGTTGGATTTAAGCATGGCACACGATTCGGCGATTCCGGCTACCAGCTAGACGGTTATAAATAACGCTTAATTGCAGCGCAATGTTTATAGCTGCTGCCAATTCTGTAGACGTTGGAACACTGGACCCAAGGACGGGCACAGGAACACTTTACTAACAGGACTTTAGAGAGAGAAAATGAGAGGGAGAGAGAGAGAGAGAGAGTGCTGGATGTGGGCAGAACTGTGAGTTACTCCACGGCAGCATTATGAGTAGTTAATTTAGAGCAACAAAGTTGTTAACTGTTTTTGCTTCAGCAGCTGCTCTGGCAGTGGCAATTTTCAGCTCCTCGCTGCAAATTACCCAATTTTAAATTAACAAATTCCATTTCAACATTTTAATTAGGTTTTAAAAATTTCATGCGACTGCCTGCCATACTTAGCCATAGACCGAAGAGCCGACCAACCAACCGACCGACTTCCTTGAAAGCAGCTTGCGTATTAATATGCGCCATTTCCGTTTCCGATTAGCATAGCGAGCGAGCGCGAGCTAAGCAAATGGCGCCCCAAAATGGCGGCAGCTGCGCCACCAGAAAGAACAACAACAGCAGCACACAAACAGGAAATGGCACAAAACTGACTGTCTCCACAGTCAAGTAGCAAAAGGGCTTCTACTGGTGTATGTGTGTGTGTGTGTGTGTGTGTGTGTATGGGTGTGTATGCTGTGTTTACTGTAGGCAAATGTATTTCATTTTATTTTAATTTTCATCATCATTGCGCGAAACTAGCACAGACAGTAAAAACAAAAACAACAATTACAACGGCCAGCAATGAGCGCACCGAAAAATGTTCACATTTCACATTTAAAATCCAAAACGATAAAAAAAATATCAAGCAAAACTGGTCAACACATTTTGTAAACGAACAGGAAATGCTCTACAAATGTGACAGGAAATGGTAAGTGATGTTGACGCCATCTAACGGTAAAACAGTGCATTAAGTGCAGCTAATTTCAGTCATGGCACATTTATAGGCGAGTTTTCAGAAACATTTGAGATTCTTTTGCAGAAAAATAATATTTATGATTCTTTTAGATTTAAAATAAAATAATAGATCTTTTATGAACAACAAGATTAATGTTTTATACAAAATATACTATCAAGCCTTTATTAATAAAACGTAACAAGATGAAACCAATAAAAATCCACATATTCTTTCTTTTATCATTTGCCTTATGCCTCACATAGTTAATATGCCCGCCATAGTCATTTCATTGGTTATAGTGTATTATAAAGCTTGTGAGCTCTTCTCGCGTTTCGCTTGTGCAAAAGCTGCAGTTAATTTGGTGCTTCAAATTTTAATGCCAGGCCAGGGCAATGGGCAACAAGAGCAACAATAACATTGAGAACGACCACGTTCACCAAATGGTTGCCACGACGGGCTCTGGGCGCCGTTTTATAGTCAGGCGCAAGCCAAGCGCCAAGCGACGTCGTCCAATGTCTAAGCTGCTCCTACCTCACACCCCCTCCTGCTGCTCCTCCTGTTCTAGCTTCTGCTGTTATCCTTGTTGCTGTCGTACATAGGATCTTTTGCATAAAATTCTCACATTACGCATACGCCGCGTTGTATTTACAGTTACTAAGCATTTTATTTTCGTCCCTTTTTACTCCCCACTTTTGCTCAGCTTTTGCTTTGCTTTACCGTGTTTTTGTGTTTGTTTTTATAGATTTTATGGCATTGCTCAGCTACTGTTGCTGTTACTGTTGTTATTATTTAAAGCAGCAAATATTTTCAACTTAATTAAACTTAAAAAAAAAAAAAAACACCCCTCCATTTCAAGATTCGAACAGCTGCTGTTTCGCTCCTTAACTGCAATGCCATATAATTTTTGTGCATAAAACTCACGTTTAATGCCGCAAAGTGTGCAACGCTTTTTATGATATCGCCCCGACTCTCCCGCGCTTTGACCAGCCGCACACACACAAGTACACACACACCCACACCAATAAATTCTATACAAACACGAATACATCACAAAGGGATGTGGGGACCTCTGCGCTCAATTTATGTCCCCGGGCAACAAAAATTTATTGTCAACTGATAAGCAGGCCGTGGCAAAGTAGCCCAAAGGCAAAAATGTATAAAAAAAAAAAGTTTAGAAAATCAAAATATCAACGAAAAGCCGAATTTTAAATACACTATCGTAGCAGCATCAAAAAAATATGTGAAAAATGTTATACTTTATTAACCTTTTAAATTGTAAATAAAGATGAAATAGAATAGGATCTTGAAAAACATAATATGTAGTACAATATAAAGGGTAAAAGCAAAACTATTATTTAAAATTCTTTCAAGTCTAGTCTTATTGCTAAAATTGTTATAAATAAATCTTAGATAAACTTAACTTCTAACTGCATTTTAAAGTAAAATAGTGGCCTTATATTGAAGTTTCCCAAACCGCATGCTCCACTCGTAATACCTTCACGCTGTGGTTAGAATTAGATGAAAACTGGATCTCGGTCGGCTCGTCAGTTTATTGATTTTGCTTTGGCACATAAATTTTGAATGGCAAAGAAAAACTTTCGTTTGGGTTCTCGGTGCTTTTTTTTTTTGCCATTGGGCTTTTTTTATATGCAAATGCATAAAAAGTGTCATGATTGCCGTGTTTGTTTGCCTGAGCAAGAGCTTGCAGCAGGTTTCGAGCATGTCTGACCCTGGACTGACCCCTTGAGCAGACCCTCAACATGTCTCGACATTCCATCTGTTTGTGTTGAGAGATTTGGCCAAGAGTGCTCCATATTTGAGCATATGTTTGGTTTTCTCCTGGTTTGAGTGCGTCTGTGGCCTGATAATTGAAATGGCCCCCCAAGGGCACGTTACAGAACCGTCTACGCCCCCGCCCCCTGTGTCACCATCATCAACGTAGTCATCCTAGTCATTCTGTCTTGTCGCCTGAGCCTAATACATATTTGCCTGTCATTATTTACTTTATTTTATTTTCAAATTTGTTTATATAATATTTATCCAGCAAAAAAGTAGTTGGTAAGAGAACTATTTGGCATGCAAGGCATTGCTCGACTTACGTTTTTTATACGCCAACTTAAATGTCAAATGGATTTGAGAAATATTTATACCGAGAAAAGGTTAGTGAGGAGAGCTAGAAAATATGTCACAAAAACAAACTTTGTTAGAACGTAAAATCTCAAATTTACAAAAGATTTGCAGAGCTCAACTTTGAAAAGTTAAATTGTTTTAATATCTTGAAGAGCTTGAAGACAATAAAACAAGCCAAGTGAATTTTTAACACATTACTGAACATTTTAAATCAAAAACAATTACGAAAAAAACGAACTTTAATTTATACTAGGATTACTTCATATAGAATTTATTCTATCCTATAGAATTTGCGATTTGTAAACTTGTATCCACAGTATTATTATATTCCGATCGGTTACATTTTGTATATATTACCAAAAACTATCGTGATATTCACAAATTTATGTATGCAGCGAGTGTTATCTTATTAGATACGTATAAACTTAATACACCTTTCCCATATTGCCCAACATACGAACCATTTTTCATTTGTGTTTCACACATAAAATATCCTCATACGCCCGGCTGCCTTTCGAACTACTCCCCTCGCCCCCCAGGGAGGGCGCCTTGTCAACTGGTTTGAAAAATAGATTTTTACGGGCTTAGTTGCGCATCGTCAGCCACGACAACGACGGCGACGACGGGGACGACGGGGACGACGGGGACGACGGGGACGACGGGGACGACGGGGACGGCAAGGACGGACGATGGCATCGTTGGCAGTGCTGGCGCATTGTGGACAGCATTGCAGGACGGAAGGGGGAGGGTAACTAGCAAATCCCGCGGGCGTTCCCTTTTGTGTCTCACTCGCGTCATTTAAAAGACATTTGCCTGTCATTTTATGCCGTGTTTGGCACAGTTTTCTACGGCAAAACTTTTCGCTTGCCAACAATGAAGCGGCTGGCAGAGTGCGCCGGGCGGCCCGCGGGTCGTGAGCTGGCGATATAACCATGGAATGACAGTGTCATTAGTTTGGCATTGGCAACACATTGCCAATACATTTGCAGCAGGTGCAGCAGCAACGGAATTGCGGCAAAAAAATAAATAGTCAGAAAATAAAGAGAGAGAAAAAAACCGTTCTAATGATCAATAAGCGATGCGAGTCCGAAAATTAGTTTAATTTAATTGGAAAATGCGCTATGTGGCGCGATTTGCAAAATGTATGCAAATTATAAAAGCCGCCCGGCTGCAGCCTGCGTTAATTTACCTAATCGAATTGCATGGCATTAAAAGCTTTAATTGGCCCCGCGCTCGTGCACAATGCAACTGCAAATCCTGCCACAAAAAGTTGCACATAATGCCAAATTTATTATAAACCATTTGTACAATGCGGCTCAAGTGTAACTCGTTGAGCTCTACATGGGTAACAATTGCCCCCTCTCACTCTCACACACACTCTCTCTATCTCGCTCTCTGACCCTCTGCGGCTCTGGGGGCTTTGGTTTGGGCTTTGGGCTTTGAGTTTTGCCTTTGGCTTTCACAAATGAACGCGAAATGCACGCGGCTAAACTTCAAAAGCGCAAGAATGCGCCATTAGGAGAAAACGCTTGGCTATTGAAGGGGTTGTTAGGCGCTGTTGGTGTTGTTGAGGCAACATAGTTTAGAATATGGATTTTGCCAGCTCCGTTGCATAATATAAAAGTTTTGTAAAGTAGCATTAAGCTCAGATGCCACGCACACAGCGGCGTATGCGCAATATAAGAGCAGCAAGAAATACGTAGAAAAATATAATGTACTCTATGAGCTAAAAATTAATTTATGTTGACTATGGGAAACTTATTTCCCCAGGTTGGACAAGTATTAAACACATAAAAGCTTAATTAAAAGACGTGTACACAAATAATTATGTAAGCAGAATATACTTGAACATTTAGCTGAAGAAGTAAGCCTGAACTTACCCTTTTTGTAGAGCAACACCCTACATTTTGAGTAAAGTCCACAAAATCTAAGCTCTGAAAGCTGGCTGCATCAGTTGTTGCATAAGAAAATCCCCTTGCGAGTGTGTGTGTGCGTTGAATCTAGCTCACATGTTTACGTTTAACTGTGCCACAATTACATATACACTCATGGAATGCCATACACACACACACATATTCGTGTTGCAAGTTTTCACTTACGCAGTTTTTGCCTCTGCGGTTTTCATAGCATACTTTCTTGCGCTTTTTTTAACAGCCTGCATGCAACTGCATGTGTGTACAGTAAGCAATCCGAAACGCTAACTATATAATTATTATTAATTATATTAAAAGCTTTAAATAATTCGAAAATAGAGCCCCAGACTTATGTTCTTAAACGAACTATTTTAAATATTTGTGCGACCGACTTCCCACCGCACTGTTTCACAAACCGAACGACGACTGTACCAGAATTTATAAACATTTTTTTCTGTGCATAATGTTGTTGTTATTTTATTTTTACTGTTATGAGCGTTTAAGCAAAACTTTGCGCTTTCACCGAAATGCAAAAAAAAAATATAAAAAGCGCAAAACGTTCGTTGGGTAAGCATAAAATTATTATCAACCCGCGCGCGAAGCGACCCAACAAACCAGGACACCAGCAACAAAAACAACAATACAGCGCACGCAATGTTGTAGAACAAATATAAAGTTTTTTTCCACCATGGACACTTGTGTTTTTGTTGCTCTTTTTTCGGACGCAGTTTTGCATGGCGACGTTGCTAAATGAACCGAGCGAAAAAAATTATCCGAAAAAATACGAAAAAAAAGAGAACTAAAAATACAAAATTCATATCAAGATGAAATATTTCGTGATAAGCAGGCTGCAGATTGGATGCTCTGCACAACATCTACTAGGTAATACACAGATAAACTTGGATAACATTTAAATAAACTTAAGAAGCACATGAAAGCTCATAACACGCTTCATATTATATTTAAGCAAGCTTCAACACGAAAGTTTTTCTTATTAGTTATTTGTTTATTGTTAAATTGTAGGCGCCTTTAATTTTTCTTAAAAACTGTTAAGAATGTTTTAAAATATTAAATATTAATATAATAAAATTGTATTTACAAAGCAAATTGCTTTAGAAAATGCATATTGCCTTTTTCATTTTAAAGAGCATCGCGATAAATGTGTGTTTAAAAGCAGTCGGCAAAGTTGAGCGTTAAAAAACATTTCAACACTTGGCGCACATGGTGTCACAACATCTACAAAAATAACAACAACTACAACAACAATAAACAGTAGCTAAAAACAACAATAATGGCAACAACAGCAGATAAAGCGACACATGACCGAAGCGTGGGGCAACCAACCAACCAGTGACAACAAAAACAAAAAACAAAAAAAAAGTACCGCAAACTGTTTGGCGGTGCTTATTTTTTATGACTGACCCGGGTCCGGTCCGGTCTGGTCGTACGGGGGAAGTCCATGTCCGTTTTTCGTCCTCGTCCGCATCATTGTGCAGTAATTTTCATAAATTGCGTCCCCGACTATTAGCGTTACGGCTAACGCCGCGTTGAAAGCATTACAACAACAACAATTTGGTTGTTTATTTTTTAGCCGGCCAACAACAACTTCACTCAGATCAAAGATAAAACAGCTCACCGAGGAAAAAGCGAAGAAACAACCTTTGGATACGCGTCAGAAGATAGCGAAATAAATTTATTTATCATGCAAATGTGACAAACCAGGCAAACACACAAGTCGAGAGTGAGACGAACTGACAGAATGACAGCTCAGCATTCCCCGACTGTCAGTCAACCATTCATTCGTTCATGCATTCATGCATTACTTTAGTCGAGTCAGTTGAAGCGTGATTCGTACCGCGAGGCGGTATATCAAAATATTTCGCTTGTTAACTTTTTAAACAGGAGCAAGAACCGTAAGAAGATCTACTCGTAAGTAGTTAACTCGGAAATACCCTGTGCCTTTCTTTTATCGATTAAGTCACTTTCAATAGTCAATTATCCATAAGTTGCCCTGTTAACTGATGCTGATCAATAACTTGTGTACTTAATTAGGATCAGAGATACTTGCCCTTCCCTATTAGATACATTTGCATCACATAACAATACTCTATATGCCCATCTCTTTAGGTACAGGGTAAAATAAGAAGATGCAGCTACCCCGCGAACCTGCCCCAACAAGCAGACAAATGCTGAAATGTGGAACACACGAACTGAAAGTAAAAGCGCCGGCAAACTGAAGACTTGCCAGTTGCAAGTTGAAGCTGGAGATGAAGCTGCAGCTGCCACTGCTGCTGCTGCTCTGTTGTTGTTGCCCATGGCCAGAATTGTCTGACAGAGCAGCCTGGGTGCAGTTTAAATTGAAACCCAGAAGGGAAAAACAAACTGGAATATTTAATGTGTTATGCAAAAATGCGTTCGCCGTTCAGCGTTCAACGTTCGCTGGGGAGTTCGAAGCTGTTGCCTGGTGAGTGCAGCAAGCGGCAGTGGCAGTGGCAACAATACGTTTAAAATAACAGCAGTCACTACAAAAACAGCAGCAATAGTCAAAACAAAAGCAACAACAAACAACTTTATTGCAAGCATTCCTGTCAGCGAGGGAGAGTCGAGAGGTTGTCCGATGATAAGATAACCGTAAAGCATACAAATTAGCAAAAGGAAACTTAAAGACAATGCGAACTTAATTATCAAACTTTAATTTCTGTGACACACGACAACTGTTTAGTAAATTAAGACAATTGTACAGATTTAAACGTATTTTAATGATATGATGATATGATAATGATAGGAATTTTTATCAAAATTTATATGAAAATAAACTAAATATTCTGTAACAAAGTTAGAAAATTACAAGTTAATAATTAAAATAAGTGATGAACAGAAAAATAAATAGGCTTAGCAGCACAACAAATACATAATACAACATTTTCATTTTATTTCCAATAAATGTACCAGAAAAAGTATAAACATATATTCCCTATAGAGCACCAAATATATAGTTTGAGTAACTGCTAAGACCACCCTCGTTACAGTTGCATGGGCTGTCATAGTTTCGGCAGTTCTATCAGTCACTTTCGCGCCTGTTTCCTATTCTGCTCTCAGTCAATTTTTTCCTTTACTCACACCACTTTACATCAAGGACAAGCCAGATAAGAATAAATTCTACGTAGCATACTGAATTTTGTATACTCTTTACTGTATGAAATATATATAAACAAAATAAAAGATATATACATTTTTCTAATTTCATATGATTTATTTAAATCGAATGCATTATAATGGTATAGAAATGCGAGCTGACTTCCGTTTTATCAGCTTAAACAACAAGGACAGCAGACAACAATCACGAGGGCTCATCGCACAAGGACCAAAAAACACACATGCTCCCCGCACTATTCCCCTCTCCCTTCCCTAACCACCCGCCTCCCTCTGCATGCATTAATAATGCGCATGCAAAATTGGAAATAACTGATGGATGCCGTCAAAAAATACTGCCGTTGCCACGCCCCCCACTGCCCGACGCCAACGCGATCCGCGCGGCGACATTTGCAGAAGAAAAATAATAAAAAAAAAAAAGAAGAAATATTTCGGAAAACACACACGAACGTAGGGGGCTGTGTGGGGCGTGGCAAGAAGTGCATACCTGACATTAATAAATCGATGTATGAAATTCCTGCTGCGCTTTCTCCCGCGCGCCTTGCGGCCCACGGCGTGCTGCAACAGCCTGCGGGTCACTTTAGGCCACCCATTTGACAAAAGCATGCCGCAACACACACACACACGCGCACACCCGCGCACACACACACACATAGACTTCACAGCACTTTGCTGCACACACACACATGCATTTTTAATTAATTCCATGCAATTTGTACGAGTCGAGGTCTGCAGCGGGGGTGTCGGAGGGGGCGAGGGGGCACGAGTTGTGCAATTTGCCAGGGTTAAGCCGATAAGTGCATTTTTAATGTAACCCAATGAATTTTCTATTACATTTTAATTTAAAATAACAAAAATAAGAGCAACACAGGGGGGAGCGGAGGGGGGGCGACAGTGGAAGAACAAAGAGAGCCGCAGCAGACGGTCGCGCTTTTTGGTCAATGTAATTTGATTAAAGATTTAGATTAATCGTTTTATGGAGATTTAATGGCATATAAATCTCTTTCGCAACGCACTTCACAGCTGCAAATCAATCATGTCGAAAGTTTCACTTGATTTTTTATGCTGCTTGGCCAACTAAAAAAAAAACTATCAATTAGGCTAATGGTCGAGGTAGAATATTGTGTTAGAGTGAAAATTTCCATAGATTGGTGCTGGATTGGTGCCAAAGTGAGTTGGCTAATGAGTTGAGTGGGTGCTTTGAATAGCGGCGAATATATCTAATGTTTGACAAGGATTTTCATTAAAATGGTTTATTTTGCTCATGTTATTAAAAGTCAATATTAAATAACTTTAAAACAGTTTCACAAAGGCAATTTTGAACTCGATTAAAAGATATACTGTATTCTAACTGTATTGCTGTAATTAAAAAAAAAATTCGTTTTGACTTTTTTATTTAAGCTTTGAGCTTATGTAAGAATTTATATGTTTCTTATGTAGCACACTAATCATGTTTTTCATTTATTTATTTTTTCAACAATTGCATATTACATAATCGGGATCTCCGAACATTGGATTCATACAGGTCCTTGGTTTTCCATCACCGCAAAGTGTTTCCGATACGACGCTTGTGACCAGCAAGAAAAGGCCATGAAGTCCGAAAAATACGAAAAGACTCAAATGCATGTTAAATCTCGACTAAAAAGCAAACGAGAATAAACAGCGATCGAAGTATTATGGATATCTAAAATGGCAAGCGTGCAAAATAGACGTTAAATCAGATTCGTCTTGGGTCTTTAATGAAGCGGTCTAAAATTGAAAATTTTTAAATGTAACTTCACACAGTTTTAGTAACAAAAATTTTTTAGACCACAATTTTTAATTTTAAATGCAATTTTCATTTTTTATTAATTTATTAAATTATTAAATACATATCTGGGCAAAAGGACATCGATGCATGTGCCCAAGCTATCTTGGCTGACGCTTCGTTTGGCATTTGGCATCAATTTCGTTTGAGGATTGGCATCAAATTTGTGTCTTACGCTCATTGCGTGTTATTACCGATCCATAAAAATCACACTCAACTGCTGATATAATATATATTTCTTTTGCTCTTGGCGCCGCGTTGGCTGCAAAACAAATTCATCAAAAAATGCGCATACTTCATTTACGGCCAAACAATTTTTATAACCAATTTTTATGAGATAGCAGCAAGTACCCTGAATACAAGGCCAACAACAGCGCACAAGCATAAAAAATGATGTAAATTTTTTAAAATGCCAACTTGTTTACAAATAAATAGCCCGGTTTTCGTGCAAATATTAGAAAAGCAAGTCCCGAAGTGAAAACAGCTAAGCAAAAGCTGAAACAAAGCAAAAAAAAAAAAAATGGAGAAAATGGGGGCAAAAAACGAAAATTTTAATCCCAGGAAAATGCCAACACTCGACTACTGCTCCTTAGCTGAGCAGAACTCAACTCAACCGAACTCTCCTCTCCTCCTACACAGATTTATCTCGCTTAATTTACCGTTATTTGGGCATCAGCTTTGCAACAATGCAAAGCGTGGGCCGAAGGGTAGGAAGTATAAGAAAATAAACGAAAACAAAATATAAAAATAAAAATAAACCTTCGCATGGCCCATAAAATTTCATTAGCGTCATATTTTCAAATAATTTTCTTCTTATTTTGCGCTACCTCTGGCGTGACCTGAACACCCCACAACCTAACACCCCTCCACCCCTCACCAACCAGTTGCCCAATCTTCCTCTATTATAGAGTGTCCCTCGAGTCGGTGGCTTTGCTGTCGCCTGTTGCCTATTGCGGCTGAGTGGGCGTGTGCCAAGGTATAATCATAATTTGAAATTGCTCATTCGAATCTTAGATTGGATTAAGTGCGAATTAGAACATCAATAAGGCGGAGCCGGAGAAGGGGCCGTTGGTGGAAGTGGAGCCAAAGGAGGCGGCGTAACGCAACAGTGACGACAATGCTCCAAAACGGATCAAAGCGGATTTGCCATCACATATTTATTGTACGGTAGGGAGTGACAATAGGTGTAAATGTGACAAAACGTTCACTCAGTGTGTGCGTGTGTATGAGTGTGTGTGTGTGTGCGTGTGTGTGCGTGTATGCAGCAAGGTGCTCAAGCAGGTGACTTAATGAGCACTGACTGTTAAGTCGAAATGCGACGCCTGAAACTATGCAGCGCATTAAATTTAATACCCTAGTCCTTTTATATAAAGAAGGGAATTAGTTGCCTTGCCTGCTACAATTCGTAAAATAAAATTGACAAAATTATGCTTTAGTTAAGATTTGTAAAGTTTTATTCGCGTAGATATAGAAGTCGTACCAAATTGGCATCTTATATGTTATTTTGTGACCTTTGCTGTCTCAAACTTTTAACCTCAGCTTCAATAATTTGTGCTAATGTTAGCTGGAAATTTGAGTTATTTAATATTGCATGTAATTTTATTTATAATTATTTACAAAACATAAAAATAGTAGGCAAAAAAGCCAGCATATCATAAAAGAGAAGCTGATTAAGTGCTTTTGGCAGGGTATTTCCAAGTATTTGATTTTTGTAACCCCTCAACGACGCACACTTTTCTTCTCCCTCTACACCCCCAACTCGCTTACGCTCTACCCCTCGCCCTGGCGTCAAAGTTGTTGGAAACTCTAAAAGCAGTGCTGTGAAACTTTTTTAGCTCATCAAGCTGGAAACATGCGACAAAAGCCGCTGGGCAGTGCCCACACAGAACTCTCCGTGCTGTGTGTTGTTATCAATGGACGAGTGAAAAGTTGGGCGACGGCATTACGCACATTGGCAACGCAAGCCTTTGGGGTCCTTTCGGGATAGCATAATGCAGCAGCTCGCTCGAGTCAGCCAACTAACAAATTATCTCTGCATGTGTGCATCACTCAAAAGTCTAAAACCGTGTGTGTGTGTGTATGTGTGTGTGTGTGTGAGTTGGTGTGTGTGCGTTTTCGGGGGCGTAGAGCTGGAACTGATGCCATCTCAAGCATGTGGTCAACAGCAGCAGCAGCAGCAACAACAATGACAACAACATGAACAACAACAACATCAACGACAACAACAATGAAAGCAAAGCCATCAGCTCAACGCTGTTGTCTGGGAAATTAAGAACAATCCCGAGCAATTTCCGGTACGAGAAACTCAAAAATTGTTCAGCTTTTAGGTCTGTTTAGTTCTATCATCAGTTGCTAACGCTCCTAGGAGTAGGGAGTGTTAATGGAGATGGAAAACTTTAGAGTTTTCAATACCCTGCGGCGATTAGATGAACGGAAGTTGTCATGGCTTAGATATAAGCACCAGAAGATGGTAGAATATTCTAAGGATTGCATGCATTTCTTAGACTATCTTTAATATTTTATTGATTATTAAAAGAATCTTATATGAAGACTTTTTGCAAGTGAAGTAGTATTTATACTTTTGGAAAATTTAAATTAAATTTAGCTTGTGCATATTTCTTTTAACCAATCCCTACAATTTAATTTCCCACATAATTATATAGCCCATTGCCCAACTTATCACCACAAAATGGTCCAGCCAATACCGCATTTGTATGTCGCCTAAGCTCTTATACGAATTTCATTCGAACCTATTCATTTTTCTAATGCTATGCATGTCTGCGTAAGCTTTGAGCTGATTTATTTTTCATTCAAAGTTAATTTGTTAGAAAATAGCTAGTGAAGTTATTATCTAACCGAGGAGTGTGCGGACCATATCAGCAGCATCGGGTCTTAGCTAAAGCCCGGCAAACATTTTACGCCAGCAAGGAGGCCAAGAGGCGACTTTAAATGAAGTAGAAACTCCCAGCCATAAAATTACGCGCATCGTTAGTGCCGATTTGCACCGGACGAGAGCAGAGACAAAGCCGTAAACGCCGGACAGGGGCCGTGGCAGCGACGGAGATGGGTGGGAAAGATGGTGGAAAGCCATGTAAATTAAGGGGCATTTCCAAATAATGTGGAAAATGTTCAACATGCAGCTAAGAAAATTACGTAAATTTGCTCAATTCATTTAATTTATTTCGGATGCTGCTGAGACGAAGTTGTCCTTGATAGAGCAAAAGTCAAGGGTATGGCAACGCCCCAAAAACCCAAAAAACTGGCGCAAAGCTTTAAATTACCACAAGCACACACCCAGACACACACGCACATATACAAACCGAAATCTATGTGTATGTACCTATAATGAATTCAATGATTTTATTGACTTTTGTGTTGTAATTTATTAGTTGAATTCATAGTAGCTGGCCACGCCCATTTGAAGGGGCGAGCGTTCGCTTTTTGGCAACACTGGCAACTTTCTCGGTGCCGATTTCTGCTGATTTCTTTTTTGCGTTTTTTTCGTTTTTTGAGCAAGGCCAAAGAAATTAATTAACCCAACAGTGGCGCAGTCGGGCAGGCAGCCAGACCCAAAGGAGCCGCTGCAGCACTCAATGCCACCTTTGACCTTTTTCTTATTCTGCGTGACGGCGTCTGGGGAAAACCCCTCCGACCTGTGTGACCTTGTGCTTTTCTAAAGCAAAACATGTGTCATGGTCTCCCTCCGTGTGTGTTACAAGCTTCTCGCTTCACTTTGCCCCCGGTTTTTCTTCCATTTGTATCAATCAAACGACTCAGTAAGCAATAAGCTAGAGCCGGGTTGGGGCGCTAGGAAAATTCAATTAAAATAAATACATATAAATTAATTGAAATCCCTGACATACAAAATGTAATTAGCTTTACAGACACTGCGCGTTTTTGTTTGCGGTTACACCAAAGAAATCAACTTTGTGTAAACAGCAGGTAGTATTTGATAATAGCCAATCAAACCGCGGGCTGAGTTACTCAAGTCGGTGCAAGGGTAAAGCCAAAGTAAACAACAGCTTAATTTAGCAAAATATTTATTAACACAAATCCCCCTTTAGCTTTAAGGCAGTTTGCTTTACTTCGATTTACGAAACTAGATAATAGCTTGTTTATTTGCTTAGTTGGGGTAAGATTTCTTCAATGATACTTCAGTCAGCTCCTCGTACTATAACTTATAGACTTGTATAATGGCTCTTATCTCTGGCTGCATCCCTCTCGCCTGCATTCTGCATTTCTCATCCTAAGCCACTTGGAGTGCACATTTACCACAGCAAAAAAAATGCCATTGCGCATTATTTTAGCAACTTTTTAGTATGCACTCTGGCAAATAGATATTGATGTTCGGTGTGCCGCTCTTATCTGCCCCCCCTGAGCGATTCACCTCAATGGAAATAATCTGCAATGCATTTGCCGCTTGGCACCTTGACAATTTGTATGTTTTTGGGTATTCAACATCTCAACTCGCTCAGCTTGTAAACAAAACCGAAAAGGGTAAATCGCTAACATGCAATGCACATTTTTCAAATAGTCGCTGGCAACACCCAGAAAGCTTTTGGCATTAATATACCGATTGAGACATAGAT
This sequence comes from Drosophila colorata, assembly GCA_035041545.1. NCBI lineage: Eukaryota > Metazoa > Arthropoda > Insecta > Diptera > Drosophilidae > Drosophila > Drosophila colorata. Next base: position 14,040,418 of record JAWNLD010000564.1, on the reverse strand, counting down.
ACAGATCCAGATACAGATACAACTACAGCTGGAGATACATATATAAACTTGTAATTTGAGAGCAGCATACACAAATTGCCATCTGGCGTAACTGAGAAATGCACTTTTAAGCTGCTGTTGCTGCTTTTGCTGCTGCTGCTGCTGCTGCTGTTGATGTTGATGTTGCTCCTGTCCTTAACTGCAGCAATCCGTCAGCAAAGTCTTCTTTGTTTTGTATCAATTCTCAATGGCAAAAACAAAAACGCACGCTAAAGTCAGGAAATGTAGACAATGAATTTTTGTTACACTTTCAAAGTGTCGCATATCTATAAAAAAAATTTTAATAAAATATATTTTATAGATATATTTTATATACAGTGCAAAGGCTAAAAACCCTCTGTAAAATATAAAGATGCACGCCACAAAAAAAAATTAATCATATTTTGCAACCTGGCAAATCATTTAACAATATCATTTTCAATTCCTTATAAGAAAGCTTTGCTCATATAATGGAATTTAGTAATGACTTAGTTATACCTCTCTGAAGAGTGTAGAATGTGCCATCGGATCTCGCCTGGACGTAAGCAATGTGTTTTTTTTTTCAATCACTTTTCTGACTCACAGAACTTTGACTGAATTGCACCTCACATGAAGTTAGCTGGTTGGCAAACTTTGCAGTGGCTTTAGATACATTTTTTCCCTGCTTGCATTCGATGCTACAAACAAGAGTTACTTAGGATTAGCGCATAGCGCAAAGCGCATCTAAAAGCAAATGCCATGGCACGTAGTAAGTCGAAAAATCCGAGTGCAAATTCCAAGACATAGAAAGATAGAGAGCGAGTCTACCTGCTGGTCGTGATGTATGCGCCTCTCCATTCGTTCCTGCATGTCTGAGTACATAACCAATAGCAACAGCAAAAGCGACAACGACAAGCAGCAGCAGCAGCAGTAGCAGCAGCAGCAACAGCAACAGGCAACTGGCAGCAGGCAGCAGGCAACAGAGAGATGGCAAAAGGCAGGTGGAAAAGCAGCACCTGCAGCGTTGACCTCAGCATCGACAGCTGGAGCAACAAGCAGCACTTAACAAATGGTAAAAGCATCAACAAGCTTCCGCATCCGCAACGGAAAGCGCTGGCAACGCAAAGGCACAGATAAAATGTCTTAGCTGCTCCTCCACGTTGCATACCTGCCTTCGCTTTGGCCCCGCTCACTCTCTCTCTCTCTCTCACTCTCTCTTGCTCTCCCTCCTTTGTTGTTGAGCGATTATGCCAAGGAGCTGTTGCCGCTGCCGCTCTTGTTGCCGGTTGCAGCCACTTGAATGGCGTGGAGCACGTGTAAAGCGTCTGGAGTGCGTCGGTATGGGATTAGATGACGAGAGCAGAGCTGAGTGGGTTCCATGTAAGTGGAATGCGAGTGTGAACTAGCCCAGGCGACAAGGCGTGCGAGATGTAAAGAAATACAATGCGAGTCTTTCGTACGTCACATGCATTGTGAAAAGTCAGTTGCTCAAACATGAAAAGGAAAGGCAAAAAAACACAGTTGAAATATGAACATAGGTATTTAAGGACTGATTCATGTAAATTTTAAAGGACATTTAGCAATTTAATAAATATTAGAAAACATATATATTGCTGTAATTCAAACTTAATTCTTGTTTATTACAAATTTTCAATCTTTATTATTATTAAAAGTAAAAAAGAAATAATTACCTTCAACTTTTAAAATTTGATTCGAGCTGCTTTTAACATATTTTGCAATACAATTAGTAAATCAAACTCACAATAAAACGCATTCACCAAACTGATGTTGACAAACTTGTCGCCTGGCAATAGCGCTGTTCTTTGGCTTCCGAGTGCTAGTCAAAGCTGACACGCGTCGTATGTGAAATGAACTTAACATTAGGCATGAGAGAGTAAACGACAATAGAAAGCGCCGCAAAACAAAGCACCCCAAGCCCAAACCTCAAAGCCCAACCACGATCCGCATCTTTGTTTAAACTTTCGCGTTTTGTTTTGTTATGTAATGCATGTTTATGGTTACTCATCATTAATTTGTCGATGAAACTTATGGCAATATTCCCAGGCAATGTTTGCACAAGCTGAGAGCTTTTCTGAGCGTGTGTGACGTATGTGTGCGTATTTGTGTGTGTGTGTGTGTGTGTGTGTTTTACTTTTTAGTAGCATTTGGTGCTCTTCTTGGTGCGTGTTATTGTTTGCCAAGTTTTTGCATATTATCAACAGCAGCAGTAGCAGCAGCAGCGGCAGCAGCAAAACCAACGAAATGCGTTCATAAAATAATGTAATCTGTTTAAAAACAAACATGTCTTGAGCAATTTCGCGCGGCTAGGGACATATTAAAATGGTACTGGCTGCCGCCACCTAAGAAAACAAACGAGAGAACGTCAGCCAAAGAGCCGTTAACAAGAGTAAGTTGACAAGAAAACAGAGGAGAAGGAACACAAACCAGCAACAGCAACAAAAAACCAAACTCAACTGACTGCCTTGTGGAAACAAATTTTATGCCAAGATAAGTAAGACGGCGACGGCGACGGCGACTGCGACGGCAACGGGAGATAACAACTTTGCCGCTGCTGCTGCTGCTGCTGCAATTTTAGCGAAGCGCGCGCAAAACTTTTCGAAAATTCATGATGAAAACTAAAAGTATTCAGCAGTGAAGCAGGAGGACGCCAACGGTGAGCGCATTTTGTATGGCTGCTCAGAAAGTTGTGCGCCGGGCGACCAGTACTTTGCGTATGGATATTGACAACCTATTAAAGAGGTAACTGAGCGCACTCTTAAATCAAAACAGAGAGATCGAGAAAGAGAGCGAAGTAACTGCAACAATTAACAGCATTTCAAAGCTTTGTGTAATTCAACGCACACAATTAGCAACAATACAAAAAGTGCACCAGGCACAATAGCAACAACAACTGAAGCAGTTGAGCTTTTGGCGCACGAATGAACGCACAAAGAGGACGGCAAATGTCGCTGCCAGCGACAGCAGCCATTTTGTGTAAATAAAATATTTTTTGCTAAATGTTGTTAGCTATAAATAAAACTTTTAGCACATGCTAGCGGCTAAAATGCTTGTCTTATACATACACTCTTGTTTAATTATTTTTGTCAAAGGTGCGCAATTTGATTAAATTGCTTAGAATCGAAAAATTGCAATCGATTGAAAAATATGTTTTTGTATACAAATATCGAACAGCTATACTTACATGTATATATGTATTTCAATTTGTGCAAGGCTAATGCATGTTCGGCACTCGAAATGTAACTGTTCTTTCTTGATATTATTAATTTCTAAACGATCCGCAGTTAAATGTCGCCTCAGTTAAGCTTTGTTACTGTTAAGCTATGCAGCTGTTAAGCCCCGCCACTGTAAAGCTTTGCAGCTGTTTAGCTTAGCTGCTGTTAAGTCCTACAGCAGCTAATATGTTGTTGATTTCAATTCAAATCGAAATTCTTATGCTAAGCAATGTTAAGAGCAGTTTGACATTGAAATGAATACAATTAAAGTTTAGCAGCCACTTTGCTAATGCAATTACACTTCAAGTGGCATGGCATTTCACTTAAAGTCGCCCCCACTCAGCACAACAATAAGCTCTTTGTTGCACATTCATATGGACATGTGTCTGCCCTTGCCCCGGCCCGTCGTCGAGTTAACTCTTTCGCTCAGCTTTGTTGAAGCGTAACAGTAAGCAAGAAGTTTCCTAGCTGCTTGCCACTACTTAAAATATGAGCACCCATTTCCTATGGTCAAGCAATTGAAAATGATTTGAAGCAACAACAATGAAAACAACAACAACAACAAAGATAGAGTTGAAGAAGCGACGACAAAGTCAAAACAGACAGAATTTGTCGAAAATCCTGTGAACAAGCAAAGGACAAAGTGCTGCACATTGGCAGGCAAAAAGGAATACGTCAAGCATATGTATTATATGGGTGGGTGATTCCCCCTCCCCCTCCCTATACCCCATACTCCTCAGGAAAACTTATCCGTTTGTCCGGTCCATCGTTGACTTGGAGGAGACGAACTCGCACAGATTTCAATTTTCCGATACGAATTCGATGGCAATTGTCCTGGCCATCCCCAAGCATCGTAATATGACATTTGAAGTGATTTTTATGTGAAACTTGCTGACGCTTCCTAGCCCCGGCGATGGGGTTTTTTTTACGACCAGCGTTTGTCCTGCGGACGTGTGTGTATGTAACTGTTTGTGTCCTGCGACTGTTTGCAAAACTCATGCCATTTGAAGCGCAGCATAGACAAAGGCCACCAACAGCAGCAAAAGAATGGAAAAAGACAAAAAACCCCCAAAAGGAAAAAACAAAAAAAAAACACCCTTGAAAATTTCTAATCTCTTAATGGATGACAATCTGCGTTTTAAATGGTTTGCACGAGCTCTGGCCAAAATGGATCCCTTCAAAAATAAAACTAATTCCATCAGAGCGACGTCGCCATTGTTTGCCTAATGAAAGAACGCTGTTCTGGCAAGTTTTTAAAGGATTTTACGGGCGGTTGTTTGATTTTTGCTTTGGCAGGATAGCGCGCGCAGCAAAATGATTTGGAAAATTGACATAACATGTCAGGGCTAATCACACGCTCCACTGATATACAGGCAGACAGACAGACAGCTACAGAGCGAGACAGACATTTCGACAGTTCATAAATCATTGTGTCTATAATCAGTAAATAAATCTTGGTAGTTGTCTCATTGGCCCTGGCAGACAAGCTTCAAATATTTATGATGATGGGCTCAAAATCTGCGCAACTAATCAAATTATGTAACTAAAACCTCAAAGCAGTCTAAGCAAAAGGCGACTGCCATGAGCTGTGGCCCCTGCAGCTGCCTCAACATGAAAGCGTCTTCGCAATCCTCGCAAAAACTGCGGGCGCCGTGGCAGAGGCTTGAGGTCTGTTATAGTTCGTTCCAGACATGCTGGCGACGCAAACATGTCATCGATGTCGGCGCTGGGTAATGGGGAATACGCACATGGAGCAGAACGTACGCCACTTCAATACCCGCAGGATAATCCTGAATAATAAAGAGCCCATGCCGCCAAACGAAAAGACACGGCCAGATAGTCGGCCAGGCGACAAGCAGGAACTGATTTGGCTAAATCCTGCGAACAAAGGTAGAAATTCGATTAACCGGCAAATAAGCCGCAGACTCGGCCTAGCAGACTGCAAAAAATAATAAAAGAATTTTGTTCACATGTAGAAAAAAAAATAAAAAGAAAATAATCGCAATTATTCTGTTTAAAATACGAATAATTCGCTTATGCACTAAAATAACATTAAAAAATATTATGGATTTTTCTCAGCTATCGATATTTATCGGCCTTACATTGCTACCTACTACTATCGATCATGTAATCGCAACTATTCGTCGGCTGTACATTCACGACATGATGTTTATGCCCGTACAGTGCTTTAAAATGCAGACACACACGCAGACGCGCGGACAGGCTGCGACTGAGACTCAAACAAATAAAATTCAACACACTCTGACACAGACACACACAGTCACACACACACACAAAAGTATAGGTAGCGACTAACTGTTTTTACACGTCTATGCGCCATTTTGTATGTCGACGCGCCATTTGAATATTTAACAGCGAGTCCAGGCGAAAGCAGAGCTCGTCTAGCTTTTTACCTATATATATATATATGGTCTATAGAACTGTCTGTTTGTCTGTCCGTATGTCTGGCTGCTTGTCTGTCTGTTTGTCTGGCTGTTTGGTCGCTTTTTAATTATAGCTTTTAAATGCTACCATCTACCATCCTAACGTGTATTTTATTTATTTCACAGCTGCGGGTGGCTCATCAGACAATGTGCCGGAAAAACGCGTCATGTTGAGGGTGGGGGGCGGTTATGCAAACTTCCGTTTCCGCTACGCTGCCACCCACAGAAGCAGCCGCCGCACCCCACCAAACTCCTTTATTGCCCCACTCCTGTGTCCCCTATCTATCTCTATGGCTCTGTGAAAGCGCTAAAATTACTCGGGCGCTTTTAATTTGATATGCAAATACAGCAAAAACGAAAGCAAAGTCGGCAAAGGTTGATGGTGATGATGGAAATGTGAAAAGTGAAAAGCAGACGACACCAACCTCAGGCCCAGCCGCCACAGCCAATCCTTCTAACAGTACCAAAACCCAATTCAGACCCAACACGTTGTCTATTTGCAGTTCAAAGACTCAAATGAAGTGCGCCGCGGCGCAAGCTGCTCCACGTTATGGATCGGAGGGTTTGGGTAATGAAAACCCTAACGTGCCAGTTGCCAGCTAGTTGGCAATGATGATAGCATACCAAATGCCAATGATGGAAGTCATAACGGAAGCCAAAGAGACGCAGCCGTTGCTGCCAGCACTTTTTATGAGCTGGCTAAGTTGGCGATAGTCTAAGTTGACTTATCGTTGCCGTGGCAATTAAAAATGGCGAACTTTAACTACATCACAAGCTGTTGATAGGCGCTTAAGTCGAAAGAAATCGCTGGGCTATAAAGCGGGCTCACAACAACCCAAAAACTGCGCCGGAAGGTAGTTATGTATTTTATTGAGAGAACATAAAACGAACTAACGAAGGATCTGCAAACAAAATTATTCCATTTAAAAAAAAAAATTGTTTTTTAATTTAAAATTGCGTTTTTGTAATTTGAATCGAGTGCTGGCATCAATATTAAAATAAAGTTAAAATAAAGACCAACGAACCATCATTGAAAGATTAAAACGGATAGATTCACTGCTAGAACACTGAAGAAAACTCGAAAATACAAAGAAAATAATTACAATCAAATAATACGTATAATACAAATCAATTTCCATTTAGTACTCATACATGAATCTCTGCATCCAAGTCGACTCGCCATTGAAAATGCAGCTTTAATTTCCACAAATATCAATTGAAAATGTCTCCTTTAATCTTCTGCTGCGGCATTGCCATCCTCGACAGTTGGAGTTGTCAATTGGCAAACTAAATGTAATTCGAAACTGTTTTTTATGCATGCCTGGCTATCGAAAAGAGCCAACAAATTAATCGCCACACGCTCCGCACTAATCGCTTTATGAATGCAACGCACACTAAATGCCTAACTGATGAGATCTGCACGCCCCGTGCATCAGCAGCAGCATCATCAGGAGCTGAAACGCCCGAGAATCGCACTTTCAATCGTTGTGCACTCAATCACATGCCGGAAATCAAACGAAGCGGATGTCCGTTCAAATGGTCGATGGGCTGTTTGGGCTGTTCGGCTGGTTTGGATTCCGGTTAGGGTGCGCGGGGCGAGGTGACCGCAACATGAAATCGAAAGTCCGCTGATTAAAACACGACTCGCAATCGAGGCTAGCGAATGACGACGTCATCATCAGCAGCATGTGCAGGATGAACATCATCATCAGCATCATTGTCGCCATCGTGTCGTCGGCTTTTCCGGAAATTTATGCATGTCAATCAGCAAATTAAGCGTGTGCCTCTGACTGGCACGTTTCTCGGCTCTGCTTCTTGCCGACTGTCTTATTCAACGCGAACACGAAGCACTTCTTCATCGCTGAGCCTGGCATTGCGTCACATTTAAACAGTTATACAAAAAAATACTCGTACTCGCGAATGTGTCGCTTTTTTTGGCCCTGCAACATTTTGTTAACTTCAAACATTTATTGCATTCTGATGTGGTTGTCCAGGGCCACCCCTAAGAAATTCCGTTTTCCGTATTCAGTATTCCGTAACCCGGCATTGCGTATTTTTATTACCCTGACTCGCCAGACAAAACTGCCACTGCCACTAAAGTCCGGCGCCATTCTGCACATAAACAGGGCAAGGAAAGTCTCGAACTGCCAGCATACAAATAGAAAAAAAAAACTATTTGTTGCCCTGGTGTCATTTGAGGACTTCCCAGTCCCCAGCTGTTTGACAAAGGCCATTTCCCCCCTGTCCAGCACGTGGCCCCTGCTCCTGTCCCTAACCCTTTCTACAAGTTCGCACTTTTAGTCGCACGTAAGTTGAAAGTAAAAGCAATAAAAATGAAAATAAAAATTGGGACTACTGGAAAACGCTTCTCGTCTCCATAAAGACAAAGTCCAACTGGCTGTCAAGTTGCTTTGCATGTGTGAGGAGCATTTCTTGAGGATGGGAGCTGTGCACGTGACGAAATGAAAAGTAAGCATTAAAAAGATTTTTTCTTAATATTTTAATAGGTTTTATATACTTATTTTGTTAAACATAAACGCCTTTATTTATATTTTTACCAAATTTATTTATTCAATTTTTTTATTTTTATTTCAGCTAAAAATTCGTGTTTGTTAAACTCCAACCCGTTTCTATATTTCTTTTCGATACGCTCACGAGCTATGCCCATCTCTAGTTCGATAGCTGGCGGAGTGTTTTCTTCGCATAGTTGCTCGCTTTTATTGTTTATTCGTTTTCGATAAGGCAACGGAAATTGCGAAGGCCCCCACTTTGACGTTCATTGGGTTTCCTGAACGGCAACAAGAGAACAGAAATGAATTAAAGGCCCGAAACAGATAAGGGGGCGACAGCTGCGAGACGAAAAGAAAAACAAAATGCGTAAAACCAAAAACTGACATATTTTAGCATTTGTGTCTTTCGGGCCAACAAGATATTGGAGATGTCTCGTTTTATAGCCTTTTGTGAACTTTTTGATTTGAAAAACAATTAGGCTATCCTAAACTACCAGTACAAGAACACCGAGTATCAAAACAATTACACAGAAAAAGAGACGAAATCATGAAAGTATTGCAGCAGAATGTCTAGATTAAAAGCAAATGCGAATTGGTTTCAGTTCAAGTTTGTCTTGTTTTGCCAATTCCGGAAATAATACTTTATGAGGGTATTCTTTGCTTCACAGAATGGAATAGTAAAAGAGTTAAGCCAACTGTGATTTATTTAGCTTGGTAGACTGTTATGTGAGCAGCAAAGAGTAAAGGGTATTGGCGCAATAAAAGCAAGGAAAAATTGGTAACTCTTTTAGATGTGCATATATGAACATATAGGCAAGTCTACGAAATATAGACAAAATTCAAAATTGTAAATCGATTTTTTTTTTTTTTAAAAAGTATTGATTGGAATACAAAAAAACCAACTTCATCTGGATAAAGTATGTTAAAACTCATATTCAAAATTTGCCTCAACCTTTTAAAATAATGAGGAACAGTCAAACTGGGCTGCACTCGACTGCATATATGTATACTTAACCCCTTTTTGCCAGTCACAATTTTTTGATATCCTTTTGTAAAAAATTTTTAATAAATGCAGAGCATAAAAGCTGTACAAGAGCTAATCTGTATCGTCCGCATGCTCTTTGTCTCTCTCCAGCTTCGTTATACAACACAATACAAGCGTCACATAACGCGCAACTTGGCAACACTATTTCTATCTCCTGGCTGCCATAAGGACATTCATTAGCACGTACCGCCTATCCCCCAGCACCCACCCCATTAAGGGGCAAAATGCTGCTGCATAACGCTAATTACGCATTTTGTAACAGAACAGAACAGACGCATGCCGCAGTCTTTACAGCTCTCCAACCTATCTTTCCTCGTCCCCCCCGCTAACCCCCTCCCCCTCTCCAAATCTGTCGATACCCGCCTGCCACATTCCACGGCGCAAAACTGCCAACCAGGCGAATAAAAAAAACTCTTTGCACAAAACAGACGACAGACGACAGACGATGTGGCGACTTTGTAACATGAAAATCGCCAGGACAACAGCACGCGACGTTGCCACCTGCCTGCCAGACTCACCCCCTCCACCACGCACACACACACACATACACACTCACCAGTCGGTGCTCCTTCAACTCTTTACCCAGCACCCACCTGACTTTATAGCCTGTGCAACAAAATTTTTGCTGCATAGACAGAGAATTCGAAAATTGGTTCCAGGGTGGGCGGTAAAGGGGGCAAGGACTGTCGTCTGCCGTTTGCCATTATCCAAACGAATGCGAAACCAAATTCCAGGCAGAAAACATGCAACGCATCCTGCGTGACTGCGCCTGCGACTGCGACCTGCAACTGTGACTGCGAACTGAGAACTGGGAACTGGAGTGGATGCCACAGCCTCAGCTTCTCCAGCCAAGCAGCCAAAGTATTTTTAAGATTTTAAAATCTTGCAGCAGCAGACCACAGTAAGGTCACCTTGCAACACACCGGTGCCACTTTATTTTTTTTTATTTTCTTATTCATTTTATTTTGCAATACGATTTGCAAGTAGCTTGGAGAAAAATTTTTAAGATAATAATAGTAATAATAGTATTGAAAGTGTCCTGATTACTCTGTTGACTTATTTAATTAACAGGTCTGCAAGGGTATCTGTTAGTCGACCAACTTGAAGCCAGCTGTTTTGTCTGGCTTTGTTTTTTTTTTTTTTTTGTATTCTGTCGCCCGCTCAGTTGAAGTAGTGTAATTGAAAAATTCTAGGAAAGTCAAGTCCAAAGTGAGAGTGACAGGCGGCAGGCGGAACGAAGGCGTCTCCAAAGTTACGCTGCAGAAAATGCGCCGATGTGCGTAGAGGGAGGCGGTGGCGCCACCAAGCGGCAAGCAGCGATGCAGTGAAACGTGGCCAAGTTGCAAGTCAAGTCGACGACTGCTTTGCGGCCAGGGGCGTAAAGGAGTGCTGTTTTAAACGGCAGGCAACAACAATTCCCATTTCATGGCACATTATTTTGCGGCTTTTGTTTCGACTGCCTTCGGCCACAACCAATAGCAAGTTGGTGTGAGAGTGTGTGTGTGTGTGTGTGTGTTTGCTTGGGTGTGAATGAGTATGTGTGAGCCAGGCACGTGCCATCCACTTTTGTCTGGCTTTGCCTAACATTTAATAATAAAACTTGGCGTATTTTTAATGCGTATTTATGAAAATTGCCGAATATGTTTACCAGAAAATACTATTCTTTATGCGGTACTAAATAACGTAAAGGATATATATGAAATAAATGCGTAAAAAACAAGCTCAACAATAGAAATATAAAAAAATTATTGAAAATAAAAATAAGCCAAGCGAGATGTGCTCTCAATCCCACGTTCTTCTCCCCCTAATTCTCGCATCTCAAAAGTTATTTGTGAAACTGAATTTTATAGAAATTAAATTTTGTTTTAAAAAGCATTAGAAACGTGTCATGCACAAAAAGGATAGCTGTGCACTTATTAAAACATTCCAAACATATTCAATTAGTTGAGAACAAGCAACTCAGACATATGCATGGAATGGACTACTTCGGACCCCCCAGAAAATGCAACACAAAAGCATCCAATTTGCAATATGAACTCGGTCTCGCTCTTGCCTTTAGCGAGCCTGACAAACCACAAACACACACATACACACAGCACACACACAGACACACACATGAATTGTATGCAACTCCTGGCAACAACTTTAAATTAGCTGATTAACTAAGTAGTAAAACAAGCCATAAGCTAGAGCTGGGCAAGGGTAAGCGACGAGAGCTGGAGACAGACTCACCGTGGCCATGTCCAATGTCTACGTGGGATTTGTGTCTGCCACTAGCAACAACAGGAACAACAACAACAGGAACAGCAACATCAACGGTTACAGGAACACCGAGCGGAGGCAATCACAAAATACCGAAAATAATATTTTTTTGCGCTTGGCTGCATAAAACAAAACAAGCTGGCCAAAATAAAAAATAATGATAAAAAAAAAAAAAACAAAAAAAAATAGAAAATAAAAAACGAAACAGCAGGAAAACAAAAACATTGCCTGGCTAAAAAATCAACAGCTCAACGTACGAAAAAAATAAGAGAAATAAGAGAACGGAGCAACTGCAGCAAAACTGTAACCGGGCGGCCAAATGAAAAACGTATTTTATCTTTCCACTGGCGAGGCGAACGGAACGCCGCGAAAGCTCAGGAGCAAGATGATAAAAGAGTAGACCATTTATCAAAAAATACTCACAGCGCCCAGTGAAGGAACCCCAAAAAATATATGAACGCACACTGGTGCATTAATTGCGTAAGCAATCAAATAAAAAACAGCAAATGTTAGAGGCATTGCATACATTTAGGCTGCAGCTTGTGCGACGCCATGTTGCCATATTGCCTGCACCTGTCAGCTAATTTGCCTGTGATTTTTTCTGCCGCCCATTGAGGTTGCAGTTTTGTTGCTCGCTTTGTCCCACTGTGCGCTGCAGCGACTCTGGCAACGGCTGCTTGCTGTCTGTGCCCTTTAGCTCTGACTTTTATGTTTTCGCCGCGCAGATATAAAAATACAAAACTAAGTTACACACACAGAAAGAGAGAGAGAGAGAGAGGGAGAGAGAGGAAGCGTCATATGAGAAGTTAGTATTTGATACCCTTGCAAAGCAAGTTAGAACTTTGAAATCTAGAAAGCAAAAACTTGTCATTTTCTATATTTTTTAAAAGACGCAAACCTTTTTAGAATTTTGAATCGGAAGAAAATATTTATTTAATGTTTAAGCCCGCCCACAATCAGTTTCCAAAAAACAACAAACGAGAAACGATTATTAGAAGATTTTTTTAAGCAAAGAAATGAGTTTTTAAATAAATTTAATGTAAGTTTTAGTCAGTATATATTTAATATTTAAATATTTGACTTATACAAGGGAATTTAATATACACATAAAAAAAAACTAAAGACTGTTTAGCTAAAATTAAAAAAAATCACATATGCAAATAAATTTTGTACAGTCTTAAAAATAAATAACAGGGTATTCTAGCTGCTTCCCTGTTGTTGATAGTTTCTAACAGATTCTTATTATATGTATTTTTTCCAACAAACGGTCGGGCCAAAATATTTTGTACGCGCACAAAAATAACAGTAAATGTGGCTTGCTAACATTTTTGCAGGAGCGAATGTGGGGGGTGGGGTGGGGTGGGGTGGATGGAGAGGGGGAAACAGGAATAAAATAAAGCAAAATATGAAATGAATGAATTTTTGTTACCCACTGACACGATTTATTTACGAGTGTCCCGGCATTGTATACCCAACATGTGTAGCCTTAGCTATTGCCTGATTGTAGTTGTTGTTGTTCTTGCGAAACAACAATAACAATTTTTTATTATCCCTTCTACAACGTTGCCCGCACTGTGTACATCATTATACAACAATTGAAATGTTGTTTGGCGTCGCCTCGCCTCGGTTTGCGGCGGCGAGTGGCGCCCCAGAGGTGAGGGGAAATCCAGTGAAGTTCTGGGCATCAGCCAGAGCTTGACTGAAACCACTGCCAAGGCAACACGGGGGGGAAGTGTTGGCGGAACTTTGCCAAAAAAAAAAACGTCACACACACAGCACACAGTCACACTGGCGGAGAGGCCGCTTTTTTCAATTACCAGCAAAATATACGAGCTTTGCTTGCTGTCATGACCTTTGGAGAAGTTTCACATGTGGATTTGGATTTTCGTGGGTGGTTCGTCTGAAGTGTGCGCGTAAGGTGATATATATTAAAAATTTATGATACACACCGTTTGGCCATTTCCTAATAAGAACGCCCTTAGTTTGATAAACAACTTATAAACAAAATGTACTCTCATAAATTGTATTCCTTATGTTATTGAAGCTCTTAGATAATTAAGCCATAAGACAAATTATCTAAGCACTCAGTCTAGCGTTTCTTAAAGGCTTGATTCTTGTGTGTAGAAAGTACTTGGTAAATATATAAATAAATTGCTAAAAAATATATACTCGCACATTTTCCAAGAGATGTAGAAACTTCTAACTAAACATCATATAACATACATCTATTTCTTTTTTTCATAATTCATATATCATATTTCCCAATTAGCTCAGAGCTATATTATGCTGAAATTGGATTGACTGTTGTATAGGATATTCAGTTAGTTCAAATGCAGCTTATAAGCCAAAACAAAATTCTTTTCGAAGCAGGCTTTAAGCACTTACTATCCCATATTTATGTATGTGTCCCAAGCCAAGACTCGCGGCCCTTTTCACTGAAATTCCTACCTTAACATATTTTCCGGGACGTCTCTTTCAGAAGCGTTCATTAAAATTCAAACAACAAAATTGACGAAATATGAAAAGTTAATTTAAGTTTCACTTACAAATGGAAATGAAACAGAAATGAAATGAAATCCATAGTCAGTCCGCACTCAAAAACAGTAACCAGCCGTATAAGGCAGGGTGACCCCAAAAACATAAAAAAAAGGAATGGAATCTAACAAACATGATGCGGATCCAGACGACGCCTCGTCTGTGCTCGGCCAAAATGCTGAAAAGGGTTGCGGGCTGCCCCTCCATCCGCTGCCGCTTCCACTTCTGCCTAATAGATTCCGCATAAATTTATGCGCCCCTTTTTCTGAAATATGAACGCGTCGAGTTCACGACATTTGTTTAGACAGCCAAGTTGCGGCGTAGGCGGGCCTGAAGATGAATTGTGAAAGAGGAGTGGAGGAGCTTGTGTTTTTCAGCTATCTATTTGCACAAAATTAAACACCCGACGCGTAGTGCAAATAAGTTTCGGAGCTGAGCCAAACAATTATCCCTTGTACAAATTCATTTGCCGCACTATTGTCTCATGCAATTAACGCCCAGCGACGAATGAAAATCCGATTTTTGATAAATGCTCACAGATAACAGAGAAAGGCTGCAGCAGCAGCGAGAGAGAGAGAGAGAGAGAGAGAGAGAGAGAGACGGAGAGATGGTCGTAACTTTTGGCTGCTTTACGGCTTTGGCATAATTGCTACGTCATTGTCGAGTTGTCAAGAATTGCAAATTTCGCGAGATGCGAGCCAAAAGGCGAATTTAGTTATAAAAAGCAAATTGCGTTCGCAAATTAGTTGCCATTTAAGAAGGCAGCCAGAGTTGTCAAGAGCGAGGCCATAAACATGAAAGGAACACAAAACTCTTTCAATTCAACGAATATTATATACACTATGCAAATGAACTTGAATATAAAATATAGAATTTAATAGGCTTCGTAAAAAAAAAACCATGCGAAAATTTCTTTGGCATTTCATTTATTTATTATAGTATTTTAATAAGTAACCCAAAACAGAAAGCCTTGACGAATTTTCCTAGATATTTATTTTGGTAAGAAGATAGAAACCAAATTTTATTATTCTTAAAAATGTATTTAACGAAGTTAAAAATTTATTATTTATGATGAGCAAAAATTGGCATAACGAAATTTCCAAGATTTTCTTTGGAAACGATTTTAAAAAATATATTGTATAATTAACGTTAAATATACTTTGTAAATTTTCCATTAAAATTGACCTTGTAATCGCCTAAAAGCATTCAAGGAAATCTTATGCAAATTTATGCAAATTAAACAAATGAAAGTGAATAAAACAAAAAATAAAAAAATAATTTTGTTTATTTAAACAGTGTATTCACAGAGAAGATACATGAAAATAAATTAAAATGAGCTTTTTATATTTAAATTTGTCTAGGATATATCGAAAATTTAATTAGATCTCAATCATATATAGTAGGGCAGCAAAAAGCCTGGCACAGCTATAATTCCCGCCCATTTTTGGACTGTTGTAAGAGCTGCACTCGAGACGGTAAAATTCTTTGAGCTGTTTTCGTTGTCGTGGCAACAATGTGACGAGACCATAAAATTTTGATTTGACAAATGCATGTTTGAGAGCATGCAAAGACAGAGAGAGGCAGATAGAGACAGTCGGAGAGAGAGAGAGAGAGAATTCTGGAAAGAGGATCTGGGAATTGAGTAAGCTACCTGCCTTTTGAGTTTTTTGAGTTGTAAACAAAGTTTGTCGCGTTCTACGCGTTGCAAAAAGTTAGCAGTTAATGCGACAAAAGGGATTTACGTTGCAAAGTTTTGCGGCATTGCGCAATGCAGTCTCCAGTCCCAGCCGCAGCCCCCAACCTCAGCTCCTGGTATATTAGCCCGAGTAGAGGCAAAGGCAAAGGCAAAGGCAATGGCTGCGCTTGTCAAAAGCTACACATGATGAGGACTCCGCTGACGGCTTGGGATGTAGCGAAACCCTCGCCAGAATAAAGAAAACGCACGCACGTCACGCCGCCGGCATTGGTTCACTTGAAGGCCTTAAGGCTATGGCACAGCTCTGAGATGTGGAGTGCTGGCCAGGACGTGAGGCAGGAGACAGGCAACAGGAGGCAGGAGGCAGGTGAGGCCATGCATCCCACCGATCCCCGATTCCTCATTTGCTGCTGTGGCTTTGCGGCAGCGCTTCACAAAAGCCGCATTGTATTGCTTTAATGAAATGAATGGCCTAAAGGATGGCGCCCTGAATTCAGAACTTTGTACTCTCCACTTTCTGCTGCGTGGCTGCTGCAACAATCAAAAATTAAAGCTGCTCAAAGTTGCAGCACATCTTAAGAAATGCCGCAATGCACACATGACCTACAATCAGTCTCAGAAAGGATTGATAATAAAGCGCCAAACGTCGAACTAGGACAGGGTTGAGTTAGCAGCCAATTCATCAATTACGATATGCATTTTTCATATTTCCATTTAGTACCTGAGTTGCTTGTAGCCAATCCCAGGAGTACAGAGCGAGTTTGGTTTTTACAGCTGCTTTTGAGCTTCATCTTATTTAAAATACTTTGACTAAATGCAAATGCCGTAAAACTATAAATAAGACTTAAGTCTAATGCAATCCACGCAACTTCAATATATTCACCAATTGCCTTTGTGTCTGTGAAAAATGCCTCAGAAAAAGAAATTCGTTGCATATTTGCAGGCTCATTCGGATTCTAGTTACACTTATGATTGCCATGGCAATTCAATTGTAAATTCGCCAGCTTCTCTTTATGCTCTTTAGTAGACTGAAATTCTGTGGGGTGGCTTAGTTTTAGCGCTGGTAAATATCATTGGGGGTTGCAACTGAAAACAGAGCACAAAAGTCTGGAGTTGGGGAAAATCAATGAACAGTTGGTAACATTTGTTCGATTACAGAAATGTGATAAGGAAAATCTTGAGAAAAATTTAAAAAACCTAGAAGAGAATGATTCAAACCATTTACATTTTTGTAAGGAGCTGCTGTTAATTATACTTTCTAAAAAAGTTTGAGCTTGTGTTGCAAGCAAAACCAATTTGAGACCGCAACGATTCATTGCCATTGCAAAACTTTGAATTATTTTTATTACAACTTTCCGCAAGTACGTTGGAGGTGGAGATCCCGTGCCGTGCAGTCAGAGTCTAGACCTCGGGGCCAGACCCACTTGTTTATGATTTTACCTTTACGACTCGCCCAACTTGAAGACAGCAAACGGTTAAGTTGCGTGCAGCACTCAAAGCTCCCGTTCCTATTTGCCCTACCCATGCCCATTATTCTTAAATGCATAACTCTATAAATCCCAATTTCCCACACCCTACACGCAACTCTCGCAGAGGCCCCCAAACAATGCGCTTTGACTGCGCCTTGCTAAATTTATAACTATGCGCTTTTTATTATTATATTCCTTTTTTTTTGTTTTTTTTTTTTTGTTGCTGTTGCCTTTTATTAAAAACAGTCAACAGCAACAACAACAAGAAATGGCCAAAGCTAAAAGGCAAGTAAGCCACAAAGTAGAAAAGTAAAATGCCAACTCCTTGCCAAGAATGAGAAATCGCAGAACAGAACAAAGTCCTCACGCAGCGGAGTTTAAGTGGCGCAGGAGCTGCGCTAGCTGCTAGCTCCTTCAAATGTCCCGTTACATATTTGCATACGTATTGCAAGAAATACAACAACAACAAAACTCATTTTATTTTGTGTACTTCCCTCTCTCTCTCTCTCTCTCTCTCTCTTTGTGTGCAATTTTTATAACATGAATTGTTTTCTTTCGAGTCTTGAAAACGACTTTGCGTTCTGTGACAAATTAAGTTGGCAGCAAATAAGAAATTTTTATATACCCTCGCAAAGAGTAAAACTCTTATAAAAATGGCACAATGAAGAATAATATTCTTATGACTGAACAGCATTGCAAGTAATTCACTGTAAACCATAATTAGAGACTAAAAACTATTTATAACACTATCGACGGTTGTTTTCAATGTTTCTAAGATTTTATAGAGTATGTACCTAGGTAAGAAAGTGTATTAAGGCACTTCCGACCTGGATAGACCTGTATAAATTGAAGATAGATTTTTCCCCTTTTTATAAAATTATTTCAAGTAATGTTTGTGATCTGTTGATACAATTTGTAATCATATGTATTTAGCTAACATGAAGTTTACACTTTCTCTCTCTTATCATCAATACGCTATCTCACTCTTTTTATGCCAATCTTACTCACTCCCCTAGATATGCCAGTCACTCCCCTTTTCTCTCTCTTTCTTTCCCAGATATGCAATTGAATCTCTCTATATATCTGCTCCTTCTCTGCATTGCTCGATCTCCCTTCTGTTCTCTCTGTCTCACTTTCTTTTTTTCACTCGCCATTTGTTTTTAAATTTGAGATGATATTTATTTCTTGATTTTTAATTTATAAGTAATATTTTATAAGAGTTCCTATATTTTTAAAATTCGTCATAAAAGGTTTGTAAATATATAGCAACTTATTACGGTCTTAAAGAAGTGCATTTTGGCTTCGGCTATTCCAAATTTTGTCTTTTTTATTTCTTATTCCACCGTCCGTGCGAAGTTTGCACAAATTACGAGTAAAAATTATCGTGTGCTTTTGCCCAAAAAGTTGTAAGATTTTAATCAAATTTGCCAAAGTGTGTCTAAATTGGTAAACATAGGGGAGAGCCCCTCCCCTCAATTCCCTCGTTACCAGCCCCCCCCCCTACCCTTCTCTGGGGACCCCTTTGCATATGTCGTAATTTGCACAAGCCAATTTGCACGTATGTATATGTGTGTATGTGTGTGTGTGTGTGTGTGTGTAGTGTACACACATTCAAACTCATATGCATGTTCGTTTTTCTTAGCCTTTGCCTTTGAACTTTGATCAAATTTTAACCCCCTTCGTGTGACGCCCGGCGTGTGCGCTGCCAAGTTGCTGGCGTCGCAGCGTTGTCTGTGAGAAAAATGATAAGATGACAGCGCATGAAGTGAGCGCAAGCAGCAGCAACAGCAGAAAAAATGGCAGCTCATTTTTTTAATATTTTTGGGCAGACAGTTGGTAAACAGAAGCTAAGTAAGGATAGCGTCTGACAGAGTTTGGGGAGCACCTGGCAAAATTCTTGTGGCAGCCCCAGCCAGAGACTTAAATTTAGACGTGCCAGGGAGAGGGAGTCAGATTTTATTTCTGGTTCTTAGCTCTGTGTGTGCGACACGTAGCCTTTGACATTGGCCTCGCTAATGAGCGAGCACTTTGACAAGGTGCCTTGGCAGTGAACTTGTGTGTGAGAGAGAAAAACATAGTTAATGCTGATGCAGCTGAAAAACACTTGCACATGAAGGTGTTTTTACACACACACACACACGGCATCAACTGCATTGAGTCATCAATGTCTTAATTCGAAGAAGAAATAGAGTTTGAAATTACAACTTACATAGCTTTATCTTAGCTTAAACTACTTCTAGGCGGATTAGCATAGTTTGATTTTTAAATTTGAAATTGTTTTTATTGATTTTTAAATTCTTCAACAAGCGCTTTTATTTCTATGGCCTTGTGAAAACTAAGTGCTTTTATGGTATTTTCTTTCTAAGTGAAATAATAATTATTATTATTTGTATTGGTACTTGCTGTAAATTGTTCAAATAAAATTTCAATTTATTACCATATATTTTTTGAGCAAATTTATTAATTTGTAAATTAATTTTTGTGGCAACTTCTAAAAAATTGAAAGGGAAAAATATCTGTGAATTGAATAAGCTTTTGTGCTTGCATACTCAATCATATATTTTAAGCATTAATAAATATATCAACGACTGCATTTAGTAAGCTAAGCTTGAATTTTAATTAATTGCCTTTTTTCAGCTTTCAACAGATTTATATATTGAAGGAAATCAAACCCATTTTAATTATTCCATGGCATTCTGAATGGAATTTCCATTGCCAGCTGTCACACGTTGGTTCCCCTTCCACTGATCTCATTCCGCCTCCAATTTCCCCTCTGTATAACTAACGCATAAATAATAAGGCAGCTGTCCAATGTTCAATTCAAGCTTCAATTTCGAAACAAGAGCAAAAATCGATGAAATTACTTTTTATGGCCATATAATATATAATTGTGAAAACAAATCGCCGAAACCCCGCCTGGCTTTAACCCATTAGTGCTTTGGCGAAAAGGCTGGGGGTTAGTCCCCAACCGCCGGACTTGATTGGCTTTATAAACATTGTTCGAAAAGTTTTTGTAGTCGATTTCTTGTCGCTTGTTCGAAATACTCTACTCATCAAAAATTAATGCAAAAATAAATAATAAAATAATACACCGTTAAATAATCCGAAAACCAACACCATTAATAAAGTGAAAGCAGGACGCGGGGCGCAGGACAAAGGACATAGGACGCAGGAGGAAGGAGGCAAGGCGACGCGACTCGCGAGCCAGCCACTCGCCAACACAATGAAATATTGGCAAATAAAACGATTTTGACGCTGAATTTAAAACAAGTGGCACGTAGCAGACGTAGCAGACGCAAGGACCAACGCCAGGACCAACCCCCGAAATGCTAGCCTCAAATTCAAAATCGCATTTATTATACTTACATTCCAATGGAGGAGGGACAGCCCGACCCGGCCTCCATCCCATCCTCCAACATGCGTTTGTCAAATATTTATTCTTTGGATTGGATCGCTGGATTTACTTATTAGCATGCGCGCGGCAGGACCAAGCAGGACACAAGTGCCGCTCGCTAACGAATATAAGAGGCAGTCTGCCTGGCTGGCAAACTGGGTGGGTGGGCTTGGGTGGGGCTGGGTCGGGGCTGGGTCGGGGCTGGGTTGGGGCTGCCCCGGAAGGGCCACTCGCACAGCGCGGAAATAGGCTAAAGAGCGCGTGAAAAAGTGTGCACGGCGGGCACACAGGAAGACAGGAAGACAGGAAGACACCTGAAGTGTTTGACGTGCCAGGACACCGAACGCTGGTCGCAGGATGCTGACTGCTAGCTGCTGGCTGTTGGCTGCCGAATGCGCGCTGTCAATCGTCGCTGACACAAACCGAAATCAATTGTGGAAGGGCAGCGCGAAACGAAATTACCAATTAGTTAAATGGCAAAATGAGTGAGTGCGAGGACGACTTCAGGACTTGAGGGCTTCGGGACTTCAACACGGTGTCAGCATTGCTGCCATTTTTCGCCCTGCGCTCTCGCAATGCTTATTTAATTATGGAACCATCTGTGCGCGTTGCAGGTTGCTTTGATTTTACGCTTTTCTGAGCATTTCCACATGCCCCTCTCTCGCCACGCCCCCTAACCCCCCCTTTCTCGCCATTGTGGCAGTCGCATTATTTGCTTTCCCTTCACTTATTTTTTTTCTGTTTTTGTTTTAGTGCCTCTTCATCGTCTTCGCTGCGTTGCGATTTTCTTATTCGTGTTTGGTTCGTTAATTTCATTGTTTGCGCATAATTTTCAAGGGAGCCGAAAGAATATTTTTTTTAAGCGTGTGAAACCAAGTTGTAAGAAAAATTAAAGAATATTAATTTTTTAAGAATCCCTCAAATGTGTTTTTAAGAAGATTTAGATTAAGTATTCAGTTTGTTTTGCTTAAAACGTGTTCTTAATTTATAATACCTAATAGTCGATACAAGAAATGTTTTCAATGTTTGCCAGCAATTCGATCTTTGGGAATCTCCCAAGAGTTTTTTTTATTAATTGAATTGATTTTGTTTTTCAACGCCATTTTCTACAAATAGTATAAACTCAGCGATAATTAAATTCCATTCAATTTATATATTTTCTAGCCCATTCATCAATGTCAACAATTTCCACGATTAGCGCTTTAAAATTGCCAAAAATAACGCGAAAAGTCAATTCGAGGCAGCGACAGGCAAATGAAATTTACCAACTGACACCTCAATTGAATTATCTTGTGGAAACAGAAAACGCCCAGCGGGAAGAGGGAAAGAGGAAGCTTTAGTCAGACAATGGCATATTTTGATATACTATATGTCAGGTAAGATCAAGGCCAGACATTTGATTTGTTATGTGGCTGGCTTGATTGACACAATGGCTAAGGTAATTTTGAATCGAATGTCAATCAAAGGCTCTTAAGAGAGAAACCCAAAAAATGGAGAGAAAGAGAGAGAGAGTGCGAGATTAACATGCCAACATCCTATTTGTATTTCTTATAGGATGGCAAATTTTTGACACAGGTTCACAAACGTTAACTAACAAAATGCCGCTGGTAATTTGTTAAAGCGTTTCTTAGCGGATATCACGTGCGCACGTATACCCCACACCCAACGGCCATATATGTATAAAGCATATAGCTGCCAACGCTAGGGGGCGCCAGCATTAAAATCAACGTCGCGTCGTTTCAAGACGATTTGACACGTTGATTGATCCGCTCATTGGCGCACAAAATGAAACCCAAAAGTCCTGACTGAGCCCTGACACTGCGCAAATCTGCATGAGGTGTCAGCCCCCCATTCCCCACTTCCCCTGCAGCCCTACCCACTAGCAACATCTTCGTCGTTGCGTCTACGATGTGGCATTAAACAAAGTAACAACTTCATGGAAAATCAGAAAGAATGCTATTGGCAAAGATGTGTGACTAGCAGATACCCCGTGGGCAGGTTCAAACTATATATAAATATAGAAAGTAGATACAAGAAAAAAATACATAGAAACTTTAAAGCTTTATCTTTATAATTAAAAGAAATTTTTAAATTTTCCATTTGAAAAATATGGCGTATTTAGCTAGTTTGCGAGATATACAAAAATATGTACATATAAAATTCATATCAGATATGCCTCCTTCTACTAGCAACCATTTTTTGTATCCCGTATTTAGACATTGTTAATGGGTATAGGGTATAAAAACGCTATCATTAGTGGCGCAGCGACAAAACGCCCTTTTTAGCCATCTTTTAAAGGGCGCGTCAACGACAGCAACACGCAAAAATGTATTATAAAAACGCTCTGCGAAGTCGCGTCATGTGCAAAATTATAGGGTAATTAACGGCGAGCAAGAAACGAGCAGCAAAAAAAAGAAAATAATACAAAAAAATAAAAAATAAATATACACCCAAAGATATGAATGGGCGCTATAAAAAAGCGACGCCCGACGAGAAGCTAAACGATTTTAGGAACTGGGAGCGTGCAAATATTGGGCTTATCGCTGGGTGTGAATGCCCGGATAATTAATAGATACATGATATATTTGCTTGCGTGATAAGACAGTGAGCGCAAAAAGCAGACAACTGGCTGTAAGAAATATCAGATAACGCTGTAAGCTTAGAGGTTTGTAAAAGAAAGAAACTAAAAAAAAAACCCTTTTAAAATTTGGACAGTTACATTGACTGTTTAAATATTTAATAAGCATTACATAAATTGGCTTGTTCTATCTATTTTATACGTGTAGTCATATATTTTGACTTTACAGCAGCTGTGTTTATTTAAACATTTTCAATATTTGCAACATTGTGTCGCCCAAAGGAATATGCAACTCGGACATATTTGGAAAACAATACCAGCACATAGGCATAATATATAAACACATGGAAAATCAAAACAAACGCAAATTGAAAATTAGTCGGAAAAGCGGGGGAAAGGGCTAAATACGAAGAGTGCCCGGCTGGCAGTTTTAAACAGGCTTTCATTACACAACCAATTGACAGTCACATGCCACATACAAAACCAATAACAGTCACACACAAACACACGCATTATGGCTAAAACTGAGACGAAAACGTGGCTAACCACAGCAGAAAAGTCCATGAGAGCATTGTTTAAATATTGCATTGCATTTGGATCTATATCGCTCGCGCTCACACTCTATGCATGCTCTGTCTCTCTCTCCCTCCTTCTCTCTCTCTCTCTCTCTCTCTCTCGGTCTGTTGCACATTCAGGCCAAAAGAGTGACCAAAAATGAACTTTCTCAATTAATTGCTCAGCTTTGCTATCGAATGCCGAATATTAAAATGCGAATTTCGCCATGCCAAATGCTAACAAAATACAACCGGGCACACACACACTCTCTACATATGTGTGTGAATGTGTGTGGGTGTGTGTGTAAATTAGCAATGTAAATATACCAATTTAAAATGCCGTACAATAAATATGAATACAAAAGCGGCGCACAAAAAACAAACGACGATATCAGCGGCAAATAATTGAATTTACCCACAGTGAAGCACTGTGGAAGTGAGAGTGGGAGCGAGAGAGCTACTGCCCGCAGCAGCGCACACACGCACACACAATTGTACAGTCGGGCAAATAGACAGACAGACAAATAGACAAGCCAACATATTGTATGCCTTTGTACGAATCTAATAAACCGAATACTGCACACGCATATATGTGTGTACATATATGCAAAAATAACTTCAACTCGCTGTCTGTTTGGTGTGTGTGTGTGCGGGAGTGTGTGCGTATATTTGCATATATATGTGTGTGTCTCGCTTATGGTAAACACTCACCAACAAATATATGGCTGTTGCAAAATTATCACACAAAATAACAAAAGGGTTCATAAATAAACAACAAAAAAAATTTGTAAATAATAAATACAATTTTTAAATTATTTTTTAAACAGAAGGCCACTTGACTTCCGATAAGAAACTTATACCTTTGAACAAACGGTTGATAGTACATAATTTTCTTTTTGAGTTGCATTTTACTCTGTACTTCATTTCCTCAAGAATTTTCTTCTATTGATCCAACTTTTCGTTCTTGAATCAGTACCATAAATAATCCAATCCAGAAATATATTCAATTTCTTTGACTTTTAAACATAAGCCCGAAATCCCATTTCTACACGCTAAAACTTACAAACATTCGATTAACTTATTAAATATTGTGTTGAACAGTGTAATGTTTGAGGGACCGTTTGATTATGCCAGCCATAGAGCCAATACTCATGAAATATTGAAAAGCTGCGGGTATGCTGAGACGATCGGGGCAGGTATGGTGTCTGTGGGCGTGGTCGGGCAAGGGGCGTGGACGTAGGTGTAGGTGTGTGTGCGTGTCACGCGGCGCACACGAATGATGAAATATGCATGAAATTGACTTTTGTGCCAAGCCAAAATCACGGCATCTGCATAGAGGAGTTAAAACGCCCCCACAATCCTGCACACCCCCCACCACCACCCCTCCCATGCCGACACCAGCCGCCATAACATTGTTGTTATTGCTGTTGGGGTTATGTAACTTTAATTGAAATGTAAACTGAAAGCCGCACGAGACTCAAATGAGAAAAGCGACATTTTAATGTGTCAAACAATGGATCCACCCTTGCCCAAATTCTGTATGGATATATATATATATATGCTTACCTACTTCATAGGCCCATCCAATAAACTGCCAGGTTAAATAGCAAAATTGCGGAAAAATATTTTCGTTTTGCATGTTAGCGCATTTTAATTGCGTCAAAAAGTCAAATGAATTCGAGTTCAAAATGGTTGAGCTCTCTGGCATCGGCCTTTACATATATGAATGTGTTTATGGCCTGTGTTTAGGATGTTGAATAATGCATATCAAATCAGCCGGTGTAAAATGTCATGTTGTTGAGGTTTGTTATGCGTTAAACAATTTCAGTCAAATACATTAACTGCACCATCAGAAAGATGGATACCATTAAAATTGAGTCCAAACAATCTATAATTTGGTGTACTTAAATACTACATGATCTTAACTTGCATATAATACAAAATAATATTTTATAAATAAGCGTTATCGTTTATATTCATTAATAGAGCTAAAAAATATATATATATATATTTAAAATAAGACTCATTCCTTGGCATGGAAGGAAAAGCATCGTTGGTATCTTCTATATACATATATAGTGCATACACATTACATGAGGCGCAATGAAAAGTTGCAAGCCTTTTTCGCACAGCCAGGACAATGTCGCCTGTGTCGTGGTTGTTGTCGTTGTTGCTGTTGTTGTTGTCGCCGCTAGATAATAAATGACCGGCCATTAAATTGCAATTAAAAGCTCATATGTGCGCATAAACTTTGCGCCAGCCAACCAACCAGACGTATAGACAGACACACAGGCAGACTGAAAGACAGACAGACGGACGGACGGACGGACAGTGCAGCCCAGTCACGCCCACCCAACCAAAAATTTGCCTATAGCCGACGGTCCAACGCATTATAATGAAAGCCAGGAGCATTCGCTAGCAGGATAATAGCCCGTATAATAGTAAATTTAACAGTTGGTTGCTCGGCCATTTTCCACTGCAGGAGCTCAGCTCTCAATAGTCAGCAGTCGCAACTGGTAAACAAATTACGCGCCAGCCCCCAACCCCATCAAAAATCCAATGCCAAATGGCCAGGCGGCCACTTTTCTTACATAATTGACATAACGTATACGTAATATGCAACCGCCTGGGCGTACGGCGTCGCTGTCTGTGCATCTGTAGGCGTGCGTGCGTGTGTGTGTGTGTGTGTAGTCAATTAGAAAATGTGCATTGTACATAATTAAGATTTATACACACACTGAACAACAGTCAATACGAACAGTATTCCTACAGCAATATCTGCTGGGCAAAGTAGCCAAGCAACATTTTGGCTGCGACCACAACGAACTGACGATGCCCTTACCTTATAAGAAAATTTACTTTAAAAAATTGTATTAAGAATATCGGTTTTAATGAAACCAAGAAATATCTATGTTTATTAAAAAACACACCTCAGATTATTCGTGATATATGACATTGCGAATTTGATAATTGAAAACAAGTACATTTAATTGCAACAAAAAAATAAATGAGAATAAAAAACAAAACAAGGTCTGATAATTTACAAAATTACTGCAATTACAAGAAATGTACATCCCTCCCGAAATATAGCCTTAACTTCTAATGTAGCACATTCGGCGTACACTGCGGCTTGTGCAACAATTTGGAGAGGCAGGCAACAACAACAAATGATGGAAAAAACGCTTAGCGCATTTTGTGCACGCCGCCGACTGGATGCAAATTTCCATTAGCCATGCAAACGCAAAACTAGCCGCCATTTATCTGTCTAACTGCGGCGTTATGTAGAGCACCAGGCGGGCCGGGGAGAGCTGCAGCGGATAGTCATCGGCCTGGCAATAGTTAAAATTTACTGCCCAGTTACCAAACAGCAGCGACAGCGGCAGCGGCAAGTTGCAAGTTGCAAGTTGGCAATATGCATACGCATTTTATGCGATGCAGCAAACGACGACTACGACGACGCCGACGGAGCTGAGAATGGGGCCATTTTAATGGAAATTTTTATTGAAAGCCAACAAAGCGTTCAATGGCCCAGCTAATGGCGTTAGTTGAGCAACTGGAGGAACCGCAGTAAAGTAGCTTAAAACTTAAAATGAAAACAGCTGTTGTCGGTCTCTTTCGCTGCCTTATGCCTCTCTCTTTCATTCTTCGCTCTCTTTTATTGCAGCCTTTAATATATTGCCTGCCACAAGCTTGGCTAAAAAAAACTTCAGTAATTATTCTTGAATATATTTTATGTGTGAAAATGTTGCATACATTTGCCCAAAGCCATTAGTACCCATTTTCATTGGTATAAAAATTTGAAGAATTTCAGAGAGAGAGAGCGAAGGAGAGAGATCTAGAGAGAGAGAGAAAATGAAAGATAGAGAGAGGGAGAGAAGAAGAGATAGAGAGATGGAGGAGAGAGAGAGAGAGAGAGAGAGAGATGTAAACATTGAGAGAGATAGAAAGAATTCGAAAGTCAGTCTTTAAAAGCGAAAAAAATTATTGAGGGATAGTACACTATATAAGCACTTAACTAAATAAATTAAACCAAAACATGGAAACCTTACCTGATGGCTGCCCGACTAGAACCCTGCGGCGATCTGTTGTTAAATACATTTCAACCTCCTTACCTTCTTACATCCATAAACAACATCACACACGTACAGGCACACACACACACACACAAGCACACGCAGCAAGCTGCG
Organism: Drosophila colorata; assembly: GCA_035041545.1. Lineage (NCBI taxonomy): Eukaryota > Metazoa > Arthropoda > Insecta > Diptera > Drosophilidae > Drosophila > Drosophila colorata. The sequence continues at coordinate 14,012,514 of JAWNLD010000564.1, read as the reverse complement.
CACTTCACTCAGCGGCTGCGCTTGGCCCCCACTATGGAAAATGAATTCTTGTATAACTTCTAAACTAAGAGTATGATCGTTTTAAATTGTTCAGCAGTATAAAACCTATTTCTCATTTAGTAAGCCTATTTACCAATCATAAATTAAACCTTTTATATAACCCAATTCAAGCAAACGGCAATGAAACCAACTTATTTACCAACACAATTTTATTAATTAAATCAAGAAGGCTCTACATAATACTCCTTTGTACCAAGAAGCAATGGATAATTTGTTACAATGGGAGTTTTTAAAACTATTAAACGAAAAGCCGCTTGTAAATAATAGCTAAGGGAATTTCAGGCACTTACTATTTAATTTTTTCGCGCAGTCTTTCTTGGTTCTTGTGAATCTCTCCGGCACACACATTTTTATTAAAAACGGTTTTGACTTTGTGCCATGCAAAAGGCGGTTGAGGACAGGACGAAGGACAAAAGGAATTCAGCCAATAACTTGGCGTTTAATTTTTGCACAATTCATTGCCAAAGGCCAAACAAATAACTTGAACGGCAGCAGGGTACGAGAGATGCTGTGCGCGGGGAGTTGCAAAAGTATTTGCTGCTCATAATTACATGAAATGCGCACGCATTAAAAATTAATAACTAACTGCTGCTGGTTGGCTGCCTGGCTGCGCCCACAATTATGTGGGCGTGGCAGTCGTACAAATAAAAGCACAGATTTAATAAAGTGCAATATCATGGTAGTACAATGAAAACGCCATTTTGTTATAGTTGAGAGAAATGCCAACAAAGGCGGCTTATTAAGTATACGCCGTGCTGGCTGCCAGAGAAAATGCGACGATGAAATAATGAAAAATTAATCGCCGATTATGAAAATGCGAAAAAATAAAGAATACACTTCCATAAATGACAGAGCTAAATATTTTAATTTATTATTATTTATGAAAAAACGTAAATCAAAAAGTTCAAATAAATTAAATTCGAATGCAGCAATCCCATTTGCGCGTATAATTCAAGGCTTATACGACACATTCTTAATTAGACTGCAGCAAATACAAAATAACCTAGTAAATATATTTTGAGGAAACATCAAAAAGCTAACGAAAGCTTTAATCCAAAACAAATGTGTTCAGTAAATAAAATAAATCTTACTTTAGGTTAAAGCCTCAAACGACATCCTAAATTCTGTTACATTTAAAAGATATTTTTGCAAGAATTACGTTTACAGCTCAATTTTATAATATAATATCTTCCTTTAGGGAGCTTGCAAAAATTAAAAAATAAATTTGAAATGCTTAAGCCTGGATATTCAAGGGAGGCCCGAACCGAGCAATGCCCAACAGATGGCCAAACCAAGTAAAGTAACAAATAAACAAATAAACATAAAACAAAACAAAGCAAAAAAAAAGAATATGCCCCCTTCCCTGACACAGAGTCTCCACCATTTGAAAATATTGCACAATTTCCATAAATCGCAGATAGCGAGACAGAAAGAGAGTAGAGAGAGGAGAGAGAGAGAGAGAGAAGCGGACGCAAAAACTCTTTACATCGATGAGCAAAGGCAAAATGCAAAAGCGAAGTCCTCACCAATAACAAAAGGCAGGCAAACTACTGTTAAACTGTTGTTTAAACGCATTGGCAACCGACGGGACGGGATGAGCAAGTGGTAACGGGATGAGGCAACTGCAAATTGGAGGAGTTTTGTGGCCCATTGTGAGACGGCGCCCAGGAACCACAAGCCGCACACCCACAACGCAGCACTCAGGCCACAACAACCACACACACACAGGCACACACGAAAACATGCACACACGCATGCGAGAATGTATTGGGTATTGTAAAATCCCTTTGATTTTTTTGCCGCACCGTTGCAAACAGCAATTTGGCAAATCCTTTCACAATCAAAATCAACCGCAGATGAAATTTTACCCAACATTGCTAGGCAAAGGGCGTGAGTTTCAACTGCGTTTGCGGCGCTCCATAACTATGCCATATGCCATCTACCAGCCGACGAAGATTAAATACACTTGCAGACGGAGATAAAACATATGTCAACTTTAAAGTAAAGTATAAAGTTGATCACAATAATACAATTTTTAACCGATTAAAATGAAAGAACAAGAAACAGTCGCAATTAACTGTATCGATTTATTTGTCACGATTCCTCTCTGACTCCATAGAGTATATATATATATATATATATTTTTTTTTAATCAGTGTTAATAATTACATTATTATAATTAAATAATTAATAATGATAAAAATTAAAAAAAAACCAAAAACTTTAAGAATATTAAAATTGTTAATTGCGAGTGCTACCATACTTTTAAAATAAATTTTTAATTAACAAAAACATAAATATTTGCCAGGGTATTTAAGTATCGGCAACTCCAGTACAACTCATCTTGCTGGTTACATTTATATTTAATTTATCGCTTCATATTCGCATTTCATAACAAAATACGATTATCCTCTGGAAAGGGTATTCAAAGAGCGAAAAAAAATCAGCGTTCTTTTAGCTACATTCAAAAATCATTCGACAGTAAAACGGCAAATTAGCGTTAAATGTAGTAGCATTCAAAGTCAGACCCAGACTACGACTCGAAGAGAACTCGTCGCTCATATTACCTGTAGTAACAGCAGGTGCTTAAGCATTTTACGAGCAACTGTATTCAATTGGGCTGCAGTTGCTAGAGGCTGCTGGCTGACTGCCTGGCAGCCTGCATTACGCATACGCCGTGTTAACTGCGCTTAAAAGTCAGGCCAATAAGTTGCAGCTTGTAAATTGCCTCATCTCGTTGACTTGTTGTTGTTGTTGTTGTCGTTGTTGTTGCTGTTGTTTTGTTGTTGTTGTCGCTGTTGCTGTTTGTGTAATGAAAACTTTTACAACGCCATATGCAGGCTATTAAATAACAACTCACACACACACGCACGCACACACACACACACTCATACACACGCCTTGGAATATGCAATCAAGCTCATTTATACTCATTAAGCGCTTATGTGCAAAGCGCATAAGGGAAGAACAAAATGTACAGGAGAGGATGAGCATAAGAAGGGGATAGCGAAAGCTAAGAAAAAACAGAGAAGATTCTGAAGGAAAAGCCTCAAGAATATTCCAAAATAATCGAAGCTAGAAACTGTTTAAAATATATAGATAATTTTAGTAAATCAATTATTTGGCAATCCCAAATTGATATAGAAGATGAGATCAGACCTAAAAAATTGCCAGCAAGCAATTATAAATTAAATTTGCAAGTAAAAGCATAAACATGTTTCCTTTTGATTACAAAAAATTAAATTGTCTTTAAATAATTTAAAATTAAATTCCCTTTAATTTCACTTTGATTAAAAAGAAACCGCCCCAATATTAATAAAGGCCCCTCGCTACATGGAAAACGTCCCTGTTTCCGGCAATGCGTATGTGCGGCTCAAACTTTTTTTCTCGCTCTACCCGCTCGCTGCTTAACTTGACTTGCCTGCTAATATGTTTCTGATGTCTTCCAGAGGGGTTCTTCTGTCGCCTCGGAGTAGGCAACACTTTTTTTTACTTAATGGCATGCGTTTCAGTCTGAGGCTGTAGCTGCGACTGAGACTTAGTCTTGGGGCGCTATATGCTGATTACTTTGCAGCTGTAGCTATTCGGTTTATGAATTTACGGCTGCTAGCTGCAACGGCAGCTTAAGTAATTAACAAATTAAAATATGTATAGGGCGCAAAATAGAGGGAAATTTTCTGCTCAGTTCTGTTCTGGACAGTGCAGCAGTTGTCTGCCATGAGAAAAACGAGGACTAAAAACGTGCCAGTTACTCCGACTTGCATAAAAGAGCAAGAATTAAAAGCATGCTGCTTGGCATTGCCATTAACAATGTTACGTATACGCACTGTGATATTAATGGAAACTGGCTGAAGATAATGCTGTCGCGTGCAGACAACATTAAGCGATACGTATCGCAAGCTCTAATTTTGAAAACAGCTTGAGAAAATTCCGTTTGCTTGAGTTCTCAAAGAAGCACTTAACTGGGCAATAAATACTGAATTAGACATCGATAGCCAACCATTTGACGAAATGGCAATGAATTGCTAGCATACATAAAGTCTTTCAAAGTGAACACAACATTAAGCTTTATTTAATTACATTTTGCTGCACTTGTAATTTATCGACAAAAAGATAATTACTTTAATTGTAATTTATCGTCAAAGACTTTAAAGCGCAAAGCCACATTGCCATTTCAAAACATTTAGCGACAGCTGCTGTTTAGTTCACATCCTCGACCCTGTCCTGCTAATATCAATCCCTTGTCCGTGACCAGCTATTGGCCAAAAAGCTGTCGCATCAAATGAGCCCCATAAATAATTTCGTTCTCAATTCAATTTCCAACCAAATACCGGCGTCACATTTGACAAGCGGCTAGCTATTCCCCCAATTTGCCAGTGCCAACTGTTGCGAAATGCACACTTTTCACACCCGGCACGAGCCACACACACACACACCCTGCAAAATAGTGGTAACTGTGTGTGGCAGCAAATCGCATAAATCATACGCCCAGTTGTATGCGAAGCATTCTTGGGGCGTTAATTGTAAATAAATAACATATTAAAATTTCCAGTCAATAAGTTTAAGCCGTAATTAAAAGTAATAATGTGCGCAGCAAAACGAGAAACGTTCATCGTTATTGGTCTACTCCAGTACCTGCTGGCAGGATGCCTAGCAGCAGCCAGGACCTGAGCACGCCAGAGTGGAGGATGGTCCCCGCTGCTGTTGCTGTTGCTGCTGCTGTTGCTGTTGCTGTTGCTGCTGCTGCTGCCAACGGCAGGCGTCGCAAACTTTTACGAAAAAGGTCAATTAAACTGCATTAAGTTTAATAACTTTTGTGCAAACGAACGAACTGTTACGAAATGTCTGCGGACACAGCCGCAAGCATATTAAAGCGAAGGCAAAAGGCTTTTGGCCAGCGGATTATGTACAAAACAGACATAGGGGCAGAAGAACACGTTACGAGTAGAACGCAACATATTGTGCGGCTGGCCACACGCAGCGTCGACACCAACAACAACAACAGTAATAACAGCGACGTGTGGGGGCTCTCTAGCTGGGCATGCTCAACAGCGTGATACCCTGTGCTAGATAAGTAAATATAATTAAGTATAAAGGTATAAGATAAAGTTTATAAGATATATTTATAAAAGATGCTGAACAAAAAATATTATAAATAAAATATGAGAAAAAAGGTATAAAATAAAAGAAATAAAACAAACATCTGTCTTTCGTTTAACAAACTCGCTTTAATGTGTTTCTTTGAGCTTTTTCAGTTTCAGCCTCTTTTATATTGGTAAAAACTCTTCTCTCTCTCTTTTTTCCTTTCCTTACTCAAGGATTATGCGATCATAATGCAATTTATTTGATAGCCAAATTAATTTTTTTTAAATTACGCAACAATGGCCGACTAAATCGTTTACTGCTTATAAAATTTGAAAGATACATAGATGACAGCTATAAATAAACAAGGTCGCTGTTAAAACAGGATCTCTATAACAAGTTTATTATAGCCCTTTAACCCATTGTTGCCTGCTGGGTATAACAATAACACACATAGGTAGCAGCACCTGTTTATGGTTTTTCGGCACAGCATTTTACAACTGCCAGGCCAAGAGAAGATTGTAAACTCATACACACACATACACACACACACACGGGAATGGTCGTCTGTTGTGTCGTTTGGTCGAGGCCAAAAGTTTTCGTAGCCAACTAATTTTTTCCTGTCAAATGCACAGACGACAACAAAAAAGCAAAAGGCTGCGGCAACAACGGCGTCTTGGCGGGAAAGTCGCCAAAAATAAAAAGCGAGAGAGAGAGCGCAAAGCTGAAGGTGAAATTAAATGTAAGCAGCGCCGGATATGCGAAGGATGTGCGTGCCTTGTGTGTGTGCCAGGCATGTGTCTGGGTGTGTGTGTGTGTGTTGCCCTTTGCTTACGCCTGATTATGCGTTTGCATGCACATAAAGGCAAAAGCCAAACAGGAGACAAACTTCCTCGCCAGACCAGGAGCAAACAACAACAGCGCTTCGTTTTGGCCACCTTTTTTATTATTATTATTTTTATTTTTTATTTATTCACGTGCGCTTTTGATAGGGTTGACAGCAGGTGTTTACTTTAGTATGTGTGTGTGTGTGTGTGTGTGCGTGGAAAATTTGATGGCATTTCATGCCGCTGCAGATCAGCCCGAAAAATTGCCGAACAAGCAATTGTCCTCTCCTCTCCGCCCCACCTCACAGCCGAATGCGCTGCGTGTGCCTCATACGTGTCGTAAAAATAATGTCGGGTCTTGTGGTCCCTACACGTGCTCTGTCACGCCCTACGCTTTTCATCAGTGGTTTTAAATTAAGTCTTTCTTGTTAAGGATTAGTGTGCGAAAATATTTGTGGATCGCTTTTTTAGGACGGTTTTTATGTCCTCAATAATATTGACAGTATTAATAATATTGAGCTATATATATATATATATATATATGTATATATACATTTTTACCTAGATTTGCTGCCTATTTGTGGTGAACAATTTTTACATTAATGTAGACCAAAAAATTTGGTTTAATTTTAATGCAGAATTTAGCAAACCAAGAACAAAATGCCATTACACGCAATGATCGGCAAGGTTTTGGCAGGGTTTTACCCTTGCCAACATGGGATTACTTATCTAATATTCTTCTTTTAAATTAAAGCTACATTTTAACAGGAATTTGTACCAAAGATTTTGTTTTTTATTTTAAAATTCGAATTTATCTACAGTTCAAACCATAAACAAATAAAGAGACATTTTAATATCACCTTTCTATGCAATTCTCATGGAAAACAGCTGCATATTTTTTATGATACTTTAAAAGTTATTTTAAATAAATAACCGCATTTGTGTATAGGTGACTTTGTATTAAATAGTAAGGATAATTTTTAATTAAGTAAGTTTTTAATTATAAATAATTTATAAGTAAGGGTGTGTTAGTTTTTGGTCAGTTTTCAATTAAGTTGTGATTAATACCTAATAGGGACACATGAAAATACGTGTGCACACACTTAAACTGCTTTCCTGTGAAGCACCAAATGCCATCTTAGTGCCAACTACAGCTTTCCGCATTAATAGGTGCCATGCCAACTGTTATACGCTTTTATTTGTTCTTTCGTTCCTTTGTTTTCGCCACGTCTTTCTTTAATTATAAAGCGCCACGCACACTCTTTGTGCCTTTTCCCCATTGACATCAAATTGTCTACACGGCAAGGTAACAGAGTATTAAGAATTTCAGCACCAACAGCCACCAGTTTTTGACCAGCCACCATGAGTGCCACGCCCAGTCCGAGTTGAGTCCAGTCCGGACCCGACCAGACCGGACCAGTGGAGCCTCCATGGCAACGCAAGCCGCTTAACGCAACCAACTGCCAAATGTAAATATACTCCAACCCCTGTGGAACCAACAAAAAATACTTATACTATATAAAACTTTCTTAATAATACAAAAAAAACAAAAAAATAAAAAGTCCATTCAAGGCGCAGCAGAGCCGCAAGCGGAATGCGCATTGTTTTCAGCTTTTCAGCGCCGAAACAACAACAACAACAACAACAGCAGCAAAAGCAAGTGCTGAAATGAAGAACGGAACTGGGCGCCTGGGAGCGCGACGCGACGCGGCGTGAGGAACTTAAAAACTTTGGCCATATCCCGCAGCTATGAACAACAGCAATCAATTTTCACATGCCGGCGAACAAATGTGCCGCAACGGGGCGCCCGGGGCATACGGTTGGCTTGGGGAGCTCTCGTTCAAGGAGAGGGGCAGCGGACTTTTGCTTTTCCCACTGGGTAGTTTAAAATTATAATGCGGCAGCGCGCGCGCGTGTGAAAGCACCGTCATGACCATCAAACTGGGCAAACACTGGACACCAGTCGCAGTTCCTGGCACTTGGGGCATACATATTTGCCGAGCGCTTCACATTACGTCCACTTCCATCAAATCTGCGAAACGCCCTAGCCATCAACGCCACGCCCCCCGCACTTCGTCTACCGCCACCGCCTCGCTGCGTCGCCTCGCTGATTAATTTCTCGTTTTTGCGCCATTTTCTATTTGTCTTGGTCTCGGTAATTACAACAAGTTGAGCGCTCCGCGCGCCGCGTGGCACAAGATAAACACGGCCAGAAGAGATTTCTGGCGAGAAGTGATTCTCAGCTGGCTGAATGCTTCCGGTAATTGAATCAAATGAAGCAGCATTAGTAAGTATTAGCTTCTTTTGGTCGTCGCTACTTTGGCTTCCTCTATTACATCGCATAACTGTGTTTGTTTTTGTAAATTAATTTTTAATTTAATATACGTGTTACAGGGTGGCCTACAACTGGCTAGTTTCACGCCCCCAAGACAAAAAAAGCATTGTGCGAGCAGCAAAAAAATGGCAAACAGTAGAAAATTAAAAAAAAAAAAACAACAAAGCACAACAAATTCCGTGTAGTAAGAGTGCTCGGCTGCGAAATGCCCTGTAACTAGCCTTGATAACTTTTTGTGTTTACTGTCCATTTATCCAAATTTCTCAATGTGCCAGAAAACAGCTTAAAAACTAATTCATTTATAATTTATTAAATTTGTGGCTGTGTTAATGGTAATCGAGAATATACGTTTATATAAAATATTTTTTGTATTTTAAAATATGCCCAGCTTAACTTATTTAATCAATTTCTGAATACAGAGTATTTAAAAAAAAAAATAAATGGGACAGTGGAACTTTCTTTGCTTATAATTTATAATTTATTTATAAGTTCAAGCAAAATTTCTTTAACGTTTTTCAAGATAAATTTTTAGAACTTCTCTTCAAACAACGTTCTGCATTTAAGAATCTGAATCTTCTAAAATCCGTTGGCACACAAATTTTAAAAGAAATTAATTTACCTCTTATTATGTTTAATAAACCTTATGACAATATTGTAATACCCCAATTCTGAATTCAAAAATGGCCACGACGAACCCGCAAGTATATGAAGTACATAAATAGACGACGAAATAAAAATAAAAAAAAAATGGGGGAAGTGGGGGCGAATAGGGCAGGCAATTTCAGTTGGTCAGCAGATTTCGCAGGTTCGCGTTCGCAGTTCGGAGGCGGCCGAAAATAAAAGTAAAGCAACAGCACAAAGCAAAACGGGCGGGAGGGAAGCAAAGCGGACGGGCGAACCATAGACGACGACGAGGAATACGTTTTCCAAGATAAACGGAAACAAGCCAAGATGGAATTAATTTTCCGCTTTGAACAAACAAGCGGATGTAAATAAAAAGTACCAGCGAACGTTTTCGACGTCAAAGTCACTCGGCGGGCGGGGTTTGGGGGGCGGTTACGGAATTGGGGGTTGGGGTTGGGGTTGGACCGAAAGGAGACGGGCAGCCGCAATGGCTTAGACATCGTCTCCCTGCCCCGCTCTTGTTGTTTTTGTTTTTGTGGAGTCGTTGTGGGGCGGCTGTTTAGGCGAGGGCTCTACGTCTGCCAAGTTTGGTCTAAGAACAGGCTGGCCCAAGTTATGTGCTGTTAATGACTGTACAAGAAGTTTAATTGTATGCCCAGCCTTAAGCCGTGCAAGGACAAAGATAGAGATATACAGAGAAAAAGAGACAGAGTCTGAGAGAGGGGGAGGCGGCGGTAGTGAAAGGAGTGGCGACCATGCCATAGGGAGGGCGAAAAGTGGGCGCACACACGCCTATTGACAAATTGCAATTTAAATAGACAGCAATAAGTTAAACAGACGCACATGGACCGAGGGAAACGTCGTGTAGGCATCAGGGGGAATACAAGAGACGGGCGTAAAGCACGCAACGTCTAATTAGTTTAGCTGCTCAGGCGGGAGCTGAAAGTCCTGGGCTCTTGGGGATGAGCAATAGTTTGACTATCGGTTAAGTATTTGAGATATTTGTTTTTATTTATATAGATAAGTAGGCAGAAATATCGAGAAACAGAGAGAGAGAGAGAGAGAGAGAGAGAGACAGAAAGAAGGAGATAGTATTAAAATACTAAGGAAATACCTGGTAACGAATTTTCCCTACATATTTACTAATGTATTAATAATATTAATAATTAATTAATAAAATTAATAATGTATTAATGTATTTATTTATTTATGTATTTAAAATATCAGCACTAAAGAGCTTTACGCAAAAATAAATATTTATGTATATAAAAATATGTTTTTATGTGTTGTCTAAATACAATGTTTTTATATTTTAATTACTCTTTCCCTATATTTTTATTAGTCCAATTACAGTATTTTTGTTGAAGAAAATTGTTCTCCAATAAAATGTTTTGCAATTTAGAAGATTTTCAATCAAGTCGTCCACATATTCCAATTTTTAACTCTAATAATAATATTCAATCGAAGATGCCTTCTAAAACGATCTCTCTTCTATTATAATAATTTTTGTTATTTAAATTAAACGCTTCACATTATCGAGATTCTCCAACCAATCCCAAGATTTCATCTCCACAACTTCCATCTCTAGTCGCTAAATACATTAGGGCATTATTTTTTTCTGGCTAACTTACTTACATATATTATATTATATTATATTCTCGTTCACAATAGTTGCCATCTCTGTGCGCTGCTGTTGTTGTTTGTGTACCAAATATTGATGAAACATTTACGCACATACGCACACAATTAAACACGTTTACTCACGCAGCACACAGAGTGATGCGCACACAGATACACAAACACGCAGACACACACACAAACACACGCATAGACAGCATATATAAGTAGTAATTGATGGGTTTCCTTTTATAACAACATCAATCATACGCACTGTGTTGCCCAGCATTTTGTGCTCAGGTTAAATAATACATATGTATGCGTGTATGCATGCACATACATAGCTAGCATTTGGAATGTATTTATTTGGCAAAGCATCTTTGCACTACATCAAATATACATATATATCAAAATGTACATATATACGCATGTAAGTATATGTGTTAAGCTACTGTCTAATCTAATCACGCCTTGACATTGGTGCTGCTATTGTTGTTGCTGTTGTTGTCCCTGTTGTGTGATTGTTGTTGTCGTTGTTTTTGTGTCTGTGGTCAGACTCTGTCGCTTTATCCAGCACAAAATATTTACCCAAATCATGCCGCACAGACCCATATAAATAATTCGAAAACGTGGCGCCACAAACATAAAGTTCAAGGCCTGCGCGGGCAACCAGAAGACACACGAGCGTACAAAAGTGGGCAAGAATTTTTCGCGCAGCTCCTCAAAAGTATCCTCAGATCCCTCCATAATCGACATGCCTGTGAAAGTATTAGAAGTAGAGATGTTTAATTAACCAAAAATAAAACCAATAAATATATGTACCATAGATTCAAATAAACTTTAACTTGAGATATCCAAATATTAATTTAAAAAATCTCGCAAAGCATTTTTAAAAGTATTTTTTTATAAAATGAGAAACTCTTCTTACCAATGTAGAATAGTGTCAGGCAATAAGGTGTCAATATAAACTGATCCAGTAATAACTTTTTGAAAATAGTTTTTCTCAATGTGCCAGGAAAAGTGCCATCCAGCCATTTATACCTAAGATGAATGCAACAAAAGTCAATCGAAAGAAGGGGACACACATTGATAGAGAAAATAAAATGAGGCGATAAGCAGTTATGTGAAAAGTTGTAAAGTGTACATAGAGTGCTGTGGGTTAGTGTAATATTGGATTATATACGTGAATATCATTTCACTCTTGTTGCTTTGTGTTTCTTTGTATCTGTAAATTGTGGTGCGTGTGGCTTTTATCCGACACTTACATATCTGACGTATTAGTGTGCACATATGCCTCATTTTATGGTGCGTAGCGTGCTTGGTTGGAGCTTTTTGCACAAAAGCTCTATGCTCTAGCCGGTGCTGCTAAAGAGAGTGAAGAAAGAGAGCGAGTGATATGACGTGGGCGTCTGTGCGTGCTTTTGCTCTTAGACGGCATACACGTGCTGGTCAGCGTTTGCAAATAGTAAACAAATTGATAAACGAAACGAAAGAAGCAACAAAACAAAAACATGCGACATTTACAATTTACAATTTAAAGAGAGGGTAAAAGATGGTAATGTGTGTGCGTTGGTGTCAATTAAGGTGCTCGATGCCCAGCAGTCAGACACATACATACATATGCGTGTATGTATTAGTATTATTATGTACTTATGCACGTGTATTAGTGTGTTTTTGGGTATGTGGAGTGGGGGCGCACGAACCAAGCGTAAAGTGATGGGGCATAGAATGCGGTGCCCATCACCGCATAGCGTCCTACAGTTGCATAATCGATATCCTCACGCTCCTCGGGCCGCTGCAAGACACATAAATCTAATTAGCCCCTGCACTGAGATTTATGTGTATTTGTATGTGTGTGTGTATGTGTGGAACTGCTTTACTCACCGCCAGCCAGCGCTTGGAGACATATTGCTGTGAGAATTCCGCGCCCACATAAAGACTGCCATAGATGGCGCTGTTGGTCACAAAGGGATGGCGTTTGAACAGGCCGCGGGCGCCGGCAATTAGGCGTGACATCGTCTGGCAATGGAAGCACCACGGGCAACAACAACAACAAGTCTAATTTTGATTTATTTATATTTTATTAACTGTTAGAATTGCGCTTGCCCTTCCAGAGAGACAACTGCCAGCGCCGTCAAAGCTCCACAACGGAATGAAGCTCATGCGGCCCAGCTGTTCCAAAAGCTGCCACAGCTGAAAAGAGCGAAGCAACTGGCGTTGCTTATCAGCATTGTGAGCGAGAGAGCGCGCTTCAGATATTCCCTTTTTCCGGTTATGCTTGATAAACTTTATAGATCCGCTGCACAGGTGTTTTTGTGCGAGATAACTTAAATAGTAGTATACAAAAATAAAACCAATGAAATATTGTACGAATTTATATTTTAGTTTTTTGTTCTTTTTTTATTAGATTCATAAAATGTCTAATGTTATATTTCAAGTGCAGGCAATAATTTTACTATCTGTATGTTATAAAAATTATTAGAGATAAGATTTGTTCATCAGAATTGCAATTTATTTATTAAATGGGCATATGACTTATTGCTGTTAAGCCTTTAGCAACAACAAAAAAAAAGCTCAAACAAAATAGAACGTGTTCATCAAGATAAGCAGATAAAAGTCAAAGCTTTAATAAGTCTGTTAGGACATTGTTTAGACAAACTAAATATAAAATTATATGATAATAAATAGGCAAATTTTGTAAATATTATAAAAATAAATTAATTTGTGCATGAAAACTAAAAATATTTATAGCTATATCATAATAAATAGATTAAAAAACTGTTTTAGCTGTTTTTCTACGATCCCATTCTTGCCTATTAAAATTGAACATCTCTTATGTATTCCGAGTGCTTTATTCACATTTTTGCTGGCTCAATCAGTGCTCAACGCAATCCTTATCCATTCCAATCAAAGACACACCTTGAGCCACAAAAACTTTTAACCATAAAAATGCAATAAGTGTACTAACTGTACAGACCCTTTGCCACCGGCAATTCACGCACGGCTAACAAGCGAAGCAGAGAGACGAGTGCCCCCGAAAACATGGAAAAAACTTTGATTGAGTGTCAAAGAAACTGTTGGGCGAGGTGTTAAAAGCTGAAACCAATTTAAAAAGTTGGCCTAACCATATGGATAGTGCTGGTGAGGAATGCAAAGAATAGTACGGAATAAAAACACTCACACACTAAGCAGGCGACGACGCACTCAAAGCTGACGGCACACAACACAACAACAAACAAAGCGGATGAGAAAAAACTTTGCACACACGACAAGCACACGACGACAGTTGGACACTTGACAGACCAAGGATGAACTTGGGCGCGTTGGCCAGAAGCCTGAGCAACAGTCTGAGACTTGCCGTGGGCTCCAAGAAGCATCTGGAGACGTCGCCGACGGAGAGCGAAAACTCATCGATACCCGCCCAGGCGACAGCATCGGAGACGCCGCCAAGCAGCACCGGTGATCCCGCCGAGAAGGACACCCTTAGTCAAAAACGTCTCACCAAGACGGTGGCAAAGATCAAACAGCGGCGTCTGCCCTACAAGCAGACGGTGGAGCAAATCCTTGATAAGGTCAGTGAGCTGGAGCACACGCTCTACGAGGATCAGCAGCAGGAGTTCAAGCTGCGCATGGCTTTGGAGCGCCAAACGGAGCGCATACACGAGCTCAACTTTTCGCTGGACACCGAGAAGCAGCGCAACGAGCGCCTCGTGCAGCTGCTGCGCGGCGTGGACACCGACTCCTCCAGCGAAAGTGAGCCGGAGTCCGAGCTGTTGAACGGCATACGGCTCCATTCCAAAGGCGAACTATACGGCTCGATCAGTCCATTGCTAATGCAGCAGCGGTAAGTGAATGGGACTTGACAGGCTCGAATTTCAGACCAGAATTTGTTCCAATTGGAGCACTATCTCATATAGCTCCAATTGGAATATTCGGATAAAAATCAATTTTTTTGATTTATAAAGATGTTTTGATCTAATTACAAATTTTGGGTTTCATTAGGCCCCAAAAACTGTCCAAACAATTTTAAATAATCGGACTAAATCAGTCAGTAAAAATTAAAAATAGTTAGATTGATAGTTTATAAGGATATTCCATATTTTAAATAACAATTATGCTTGCAGCTACGACGAACTCTATGCCTCGCATCGCCAAACCCACCGGCAGCTGGCCAAGAAGGACAAGGCCATGAAGCTGCTGAAATGTGACCTGGAGGTGTTGCGTGGCAAATATGATTCCATGTGCGACGATTATCGCAGCGAGCAGCGGCGCCTGGAAACGCTGTGCACGCGTTACCTGCACATGCAGCAGAAGAAGAAGCGGCAGATCTGCATTCTCAAGGAGACGCTGGGCTACGCCAGCGAGTGCATTCTGCACGCCCAGATGGCCATCGAGGGCTGCGGGCGCGGCGCGGTCATCGATGAGAAACGCCTCGCCTTATTTAATCAAAATTTGCAGTTTTTTATGCGTGCCTTGCACAACTGTTGCTGCCTGCGCAGGCTGCGGGAACTGCAACAGCAGCAGGGCCTGGACGAGGGCGAGGGCGAAGGCGAGGGCGAGCAGGCGGAGCACTTGCCCAGCGAAGAATTAAAGTCCACAGCAGTGCCATCTGCCGGCGGCAGCTCGAAGCACAAGCAGAGGAATCGCAAGCGTCACAAGCATTGAAACTGTTCCAAAAAGTTCGCTTTTCTTTTAATTTCCCCTTAAATGTTAGGTTATGTGCTTGCAAAGTTACATGTTTTTCGAAATTTAGAAGAAAAACCAAAACAAAAAAATAGTTCAGTTTACCCAAAAATCAGCACGAAAATTAAAATAAAAATAAGTTGGCACACAGGATACAAAAATTTGCAAACGTAATTTTAAAAATTTATTTAATTTAAAAAAAAGGTGAAAATTGAAAATCTGATTAACGAACAGAATCGAGTTCCCTGAGTGTTGGATGTCAGCACTAGTGAGTGTCATGCTCGCATAAATCGTATCGCTTCGATATTCACACATATCGTTGCCGGCAGCTCAGTGGCCGTTATCAAATTGGGAAAATAGACGAGTAAATTTTAGCTGATTCAAATATTGCCATCAACTAAAGCAAAATGCCGCTATTTGATACGAAAAATAAAAAACGTGGTATTGGGCCTGCCCCAGCAGTTCGTAAATCACGTACTTCCACACGCGTTACCATAACTGCAGATAAGTCCAAGGGAAACGAATTTCTTAGTTCGGATAGGATCAATGCACCGGCAACTCAAGGCCGCGTCTCGTCAGACTCCGATTCAGATTCAGACGATAAGCACGCGGAGGCATTGCCGGCCACAGATGTCACCATTTATAATGAGTACAATATGGGACCAGCATTTGGTTGCAAGTTTCCAATACAATTCATACGGTTTATGGTCGAACGTGTTTTAATGGCCAAACTAAAGGGTGAGTGCATCAACAAAGTAAGGTCCGTTTAATCCATTCCTCGTATGGGCACAGGCAAGACATATCAACCGGGGGACGCCGTCAAGTGGGTGCGCGAAGTGGCTGATGAAGTGAACTTTAAAATGCAGGGCTATTGCTTGCAGCGCCGTTACAAGCATGTAATAAATGTTGCAATTTATCAGCAGACCGGTGCTGGATTCTTTTATGGCTGCCGTGCTGTTTGGGATAAGCTTGCTGATGACTATGTAAGCAATACCTTCGATGGCGGTACTTTTATTTGCGTTGTCACTATTTTTGGGTGTTATCAATATTGAATTAAATTATGTGCACACAATAAAGAATCGCATTGAAACCTGTTGCACAATTCAAATCTGTTTGGTTGCGCGCGTAAGCAATGAACACAGAACAGCTGTAAGCCGATGACAATTTATCGATAATATCGATACCACAAGGCGACCATACCTAATTCCATAATAAATGCGCACATGTTTTTGTTTTTTGTTACTCTTTCAAAACGTTAAATATCACTTGGTCAAGTTTACGACATGAAGGTGAAGATGATAAGCCGCAACCCGGACAACTATGTCCGGGAAACTAAACTGCAGCAGCATAAAAGTAAGGCCCGTAACGCGCACAGACTACATCTTAACGACTTAACTCCCAACTTGCAGTTCCACGCAACTACGACCCGGCACTGCATCCGCTGGAGGGTCCCCGGGAGTATGTGCGCGCGCTGAATGCCACCAAGCTGGACCGTGTGTTTGCCAAGCCGTTTATATGCAACTTGAGCGGTCATCGCGACGGCGTCTCCTGCTTTGGCAAGCATCCCAAGGTGCTGTCGACTTTGGCCACGGGCGCCTACGATGGCGAGGTGCGCATTTGGGACTTGGCCAACCGCACCAGCATGCGCAGCTTTGTGGCACACGATGGCTTCGTGCGTGGCATTGCGTATGATCGCAACGGAGAGCGTCTGTTCACCGTCGGCGATGACAAGACGATTAAGGTGTGGAGCTCAAAGGCGCCGGAGGTGGGCGAGGAGGAGGAGCCAGTCAACACAATCTTAAGCCGTCACATATTGCACGGCATCTCGCACAATCGCAAGGACAACAGCTTCGCCACCTGCGGCGAGGTGTGCGCCATTTGGGACGAGCAGCACAACGATCCCATCAAGACGCTCAAGTGGGGCGTCGACACGCTGCACACCATCTCCTTCAATCCCGTCGAGACGGACGTGCTCGCCTGCTGTGCGAGTGACCGCAGCATCATTCTGTACGATCAGCGCGAAGCGCAGCCGCTGCGTAAGGTGGTTCTGACCATGAAGAGCAACAAGCTCGCCTGGAATCCGATGGAGGCGTTCAACTTTACTGTTGCCAACGAGGACTGCAAGTAAGTGGGGATGGAGCACGCCACAAAGCACAGCTGGTAATCCACTTTTATTCCAGTCTCTACACCTTTGACACACGCAAACTGCAGTCGCCGCTGAAGGTGCATTTCGACCACGTCGCGGCCGTGACAGACGTGGACTATGCGCCCACGGGTCACGAATTCGTCACGGCCAGCTACGACAAGACGGTGCGCATCTATCATGCACATCAGAGCCACTCCCGCGACATATACCACACGAAGCGCATGCAGCATGTAGTCTGCGTGTCCTGGTCCCTGGATAATCGCTACATCTTCTCCGGCTCCGATGAGATGAACGTGCGCATGTGGAAGGCCAATGCCTCCGAGAAGCTGGGCATCGTGAGGCCGCGTGAGCGTGCCAATTTCAACTATCAGGAGGCGCTCAAGGAGAAATACGCAGCCCATCCGCAAATTAAACGCATTGCGCGCCATCGACAGGTGCCGCGGCACGTGCTCAATGCGCAGCGGAAGATGCGTGCGGTCAAGGACAAGGAGCTGGTCAAGGAGGCCAATGTGCGCAAGCACTCCAAGAAGGGCAAGGTGCCTTTTGTCAGCGAAAAGCAGAAGCACGTACTGCGAGAGGATGTCTAACTATTTTAAGTGCTCTAGTTTTAACGATATGCAAATAAAATCGAAATTGCGAAATACAAAAGCAAAAGTATTTTGACTAGAAGAAAATTGCACATTTTCGAATTTAACTTTTATAAGATAACATAACTTTGTCAAAGTTGAGCCAATTTTCATGTTTGATGGCATTTTGCACATGATTAGTCCTCTAGACTCTGCATTTAAAATATATGCATTATTGAAAATTAAACTTATTTTTGTATAAATCAAACAGTCGTCATCGCTTTATTTGTCAGAAAACTTATGCCGAGCATTGTAAGTTCATCGTTATATGCCGTGCAGCGATAACGATAACAGTCTGTGAGATTATCTAGCCCATTTTCGATTATAAAAGGTGGGCAGCCCCAAACCGTGGAGCCAGTAGTCAGTTGTTACGGCCGTCGTTCGGTTGTTGGGTTTTTCGTTTCGTTTTCGTTATTTGTTTATTGAAAGTTGCCCCGCCAAACGAGTTTGCCGAGAACACTAACAGCAGCTGCGCACGTACAAAATGGATGCACTTGGCGACTTATTGGCACCGCACAGCGAAACCATCGGCAAAATAGCCGGCACAATAACCACCCTACAATTCCTGTCCGGCGTGGCCTTGCTGAACGACATCCGCAAGAAGGGCTCCAGCGATGTTTACCCAATTGGCCCGTTCTTGGGCGGCATTGTGCTGTAAGTACGAATCTCATAGACGTCTAAATGAAACTAATGGCACTTGACGCTTGACTAAACACACTCGCATACACACAAAAACGTACATTTAATAGAAACAACAAAAAGCATTTGTGTGGAATTGATTAAATTTATTTTGAATTGTCGCCATGACGCTGCCAAATTGCGCTAGACTTAAAAATTGTGGGTGTGGGTGCGAAGGGGGATAGGGAGTCTGTCCGTGAGCGGTTCGAGTTCAAGGCCAAATCAAACGTTTTTTTACATAGTTCAACAGAGCAGCCATCAGCAATGACAATTGACGGTTACATAAAAAACAAATACCCCCAATTTTGAAATATGAACAAATTTTCGGACTCCTTATCAGCACAGACTACAGAGCCAGCACGTATCGTCTTATCTGCATATGCATGAGTATAGTAAATAGTATATAAACGCTTAATATGCGCCTGCCGCCACTTGGGATAGTCTCTTGGCTACAGCTGCCAGCTTAGCTAATCAGAAATAAGTCAGTGAGCGGGACAAACCCATATTTGCTTCCTCTATACAATCCCCCCCCAGAGGCGTCGACCTAGCCCTCTCCACGTGCTGATTTTCCTTAATGAAAATGAAAATGCAAATGAGGCTCAGTTCGTAATAGGGCCAAGTGGCCAGCGACATGCAAGAATCGGCGTAAGGCGCAACAGTTGCGTGTTTAAATAGTGTTTTGCATGCGGGGGGAGGCAGGGGGATTTGCATGTGGGTCACATTTCAAGCGGCTATTTGTGTATTTGCTATGGAAATGTGTTGTTGTTCGCCGCTCTTAGCTGGACTTTTGGCGGGTTTGGCTGGACTTATTTTATGATTACACTCTTACTGTTATTAGTATGTATTATTAGATTCTTTTTAAAGATTGGGCATAATTAGAATTTGTTTATTCATTGTTTTTAGAAAATCCAATTTTTAATAAATAGTATTTTTTGTAAAATAGTATTTTCTTATTATAATATACATATGTACATATATATATTTATATATATTATATTATACATGTTATTCTAATCCTTTGATTAACATCTTTTTAAGGGTTGTTGTTTTTTATATTGTATTTTATTTATGCTTCTGCCAAAAAACACGTATACTTCCATTTTGAATGGGCTGAAGCGCACCTTATCACCGTATGGAGTTAAACGATAACGATTATATGTATATAAATATGTAATTTACTGTTATCAATCACCAAAGCGTAACATAAACTATTATTGCGAAATTCTGCATAAAAATGACACAACAAAAATAGTATTAAGTCACTTTAAATATTTATAATTGCAATGAACATTGAAATATTTAAGATATATTAAGCTATGAGGTATAATAAGATATATAATAATAATCTGTTTGTTTATGCAGCACCGTTCTCAGCTTGAAACTGGGCCAAGTGATGGGCGACCAGCCAATGATTAATGTCAATATAATTGGCTTTGCCATCAACAGCGTTTTCATGGTCGGTTTCTATTACTATGCGTCCAGTGAGAATAAATCGAAGATCTGGGTCAAAATTGGCTACGCATCGCTGTTCCTGATGGCCTGTATTGCCTATGCGAACTTTGAGGATCCCAAGCAAATTGAGTTCCGGCTGGGCATGCTAATCACAAGTATTCTGGTTTGGCTGGTTGGATCCCCGCTGCTGAACCTGCCCAATATTATTAAGAAGAAGAGCACCGAGGGCATGCCCTTTCCCATCATATTTGCCGGACAACTTGTTGCCACTGCTTGGACGATTTATGCCCTGTCCATACGCAACCATGTCATGGTGGTAGGTCTTAAAGAGTTTTATATAAATTATGATATATAAATTAATTCTTGGTTATTTTAGTACCAGAATTTGTTCCTCTGGATTTTGGGCGCTATCCAGCTGACGATGTTTGCCTTATATCCGAACACGCCAGCCAAAAAACCCACTGGCAAGAAATCAGGCAAGAAGGACAAGTAAACAACTAACTTCAAGTACCTTTAATGGCTCCGTAAAGCAAGTTCCAGAAGGGATTTACTAAACTACAAATATGGAAATGCTTTAAAATATTTATAAAACTAAACAGTAAAAGAGAAATTTTTTTTCTGGAAGTCAGTTTTATGGCGCCATTTATATAGTTAGAATTCAATGAAAAAACGAGCAACTAAAATCAAAAAATTTCTACTTATATAAGCAATATTTTCTTAGAAAAAAAAAACGCTTCTAGAAATATTTTTACTAAGCTACTGAGCAACATCAGGCAAGGTTCCGTGGATGTAATTAGCTAAGCTTTTACTTTACCAACGAAAATAATAATTGTTTCAAATACATTGCAAGGTACTCAACTAGGCACTTTTGATTCCATTTTATATCAATGATAATGTAAAATATAAAATGTGATCATCAGTGGCCATTCACAAGTACTTTTAATAAACAGAATTTACAAGAATTTGAAATACCTTCAAACACACATTGTAAAGAATGCCTAAACTACTCTTATTGTTATAATTAATTAATAACATTTTGTACAAAGCGTAACAAACTAATTGCAAATTTTGACAATAATTCAAATCTTCCAAATGCATATTTATATGATTATATATATAAATGAAAATCAATAAACATGTTACAAATCAGATTTATTTTTTATTCTTTATGCCTCCAGTGGAACCGTGGAGTTGTAATGTGCACCCAGTTGATAGATATGACGATGATAGCAAATGATCAATGGAGCGCCGCCAAACTCCTCCTGGCCCAGCAGCGTGGAGGCGCCCTCCGCCTGAACAACCTCGATGGGCACACGCAGCAGCGAGGAGAGCGCCTTCAGCTCGATGTGCCCGCCCCAGGCGTGCGTCTTGGCTATGTCCCGGCAGTACGCCTCGAACTGCGCATCGTTGAGTAGGTCGCCCGTTTCCGGATGCGTCATATAGCAGATTAGATCGTCCTTGTGCGCCCGCACATAATTCGCAGTCTCGGCTCGCAACTCTGGGACACTGTGGCCGGGCAGCGCGTGCTGCTGCAGCTGATGCCGCACCGCATGATACAGGCAGTCTCCGTCCGAGGCAATCATATGCAGCGACAGCTGGCGACCGGCCAACTTGGCCGTGATCTGTTCCAGCTCGATGCGCTTTGGCGTTGGCTGAGTGGCCGCATTTCGCAGCTCGACACGTATTTCCTGCTCGCGTTCTCGCGCCTCTTTCTCCTTTTTGTTGCGACGCTTCTGCGCCTTCGACAAACGCTGCTGCGTCGGATGCACTACATCCTCGTCGTTGTTGTCTTCGTTGTCGTCGTCGCTGTCCGCAGGCGGCTTCTGCGGCTTTGCCTCGGGCTGCTCAATGGCAGCCGGTGCTGCGGCGGCTTCTAGCAGTTCCGCTTTGTGGCGCTGCTCCAGCTCCCCCTCCAAGCGCGCCATCTCCTCGAGAAACTCCTTGCGTTTGTTTTTGTTGTTCTTCGGCGCGTTCTTCTTCATTGCCTGCAATTTCGCCTGCAGCTCCTTGCGCTCGCGGCGATGGCGCGTGGCCACGTCCTCAAGTGTGGCCTCGCTTAGGCGCGTCTCCAAGTCGCCAATTGCTTCAACGCACGACATATTTTTTGTTTTTTTGTTAAATTAATAAATTAATCAAAGCCAAAGATGTGTTTGTTGGCGCTCAGCTGTTGTTCTATGTTAACGCGAAAAGCTCAGTGTTAACGCAAAAAAGCGCCATGTTAACGCTTGTTAAACAACGTTACGTAAAACCGTTACGACACGTAAAATAAACAAAGTTGACAGAGAAGTTAACAGAATACCGTTAACAAACTTTGTACTAAATGTTAGTTAACACTAACAACGGCTTAACAGACTTATGCGCCAATAAAATTCGATTTTAACACTTTTTAAATTGCATTTAACTATGCAACTATTTTAATGATACAAATTTTTCATCATATTAACAATTTTAGTTATTCTTTAATTTTGTGCTTATAACTCACAGATATAAAAGAAAAATTGTAGAAGAAAGTCTAAAAGCGGATTCACACGTACCAAGTGATTTGCAAATAAGATTCTCATTAAAACATGCTAGGAAAATATTGTTTTCTAATTGTTAAAAGTTTAAAAGATACAAATTTTAAATGTTTTACATGTTAAACTTAATAAAACGAAACAAATATTCCTCGGCAAGTGTCAAATAAAAATAAAAAATAAAATAAAAAACAAAACAAAACACTTCCTAAGAGCCCGTAATCTAGATTTTGTCTTTGGGCATGCTAGTCAATAAATTTATAGAATTTAGCTGTTGATGTTACAATTGAAGGCTGGCAAGTGACCAGAGAAGACTATCCTCCTGTTTATCGCTTATATATAAGTGTGTGTATATGTATAACAAGAACTTAAACAAATCAATCTTAGTTTAATATGATAGAATCATACAATGACGTTTTTATCGAATTATTTACACGGCCAACCACTGGGAATTTTTAATTTATAATTATATACTAGAAAAGAAAAATATGATATATGTATACGTTGTCATTAGGACTCTTCGAATGGCCATATCAAACGGCTACTCTAAAATTGCAAAATGATCACTTAGCCGCTATATTTCTCTTTATATCTAATGTGAATTTGATCTGCAGTCGAAATTGTGTGTACAAATAGAAAATAGGAAGCACCGACTACTAAAATTTAACATAACCACGGCTCTAAATCAGTCTACAGGCTCTTGGTAATGTTGTGGAACAGGCGACGTCCCCACCACGACTCCAAATCGAATGGCTTGAAATCGTTCAGTGCCGGACTGGGAGGCTCCACCCAAACGGCGGGCGCTGCCGACGCTGCCACTGGCGTGTTGGCCAGAATGCTGTCCACGGGACTGGGCGTTGCCAAAGTGCTGATGCTGCTGCTGCTGTTGTTGTTGGCATCAGCCTTGCCATCGGGCTGAACGGTGCTGGAATCATACGGATTTTGAGCGACCAAAATGTTCCACGCTGCGAAAATGGAAGAAATTATAAGTACCAAAAATTCAAAATGGGCAACGATGATTGTTGACTTACAGTCGTTTATGTAGCGTATTATCTCCTCATGCTGCGGCGTTATCACCTCATCCTCAATAAGCTTAGTGGGCGCAATGCGCTTCGAAGCGAAGCTCTGTTGAAATACCGGACGCGGTATGCTGAGAGATTCAAATGGACATGCATATAGAAATTAACATTACAATTCAAAAAGAGAGAGAGGGAGACAGACAAAGTACTTATGCAAACATACGTCACGCACATGTGCACGAAAATAAATTTTTATGGAAAATCTTGAGTGGAGCATTTTTCTGTGACGCAACGTACAAAAGATGGCAGGCAGCAGACAGCAGTCAATGCGCCGCTGCTGGCGATAACGCCGACACTGACCCACGTGTTGTCCGCTCGGCTGCTCAATTAACATGCCCCTGTTAATACAAAGGTCGCATCAGAGGCTTCTTCCTCTGATAAAACGAATGCTCTCTGCGATAAGCCGCATCGTTTGCATAAGCAATGTGTGTTGTCGCTCACTTACTTCTTGTTCTTCTCGGGACTGTTTAGATCAAAGCTGCTACTGCTGATGCCTCCATATTTCTTGCCGCTCTCCTTGATGCTCTCGAACTTTTCAAAGTTCTGTGGCAGACCTGTGGGTGTTGTTTTGTTTGTTTGTTATTGTTTGGATGTAAATTCGGATAGCCGGCAAAAAGTACAAAAGCATAAGAGAAAGAGCGAGAACAAGAGCGCGCGAGAGCCCTATGAGAGCTTAGCAGCGCTGCCGCTATCGGCAGCGGCGGCGTGTTGTGACATAACAGCAACACTTTTTTGCAGGCGGTCGCCTTTCCCGTTGGGTTTATTGTACTTTTTACACAATGTAAGTGGAAATGAGCGAATGTAAATGTAAATGCAACTTACCGCGTCGCGTTTTCGCAACAATTTTGCTAGGTCCCTTGTTTACCGTGTACATGTCAAATTTATTTTATTTTTTTATTTGTTGTTCTTATGCTAAGAAAAAGATTTATTTTTATCTTTATGTATTTCTCTAGAAAATCATATGATTGAATGATTTTTTTTTTAAATCCAACTGTTGACAAGCTATTCTCTTCGCTGTTGTTGTTTTTGTTGTTACTTCAGCTGTCTCATTTCAATTTCATCTTCCCGTTCAAGCAGTTACACAATATTCACAGTTAGCTTTGACTTTTATCTCTGTTGATGTCTCCTCTACTGCTGTTACCGCTGCTACTGTTTCACTACTGTCCAAATCAATTGCTTGAATTTATTGCCAATTATTATTATTATTATTGAATGCTGAAGAGTTGGCGACCGTTTCGCCTGCCTCGCCGTACGCGTAACACAATTTAACGTCTCCCACTACAATAGCTGCTCGCACTCACACACACACACACACGTGCACTTGAATAGTAAAAACATATGGTGCGCGGCCAGTGTGTACACGCCAGGTAGAGGATTTAAATTTTGTACCTGCCCACTTTACGTCATTAAATAAAGATTACGCGCTTTTCATCGGAAAATCATTACTGTTACCTGCAGCAAGAGACAGCTGCTGCATCGCAGAATTTTGTGGAAATTTGCACAATTTTATGACAGGCTTATTAACTTTGCGCGCACATCTCCCGCGTATAAAAGTCACGAACTAAACATTTAGGAAATTAGTTGCAAGTCAACAACGTTCAGAAGCACTAACGCCGTTTGCCGTGACAACGCTCAGCTAATATCAAATCATGTCCAATCAAATTGACGTTTGTCAAATGTTGCATCGATTAAAGAGCCTGAAAATCGTTGAGACGCCGCGACAACAACAACAACGGGAATACCACTCGGAGGATGTGAAGAAGTCTCATGTACCTGCTACTCCCTGTTCTGGCGCTGGCACATTTTTAACGGAACTCAAGAAGCGACGGAAAACGAAAAAAAATCGTGTCTACAACTACGAGATGGATAAGAATTTTATCAAAGCACGCAAATCGCTAAATTTTTGAAAACCCAACAAAAGTACTGATGTAATCACTAAATAGCAATAATCGCGTTTGATTTCAAATCAAACAAACAAATTTTTTTGTATTAAGAAATACATAACTGATTTCTAAATTTTAAATTTGGCGCTTTATTTCGTGATGCGGTTGGATAAATTTATTGTGGCTACACTGGTGCTGGTGCTGCTATTCACAATGGTCGTTTCAAACGAACAGTGTAACCGATTTTCGCGGTTGTTTGCAGAAGCAGCAAAGCGGATGCGACAAAATGCAACTGTTCACAAGAAACCATAATTAACACATTAATAGCTTTGGTATCGAAGTGTTGGATTTCAGCTTAGAAAACCACATATAAATTAAGTTTTGAATTTTAGTTTGATATTTTATCGCTATGTGGTCACACTGCAGCTGATGAAATCAGCCCTGGTCGCTTTGAAACATCTGTTCGGGCACACTCGTTGAGTAAACAAAGTTATTGCAACTTAAAGTGGCAGTTTTCAATATTCATAACAATCAAAAACCATGGCAGATATTCCAATGACCGCCGAGCCAAACTCAAATGAGGCAGCGACGCCGCAGCAGCTGCATACTCCAGAGTTTTTGCAGCGCAAAATCTACTTTCTGAGTACGTTCTTGGTGCCGCTCTCACAAGTCCCGATTTATTTACATTTTGTTTTCAGTGGATCAGCTGAAGGAAATGCATGCCGAGCTGCCAGAGTGAGTGTCAGCTGGAAAGTGTGAATTTGTTTGTTTTTCTAACATGGCAATCATTAAAATCGATTCGATTCTAGAATCCTGCAGACGCGCATTTCGTATGATCTGCTCACTGAGCTGGCGAACTGCGTGCTGAACGAGAGCATCTTCGATATCGTTAAGGCGCTGATGGAGCTGCAGCATGTGACGGAGAAGCATCTGATTCAAATGCGGGCCCAGGTGGAGAACGAGTATGAGATTGAGGTGGCCGATTGGCGGGGCAAGATCAAGGACGCGGAGGAGCTGGAGCACCTACTGGGCCTTATGAAAATCAAACACACCAAAAAGCTGCTGGAAACGGACAAGAAAATTATCGAAGTGCTGGATCAAAAGGCAAGCTATCGATAGAAATATGCAACACACATATACATATATTTATTGGCTTGATTATTTTAGGTTTACGACCAACAATCGATGCTGCACAAGGCCGGTGTGCCTGGTTTTTACAACACACAGAATCCCAAGGAAATCAAAATACAAATGTTCTTGCTAGATTTCATTTTACGCTTGAGCAGGCTCAAGTACGAGCCTAACAAGTAGCAAACAGCTTGAGATAAAGCAAATCTAAGACTGCAGTCCATTCTAAAAATAGTATTGTAAAAATTATGGTAAAAAAAAAAGAATATTTATGAATAAAATTACGCGTAGTAAAATATTGTAAGGCAATGTGGAAGCTTTTTGTTGAAAGCTCACATGTAGAGCGCATGCTTCGATAGCTTAGCAACATGTCTGTGTATGTTGCCGGCAACACTTTTACCAGTTGCTCTCGCTCTCACTCTCTCTCCCACTCTCCGAATGAACAGAATGTTATCACAATAGGTAAATGTGCATTGGGGACGGCTATAAAATGAGTGGAAACTTGCTTAAAGTCAACAGTTGCTCGCATTTCTTAAAGCAAAGCACTACAAATTCTCTAAGAAGATGTCGCTGACAATCACCAACGATGTGTCCTCTCCTGAGCTCAAGGATTTGGTAAGCATGTGATTTATGAAAGTGATTATTAAGTGTAAAAAGTCCAAATCTCGACAAACCATTTAACTTAGCTTCAATTAAGCTTCCGAGTGCTTTGAACTTTTACAAGGCCACTACAGCAATTTTTAAGCTTCTATTGCCGCATTGTTTTGTTTTTATGGCTCGTCTTGAAGCCACACATTTTCGTTTGCTCATGTCGCAAATATTTGTTTTGGCCAGCTTTAGTTGCCGCCCAACTAGCCAAGCTGAAACAACTGCCAGCAATGTTCTCGCGTCTGTTTCGTAATTTTAAGGCAAGTTGAAACTAATTTAATGCATTTATTTAATTGTTTTCCAATACTTAAAGTGTTAGTTTGTTAGCAACGTTAAAGAATAACTTGTGCTAAAAATCGTTTCGTGGAACTTTCGTTTTTCGTTATCTGTGCATTAACTATTTTTTGCCTACACACAAATTGACCTTGATTTTGGCTGCAGCGACGCGTCGGCGTCGTCGTGGACGTAGCAGTCGCAGAGCAGCAAACAGCTGGCGTCTAAAACAGCTGAGCAGCGCTGAGAGTCGCGAATGCCAGTCAAAGAGTAGTAAAAATGCACAGAGAGCCTGAGCACAGTTTTCAGTTGTTCGACGCATCGCAGCCAACGCTAAAGAACTTCAAAAAGCGTCGCGTTCGAAGTTCGAAGTTTGTGAAACACTTTTTGTGTACGATGCGCTGCCTGCCAGGCTTTGGCTACGGCCTCACCTTTCTGTTTCTGGTGTGTGCTGGCTGCGCAGAGTGCATTGGCCTTCCAGCGCTTACTCATCTCTTATTCTTGTCTCTTTTCATTGTTCCCACAGAGCACCGTGCGCAACGAGCAGAAGGAGCTGAACCTGGCCCCAGTGCATCGCTTGAACGTGAGCCATGCGACGGCCACCTTTGGCATGGGCTGCTTCTGGGGCGCGGAGTCGCTGTACGGCGCGACGCGTGGCGTGCTGCGCACCACTGTGGGCTACGCCGGCGGCAGCTTCGAATTGCCAACGTACCGTAAAATGTAAGCACTGAGCAACGGGACATCAATTGGCCTAACAAAGAAAATATCTTTTCTCCCTCTCTATCTTTGTCTTGCCCCTGCTTTGCCTCTTGCTAACGCTTATCGCCTGCTAACCGCTTGACTTTATGCAGGGGTGATCACACGGAGGTGCTGGAGATCGACTATGATCCCACGGTGATCAGCTTCAAGGAGCTGCTGGAACTGTTCTGGAACAACCACGAGTACGGCCTGACCAAGCCCATGAAACGTCAATATGCCTCGCTCATACTCTACCACGACGACCAACAGAAGCTGATCGCCGAATCCTCCAAGCTGGAGGAGCAGGAGCGTCGTGCGCCCGAGATAATTACCACGGACATTGCGCCAAAGGAGAACTTCTATGCAGCTGAGGAGTGAGTTTTTTCTAGTTGAATTAACTTGGTTCAAATACTAATTTTTCTCTTCGCACACAGCTACCACCAAAAGTACAGGCTGCAGGGTCACAAGGATCTGGCTGCTTCGCTCAATCTCAACCAGAAGCTGCTGCAGACCAGCTATGTGGCCACCAAGCTGAACGGCTATCTCGCGGGCGTCGGCGGCATCGAGCAGTTCAAATCGGAGGCGGAAACCCTCGGGCTGACGCCCACTCAGCGCCAGTATTGCAACTACCACATTGAGCAGAACGAGGGTCAGGGTCTCTACTGCTGACCCGGCTGGATAGACGTTAAGCGTAGAACTTATACTTAGGGGGGTGTACAACAATAATTTTAACAATGTCCTTGAATTTCAATTTCTGTTTTGTGTCAAGCAAAATGTGTATTATTTAGCTTTAGACAATTATTATGATAATAATAAATATATATGTTTTATAAATACATTTTATTATTTAATGGAGTTATGGAATTACTTATATTTATATATATACTAGCTACGTGCTGAGAGTCTCATGCGTTTAAAGATATGAGCTGACTGAAAATAAAGCAATAAACCTGAACAATTTCGGTCTTTCACATACGAATCCTCTATTAAATAGATCCTGCACAAGCAAATAAATAATAATAAATAAAAAAGTATCTTTTGCTTTTATTTGTTAATTTTGGCAAGCAAATATTTTGAAATCTTTGAGAATATTTCTTGTAGTATGTATATGCACATGCTATCAGGACATGTGCGCAGACATGTCTGATTACCCAGAACCTGAATGAGTGCAATCGAAAACATGTTAATCTATCAGAAGCCTAGATCTAATCATAAATGAATTTGAAAAAAAAAACGCTTATTCATGGACTTTTAGTAGACAGTCCACTAACAAATGCGCTATTCACGGTCATAAATACGACCCGAATGACTAGCAAATTGGGATCAATATTAAACGAATATATATCGCAGATAAAGACACTACACAATATATAATATAATAAACTTAGATGTGGCTTCAAGTTACTTTGACTTTGACTTTGACTAACCATACATATGCATATCCCAAAAATCCACATCTCTATTATATCCATAAAGGTCATTATGAAATGATTGAATAAGTTCAGCAAACACGTTCACACAACACACGCCGTCTTGCCCGGACCCCCATCTCCCCCCCCAGAGACCCCCAACACGGGCACAAAGTGCTTATACATGTACATATTTTGAGTCGACGCTCTCACCAGACCCGGCCCCGGCTTTCCCTCTTCTCTGGCGCTCTCTCTATATGGTCTCGTCTGGCGATTCCGATTCCACCGGCCGCGTGCCATGCTCATTGATAATGTGCTCGAAGCGAATGCCCAGCGAAACTCTGAAATGTTTTTTTGTTTACAACAAATGCACGATTTAAAATGTGTTTCGTTAAATGATTTCGATATGATGGAACACATAGATTCGCTTGAAATTCGGTCAATCGCTAGCCAGCAATGGGCAGTATCTGATTTTTCAAGAATCATTCAAATCGGAGTTGGCCTCTGGGCGCTGCAATCTTTTGCGATTTGACGGAGTTCCAATAGAGTTAGCCCAATTAATTTTGGTAGACTTATAGATGACACTTTGGAGCAGCTATGGCCCGATTTTCAGACAAATCCAGCTAGTAGTGTGGCCGCAGCGATTTTTACAAAACTTAACGTTATGCGATTTTTCTAGCTGCCAAACACACTTGACAGAAACGAGACGCGAGATAAATACTATAGTTTAGTTGTTGTCGTCAGCATGTTGTAGAGATAGTTGGCGGGAATTGCTTGGGGCATGCCTATGAGTAGGGCAGACTGCCCTGCCAATGTACAAGTCATGCCTCTGAAAAAGGTCAACGGGGTCCGTGTTGGCCGATGTTGCTGCAATCAAAGTGATTTGCATAAAGTTTCATCAATTGCGTGACAGAAAAATATCAGGAACCCACATTCACAATATTCATGTTTTATATAATATTTGAAACATTATATTCATAAATCAATTCAACGCGCTGATTGTAAATTTGAATACAATTTGTGAAAGTCATGCGGCTGATAAATCTACACCTAAAACCTGGTGCAGTGAACTATTTCAAGGATTGCCAAAAATAGAGCTGAAACAAAACTAAAGAAAACAACATTTGGGCAAATCTAGTGAATAATCTGCAGAGGGCTTAAAATTGCTCGTGTTCTTATCATTTTAACTCTCTGTGATCCTGTCATAAAATTATACAAATTATTAAGAGTAGCAGCCAATGAGTAATAAAAATATGAGTAGCAGCAAAGCGCATTACGAACTACTATCTTCAAGTTCAAAGAAAAACACTTGAAAAATGGCAAGGCCACAAGCTAACGGTTTTTTGCCAACTCTTATCAAACCATATAAAAGACGAAAGCAAGGTTAGATAAATCTGTTGTTGATAAAGAGAAAAGAGCAATGCTCCCAGCAATTGACGTGAGCTCTAGATAAACGCACAAATTTGAATTATTTTCAATTGAGGTGGGTATATTTGATATACGTATAGATGAGCTCCAAATCTTTTTACTCCCATTTGCTAAATTAAAGTCAATATTTAATCTTATCAATATTAATCTTATGCCAAGTACCAAAATGCTCCCAGCAAAGCTTTATTTAAATACAACTTTACAACTTTGCCCTAGCCCGTTTTCTTCCAGTGCAAATCAACAACAGCAGAAGCTTAAAGCTTTTAGTACGATTTATTTCAAAGGTTGTTGTATTAGCTAATTAAATCACCATTGCATACTTAGACAGATTTATAAAACTAATTGAGAGTAAAGCATAAAGCACGGAAGCACTGCATTTAATTGCAAATTCGATTGTTTGTTATCGATCACACGGCTCGATCACACATCCCCGACCCGCTCAAATTCGTATCGTGCGGCGTCGCGTCGGCTTTCCTTGCTCGGCCTCGCAACGCTGACGGCGCAGTCGCAACAATTCCTCCCCCTGTAGCTCCTTGCGCAGCTCCCGACTGCTGGGGGACAATTCGCGCTTGACTGCCGGCTGCGGCAGACGTCGACAGATGACGAACTCTTCGGCATTCTTGGCAAACAGATTATGCTTGCGTATGCGAACCAGACGCTTGGGTGTGGCCATCGAGGGCTCCTCGATCTCTGTTGGAGCCACCTGCTCCTCGGCGCTGGTTTCCAGCAACATCTCCTTGAACATATCGTCGATGGCAGTGTAATACAACGTTGCATTGGAAGTGGACATTGCTGCAAGAACCTGACGCTTGGCTTGGCTGGCTAAAACTGAACTGTGATTGACGCGAGACGGGTCCGAGACGTAAACGCAGTCACATTCCAAGCCACCGGCCACCATTTTCAACCCTCGAGCCTAGTCGAAGGACTACCTGATCCGAACAAAGGGATACGAAGAAATGTTTGCCTAACAGCTGCTCACTGATGAGGGTTTACCAGCGGGCTGTCGATCACTCTCTCCCTCTCTCTGGCGCTCTCTTTCTCTTCGGAAATTCCGCTCTTGCTCATGCATTTTAAACTGTCGCGTTTCCTAATCGAATCCCCTAATCGAGTTCCCGGAAAAAAACAACTTAAACTTACCACTTCGTATGAATCATATAGTGTGTATATCAGCACCAAAAACCCAAACCAAACCAAAAACCCAACCCAAACCCCAATAAAAAAAACCTCTAAATTGGCCATGCCAACTATTTGGCTCAAGCAATCGCACAATCTACTGATAACACATAACCAATTATTTGAGGACTCGGCTCAACGATATGCGATTAGATTATTGACACATAGCTTTTTTAGGGTAAGAACTCGTCATTTTTTTTTTATTCGTTAACTATTATTACTTATTTTATAAATTCTTTGAGGGCCTATGATATTTTAGTATTCCTTATTGAAGTAATCACGTATACTTCTCTTAACAATCGGCAGCATTTTTTGGACCTGTTTCTGCGCATCGTCGTTATCCTTGTGGAAGTAGACGGTGAAGTACACAATCAATCCAATAACCACCAACACCACAATGAAGGAGCAAATGATGCTCATGACCATTTTGCAGGCGCATTCACAGCAACTGAAAAGGGAAAAGTGAGGAAAAGCCATTAGGAAATGGAGACATATTTAGTTATTCCGATATTTAAATAATATATGAAATGAATGAATAAATGTAAACAAATAATTAAAATAAAAATGAATCAATTTAAAACGATTATTCAGAAATTTAGTGAATAATAAAGATGTTTAAAAATAAATGTATATAGTGATTAATCAAAAAATTCGTTATGCTTTCCAATATATTGATTACAATTATTTCCCCCCATTGTATAAAAAATCAAGTGCAAAACTAGGAAAAGTTCGCAGAGAAAACACTAAATAGTTAAAGTTTCCATAAATCAATAAATCACAAATGAATGTTTATAGCCCTAATAAGTTGATAACCATTTTATACCCAGTTACCAAACTCACTCTCAGAAATTAAAGAGCAATTGAAGCTCTCGAAGTATGCCTTGTGGTATGAACAACATTTTCCACGATTTTACACCTATATCACTTTGACACTGAGTCACAGCAGTGAAAAGCAGTTAAGACTTACCAGCAAATCACTTTGCCTGGGCACTTGATGCATTCCCATAGAGCGTTGCACATTTTAATTAGTTTTCCGTTCACGTATATTCCACAATAAATGCAATAGTTATATGTTATATATATACTTTATATATATATATATAGTGCCTCTTCGTTAATATTTCGAGCGCTCCGTCGATGTCCAGAACAAAATAACAACTGAAATACTCGTTACTCACAAATCAAGTTGTAGCATTGAGGCGCGAAAAGCTTTAATCATATCGGAGCGCAGTAAAAAACAAAACAATTGCCTGATAACGAGACATCGGTAATCAACCCACAACTGGGTGATAAAAAGCTTACGGATGACCTGAAACTCGGTTGCCGTAGGTTGACTGAACCTAAAACTGTGTTAAGTTCGTCATATTTGGTTGTGTTGTAATGTTAAGAACCGGATCAGCTGGTATTATCTTATTTCGGAGCACCTCACTGGCTGTGGCGGAGTTAAGATACTCTTGAATCCCGAAAACGATCAAGGTGCCAGATACGCCAAAGGCAAGCACCAACCAAATTATGCGACTTGCGGCCAGAATAACAAGCAGCTCCAGGAAACTGGAAATGTAAATAAATTGATTATTGATAAATTGGATTTAAAGTCTTATATAGTTCGTCCTACCCGAAGAACAAATAGCCCATGCTTCGAGCGACTAAAAAGGAAACCTCAAAGATGCAGCGTCGCAGACACATCGTCATCAATTCCAGCAATAACTTCTTCGGCAACAGCAACAACAAAACAAGAAATTTTTATCTACATAACTAAAAATAATCTGATTAAAATGGCTTAGACATATTTTATAAAAGTTGATTTGGAGGCAAGAAATGACGAAAGTTTTTGAAATAAAACAAATCAATGGCAATGACAAATTGGTTTTAGCCATCTGAGATAATACTGCGATAATAAATTTATAGATATTGGCCGAAACACACATATAATATATGAACTATTTGGGGATTTACACTAGCACAGGAAATTATTATCAACAATTTTATAAACAAAGAACCTTACCTGCTGGCAGTTGGAAGTTTTTAAAAGTAATTCTAATTGTCGAAGATTAGATAATAAAGCTTTGAATAATAAATAAGTAATAAATATATATTTTTAGGTCAAGAAATCAAAGATGTTGTTAAGGGTAGTATTTCTTTGCATTAACATAGTTGTATAAAAATAGTTTAGAAATTATTTTTGTTTGGTATCCCTTTGTTATCACATTGTAATCATAAAATGATGCTTCGATGCATTATCAGCTCAATTTGTAGTTTATAATCAAATAGATACCGTGTCAGCAACGATAACGTTTATAGAAATGAATCATCGCACGAGTTCTTGCATCCGTCAATACAATAACAACAACGTTGTTGAACAATCAAACGCACTCTAAATACCCTATAAATTCGTTGTGTGATAAGGCAGTCCGATCTTTATGAATGTGATTGAAATTTCATGAGATGTTTTTGCAGTTATAAATAGCGATATTACTTTATATTATTTTATTTAAAAATTCGGATTACATTTAAATATCAATAACAACTTTCTTCGAATGTAGACAGACAGATCGATCGCTATTACACATTTTGTCGTTCAGATATTATATGTGATAGCAAATGTTTTTTATTGGGCACTTGTCGAAATCGACACACGATATCCCAAATGCTGAGATAGACAAATTTGCCGAATTTCTTCAGCTGCCTTGACTTGGCCAATTGCCATTTACAACGTAAGCAGTTGTTGTTTTGGAGGCCGGCTGAGCACAGCTCCAGTTGCAGTCCGCTCTCTAAACGATGGACACACAAACGCGGCTCTACGTTCTGCTCGGCTTACTGTTCCAGGCGGCCATCAATGGCGCCTGGCTGCTCTCGCAGGCGGGCCTCAACGACTCCAGTTACGATGTGCGTCACTTGTCCACACACTTCTCGCGGGTGTTCCTCAGCATAAGCGTGGCGCACAATGATTTCCCCACGCTGATCGAGGCGCAGTGGCCCGTCTCCTATTTGGCCATGCGCACGACCGTCTTTCCCAACCGCGAAGCGCATGCCAACCGAGCTGAGCTTGGCCTGGATTGCACGCGTCTGCAGCAGGCGCACTGGTCACAGGTGGACAGCTTGAGCCGGCTCTGGGTCATGGACGTGGGCTGGCCGAACGGCGAGTGTGCGCCCAAGCTGCTGGTCTTCGATCTGATACGCAACAATGCGGAGCTGCTGCGCATCGACTGCGCCCAGCACATCGACGCCAATGCCACACAGAGCCTGGTTGTGCAGCTGGGCCCCAAGCCCAGCAGCTGCGAACTGGAGCGGCACATCTTCTTCATTTCGGACAACCAGCCGCAGATTGTGGCCTACGATATACTGGAGCAAACCTGGCATCTGCGCGAGCTGCAGAGCAACAAGTACGAGAACATGACTCAGGCGTTTCCCATCAGGCCAATCGACTTCACATTTGGCCAGCAGGGCGAACTGATCGTCTCGGATCAGGATGGTGCCCTCTACAGTTCCCTCAAAGGATTGCAAATGATAGGCTCCTCCTCCTCCTCCATACAGCTCACGCGGCTGGGCAGCCTGTTGGGTCCCAGTCGCAGCATGATAATGGACTACTTTGGCGCACTCTTCTACGTGATGCCCAAGTTTGGCGCCGTTGTGCGCTGCGCGCAGCTGGCTAACTTGACCGCCGAGGGCAATGAGATTATTTACTTAACTTCCAAGAACATACAGCAGATATTCTTTGGAGCGGAGGGCGCCGTTTGGGTGCTCAGCGATCGTGTGCTTAAGCCACAGGACATCTGCTATCCGGGCCTGTAAAGACAACAATAAACATCAATAAGCACTATTCAATTATGCGTATGGATTATCGGATTCGCTTTATTTGTGTTCGCGTTTTGTGTGTATTGCTATTTCGTTTCTATTGGTTTCTCGTTTTCGCCTTCTAATAACAGAATTCCATATATATAAATGGCGGCATATTGATTGCTAAAGTAAATTAATTAGTAACAGTTTGCTTATTCAGATAGCCCATTAAGGCTTGTAAGCGCTTCTTAATGTTCTTCTGATCGTCCAAAGTGCAGCCAAGTAAGGCACTTTCGAATTTCTTATCGATCGGCCCCATATCCGCCTCATGCACCGTGTCGAGACGGCCATTGGGATCCATGGTGCTGCTGCAGCAGGCATTCAAATACAGCTGGCAACGTTGCCGTCCAATAACAGGATCACCCATCTTGATCATTGTATCGATTAAGGCATTAATCTGACTGAGCGAATCCTCCTGTGAACTGTCCCTCACCGTGCGCACATTCAGCTCAACGGTGCTGAGCCGCGAATTAACGCGCTGAATGTACAACATGATCTCCTCGCGCTCGGCTGTGAGGCAAATTTGTTAATTAATTTTAGGTTAAACATCTTCATCGTCAGCTTGAACTGTTTACCCGCGCTCATGTTTTGCAGCATTTCGTTGCTCTTGATGAGATCCATGGACATTAAGAGGTAGTCTTTCTTCTCCTGTAAATTGAGCGCATCCTTGCGAAACTTCTCCACACGCGCATCCAACTGATCGAGTATTGTCACAAATCTGTAAATGGGCACATCGATTAGTTTATGATTATGAAAAATGTTATATTTGTGATTTTACCGCTCGTTCGCATTGAAAGGTCTACCCGATGTTGGTTATTAGATGTTGTGGTTGTTGTTGTTGTTGTTGGTGATATGAAAAGAGACAAGCAAAGATAAGTTGTTGTTAAATTGTTAGACTGTCGACTTATACAGAAACTTGATAATAATCTTAAGAGGCACTCGCACAAAGTTGTTTTTCGACATTGTGTGGGCGACACTCAAAACACATTTGGGCTACCACCATTCTTATGTATTATTATTATTATTATAATGCACTACCAAATCGAGTCGTGTGAATGTAAAAAATAAATAATGATATGCTACATAAGCTGACTAAACATAAGGTAGCAGCGTGAAAAAATACAGAAGAGAACAACAACAAAGGCGACAATTAATACAAAATTTTAAGTTTTTGGATTCTTGTTGTTGTGGTGTGGGCTAGTAGTTTGTTTGTTTGTTTGTATTTTTTTTTTTATGTATTTTGGATAACAACCTGTCCAGCGCTCTACTGTCGTCGACCAGTCCGTAGGAGCTGTTGCCGCTGCCAGTGGTAAGGCCCGAGGATGTTGATGCCGCCGCCGCATCCGCATGCAGGCCTTGCAAGTAATCAAAATTCATTGATGACTCCGAATGATAGATGTGGCCTGATGTGCTGCGGTTGTTGTGGTTGTTTTGCTGATGCTCGCCGTCGTTGTTGTGCCCCCGCATGCCATGCACCAGAGGAGCATCAATGTCCATATCCTGCGGCTGATCCAGTGTGCCACTGAAAACTGCAGCCTGGCAACGTCCGAAGCAAACTTGAAACCAACTATGAACTGTGCGTGCTGACCTCTTGATCGTCTTCCGCTCCCGCTCCCACTCCCACTCACTCTCACTCTATCTCTGTCTTTGTTACAGTTTCAAAGTTCGCGGGCTTTCAGCGAACTTTTAATCTTGCAAGTTTGCAACCGTTTTGGGCTATTTTGGAATGTGTAAAGCTTTTTGCGTGGGCTGTTGCTCTTGTGGTTGTTGTTGATGGTGCTAATATATGCTGTTGTTTATATGATAGCTACACACATACACAAACACCAGCTGCAAGAGAGCAAAAAGAAACGTTTATTTAGTTATTAATTACCTATCGATTTGTGAGTTCGTAATATATGCGCCAGTCCAGTCGGCTGGATGCGCAAAGTTCTCATCATTGTATTCATCGTCATCGCTGTCATAATTGCTGCTGGGTTGAGGCGGTAGTTGCTCATCGCAGCGTCGACGTTTACGGAAAATGCCAAGCAAATTTTCAAACATATTTCCAGCTTACGTGCGTACACAAGTAAACAAGAGAATTGACACTAATTTTTTACGTTGCTCGCAATCAATTGTTGAAGACGCCGTTTCGTCGAACTTTCCGGCAGTTTGCGGCTGCTCTAAAATCGTCGTGTTATTTTGGCAACAATAATTTACCTGTGGATGTAGCTGTTGCCAAGTAAACTACTCAATTTTATTATTGATTCTGATTCGTAGCGATTTTCATAAATTTCCTTTTGTTTACTTTGTTGCTTGTCGTAAAACTTGTATGCTGAGTTTTAGTAAGGACATATTTAGGCTATAATTGTATTTTATTGCTAACTTGTTTTTAATTATTTAGTTATTTGCTCCCACTTTGGCTGCGCTGCACAATTTAACATCTTTATTAACAAATTTCGTGTAAACAGTGGCCAGGCCAACAGCAGTGTGACCGTAGCATAGACTATGTTTGGTATTTTATGGCATGACATCACGATATATTAATCGACTTCAATAAACTGATACTTAGTATCGATTAATTTGTACCGATACGGTCACTCTTTTGTGCTGCATAGCAAAACAGTTGGTATCGATTAACTTATTACTAATGGCGCGGAAAATTCAAATCCCGTACACATATGGCGGTCCTTGACCATTGGCAGGTCTTCGAAATCACATCGAAAAAGTAATAAAACGGGCACTGCTGCAAGGTGGCATGACCTTTAACACAATAAATGAAGAACTCACAGCGCTGCATATGTGGATACAGATGTTGTCCATAGGGCGGGCAATGTAAAAGATCACTGCCGATGCCACTCGACGGCCCAGTCACAATCTGCTGCTCCAGCGTACATTTCGCGCGCTCCGGCCAGTCACATTTGGCTGTCACCGCATTCCAGTGCAGCTCCGCGCTGCACTCTTGCAGTATTGCCTGTCCATAATAGCAAATGTAGTAGTTATTACAGCTGCTGGAGCTGCCAATATACACAATGCGATCGTTGCCCGCCTGCGGCGTCAACGTAGCACAATAAGTAGCCGCATCCGTGACCATGTTGTTCAAATCGTTGTCGCTGCCGTTGCCGTTGCCGTCAGGCGAATTGTTGACGCCGCTGTCGGTGCCATTATGACACCTCACATTGTCGGCCGTATCGCAAATTTTGTTCTGCTTGTTGTAAAACATATTCAGCGGACAAGAGGCCAGCACAGCGTCGCCGTTGTCCTGGCACAGATAGAACAGCCGGCAGTCGTCGGGATGCTCCACAAAGCTGCCGCTCAAATGGTTCGTGCACAGGCCCACGGCGCTCTGGCGGATGCTCACCGAGTTTGTCGGTTTGCGAATACTATTCCAATGCATTCTCGACGCCGACAACGTGGAGCACATGATCAGGTAGATAGCTGAAATAAAAATAGATTTATTTAACTATGTGAACATATAGATGGAGTTGAATAAATTGCAGGATGAACCTTTAAGTATCCAGTTGTAGTCCATTTTGTGTTTGATTTGTGTGTCAGACTTCAGTAAAGCGCAGTTTTATTCTAATTTCGTAATGCGCCAAGAACTTGGCATATATGCGAGAGCATACCATCAGTATCAGAAAATTAACATTTTTCAATTTCGTGTCAACGTTTCGATAAGGCCTTCAACCAAAACAATCGCTGCCGGCATTTATTTCTGCACTACTTTTTTCCACACAATCGATCGACATATTGATTCCGAAATTTAACACTGAGGCCACATCTCAGCCGGAATGAAAAGAAGTACTGTGTTATTAATTTTACAATGTCAATCGGGGGAGAAAAAAAGAAAGAGACTTCGACTCGAGATTAGCTACAACAGATTGTGCACGCGACAATAAAAACCCAATTAATTATGTTATGTTCTGTGATAAATGGGGCACAACAGACGAATATCTTTATATTTGTCCTTGGTTAGACAGCTGCCATATCGGTCAATGGGGTCTCATCTTTATATATATACCAACAAGATAGCTGGCCCATTTCTTATGTCTGAATTTCCGGAAAATTTTGGGTTGTATCATGATTCAACAGCTATTTGTGATACAACTGAAGAGTGGCCTTGAAGACAACCCGTGATGATAACTTTACGTGTGGAAACTTACAAACGTATTGCGTAATACCTCGAAACTTTCTTAGAACTTCTTTTGGTATGATATCTTTACAGAACTGACAAAAATAGTTCAACAAAATATACAAAAAATAATAATAATGTTGAAAAACTAGCGAAAAAATTGATCATAAAGAAACGTATCCTTGAAAATTATTATGATTAATAGACTTTAGAATTCCTTGAAATTCAATTAATTACAAAAAATAAGAATTAAAAAAAAGTTAAATAAAAAAAATAAAATTTAGCTTTAAAATGTATTGTGATAAATTAAAGTTTTATTAAGCTATTATCTGGAATTATTGCTGAAAATTTTCTATTTAAACCAAATTTAATTAATAACAAATTCTCTTTAATAAACTTTAAATGATAAGGAATAAATATTCCACTTCTCAGTCAATTAGATTTAAATTAAAAGGCGTCTTCTGCCAAAGCACTTGGCCTGACGGATCGCCACACAGGAGCGCTTCTCGTAGTCCCAGCCGTAGAAGATGGGACACTGCTGCAGCATCAGGAAGCCCTGGCGACAGTAGTAGAAATAGTTGCAGTTATCCGGATGCGGATAAATGTCCACCGTATGCGATTTGCACTGCTCCCGTACGCTGACAGTTGATCTCTGCAAAAACCAAGGCATATTAGAGGAGTCTTTATAGTCGATGTAGTACGTAGATTCGATGCTAGCACCCACCAGACAGTTGACAATTTCGGCCTTGTCGCACTTGCCCGTTTTGACGTTAAAGTGCAGCATGGAGGCGCAGGTCATGGGCAGCGGCTTGCCGTGGTAGCATATGAAGTACTCCGTGCAGGACTTGTCATAGGCCAGCAGCACAATTTTGCTATGATTGTCCGCAGCTGGACAACTGTTGGCCACGATGGTGACGACTTGACCGGAATTGACCGCACTTGACGCAAGTGTTGCCGTTTCCGTTGCAGCTGTCGTGCTCGCCATCGTAGTGCTCTCCACCGGAGCAGCTGTCACTGATGTCGTCGCCTCCAGCCCTGTGGCCGTGGTCTGCTCTGGATCCGCGTCCGGCGTTTGCAACGGCAGCCCCGTGCGACAGTCCAGCTCCTGCATGGGCTCGCACATGGCCAGCTGGGCATTGAAGAAGTCGTTCTGCTCGGGACACTCGCCCTCAAACGAATCCTCGCCGTTGCAGAAGATGTAATGCGCACAGCTCTTGTTCGAGGCCACAAAGTTGTTGTTGTTATTCGCATTGCACTCCTCGAAGATATCGGCCAAGAGCGCCGGCCAAATGGCGGCCAACAGCAGAAGCTGGCAAGTTCTCCTCGTATGCTGCATGCTCCACACGCAAACGTTGTCGGTGGCAGACTAAACGAGTCGGCAGCGAAACGGAAGCGTTTTAAATGCCTCGCTTCTCGAGGGGCTTATCAGACATTAATTTACCCCCCAAGAAACATGTCATGCAAAACTCCTGCTGATATTGTCAACTTTATTGTTGGGCTGGTTTACACCACACGATAAGGGTTTGGGCCAATGCATTTGCCCATCGACTCAACGAATTGAAAATTCTGCGGGCACTGCTGCAAAAGCAAATATCCGGCCAGGCACTGATAGTAATAGTTGCTGTTGGCGGGATAGGGATAGA
Organism: Drosophila colorata; assembly: GCA_035041545.1. Lineage (NCBI taxonomy): Eukaryota > Metazoa > Arthropoda > Insecta > Diptera > Drosophilidae > Drosophila > Drosophila colorata. Next base: position 13,970,521 of record JAWNLD010000564.1, on the reverse strand, counting down.
CGCCGTTCTGACCGCTCTTTCGGCAGATCACATACAGATTGCCGCTGGTGGTGGTGGCTATGGTGGTGCTGGTGCTGGTGCTGGTGGTGGTAGTGGCTGCGAAGGTGGTGCTGCTGCTGCTGATTGTGGCTGCTGATGTTTCGCTAGCCGTCGTAGCAATTGTTGAGCTGGACGTCACGCTGGGCAAGGTGCTGGTGCTGGTGCTGCTGCTGGTGCTGGTGGGCAGCTCTGTTGACGTAGTGGTGCTCTGCACGGTGGTTTCATTGGAGCCATAGCAGCTAACGGGTTCGGTGCAGTCACCGTTGCAGTAGTAGGAATCGTCGCCATTGCAGTGGACAAACTCGCTGCACTCGGGATTCGGATTGGGCACACGGCTGATGATGACGCCCTCGCATTCCTGCAAAAATGCCGCCCGAGCTGGCCCCACGGCCAGCAGGCAGCCAAGCACAAAGATCAATTTCAACATATAGATTTGGGATAAGTTGGCCCCGAACTGTTGATCGCAGCGCCCGGCGGCGTCTGCTTTATAGCCGTTTATGGGAGGCTTGTGGTTCGATAAGGCAATTAGTTCACATTTATTATTGTACATCGAAGAGGGCAAAAGAAATCTTGTGACACAACATAAGTCTTAATTGGAAAATGTTTCTACTGTCGCCTGCACTCCGCCACATCGACGATGCGTCCACTGCACGCGCCCATCTGCTCGCTGAAGGCGTAGCCAAGGGGACACTGCTCGACGACCAGGAATCCGTGCACACAGTAGTAGTAGTAGTTGCAGTTGCCCGGATATTTGTACTTATCGGTGACACCCGGCCGGCACTGGGCACGCACATCCACAGGAGCTGCTGTTGCTGGCAGCTCAGTGCTGCTGCTGCTGCTGCTGCTGCTGCTGCTGCTAATGCTAATGCTGCTGCTAGTGCTGCTGCTGCTGCTGCTGCTGTTCGTTGTGGTGGACGCAGCGGCATCCGGCCGGACTGTGCTGCCAACGATTGCCTCGCCACACGTGTAATTTAAATCACACAACTCGGTTGTATCACAGAACTGCGAGTTGTCGCCATCGCAGTAAATTAGGCTGTGCGAACAGTTCGGACGCGTGTTGTTGATGTACGTTTCAGCCGCTTGGTTTACGCATTCCGGGAAGTCAGCTGCGCAGACGCAGGCAATGCCTAAGATGGCGGCAACGATGACGGGCCGGATGTCAATGCGTATGGCTTGTCCCATTTTGTGCTCTGGTTTGCTGGTGTGCTTAGCTTTTTATATTCTCCACTAACAGATTGAGTTCTAATTACTTGCATTTAATTAACGGAATCGTGTTTGACGATATGATTGGCTGGCTTATCATGAACTAGGGCGCTTATCAACTAAAAAGGTACACAACAAAAAAAAAATAGAGAACCTTTAAATTGTATTTGTGTTTAGCTGGAGTTGTATTGCTCAAGTCCGGGGTAAACCCCAACTGGGCTGGCTACGCACGCCTGGCGTTGCCATAGCACTTGGCCACATTGAGCTGGACGCAGCTGCGCCGCTCGATGTCCCAGCCGTAGTAGAAGGGGCACTGCTGCAGCGTGAGGAACCCCTTGATGCAGTAGTAGAAATAGCTGCACTTGTCCGGATGCGGAAAGAATTCGGTCATGTGCGGCAGGCACTTGTGCGCCGCGGGCCGATCCAGCTGCAAGGCAAATGCGTTCGTTTAACAATAATCTAGGATTAATCGCGACCTCGACTCGAACTCAACCTACCGCACACAGCGCATTCTCCGGATAATCACACTGTCCGGTGTGGGCATTGAAGTGCAGCTGATTGGTGCACTGCATCAGCATGGCGTGGCCATGATAGCACAGATAGTAATCCGTGCAGGATTCGTTGTTGGCCATGAAGATGACCTGGCTGGGATCGTCGCTGTTCGGACAGGTCGGCTTGACAACGGGCGCAATGTTCACGATATCCACTTGGATGGGCGTTTCCATAGTGGGTGGCGTTGGTTCTGGCTCAATTGGCGGCGTTTCTGGTTCATCTTCGGGCTCTTCCTCCACGGGCGGCTCATCGACCTCGTCCAAAAAGCACTTCACATTCTCCGCATCGTCGCAAGTGCCCGATTCGGGGTCAAAGTATTGCCCATCATCGCATTCACCCTGCACAGAATCATCGCCATCACAATAGACATACGCTTGGCAGCTCTCCCAGCTGGAGACAAAGCTCTCCGCTTCTGCATCCGAGCACTCCTCGTATGTGACCGCCGTTATTTGCCGCAGGCAGCACACGAAGACGACCGTCAAAATCAGCTTCAATTTGTACATTTTGTTGACTTCAACCAAGTTCTCTAACTGATGTCTCGCGGCAACCGTTGCGCTGCATTTATGGGCCACAATTTTCATTGATCGAATTTCCAAAACTTGCGAGAGAACATGAATTTCTTTTTAGTCTAATTGAATATGGTTTTTATCAGCATGGCCTCAGATGCATACTATATTGTTACTGATATTACAGATTGTTCTATGCGGTGAATCATCAACTATCATGTCGTCTATATATGTATATCTGAATATTATGTCATCGATTGACATTACAGCAGGCGATGGTCCAGAGACTCTTCAGCCGTGTTTACATAAGTCCCAGCTATGCCTTTTAATTAATATTCAATATATGCTCACACAGAGGTTTTTTTGGTTTTTGTTTTGCTTTTATTTATTTATTTGTATTTTTTACTTTTTGACCAAAACCCAAAAGCGTGAAAAGACGGCAGCAGCAAGACAACGCATAAGAAATCATTGACCTCAACAGCACCGCATTTTGGCCGTATTTTGCTTATGGGGCCCGAAGACAAGAGCGTAGCTGCGAAAAAACAAAAAAAAGTGCCCCAAGTTATATTTCGCTACAGGTGCGCAGCGGCCATATAAACTTTCGGATGCAGTTCGTAACAGTCTAGAGTTTTGTGCCCTGGTATTCAGTATTTCTAGAGCGTACAGAGTTCGTTGGGACTTGGCTCGAACTAGATTCTTGCCGGCTCTTGCTGTGATATAAATCACACAATTATGTGAGTAGCTTTTTGCACCATCATGGGGCCAGGCCAAACAACGCTGGAGTGGTTCGCATGACGTTTTTCTATTCGTTATTTTCTAAATTTGCACAAAATCCAATTTATTGTCAAGCATTTGGCCAATACGATAAGACAAGAGCTCGTCTATATTAGCTAACTTTATCACGGTCGCAGCGGCCGCCATGCACCTGTAAGCCGAAAGAAACTGAAAAATTAAAAATAATAAAAATAAAAATAAAAGCAAACAAACAATGGCCGAAGGGGGGCAGAGGTTGAGGGAGCAGGCTTCGATGATATGTATTTGTTTAAACAAGTGCAGACGTAACCAATTTCTTCATGCGTTGTTCTTTTGTTCCATAGACCATTTCTGATAAACGATATTTGCTTTATTAAATGCATTGACAGATGGACACCGGGACGGACAAAAGACACGATCGAACACACACAAAAGGCTGCTCAATGCACACGCTCTGTGGACTCAGTTGTAAGCGAGGCGACGCGTCGGCAAAATGTCTGCCGGTGCGGATCTGTTTATATGTTTACACACGGGCAGGTACACACACACATACATGACTACACACATATGTGCATAGATCGATCAGTGAACTGCATGTTTAATTTACAATACACATGTACATTTATTTACAAGCATGTGTTAATTTCATTGTACAGCTTTCAAGACATTTATATTAAGCCAGCCGAATCAAGAAACAAGTGGCCGGGGTATTACAAGCAGGCATATATAAGAATATATACATACATACATATGCATGCATGTATGTGTGCCTAAATAGATGATGACAATGACGCTGGCTTTCAAAGTCCTGAGGGAGCCAATATTATTATTTTTGTGCTAGTAATGAAGTCATGCTTATATTTATACATTTTTTTCACAAAAGATCACAAAATATTAGATCTGACTTTGAAGCGGCGAAGATTTAATACCCTAGCACGCACCTAAAAAAATGGTAAAACATGGAACATGGATTCCAACATCAAGAAATCTTAGTTCATAAGTTTTTTAAGTTTAAAAGAAAATTATTATATTTATTATTTATAAAAAAAAAAACCATAAAGTGTCCATTTTTATTAAGTAAAATATTTCAATTAATTTTCTAGCTTATTATGCTGGGTCAGAGCTAAGGCAATACACATTAAAAAAAAAAAGGAATAGTGCGAGCCTAGGTTCCACTAATTTTTTGTGCAACTGGTGTGAATAAAGGTTCGGTTCATAATTTAAAAATTGAATTGAAAATCGAGTCAAAACCAATTTACAGCCTTGGTAAAAAATGAATAATTAAACAATGTTCCGAATGTGATACCACAATTTCCAACTGCTAGTTTAAATATAATTTAAATTCCTTATCTTTTCATCGCAACAACTTTTGTCACCCAACTAAAATAGCCTAAGCAGGTGTATTAAAGCGCAGCTCCAATTTTGTTTATGGCGAAAAGCAGAAGAATGCCAAAACGCAATTTACAATGTGATAATGAAGAAACTATGTCAAATTTATGCCATGGATTTGTCTGCATAAGACAAAATTAAAATAATAAAGAATAGATAAGTGTTGAACGTTTATGCGGTTGTCTATCACCATTTTTGTAGGCCACAGCGATATCTTTTATTATTTATTTTTTCTTCTTATTTCCCTGGTAGTGTCTTTAATCAACAATCAGCTATTTATTTACACCTACCGCCTAGGCAACCTCATAAGCTAAGCCATACGAAGATAAACATATGTACATATTTTTAGCACTGGCATATGTTCTTATGTATGTTTTTTTTCTTTTATTTTTTTGTTCTTTTGTCTCATCAAATATTACAAAAAGACACAGACACAGCTGCTTTTCATGCAACTAATTATAGTCGTTAAATAATGAATAAAAAAACATTGTTTAACGTGCAGTTTAAACAAAATTCAATTTTAGCTTGAAAACAACAAGTTGTTGCCAACAAATATAAAAAAATTTAAATTGAAAACCAAATTTGCTTTATCAACAAAGTATTTTTTGGCATTATCATTACCAGCGTGATCTATGGTTATTTCAAACCACTTGGACATAATTTTCCCGCAGGAAAAAGGACTTAGTTCTACAACTCTCTATTTATGCTAAAAAAAACCATTTGTGATAAGCAAATCCCGCTGTGAATTGCTAATGAGACTCAAAGGAATTTCTGTTCGACAGATTTATGATCAGTCCGTTGTTGGCTGTACAAAACTATAAATATAAATGTTTATTTTAGAGTGCCTTCAAAATGAAGCTATCTTATCACTGGCACAGAACTTGAAGAACCTTTTAAGGTACATTAACTTCAGTTTCGGATAGTGACATTCAATTCATAAATAATCAAGAATTATCAGATATCAATTGCAAAACAATTTGGCAATCTTTGGCTGACGATGGATGGCAAACAACAAAACAATAAGAATTTCGATGATATTTTTATAAAATTCTTGTAGATCAGCTGGTAAACTGTCATAGAGGAAGTCATTAAATTATCAACTTTACGTAGAATGAAAAACAAAATCTAATCAGAAGGCGCTTGGCATACTACTAAATTAATTTTTTTGTTAAATAACTGAAGTACAGATTAAAATGTTGCTGCAGATAAACAACAAGCGAGACATCAGACTAACAGACACCGACACCTAAATAGCAACAATAGCAACAATAGCAACAACAACAACAGGCACGTAATGTGTCTTGTTTTCCAGTGAAACCCAAGCACACACACACACACACACTCTACGTCTTTTTGTTGTGATTCACAAATCAAATAATATAAAATAATAATATATAAAAAAATGTTCAGTGACTTGGGAGCTGCGCGAAAAATATTTGTGCCAGCCATAAGATACAAAAGTATCTCTCCCTCTCTATCGCTCTCTCTTCATGTATTCCTCCCTCTCTGTCGCTCTTTTATATACTATGTAACTGTAAAATCCACTTGAAGCGCCAGCGCACGATCAGCGAATTGCGAAGAGAGCGCTCAAAGAGAGTTCGATTGAAGTGTGTGCGAGAGAATGGCCTGCAAAGAGCGTCAATTTTTTTTGTTGTTTGTGCTGTTTTTATTTTTTTGATTTGCTTATTAGGGGCGGTGTTGGGCCCGGTCCGGCCCGGCAGCTATGCGGGTTCAAATGCGGCCAGCATGACGAATTATTATACACAGTTGCAGATACAAAATAAAATGTTTATGTACACACACACACACACACACACACGGGCAGACAATGCACATTCTCAATGATTCGAGTGTAAATGTACTTTATACCTCATGTATATATGCATATGTGTACTTGTGAGTGTGTGTGTGTGTGTGTGTGTACATTAAATATTAAAAGATCTCTGGGGCGGCTGGCGTCTTGCCCGAGCTATCAAAGCTCATTGATCTGGGGTAACGACGACGCTCAGTTGAGCGCTCTGGCTGCCTAGGCACTGGCACCAGGCACTACTATTTGATACTTTCCCGCAACCGGAGGGGAATTTTTTCAGTATATTTTTGTTGCTGTTTTATTTTTTGTGCGATAATCACGAACAGGCGACCGGTTTCAGCCTGTAAGCCTGGCCAACAATTCGATATACATATGGGGATTTTAGCTTTGTTCAAATACAACACAAATTTGTAGCCAAAGCTCTCCATATGTAAGTTTACGTACATACCTATGTACGTACGTATCTGTGTGTGTATGTGTGTGTGTGTGTGTGTGTGTGTGTGTATCGAGGCTCTGCCTCTCCATATGTATTACACAAGCATTTGTGAAAACGTCGTCGCCACCGTCATCATCGCTGTATCTGTGCCTGGCTTTAAACCGGATCTTTGGTTTGAAAGTACATTCACTTTATGCCACTGCTACTGCTGCTGCTGCTGCTGACGCCGACGTCGCTGCAGCCGGGCCCAGGCCCGGTACACAGCAAACAGCCTTCAAATGACAAAAGCTAGCCAACTCGGCTTGGCTTGGCTAACTGACTGGCTTGGCCAGCTAGACGTCGGCTGCACATGCGCATAGTTCAAATAACTTGGTCAAGTTGACAAGATCAGCAGCAGCAGCAGCAGCAGTCGCAGCAGCAGTCGCAGCAGCAGCAGCCGAAGCGCAAAGTGTTGCCAAGCGGCAGCGCCGAACGCCGGCCACAGCCTAGAGCTGCAGAGAGCGCTAGAGCATGAGGGGGGTGCGGTGGGAGCAGTCAAATCAAATACCAACAACAAAAAATCTATAATAAAAAAAACAGGTTAACAAATGTTGCCGCAACAGCAGCAGCAGCAGCAGCAGCAGCAACAGTGGCAGCAGCGTCAACGTCGGAAGAAACTTGTTTTTTTTTTCCTATAAGTCTTGACTTGACGTCAAAGCCGGCTTACGACGACGACGACGACGACGACGACGACGGCGACGGCGACGAGCGACGCCTGCTTACATTCACTTTACAAAGACCAAAGAGCGTGAAAGTTAAGCTAAGAGAGCGCCAAAGCAAGCCGGCAACCGGCATTGTGAACGCCAGCCAATGTGAGCGAGCGAATGTACGTTAAGTCATTCACCAGCGCTCTTTGCTCTTTGCGTATGCGGTGTGAGTATGCGTGTGTGAGTATGCGTGTGTGTGTGTGTGTGTGTAGAGAGAGAGCGAGTCTACGACGACGACGTCGACGATGACTGCGGCTGCTGCTGGCAGTTCGTTCGCATTCACAAGAATTTCACCGACATTTAGTTTAGTACCGTTTTTGACTGCAGTCGCACTACGGACAATATTCTAATTGTGCTAACCAAATCATATATGAAAGATATATGCATATATATGTGTGTATGTGCACTACCATACACCATACACAATTCAATTAAAAAAGCGGCAACAGTTAACGATATTAACTACACATATTAAATGTGATTATACATGGCCAACGCCAGCCATATGGAAATGGAAATGTGCTGCTGTCCCATACACAAAAATTAAAACCATTAAATCTTTATAAAAAAAACGCAATCAACTAAAAACAAAATTTAAAAAAATAATAATTATTATTAATAACAATTTTCTATGAAAACCTAGTGCAAATCGAACGTGTTGATAAAATCGTTAAATATATAATTATACAAAAATCACAAGCAACAACTAATAAAAAAAAAACCCCAACGAACGCGTGCAACAAGTTAAATCCAGCTACAAGTTGTAAACCAAGTTAGAACTATACACACACACATATGTTCGAACACCAATACACAAACACACACTCACACAGATACACGCTCGCGCTGCGATACACACACACAAACACACACAGACTTTAACAATGTCAAGTGAAAACATTCTTTGGAAGCAACAGGTTTCGCCCTAATAAGTGTTATAAAGAAGCGCGTCCAGAACTGTTGTTGACTAGCTTTAGCCAGTAAAAGGCATTTATTGATCAGTAAAATATATATATATATATATATATATACAAACATATTTAGTAGAGAAGAAATTGAGAATAATTAGAGAATTGTGTGACTGCAACCAGGTGGAACGAAGTCAAAAACCGCAGATCAACTAAAAACAACAAAACAGAAGAAGAACAAAAAACCTAAAAAGTTCTTAGAGCGCAAAAAAACAAAAACCCAACCTCAATATGGATTCGTTTTACGATGGCGACCTCAAAGATATATGGGACTCCGACTTAGATCCGGTAAGCGAGCAAACACAGTCCATGTTCACTTTATGGTTCCTTTGAGCAAAAATAAAAATTGGCTTTATCAGTTTCCGTGCAAATACACTCATGTATGTGCATTCATAAAAATAATCACCTTAGTGACGTGAAGTGACGTTCAAGTTAAAGTTAAGAATTTGCGACTTACGGGAGCGATAAGAACACGACCTTAAATAATAGAAACCTGCAAGATATATAGCGCTTCAGATACTGCCATTTTTATAAAAGTGTAGTACATTGCTTTGAACTGTTCGTCGTAAAAATGTAAACTCTTGACATTAGCATGAACACGATGTCATCTGTAGTATATAGAAATATGAAGTCATGTTCTGAAGAAAATGAAATTGCATTTGGAAAAAGAAGAGAGAGAAAACAAATAATATTAATGACCCACATTAAGTTTACAGAGCTTATCAGGCCTAGCAAATGAACCTACAAACGTGCTCCGATTTGTTATTTAGTTAAAATTGAAGCAGAGAGTGCATCGATTATACTATAAGTATATTGTATATACATTTGTATACATATATGTAAGCGTGTTGCCAGAGAAAACGCATTACACGCTTGCCTGGTAGCTATTGGTGTTGCATGAAATGAGAGAAATTGTTGTTGAACTTTTGAGTAACCGACTTGCCGCTAGTTCCATTTTCCCTTTCTGATCCAAAAACTGATCTTCGTGCCTGCATATTAAACAGTCGCTTTACATGTACATATGTATTTGTCTATGCGCCTTCAAAGAGCTGAACAGGCCCACCTCTCCCCAAAAAAAACCTGTCCTATAAAACAACATCATAAAACTGTCTGTCTGCCCTGTCTAAAGTCTTGAGTATTGAGTCTTGCCAGTCACCAAAAGCCAAATCTAATCAACACCGTCGCCTGCTACTACATGTGGCCCAAACTATGATATACGACGGCACACACCCTGTTCTCGATACACTGTTTTTTCTTCGATTTGATTTCTCACTTATGCCGAGAACGTGCTCCATTCGCCGGGGCGTAGCTGAGTAAAAACAACTTTTGCGCAAAAAAAAAAAATTTAACGGTAAAATTAAAGATATGAAATGATATGAAAGGCAAGGCCCAAGGTTTTTTATCTCTGTCACCAGACTCTCAGTGTGAGTCTTATTTAGCTGCCTACCTTTACGCACGCTGGGTAGCATCGGCAAACAAAACAACATACAATTTTTTAGTGATTTCTTGTGTTCAAAAAATATCATTTACATGGCCAGCGATAAGAGAGTGCCCCAGTCAGAACTATTTCTGGTCTTACGAAAGTTTTTATTGTTTCACAAAATGTGCTCTTTGTCTGATAATGATAATTAGAGTTTTTCCACGAAATTAAAAAATAGAAATTTATCATTTGGCGAGCAAAAATTGTTTTTCCTTTTTGGTTTTGTTTTATTTTTTTTTTTATTTTGTTTTTGTTTTTTTTTCTGTCCCCACCGAAAACAGTTTCAATATAATAACTTGCTGCTGCTCTCGAGCATTATTTGTGAGACCTGCTTATCGCTGCGGAAACAGTAATGAATACATGTCGTGCCGTCGAGGAAGCGTCTCTGCCGCTGCTGCTGCCGGCGTAACAACATTTATGAGTACTACGACGACGGACGGACTCTAAATACAAAAGAAAGAAAGAATCTATTACGGCAAGCACACACACACACACACATACACACATATACACAGACAAGTAGGGGCGGCAGAGGGGCGTGCGGTGCAGTGATAAGACTATCAGCTGCGCTAAATGCAAAGTAACTAATGACTTTTTGTTGGTGTTGTTGTTGTTGTTTTTGTTTTTGCCTGCCGCTGCACTTTAAACTGGCAAAACCTGAGGCCGTCAGTGTCATTACTGGGCGAGATAATGCAGCGAAGACGGCGACGCCAGACCAAAATAGGCTCATGCGAAAAACAACAAAAAAAAAATTACAAAAATTCAAAAGCACAAACAGCAGCAACAAAATCCCGGGAAAAACGTGCGTGCAGTTTTTTCCCGCCGTAAGCAGAATGTCATAGACCCGGGGCGTGCGCCCTCGATTACGTCAGAGTATCTTTCGGTTGCATGGTTGGTGTGTGCGTGTGCGACGATAAGTCTAAACACATAAATATTTATTATAATGGCTATAGCCCCTTGGCCCCTACACCCGTCCCCTACAACATACGCCTCATTTGATTCACTTTATCGTTTTAACTCATTTTGGCATTATTTTAAAATTAAAATTATCATTATTGTGTGGCATATCAAAAATCTTATCAAAAACCGTTTTGTAACCGAAAAAAGCAAAGGAGCCTTAAGCCAGATAAGGACTGAAATAGTTTTGATTACGCTTGCGACCATTTTGTGCAATAAATAAAAATCATATGTACATATAATATAATAGTAAATAAAGCCACAATGGGCTTTTCAACAAGCCAAATACAAAACAAAACATAAAGATAGATAATCCATTCCTTGAAATTACTAGGAAATAAAAGTGAAATTCAAATATTTACCAAGCAAAAAATCCCAGATACTGTGTTTTACTTTTACACACATGCCTTCGTTCATCAGCGCAATCTGTCAATTAGCTGAGACAAAAAAAATCCCCCCTTTCAGTGAAGAGGCTCTCGGGGACTATGGCAATCATTTGTGTCTCAAGTGCTCGCTTATCAGTGCTGTCAGTAACCCATCACATATATTGATTACTTTAAGTATTGAAAATGATCATAAATTCTGCGAAATAATTAACATAATAAAAGAAAAATAGAAAAGTAAAATTTCACTAATTCGAAGATCAAATAATCTTATAAAAAAATACTTTATGTACCCATGATAAGCTAAACAATATTTATGCATTTATTTGTGCAGTGGAATAGGCAGATTGAGTAGATTATAAATAATTTAATGCTTTATGCTTAACATTCTTCAGATATCATTAAAGCAAATCAAAAGTTTATTAATATATTATAGTGCTCCAATCTTATTGGTTTTATGTCCAAATAAATTTAAAAATTTACCTGATTACATAAAGCCCTCGATAGATGAGTTGTTTAAATCCGTAGACATTTAGGCAACGGAGCAACGAGGATTGGGGTTCGAATTCCAGGCTAGTGTTTGGATGTAGTGTTAGTACAATTTAAAAATAGTTATGTTGATAACATTTATCCTATATTTTAAATAATAATAATAAACCTGATTTGTTATACATTACTATTATTAGTTATAATAAGAAAACCCTTAGCTAATTTGATTTCCATAGAAGAAGTTAATTAGAACTTTTGATCGCTCTGCTATAATTCATTATAGTGGTCCACTGTTCCATTGATAAGGACTTAGACATATTGCTGCTGAAAGCTAAAATTCTATTTTAACATTTTGTTTAACGATAAGGCGCACATGTTGCCTGGAAACAAAACGTTACGCTAGACAGTATTCAAATTAATCTTATATGCATATACATACATTGTACTTAAAAAACATGCATACATACTACATATACATGTGTGTATATATGTATGTATGTGATAAATAGTATATACATGCGTACAGTTCTATAAAAGGGTTATTCACATCTAGAACAAATTTTCAGAAGTGTGTGGGAAATATACGTTAATAGTATAGTAAACTATGATACTTTAAACTAGATATTGTGTCCTAAAAAACGATCGCCATTTAAAAATACCATTAACAAAGACCAGACTTGATTTACAATTTCTTCCTCATTTTTTTCTGCATAGAGAAACGAAAACCAAAGAAACGCAGTAAAAATTATTACCTTGGGTCGACGAAAGCAGAAAAAAAGGCAATCGCCTTCACAAAAGAATGCTGACCAAAATAAAAAAAAAAAACAAAACGAAAAAAAAGTCAAAGCAGACCAAACTCTAGAGTTTTCATAAACGTTGAGCGGAGCAAATTTGTAAGACCAAAAGTCAAGTCGAGAAGAAAATTGCAGCATTAACAAACAAGTTCAAGTTAATAAGTCAGCAAGTTTACTTGACTTGACGGCTTCTACCATTGAGGGGCCAACAAAAGCAAGCTTAGCTATATATGGGGTATGTGCATGAGTGTCTGTGTGTCTGTGTGTGTGTAATTTACATTTCAACGTTTTTACATTTTGGTACAACTTTCGCTTATATAAGCAAAAGATGGCAACAAATTTTGCCAGCTCTATGAGCGTACATAATGTTATTAACCATTTTGCCAAAGACAATTTGACACCCTTTACGGAAATACAGCAACAACAGCAAACAAAGAACAGTTAACAAATGCATGCAAACGTCTCAGTGTGTGTGTGTGTGTGTGTGGTTTTGAGGTTATGTTGAATTTCTAACGGCTTAGTGCAGCGCGCCGCTATTTTAAAATGCACACGAGAACCCACAAAACTGAAAAACGTGCTTGGCAACAGTGTCTCAAGAGACGGTTGCTCAGCATATTTGAATAACTAGTTCGAGCTATGTATGCACGATACTTTCAATATGGTATAAAGTCAAACAATCTGTGTGTTTGTCTCTCTCCCTATGTGTGTGTGTGTTTGTGTGTGTGTATTGCTTAACTTTGACATTTCCAATAAGCGTAGCGAGCGTTGCAATCTGCAAAAACAGGTTAAAACTCCAAAGCGAATGCCAAAAAAAAAATAAATAAAATAAAACACTGCGATGGCAACATTGCAAATTTTGTGGCTTGTTTGCGGCACATTTCTATGAAAAAAGTTGAAACATATGGCAAAAGCGCGCATAATTAAATTTGCACACACACACACACACACACACAAACACACGTTGACAGTATCATCGTATTACACTTAGAGAGAGCGGAAGCGAGAGAGAGGCGGCGAGGCTCCCCCACATCATTCATTGAGTCAACTTTCGCATCCATTCATGCGAATTTTACACGCGCTGCGCAGTGCAGGATGCGCATTGCACAAATTGTTGTTGCCTGACGTTTGCTCTCTTTCCGTCGGTTTAGCTGCGAGTGCAAAGAGCACAAGTCTGCTCTTAAGTCCGCTTGTATGTGGGCGGCCGGCAGGCGACCAGCTGTTTGGTTTACTCTTGACGTCAATGTCAGTCCCCAAGCAGGCGGCAAGTCAGCTAGTTGGACAGGAGTTGAAGGCTCAGTGTGAATTATTCATAGATTGAATTTACAATGCGAGCATGTGGTCCGAGGAGGGCGGGGTTCTCTCGCTATAGCGTGGGCGCACCATATTGTTTTGTCCCCAATGTGCGTTAATGAAGTGTTATACGATAAGTGTAACACAGCAAGCGATGGCAACAAGTTGTGCAACAGTTGGGGCTTATTACTGGGTGAATGGCATGCAAGACGCCATGAAAGGTAGATTAGCTATATGATTAAGTTGAGCAAAGACTCGCTTGCCGCCAAAAACTGGTTCGAACCAGATTTTTCTTTAATACAGTAATCGCTCGCAAGCTATTCAATTTTGAAATTAGCAATATCCAAAAATTATAATTGGCATTTTGATAGACGTTTTGAAGATTAAAAAAATTAAAATTTTCAAAAATATAAAAAGGGTAAAAGAAATTTTTTTTTTAAATTAAGAATTATTTTTAAAATGGAAGCAGTATCATTTTAGATAGTCCACTATTTATTATTCTTTTTAATTTATATTTTTTAGAAGGAGAAAAATGGCATAAAATAATTTAGTTCTGTATTATAAGCCTGACTTGAATGTTAAATATTAAAACTCTGCTCGCTCCTAGAATTTGTCTTTAAAACTTATCATTTTATTCAGGAAATTCGCTTATCACCTCGCTACTTTCCCACATATGCGCTGTCAAGTTAATGAGTCACATCTCTTGGAAACGAACCAATATTGATGATCCTAAGTGACTCACCCCGCAGTGTGCTAACAAAGCTCACTTGATCAATTGGTTTTGGCGATAGTCTTGGGTTGATCTACATAATTGTTGCTTCCGTCGTGTGGCCTCTCTGTATTTTATTATTTTATTTTCTGATTATATTATTTATTTATTTACTTTTTTTTTCGTGTTTGTGAATGGCGTCAAAGTCAACCGCTTTAGTCACTTAAGCACCTTAGCGTATAGAGCAACCGCAATGCCACAAAATACGATTAGGACACAAGCCACAGCGCCGCCAATTTGGTAGCCATGGCTACTGGAGACTTCACGCGTGGGTTGTGCGCGCATTCGCAACTTTCACAACATTTCCGTTTTGCGAATATTTTGTCCGACTTGGGGAATTGGTTAACTGGCGGGTGGGTTTTACGTCAGGGCGCCTCGCTGGTTGCGTACTTTTCTCTTTTGGCACACACATTCGCATGGCTGTATGTATGTATGTTTGTTGGTGATAAGGCTAAGCCCGCATAGGACGCACGCCCACGCCATATCGCTGTTTGTTTTTTTTTTCTGTGTGTGTCGCTGCTATTAATATACCCATTTGGGTATATTTATAACCGAAATACGGCAAAAACACGTCACTTGGCTGCTGTTTTGTTGCCAATCGGGTCTGGCGTCGGATTGGGGTTGCATAGGGGTTGCAACACGGCGTATACGTAATGTCTACTGGCATCAACAAGGTCAATTAGCCGCCTGATCGATACTGACCGCAACATCAGTATATCGATTATGATATGCATGATGGGCATGACCGACTGTAAGGCATCGATCATTTAAATAACAAGTCTCATAATTATTCAAGTTTAATTATCTTTATAATAAAATACAAATTTATTTTTATTTAAAAATAAATTTAGCGCTCTTTTTTTTATTTTCGATTTAAATTTATCGATTTGTAAAATGAATTTACAACAGTATTTGAAAGGCAGGGTTGCCTTTTAGCATTCTTCTGTTCGTCCACTTTCTTTTTAGGCCACTTTACATTTACCAATTACCATTTACCACGCTTTTCGACGACTGCCAGGCAAAAGTCGAAAAAAATACGCCATAAGAAACCCAAGCGCAAGCCAAAGCGTAGCAATTTTTCAAGTTAAAAAGCATTTTTGAATTGTGGGAGCACCTTTCACTTTACGGCGCTGATGATCATGATGAAGTAGAAGAAGAAGAAGCAGAAAGACAGTCGGACAGAGAGACAGACAAGCATAAAATTGAAAAGAAATAAAGAGCAACTAAAAATGCTGTGCACAACACAAAGAAAACCGATACATATGTACGTTGAGTGTGTGTTTTATGCCCACAAACATAAGTACACATGTATGTGCACACACACACACAACTGCATTTTTATAAATGTGAAAGGTTTTCGCTTGCTGCAACATTATTTAATCAATCCAATTTGTGGAGCAAGCGAAAAAGCAAAATCGAAATATGTATAGACAATACAAAAAAAAAACCAAAGTATAAAAAAACTATAACCAGTTTAATTATTTTATGAAATTGTATTTGTTTTTGTTTTTTATTTTTTTGTGTTTGCTTTTTGTCTTTTACACCCTTTTTCTTGCATTGCCTGGGACTACAAAAATTTAAATAAAATTGTATAATGGAACGAAGGCGATATGCAAATGTCGAACAGATATGTCTATATATGTATGTTAAGTTAAAACCCTCGGGCGGCTCATTTGGTCTGATGCGAGCTGCTTTTGAATAGATTTCGAAATAATGTGCAACCGATGAAGAATGTGGGGAAGTTCTCATAAAACGTTAAACGAATCGCGCACGTGATGTGCGCACAGGTGCTCATTTGCATCGATACCGGTCTGTCATCGATAGCGCAGCTTACAATCGATAGCATTAGTGATGATCGTTAGATGCTTAAGCCGTTGCTTGAGCGTATTTTGTGGCTTGAGAGTTTACCACTTGAGGGCCGGGGAGCACTTGGCTTGTCATTCGCCCTCGGCTTTCATCGAACGCCAAGACGCAAAGCACCTGAAACCTGCAACAATGAATGCCCCGTGATGCTCCGCAACTTTGATTTGTCCGTAACTTGGCCTCCAGCGCCGCCACGCTACGATCAACAGCAGCAGCTGAGCGGAGGGGGGCGGAGGTAGCAGGCAGCTGTAGCAGCAGCAAATGCCTGTGAGCATTTTTGCTGTCTCTTGGCTTTCTTTCATCATCAAGCTCCCCACAATATCTCTCTGTATACCAATGTATTTACGTGTGTGTGTGTGTGTGTTTATGTTGCCCGTTTTGGTAACATTTTTCAAGAATTGCTAATTCTCAACAATTCCAAGGTTCGTTGAACTTATCATAAACACACACACACACACACGCTACAGGCACGCACACACACTTGTACAATTTATTTACGCTTCTCTGCTGCCGCTGCTACTTTGCCGATTCTTGGCCGCTGCGGAGAGACGGCTAAAATATGGAGAAAGCACTTGTGCAGGGATATACACACAATCGTACATGCAAACGAGGGTGGATCGTAGAATGAAGCTTGCGGAAATTATTTTGCATATGTACATATACATACATGCGTGTGTGAATTAATTGAGTAAACGCGACTATTCAGTTGCTATTTAGTTATTCAGCTAGAACTAGAATTTCGCATTACAGAATGTGATAAATCTAAGCCTTGCTATCGATGCAAGGCTCATCACAATTATATTTATCGATGTTATCGATGTCAGGCTCATCACAATTATTACA
Organism: Drosophila colorata; assembly: GCA_035041545.1. Classification (NCBI taxonomy): domain Eukaryota; kingdom Metazoa; phylum Arthropoda; class Insecta; order Diptera; family Drosophilidae; genus Drosophila; species Drosophila colorata. The sequence continues at coordinate 13,953,251 of JAWNLD010000564.1, read as the reverse complement.
TTTAGCCTAAGCCGTGCTATCGCTGCAAGTGACATTGCATCGCATCGCATCGCATTTGCACGCCACGTACGTCGTATACCATGGGCAAGTACTTTCAAATCCACCCTCGCACATTCCTTTACATGCATACGTACATATGTATGTATGCACATACGTACCATATACAATGCACGCGTGCAAACGGTAATCAATGTTTAAGTTTATGTGCCGAGTACGAATAAGTGGTAAGCTCGAAAGAAGACCCACACAGCAACAGCAGGGCAGAGGGGGCAGACGGAGAGAGCGAGAGACAGAATGAGAAGCATACCCAGAGCGGCACGCAAGCCAGCCGGCTGACTGACATACAGACACACGCACACAGCTACACACTGCTGGCCATGCCCGCGACGACGACGTTTCCTTTTCTTGTGGCCAAAACTGGATTTCCCATTTAAGTGTGGCTTAGAATGTGAGCATTTTGAAGGCAACAAAAAATATATATTTTACATACTAATGGGCTTTTAAAGCCAAGCGTAATTACATGCACTTTTTATCATTCCATATATATATATATACATATATACAGCAGACACACACTCACAGAAAGTGTCGCATTTATATGGGTCAACAATTTATAGCCGTAGATTTGCTTACAGCAATTAAATAAATTCAAGCAGTCTTTATATATAACACTCATGAATACATACATGTTTTGACTAAAAACGGGCACATTGAGATTACATCATCGGGCCAATTTCGCATTCTGGATATATTCGGGTAGAAGACGAAAACTTGTTCCTGCCAAGCGGCAAACAACAAACAAACACTTGTTGCAAATCCCAGTTGTGCTCATCACCTGCTCTCATCATGCACATGGTGGTTTTTCAAGGTTGCCGTCGACTAATCACGCTCACGGCACCACAAAATACGATCCATTTAAATTAAATTTATTTATCTGTTGCACATTTTTCAATTAACATTTCGCAAGTCTTGCAAAATTGGCGATGCGTTGAGATTAACGCTGGCAGCTTCACTGTTCTCGATAGTCGCATGCAAAGGACATGCAATCGTTGTGAAGGAAATTTATCGATATGGGACATTTGGGCGCGCGTTTCCAAAATCACTTTAACCGTTGAATTCAAATACAAATAATATCAATTGCCGGTTCCACTTCAATTATTATGAAATGATAAGTTAAAATTGCTTTTATTTTTATTTTGTTTGAATCTATAGGTATTTCAAGGGTACGATAGGCGCTGTCGTCTTTGAGATAAGATTGACAAACAAAAAAGAAAAAGAAATAAAACGTACCGCGCAGCGCATGCAAGGCTGCCCATCTTCTATATATATATATATATATATATATATATATATATATACATATATATATTTAAAAATATTATTGTATATTTCATGTACGTATGTATGCACATACTTAGAACTTGTTGTTGTGAGCTATCTGCATGGGTCGTGTATCTGTATCGCTGCGTTTTGGGTTTTACGTGTGCCAGGGGTTTCGTGCGATTCGCTTTTTAAATTATTATTAGTGATTTTGTTTTTGTACTCTTGTTTGCACAAAAATACATTTCTGCTTTTGTTTCTAAGTTATATAATCGTGTGCTATCGCTGTGCAACACGACTGCGACTCCATATGCCGTGTGTACATTTACTAATTACCTTTGCCGTTGTTTTTTGCTGCTATTTTTACAGACGGAATCCTTGAAAATAAGCAGCGATCATGATATGCACGATTGGTTTTACGATCGCGATGTCAAGGATCCAGCTGTCATACTCCACGACAAGCTCATCTCCGATGCGCTGCTGAATGGCACGGGCCCAATCAAAACGGAGCATTCCTACAGTCTCAACAGCGATGGTGACTCCCTGCCCGATTCACCAAAAAGCCTGCAGGCCAAGATCGATGGTAGGTACTATACATACATATATAGGGATATCGATACTGTATAAAGTTGATCAAACAGTTGCCAGTTGCTATCGATTATTTTGGCTAACGGTTGCGTTAATGTTTTCTTGAGCTTTAAAGCGTTGTCTGGCTAAAGCCAAGACAAATACAGTTGCCAGTTGGTGGCTCCATTGTGAATTTAGGCCATGTACATAGTGAGCGACAACATCATGAAAAACAGTTGAACAGCTTCTGTTTTTTTTTTTTTTTTTAATATTTTTACTGTCGCGGTAGCATTTAGCAATTTAACGCAGTACTCGTGCATGAAGTTTTGTACTTTGACGCGATATCAGTTATTGTTATTGTTGTTGTTGTTGTTGGTAATATTCCCGTATACACATACATACATATATATGGGCGCACGGTATATAATTGCTGCTGGCCTGTTTTTTTATTATTTGTAATTTTATGGAAACTGTACAACAACTGTGTAAATAAAATTAAAATGTATGAAATAAAAAAATGTATATAAAAAAAAAATGAGCATTCAGCGAGGGAACGGTACAAGAACGTGGCTGAAAAAACAAAAAAAAAACATACCCATCGAACGCAAACACAAGTGCCATATCACAAGCATCTGCTGACGCGCGCGCCTTTGGCAACTGATCCAATGTTTGGCCCTGTTTGTACAGTTACAGGCGAGAATATCAAATTGTTGTATAATATTTGCTCAATAGCGCCCTAGGCCATTGAAATAAACATTAAACAAAAGTAGGTTGCCCAATCCAATATTTGCGCACATATTTATTTATTTGATTTGTCGTGTGAGCCAAAAACAAGACGTAGACAAAACACGTAGTAAGTAGAGCAGAACCGTTTAAACGTAAAACAGTAGTATGATATTTGCTTCCTCTTTGAATTCACATCCAAATATACAGGAATCCAAAATCAGAATGCAAAAATAATAATAATTATTATTATTAGAAGAAAATTTCAATTTCTGAAAATCATCTTTTACCATAAAAATTTTATTAATGAATATAATAAACAATTTGTTTAAAATTTCGCAATTTCTTTAAGCCACTTTAAAAAGGAAGTCATGAGCAATAAATGTTTGTTTCTCACTTGCAGACAATTTTAAGCACTTAACGGAAATTCCTCTTTTACCATAAAAAACATCAATCAATAATACAGTAAACAATTTATAAAACATTTCGCAATTTCTAAAAGCAGTTAAAAGAGGTTTTCTTTAAAGTACTAAGCAAATAAAAACGATTGCAGACAATTTGATTTTCGAAATGTTTTAATTCTAATCGAAACAAGTTTTTGTCTTCGTGCATTTGAAGCAACGAATATAAACTCTTTAACTGCAAATCATCTTTTACCATAAAAAACATTAGTTAATGATAAAGTAAATAATTTTTTTAAAATTTCGTAATTTCGGAAAGCCATTCTAAAGTGGTTTTCTTCAAAATATTAAGCAATTAAGATGATTTTCGAAATGTTTTAATTCTAATCGAAACACGTTTTTATCCGCCTCTTTTGAAACACTTTAACTGACATCTGACTAGCTTGCTATTCGAGTAAAAATGTTTCCACCGTCCGCTCTTGCAGATATGGATGACGAATGCTACTCCGGCAGCGGGCGCATCACCATCGATCCAAAGTGCCTCACACTACACCCGCCCGCAAGAAACAGCCGCAGCAGCGCCATGCTGAGCAGCATGTGCAGCGCCAGCGCCAGCGCCAGTCCCGCACTAAGCACGGCCAATGCGGACTTGGCGGCTGCATCCGCAGCCCTCACGCGCAGCAATGGCGAGGTGCAGCAGAGCAGCCACAGCCACAGCCACAGCCACAGTGGCAGCCACAGCCACAGTCACAGCGGCAGCAGCAGCAGCAGCAGCAGTGGCAACAGCAGCATGAACGTTGCATTGGAGCATTTTCAACTACCTCAACATTTGCCGGAAATCTACGATGACAACGATTGCAGCTCATCGGTGTCATCGGCCAGAGAGGGCAGCATGTCGCCGGACCTCTGCTCGGACATTGAGATCGACGAGGCGATCATCAAGGACGAGCCAATGTCGCCCGATTCCAGCTGCCCCGCCAGTCCAAACTCACAGAACAGCAGCGCCCAGCAGCTAAGCCTCAATTTGGCCAATTTGCAAACAGAATTGCTCTTCGACCAGAAGGTAAGTCGCCCGCTCCCAAACCGCCCCCAAATCGCTCCAATCGCATACTAAGCAGCACTCTCACTTGCCCTGAACAGCACGGCGGCCTTTTGCTGGCCACCAGCAGCAGCAGCCTCATCAAGTCCCAGCAGCAGCAGCTCCTGCTCGGCCAGAGCGGACCGAGCCTAATGCTGCCCAAGATAGCCATCAAGAGCGAGAAGCAGAGCGGCGCCAGCAACAGCTCGGGCAAGTCGCATGCGTATGGCATTCCGCTGACGCCGCCCTCGTCGCTGCCCAGCGACGACTCCGAGGGTAACTTGTCGCCGGAGCATTTGTATGCGCCCCTGTCGCCCAACGCTTCCGTTTCCATATCCGCCGTGACCAATGCAGCCGCCAACGGCGATCCGGCACACAATGCGAGCGCGCGACGCGCCGCCGCCGCCGCCATAACCCGCGCCGCCGCCAGCAGCAATGGTGCCGCCAACAGCGTGGCACCGTCGACACGGCAGCCGATACACACGCCGTTGATTAGCTCGCAGCCGGTAAGTGCGCCCGGATCGAAGAACTGTAGTGTCCACAGAGTCTCATTGGACGCTTTGCATTTGCAGAAAGGATCGACGGGCACGCTGCTGCTGACAGAGGAGGAGAAACGCACGCTGCTTGCGGAGGGCTATCCCATTCCACAGAAGCTGCCACTCACCAAAGCCGAGGAGAAATCGCTCAAGAAGATACGGCGCAAAATTAAAAATAAGGTATGTGAACTTGATTTGGAAATAACTATGGCGTATTCAATGTCTAATGGCGCTTTATGTGACAGATCTCTGCTCAGGAAAGTCGTCGCAAAAAGAAGGAGTACATGGATCAGCTGGAGCGGCGAGTGGAAATCTTGGTCACTGAGAACCATGATTACAAGAAGCGCCTCGAGTCACTGGAGGAGACCAATGCCAATCTACTTAGTCAGCTGCACAAATTGCAGGCCTTAGTTAGCAAGCACAATGTGAAAAAGTCCTAGACCTGAATCCGAATCCCAGGCCCAGTGGCCACGGTTCAAGTTTGCCTGCCTGCCCGAGAGATATTTTATATATATTTTATTTGTTGTTGTAACGAGAGCGCACGACAGGAATACATGCGAATACATGAGTTTCGTGTGAACGTTTTTTAAGAATTTATCAGTTTATAAATGAAATGTTGTATTTGATTTTTGGCTTTTGGTTAGCACAAAGCAGTAAACATTCCCCCAAAAATACCCCTGCCAGCATCTCTTAAGATTTAGCAGCCCATAGGCCCATAACTGAAACCATATAAATATATGTACTGTATCGATTAAAGTATAACTAGCTACTTATAGTTTGTATCTTATTATTATTAGTCATGCATTCCTGTTATATAACCTGATTTAGAGAGTAGGCAATGATCAGCAACCAACAAGCTCAAAAGAACCCCACATAAGCAGCGTCTAAAGAGAAGCTACGTAATAATATTGTTAACAAAAAATCAACACACACACACACACACACACACACACACACACACACACTTACACACACCAAAAACGCATATGGCATGCTAAGATATGGGCTCTAAGAAGACAACGATTCGATTTGATTTAAGAGCAACGACATGTACATTATGTTTTAATAATGCTTGATTGTACGAACTACTTTCAGAGCTGTTTCCCAAACTCGGAACAGTCTTTTGAATTGTTTGGCAAGACTCTTGTTCCTTTATACGATATTTCTCAAAAACAAAATCAAAGTAAAACGATAACAAAAAACAAAAAAAGAAAGTTTAAATCGTCAACAATTCCATATATAGCAATGTATGATTTATGATTATGTAGTACATACTTCTCTAGTACATATTAACGAACTATGTCTTTATGCAGCATTTAAGTTTTTTTGTTTACCAGCAGCAACGGGAAGCCAATTGGAAAATGCTTTCGAAATTTTCATTGCTGTGTTGCCTGGACGAATTAAACAATTTCCGAGCCAATTATAAAAAGAAAATATTGTTTGTTAAGTTTTATAATTTAAGTGGCGCTGTAGTAAAAAAAAAACGAAAACGAAAACAACAAAAAAAAATTGAATGAAAAAAACAACAGCAACAACTAAAATATGGTTTACTTTGCAGCAAAGATTTTGTTTTATTATTATTACAATTGAATTTAATTTTATAGTGCAATTTTTGGCATAACTATTCTTGTTTTCCACAGTCTTTTATATAATAATTATATGTGTGTTTTGTCATGTATGAGTCATTTTAGTTTAAATTAGTTGAATTTACTATAAACAAAAATTACTTAAACAAAATTGTAAGCGTTTATTGATTTCTTATCAAATCATATATCTAAATGTATAATTACTGTAGCTATTTTAATGTACATAAATCATGCGGACGAAGTTGTGCAATTGTTAGTAAAATTTTATTGAAAAAAAAACAAACAAGAATTCTATAGAAAATTACAACAAAATCGAGTTTATACCAATTTGAAAACCACATTTGTGCAATGCAAAATTTTATGCAAATGCGTTAAAACAAATAGAGAAATACATTACAATATATTTATACAAATATATATTATAAATATACCATACATTATTTTTTGGCTACAACATTTTTAATGCATAAAAAATGAAAAAATATAAAAATATTACAAAAAAAATTGTAAAACATAAAATTGGTTGCTGTAATTGGGCAAAGTAAAAGTGCAATTCCAAATAAAATTGATACATCCATAACAACAAATATGTTTGCTATTTATTATATCATAAATCTCGCTTTTCTAATTGCATATCACTTGCAGATATTTATTAATTTTTCAGAGTGTGAGTGTGGGTGAGTAGTAAGGAGGTGAATAGCAGAAAGGGAGAGCGATTAAATATCAAATTATGTATGAGGCACAATGTAAATTGTTTATTGTATGTAATGTAAATCAGTATATTATAAATTGGAAGTATATTTTTGAATTTTGCGGCATTTTTAAATTGGAGTACCGAAATAAAACGATAAATTATTATTTCAACTATCGATACACGATAGCTCTCTACGCAACCCTAACCAGATAGCAACATTTGATGCAGCCTGCACAATGCTTGGCAACATTTGAACAATGTTGAATAGCGCAGTATAAAAGAGCAGAAAAACATCAGTAACAAACTACACGCAAGACGCAAAAATTAAAAATTGGCATATTTTCGTTAGATTTGACGTGAAAATTCAAAAGGAAGCGAAATGGGAAAGAAGAACAGTAAGTACTGTCAATGCAAGGACACATTCTACTTGAACATTTTCTCTAACTAGCCATTTAACTTCAATTTGCAGAATATAAGCAAGAGGAAAAGGCGGCTGCAGCGCCAGCCCCTCAGCAGCAGCAGCAGCAACAACAACAGCAAAGTGAGTTGAATAGGTGTAAAGTGCATACATGCATATTTATATATGTATATACACATGTGCATACATGTATGTATCTACATATATATCTGCATGCCTGTGTGCGAAACTTCTCGAAGCTGCATAATTGTAGGGGCTTCACACGATTCCCATTTTTAACACTCCCACCTGTTTATCAAAGTGATATTCGTAGGTTAAAAAAAAACTGTTATCTTTTCTTGTCGCGAGCTTTGTATATAAGGGGGAAGTGCAAAACATGAATTTTATATTTCACAATATCGCCGGACTCGTCATCATTCATGGCTTTGAGTAACCTATTTGATTTGTGCAGCTGCAGCCGCAGCGTCGGGTGCGGCAGCATCTACAAGCGCAGCTGCCAGGGCCAATACGCAACGGCTGCAGGCTGGCGATGATGTGCCCAGTCAGCCGCGTGCTGAAGGAGGTGGCGTTCGGCCACAAGGTGGACAACAGCGCGCCCCTAGCCAACAGCAGCAAGGAGGTTGGCAGCAAGCTGGTGGACAACAAGGACAGCAAGGAGGCGACTGGCAGCAGAGTGGACAACAAAAAGGTGGACAATCTGGCAGTGAGCAAGGAGGCCATCAGTCCCGTGGTCCACAAGGTGGAGCACAGGGTGGCTATCAGCAGCGTGGTCCACAAGGCGGTCAACAGGGTGGCTATCAGCAACGCGGCCCACAAGGCGGTCAACAGGGCGGCTATCAGCAACGCGGTCCACAAGGTGGTCAACAGGGTGGCTATCAGCAACGGGGTCCACAGGGAGGTCAGCAGGGTGGCTATCAGCAGCGTGGCCCACAAGGAGGTCAACAGGGTGGCTATCAGGAGCGTGGCCCACAGGGAGGTCAACAGGGTGGCTATCAGCAACGCGGTCCACAAGGCGGTCAACAGGGTGGCTATCAGGAGCGTGGCCCACAAGGAGGTCAACAGGGTGGCTATCAGCAACGGGGTTCACAAGGCGGTCAACAGGGTGGCTATCAGCAACGCGGTCCACAAGGCGGTCAGCAGGGTGGCTATCAGCAGCGTGGCCCACAGGGAGGTCAACAGGGTGGCTATCAGCAACGATCGCAGGGTGGCGCCTTGCCGCCGCCACTGCCACAAACGGGCAACATAAAACGCGGCACACTGGGACGACCCGGCAATGTGGGTGTCAACTATTTGGACGTGGACATGAGCAAAATGCCGGACACTGCATATCATTATGATGTATCATTAACGCCCGAACGTCCAAAGAAGTTCTATCGCAACGCCTTCGAAGTGTTTCGCGTACAACATTTGAATGGCGGCATTGCCGCCTACGATGGACGCAAGTCGTGCTATTCAGTCGACAGGCTGCCCAATGTCACTGGCGAAGTAGAGGTAACACTCCGCCAAGATCTTTCGAACTATGGCTCAATTCTTGTTCTTGTTCTGCAGGTTGTGGATCGTCATGGTCGCACAGTTCGTTATACGGTGACCATCAAGGAGACGGATAACTCATTAGTGGAGCTCAGCTCACTTCGCAGGTTGGGATGGGTACCCGGGATGGGTTACGCTAATATACAAGTATAATGTTATAACTGTATTTTATGAATTTCTGCAGCTATATGAACGACAAAATCTATGACAAGCCAATGCGTGCAATGCAATGTCTGGAGGTGGTACTCGCCGCGCCTTGCCATCAACGTTCCATACGTGCTGGACGCTCCTATTTCAAGAGCTCTGGAAACGGCGATCGTCGTGATTTAGGAGACGGCTATGAGGCGTTGGTTGGGCTCTACCAGAGCTTTGTGCTGGGCGACAGGCCGTTCGTCAATGTTGATGTATCGCACAAGTCGTTTCCAATAGCCATGTCAATGATTGAGTATTTGGAACACTATGGACTACAATCGCGCATAACACCAACCACCTCGATTAGCAACACTTGGCGCATAATACCCTTCATTAAGGGCATCAATGTGGTGTACGAGCCGCCGAAAAACTTCGCCACTGCTCCTCGCGTGTACAAGGTGAATGGACTGTCGAGCCAACCGGCGAACAGCCAGAAGTTTGAATTGGACGGTAAATCCCTGACCGTGTACGATTATTTTCGTTCACGCCAGTACAACTTGCAGTTTCCCAGTCTGCAGTGCCTCCACGTTGGGCCGCCAGCAAAGAACATTTACTTGCCCATTGAGCTGTGCCGAATCGAAGAGGGACAAGCATTAAATGTGAGTATGACAAAATGTACAGGATATATACAATATATAGTCAGAATTTCAAGTCTATAGCTCTTAAAGACGGACGGACAAACAAATCAATTCAGCTAGTTATGAAAAAATCATATATTAGGTTGGGGGAAAAGAGATCCATTATTTTACCCAAATTTCAAACTTCATTTAATACGGCCAAACTCGGCCAAGCGGTATTCGCAGTCCTCCATTGTATCTATAAACATTGTTTATGATATTTGCCATGCTCTCATTGTCGCCATTATCAAAAAAAAAGTTGAAATATACCGAATTTTGTCCATATTTGTCTCATGTTCAACATAGTTCCCAAATGAATTGACCTATTGAAAAGGGAACTATTGAGGGAATTCCCACATTTCCAATAAGCCCAAGCTTGAATTAGTGTGACCAATACTTTACGAATTATAACATACTAAAATTTACTTACTGAAAAATTATAGATTTATTTTTCCACACCTAATACATGCTATGGGGTCGGATATGCTTCCTTCTGGTTGTAACATAAATTTGCACAAAACCATTATATCTTTCTTACTCATTTCCAATGTGTTCAGGGTACAGGACTTGTTAGTATAGACACGGACAGACATGACTATATCGACTGACCTCTTTATCGTGATCAAAAATAACATAAAATTATGCAAGCTTCAGTACCAAACTGTTAATATATTGTTTCATGTCCTTTTCAAAACAGCGCAAGGACGGCACGGCTCAGGTTTCGGAAATGATTAAATTTGCAGCAACATCGACAAACGAGCGCAAAGCAAAAATAATGGATTTGTTGAGATACTTTAATCACAATATTGATCCAACTATAAGTCGTTTTGGCATACACATTGCTAGCGATTTCATAACGGTGAACACACGCCTCCTGGTTCCACCACAGCTGGAGTACAACAATAAAAACTTTGCAAATCCAATGTTTGGAGCTTGGCGCATGGATCGCTTTCAATTTTTGGGCCCCAAGCCAAAAGATCACAAATGGGCCATTCTCCGCTGCGAGGGCGCACGCATGCCCTACAACAAGGCTGCCGAGTTTCAGGATATGGTGAGTATCGAGCGGCACCGCATGGCACTTTTAGTATCTGATTTGAACGCTATATTTTGTAGGTTTTCGAACAAGGCAGGAATGTCAACGTGCGCTTGGAGCCCAAGGCTGATATACGCACCTTTAAGGACGAGCGAGATTTAGATGTGCACTTCAAGGATCTAAAGGGCAAGCAGTGCGATCTGGTCTTTGTCATCATACCGACGCGTGGTGCCACCTATGATGTTATCAAACAGAAGGCCGAACTGCAGCACGGCATATTGACGCAGTGCATCAAGCAAAACAATGCGGAACGTCGCCTGAACGCACAATTAGTTGGCAACATTTTGTTAAAGGTCAATTCTAAGTTAAATGGCCTTAATCATAAGCTAAAGGATAATCCGCAAACTATGCTTTCGCATGTTATGTATCTGGGTGCAGATGTGACGCATCCCTCGCCCGACCAACGTGATATACCCAGTGTAGTTGGTGTGGCCGCATCCCATGACATTCACGGTGGCGCATACAATATGCAGTATCGATTGCAATGTGGAGGCGGTGGCGGTGCTCGTGAGGAAATCGAAGATATGGAGTCCATTGTGACCGAGCATTTGCGCGTCTATCATCAGTATCAAAAGCGCTATCCGGAACACATTATATACTATCGTGACGGCGTCAGCGATGGCCAATTTTTAAAAATCAAAAATATCGAACTGAAGGGAATCTACGTGGCCTGCGCCAAACTGGGCATTAAGCCGAAGATGTGCTGTGTTATTGTGGTAAAGCGTCATCACACACGCTTCTTTCCGCTGTCTGCTGGAAATCCCAAAAACAAATTCAATAATGTTGAACCAGGCACTGTGGTAGATCGCACCATTGTGCATCCGAACGAGATGCAATTCTTTATGGTTAGCCATCAGTCCATACAGGGAACCGCCAAGCCCACGCGTTACAATGTGATTGAGAACACAGGCAATTTGGATATTGATCTATTGCAGCAATTGACTTATAATTTATGCCACATGTTTCCACGCTGCAATCGTTCCGTGTCTTATCCGGCTCCAGCCTACTTGGCTCACTTGGCTGCCGCGCGTGGGCGTGTTTATATCACTGGGTGAGTAACAGAATGGAAATTATGGCAGCATTCTAACACATTTAATTAACTGTTCCCTTTTTTTTTTTGTTTTATTAAAATAGACATCGACTTTCCCGTTCGCCGCAAGAGGAATATAAAAACCGTCTGATTAAACCGGAATTTTTGAAATCTAATCCCATGTACTTTGTTTAAAGATACATACATCAAACATTTATACTGTTTTTTTTTCTAAGAATCTAATATCATTTAGCGCATTACAGGCGTAATTATTACATTTATTGATTCTTTTTATTTTATCACATTTTTAAAACTATATATGTATGTATATTAAACAATTATGCGCATTCCCAGCTGGTTCAATGTACGACTTTATTTTGAGAGTTAAAATAAATATTTCCATTCTAAAGTCTGTACATAAACTTTAGGTAGAACCAACTGTGAATGCTTCAGCTGTCTTGCAATGTTAGAAACAACTCAAATATTTGGAAATCTATGTTAAACGAATTAAAGAGATGTTATATAATAAAGCAATTGCAGCTGGTTGACACAAAAATTGCTTATATTGTAGGGAGGGGAGATATTATTCGACGGCTTACATCGCATCGAAATGGAATCTGTGTGACTCTTGCAAGCGCTCCTGTCTGTCCTCGCGTTTCTCCTTAATATAGAGCACCAATATGATGAGCACAATTACCAGACAGGTGCCACCCAGGGCAATCACGCTCATTAGGATTAGTTTGCTGGGCGTGACAAAGAGCAGCGCCTTCCAGTGCTGCGGCTGATCGAGCGGCTTGGGCACCACTATGATCTGTGAGTTGGGTATGAGCTGCGTCCAGTTGTGGTTCTTGCCGTACAGCCCCACCACCAATTGATCAACGAAATTTGGCGTGCGTCCCAAGCCGAAGCACGTGTAGGGCAATTGAAGCGCAAAATATGATGATTGCGGCAGCTGGACACTGCTGCCACTTTGCTGATCGCCATCCTGTGTGGTTGTGCTGTACGTTATGATCGGACCTGGCAAATTGCTGCCATAAGTGCGCTTCTTACGGCCCAGCGGCGTGCGCGACGTGGGATTCTGCGGATTCACCAGGCCAGTGAGCACAATCACCTTGACAAAATTGGCATCGTAGTCAAGCGAATTGCGAAATGCAAGAGGACGATAGTTTCCATTCGGCTGCTTCTCAAGAAGTATCACGTCGAGGACGCCATCCTGATAGAAGTCATAGAATGCGCCAGCGACTGTATTATTGCCCATGGGCGCCAAGGCATTCCAGCGTACCTCAAAGGTGCGCTTAAATTTCTTGCTGCACGTCTTGCAGGCAACATTCTCCAGGAGGAACGTTTGCATCACCGGCTTCGCCACGCTCAACGGTTGCAGAGTGACCAGCAAATCCGGATAGCCATCCAAATTGAAGTCGCCACTGCGCGCGGTTATCGTCTTTAAATATACATCATTCGAATCGGGCGGCACAAATGCCCACGTGACGCCCTGCGGATCCTTAAAATTTACATGGACATCATAGAAATTGCTGCCGTCGTACACAAATATTGTCGAGTTCTTGCAATTCTCCTGTACGCAAAAGGGCACAACAATATTTTGCACTCCACGCAGCTCGAAGTCCATAAAAACGGCCTGGCCCACCACGTAGTCGTTGGAGCCCACCAACTCATAGGGTATGGCTTGCTGATAGCTAAAGTTCTCCTGCCCGTCGCGCTCATTGATGCCATACCAGATCTCGTAGGCGGTTTTGGTCTGCAAAAACAGATCGGCCAGATAATCGCCATTCAGATCCAAATACGCGTTCGCATTGGGTATGGTCAGAGTTTGGAGATCGCCTCCAGTGGGCGTCGCCTGGTGAACAGGCATCGGTGGTTCGCGTCTGTTGTTGAATACCCAGAAGCAGCGCGTGTTATTCTTATCCAGTCCATATAAATCGATGATCATATCACGATTAAAATCGAGCGCCATTGTCTCGCCCTTCGTTCGGATGATGGGTTCTTGAGCACAGTTCAGCATGGTGGTGTTACCCCAGTTTATGTAAACGTCGTAAAGATCCTCGCTTCCCTCCACATTGACCAGCACATCCATCAGTGCATCGCCATCAAAATCTCCAGGTATCACACTCACAATCCTTTTACCCTTAAAGTAGCATACTGGACCCTTGCGCAGCAACGGCTCCGCATCAGCGCCTGTTTATAATAAAGTATGTATTTTAAAATAGAACTCTTCTAGGGTGGTGTAAACAGGTAGACACCCTTCACTACTTGCAACAAAAAGTCGAACAGACGCAACGTATCAGGAGGATAGCTTTCAAACTGATAGGCTAGTTTACAAAGAAAATGACTGACGGACGTATGTAATTGGATATATATTTTTTTCTTTCATTATGAGTTACACATTTGTGGCCAAAATTGAATACCCTCTGCAAGGGTAATATGGAGAAAAGCACATATGAATATTTACACTCGTGGGCAAACTAGTAGATAGACGTCTGTAACTTAATTTCACTCTATTTATATATTATACTGAAAATAACAATAATAATCCTGATTCTTTTCATTGCGTTCATATTAATCATGCTTAAAAGAAATATTTTTAATCAAATTTAAGCTTTTGGAGATTTCAGAGAAAGACTACCTATTATTTTGACCATAAGTGTATATGTACTTCTTGTTGTCAGGTAGACTTCTTATTTTTAAATACCGCTCAACTTATTACATCCCCCCAGTTCACTGTCAAAGTTTAGAGCACATACGCACCATAAAGAATTTGTAGCATTTTCCTGTCATCCTGAATGACGAATACGTCAGTAAGTTCGTCGGAGTTGAAGTCACCAAAAGCTGCCACAACACCTTCCTTAATATTGCCAAACACAATATTCGTTATATCGCTGGCCTGGGCAACGGCCCCGTGGAGCAGCACCAGCAGCAGCAATTGGGGATGCATTTGGCTAGTTTGAAACTAAGGATTTGCTTCTGCTTTGTTTTCGTATGATTTTGTTGTTGTCGCTTCTCTGCAAATCAATACTGAGTCAGATGTAAATTATCGATAACCATTAAATGTTGCCACTTGCGGGGCTGCCATATCGTTGCGAATTAATCGATATCCGAGGCATCTCTAAGTTTCGACGGTCGCAACATTAACGCAGAGAGAAAACTTTGCTAATAACTAGTAAATAACAACAAATACAATTCAACAACATGGTAAGTGCATAAACCCAATGCAAATATGGTTATTTACTTGCTGTGATCGGTAGTGCGAGGAGATGAGAGTGTTTTGTGTGTTTGTTTTGCTTGCTGCTTCTTCCTGCACACAAGCGCCAGCGCACGCACAAATTGTTGTAGTTGCTGTATTTATGCAATTCGCATTTACATTATATATGTGTGTGTGGGTGTATGGTTGTGTGTGTGTCTCGGTACTGGGCCATCTATTAATTTTGTTTATTTTTGCAGAACAAATCAAAGTCAAGCCAAAACCGCGACAAGGTGAAAAAATTCATCTCGCTGACACAAACTGGGGAACAGACGGCAATTTTCTGCCTGCAACACAACGACTGGAAGATGGATTTGGCCAGCGACAACTATTTTCAGAACCCCGAATACTATTATCGCGAGCTGGATCGCAAGCGCATTGAGCAGTTGTTTAAGCGCTACAGTGATCCCACCGATGTGCACAAGATCACCTCCCAGGGCGTCATCAATTTTCTGGAGGACCTGGAACTTAGTCCGGACTCGAAGCTGGTCCTCATAATTGCCTGGAAATTTCATGCCGAGGTGCAGTGCGAATTCTCACGCGATGAGTTCATCAACGGCATGTACGATTTGGGCACGGACAGCATAGAGAAGCTAAAGTCCAAGTTGCCGTCGCTGGAGCAGGAATTGAACGATGCAGGCAAATTCAAGGATTTTTATCATTTCACTTTCAACTATGCAAAGGATCCGGGCCAGAAGGGCATCGATCTGGACATGGCTATTGCGTATTGGTGCATTGTGCTAAGCGATCGTTTCAAATTCTTGGACATCTGGTGCAAGTTCCTCGAAGAGAAGCACAAGCGCGCGATCTCGAGGGACACCTGGAACCTGCTGCTTGATTTCGCCACCAACATCGACGATCGGATGAGCAACTATGACTCCGAGGGTGCATGGCCCGTGTTAATTGACGATTTTGTCGAGTGGTGCCAGGAAAATAACCATCTTGCCACAGATCAGCAGCAGCAGCACACGCAACAGTCAACGTCCCAGAAGAACATATCTAGCTCTTACCAGACCTCGCATAGTACAAACATGAATTATGGCTAACGATTGTTGCTCTATATATACGCAGATATTCTCATTAATGATAAAGTTTGCTTTTATTCGGATTATTTTAAATAATGAAGATAATAAGCAATGCGAATTAATTTACATTTCTCTATAAAACAAAACAAAAAAATAAAATAAAATAAAATTAGTAAATGTAATCGAAATGTTTTCTATCATTCTAATGTCGATTCGTTGTTGGCTCGGCCGATATAAAGTTAGCGATAGATCGATCTATCGATTCACTTGTTATCCCTGTTGTATCATCCCCAACGTTGTGTGTCTCAAGTGTGACCGTAGCACATAAAAACCAATTGATATTGTTACAACGATTTTTCGTCGCTCTGGTTGCTTATTAGAATCTACGCTTATTAAATAGATTATTGTTGTGTGCGTGCGGTGCACGTAAGTGTGCGAATCCGCCATACTAGCTGCGTATATCATGTAAAGTGCAAAATACACATAGTGCATGTAACGTGTGTGTAACAATCAATTGTTGCCCCACACTCTCTGCGCGTAAGTGTGAGTGCGTGCCTGTGCGTCTGTGTGCGTGTGCGTAGAAGGCAGCAGCCAGTGGGCGGCCCACATAAGGAGTCTACCTACCAACACACACACACACGCACACCACGAAATAATAAGGATGTATTTGCCGTGGCTCTGAGGTGTGGAACAGTGGCCGCCGCATGACAAATGATAAATGACAAATCCATGTGTCATTATTGTGGGGGGCCTGTGGACGTAATTAAGTTGATTTTTGAATTTATTGTGTTAAATCCTTTTAAATAGACCCAACGCACTTTCCCAGCCAACCACTTGGATAATAAAATAAATTTAATTATCGTGCGAGCAAAATTTCAACAAATACAATGAGACGGACACATCCGCACACAGGCTCAGTTATACAAGTGCAAATAAGTGGCATATATGTATAAATAAAATTAAACAAAAACAAACCCCACATTTTACTGATAACCGCAGAACAGCCGTCGACATCGTGACTACGACAACTAGCGACGCACGAACATCGCACGCTCTCTGCACTCTCCGCACATATATAATGTAGGGCCCATATCATTGTCGTCAGTTATCTCCCAGTCAAGGTGTGCAAACAGGCGACAACGAATATTTAATAAACATATTTAAAAATACACATATATAAGTATAAATACATATCCATATATTATCCATATACATATATGTATATATATGTGTCATATATTATTGCAGTGGAGGCTTTGGAACATTGTCATTAAAACCGTGCATAAGTACTATAATTTTTGTCACGAAAGTAGTAAAGCTTGGGAGACATCTGCAAACTTATAAAAAATATATATTCTTGATCAGTATAAGTAGCTGAGTCCAAAAATTTAGTTTTTGTATAAAAACCATTTTGTTTTTAAGATATCCGAAAAAAAAACTTGACGATTGACAATCAACATAATTTATAATATAGCCCGATGCAATCGGTCAAAAAGCAAGCAACACACAGTTAACTGTAGATGCACATAAAGCGCACATCTTTTATATTTCTGCAAGGGTATTCTATCTTCGGCACCCCAAAGAAACGTGTTCTTTCTTGATTGATTGTGGAATTAAAAAAAAAAAAACCTTGAAATTGTGCCAATGAAAGTCTGTATAACATTAGGATAAAACTTTGAAATTGATAAGTGTGTTGCTTTAAAGTTCAACATAAAACAGATTTAACCCATTATTAATAATATCATATCGATCAGGGGTGTCCTTATTATTTTGTAAATCTTTTATACAATTACAATGCTATTCAGAGAACAATTTTAAAGAACAAATCTCATTCCTAGTTTAATTACCTGTTTGGCTAATTTTTATTACTAAACAAATGCACAGATTTGTTTAACAGTTTATTAGTTAGCTTTTGTTGTTTTTTGGCATTGAATCTATATGGGCCTAATTTTTGTACACTTCTCGTGCAAAGTCTGTTATTTAGCTCTGTTTTGTTGCTTGTGGAATTGATAAGCTAGCGAATCAGATAAATAATTTGCAACACGATTTCTTACCTTGTGCATGCTAATTATTCCAGTCAATAAAGCTATAAATAGCGACCTGTACGAAGACTTTGTTGGCACACTGTATGTGTATTCTGTGATCACTTTTTTAGCAGCTGAACTATTTGATTTTATATGTGTGGCTGTGTGTGTATTTATAATGAAATTTCCATTGACGTGTGTGAAAATGAAAATTCAACAAAAGTTATTTCGTTTCTGTTGTGCCTGTGTGTGCGTGCGTGTGTGTGCGTGTGTTTATTGTAGCAATTGCGAGTGTCTGGGGCGCCGTTGTCAGCTCCATGCTAATTATTGCTTTTGGTTATTTGGTTATTTACAGCAGCGACAGCAGCAGCAGCCGCCATGCCAAACTGCAACAACAAATATAATACCAAAAACGACAACACCAACAACAACAACATGCAAGTCTTTTAGGCGCGCGGATCGAGCAAAGCTTAGACAGCATCATGAGCCGTCAGGAGACGTTAGCCTCCACGACCTCGTCGTCGTCTTCGTCGTCGTCGTCGTCGCCAGGAGCGACAGCAACAACAACAACAGCAGCGACAACAACAATAGCGAGCACAACATGCAGCAAAATTTCAACATCAACACCACAAAAGCGCGACGATGCATCCGCACAGGAGCCGCCACAGGAGTTCATCAATCGCAGCTTGGCCAGCGAAATCGATGCCAGCGACGCCAGCGCCATTTGCGACATGTCCATCAACAGCAGCTGCAGCGGCGCCAGTCCGGTGGCCAAGCGTCAACTGAGCTCCGCCAACTTGTCCCGTATACGG
Organism: Drosophila colorata; assembly: GCA_035041545.1. Lineage (NCBI taxonomy): Eukaryota > Metazoa > Arthropoda > Insecta > Diptera > Drosophilidae > Drosophila > Drosophila colorata. The sequence continues at coordinate 13,934,349 of JAWNLD010000564.1, read as the reverse complement.
CCGCAGTCCAGTTACTCGGCGCGTGTGCTCATTTTCGATGATTCCGATCAGGAGGCGGCTGCCGTCGCCGCCGCCGCCGCTGCTGCTGCTGCTGCTGCTGCTGCTGCAGCAGCTACTGCTGCATTAACGGCGGCTGATGCCAGCAGCGGCGTTGAATTGCTGCCCGCATCGCCGGCCAAACTGGGAGCCGTCGATACTAGCAACAGCAACAGCAACAGCAATGGCTCCTCGCTAATGCGCAATCTGAATCTAACCAAGAGCTCGTCGGGCGGCCTGTCGGGCAGCTCCAGCTCGCTGCACTCGCGCGGCTACACGGCGCTGCTGCGCAAGATCTCCTATCAGCAGCACACGAACTCCCTGCGCGCCGTCAGCAGCGGTAAGTGCTCGCAACGGGGCACAGCCTACTTTAATCTTAATTTTAATACTCCATTTTGGGTTTCGCAGAAGCATCCAATTTGCTGCGCATGCGTCATTCATCGCTGGGCAAATCGGCGCCCTGCCTCACGGGCAACTATTTTCGCCACGAGCTGGGCACTGCTCCGGCGCCCGCAGCTGCTGCTGGGCCAACGGGCGCCTCGCCCGGGCTGAACATCTCGCGCTCCGGCAGTGGCATTGCGCTGGCCAAGCACCATCATCTGCATGGTGTGGTCATGCGTGGCGCGTCTTCGGGCGCGGGTGGCGGTGGTTCCAGTGGCGTGGCCCATCATCGCCTGAGTCTGGTGACCAATGCAGCGGCTGTGGCCGCCAACTCACGCGCCCATTCGCCCTACTCGGCCAGCCCGGCGGACAGTCCACGCCTCAATTCGCCCATGCCGTTCGCCTTTGCGCCCATCAAACGGATCGCCTCTTGTCGCGGCGTTGTCGACGGCAGGCGCTGGTCGGTGGCATCGTTGCCCTCCTCGGGCTACGGCACCACGCCCGGCAGCTCCAATTTATCGGTAACAGAATAATGTGCATTCATTAGCCTTATTTATTCTCATATTTGCTATCTCTGCACAGTCGCAATGCTCCAGTCAGGAGGCGCTGAATCACTTGCCGCACAACCTGCCGCCTGGTCAGGAGGATGCAGCCGCTGTGGCTGCTGGCGCCTGTTGTGCGGAGCATTTGAAGCAACACTGTCCCAAGCATTGCGCCCTGTTGCTCGCCGCGCACAAGCCACAACAGCAGCATGCACCGAAGCTCGCACAGTTGCAGCCGCAGCCACTGAAGCCACCAATCGCTTGCATCAACTGCTGTGTCGACCTGAGCGCCGCCTGCAGCGGCAATGGCAATGCCACTGCTAATGCTAATGCAAATGCTAATGGCAATGCCAGCACCAATACATCAAATGCATCGATGACGTCCATGCCGGGCGGTCGCATGTCGCCCTATTTTCGACCACGCTCGCGTTCGCTGTCCAGCCCATCTCGATCGCCCATTGTGGACAATGAGATTGCTGTTATGAATACGCTGTACAAGGAGCGCTTTCCCAAGGCCACGCAGCAAATGGAGGAGCGCCTGAAGCACTTCATCAATGAAAATAAAAGCGCCGCTTGCAGCAGTTTTCGTGATTCACAGCCAATTGTGCGGTAAGTATGCATATTACATATATGTGCATATACCTATATACATTGTGCATATCGGGCATATAATTAATGTTTCTGCCACAACCGCTATTTAGGTTTGTGCATCATCAAGTATTGGAGATGGCGCGTGATTGTCTGCACAAATCGGAGGCTAAACTGATCACCTCGCAGTACTTCTACGAGCTGAGCGAGAATCTGGAGCGTCTGCTGCTGGAGACCAAGGAGAAATCACCGGAGGCGGCTGCCGAGCTGAGCGGCGTGATCAAGAAACTGCTGTTGATCATATCGCGACCAGCGCGTTTGCTGGAGTGTCTCGAATTCGATCCGCAGGAGTTCTACGAGCTCCTCGAGGCAGCCGAAGGTCATGCCAAGGCCATGCCCGTGATCAAGGCGGATATACCGCAGTATATCATACACAAGCTGGGCCTCAATCGCGATCCCATCGCGGAGCTGCAGCAGGAGCTGCGTGAGACGCAGCAAATGTGCGCCGAGCAGGTGACCGGCGGCGATAGGTTGCTGGAGTCGCAGCCGGCAGCGGGTGCACTGCTGCTAAACTCACCGTTAACCTGTGCGGCCAAGCAGCTGAGCAGCCTAACGCTGGATGGCATGACACTCGACGCTGGCAATTCGGGTGGCAGTGGCAGCTGCACGCCACAGCCGATGCTGCCACAGCAGCCGCCGCAAACTCCGGTGGGCTGTGATGGCCAACCGACGCCCACTTTTGCATTGGCCATCAGCCAGCTGAACACGCCAGTGGCGACAGTTAATGCGCTGCAGCAACAACAACAACAACAACAGCAGCAGCAGCAGCAACAACAACAGCAGCCGCTGCCGCATGAAAACGACTTTGACATTGCCAAGCTGATCTCAAATGGCGCCTACGGCGCCGTGTATCTGGTGAAGCACAAGACGACGCGCCAGCGCTTCGCAATGAAGAAGATCAACAAGAACAATCTCATATTGCGCAATCAGGTGGAGCAGGTGTTCGCCGAGCGCGACATTTTATCGTTTGCGGACAATCCCTTTGTGGTCAGCATGTACTGCTCCTTTGAGACAAAGAAGCACCTGTGCCTGGTCATGGAGTATGTGGAGGGGGGCGACTGTGGCACGCTGCTCAAGAACATTGGACCGTTGCCCGCCGACATGGCGCGCTTCTATTTCGCCGAAACAGTATTAGCCGTGGAGTATCTGCATAGCTACGGCATTGTCCATCGTGATCTCAAGCCGGACAATTTGTTAATCACGGCGCTGGGTCACATCAAACTCACCGATTTCGGTCTGTCCAAAATGGGTCTCATGTCGCTGGCCACCAATTTGTACGAGGGCTACATTGACTCGGAGACGCGACAGTTTTCCGACAAGCAGGTAAGGATCGCTGAACCCTCGCCGCACCTATTCAGTTCTGTATAATTCGTTTGCCACTGCAGGTCTACGGCACGCCCGAGTATATAGCGCCCGAGGTGATACTGCGTCAGGGCTATGGCAAACCTGTGGACTGGTGGTCCATGGGCATCATTTTGTACGAGTTTCTCATTGGCTGTGTGCCGTTCTTTGGCGAGACCGCCGAGGAGCTGTTTGCGCATACGGTCAACGACGATATCGAGTGGCCCGACAGCGAGGATTGGCCCGTTCAAGGGGAGGCCAAGGATATTATCACACAGCTGCTGCAGCAGAATCCACGCGATCGCCTGGGCACTCAGACCGGCGCCTTGGAGGTGAAGGAGCACGTCTACTTTCAGGGCATGGACTGGAACTCGCTGCTGCGCCAAAAGGCCGAGTTTGTGCCGCAGCTGTCGCACGAAGACGATACCAGCTACTTTGACAGTAAGTTGAGCACAGCTTCATGCTAGAGAGATGCTCTCTACTTTACACATTTCCCTACTCCTTGTCACCATGCATATTAAATTCTTTGCACACTCTTCACAGCCCGCATGGATCGCTACAATCACGATCTGGGCGGCGAGGACACCGATGACACCGACGATACGCCCGTCTTCGGTAGCTTCAACTCGTACACGCCGCAATATCGCAAACAGCATTACAGCTGGTCCCGTCACGCAACGGTCACGACAACGGACAGCGCCAGAGTGACGCCATCGATGACAACGTTGCCCTCGCGTGCTCAGGAAACAGTCACAGCGACTGCGTCCCTGGCTGGAATGGCGGCGACGGGCGCGCTGCCCAAACTGAAGGCGTCAGCTGTGAGCCAAGAGGGCGTGGTCAACAAGTTCTTGAACACGCCGCAGTTGCGTAAACTGGATGTGAGTATCAAAGTTGATATAAAATATCTCTTTGTATTTAGTTAACGTATATTCAAATTAAAATTCAATATTTTAATATGAAAACCTTTACTTGCAGCTGTCGTCCACTTGCCCGAAGGTGCCCTCCACGCCGGACACCGAGTTTTTGCCGGAACTGCTGCACAATGTCACCATCGGCAACGATGCTGAGCTGCGCATGCTCAAGCATTATTTGCAGCAGCCAACGCAGCCGGCTGTGCGCCTGCAGCAGCGGCACAGCATGCCACCGAACACAACGACCATTATTAGCACACCGGCGACACCGCCGCCACCGACACAGTCGTGCACAGCGACGCCGCAGCCGACGAGCGTGAGCAGTTTCTCGCGCAGCACGCCGGAGAGTTCGCAAACGGACAGCGATGACTTCTCGCCGCAAATCAATCGCAAGCGCAAGGGCGTTTGTGCACGCGACATTTTGCCGCGCTTCTCCATCTCGATTGAAGACGAGACCATCAGCGCGGGCAGCTCCTCCACGGAGAACATGAACATACGCGAACAGTCGCCACTGGCGCTGCAGCATCAGCCCAAGTCCATGGACAGCAGCAGCGGACCCACTTCATACGGCGTCAAGCATCATCGCTCGCGTTCGATCGTCAAATCCGCCTCGGCGCTGGGCCTGTCCCTAATGTCATCGCTGGACAATACTCAACTCGCGGCACAGCTCTGCGGCATTCAATCACCGGGAAGCGCGGGTGGTGGTGGCAATGGCTCCAGTACGGCCAGCTCCAGGGATACATCGCCCTGTCGCGAACTCTCGCCGCTTGTTACCAATCTAAAGCCGCCCATTATTATACGCCGAGGACCACGTGGCTTTGGATTCACTGTACACACTATACGCGTCTATTATGGCGACACCGATTTCTATACCATGCACCATTTGGTCATGGCTGTGGACGAGGGCAGTCCCGCATTCGAGGCGGGACTGCGACCCGCCGATCTCATCACCCATGTCAACGGCGAGCCCATACAGGGCCTGTTCCACACGCAGGTGCTGCAGCTGTTGCTCAGCGGAGGCGAGCACGTTACACTGCGTGCCACGCCCCTGGAGCACACTAGCATACAGAGCGGCGGTCGCAAGCGCGACCTCATGCAAATCAAGCTGGCCAAGAAGGGCGTCAATCGCCAGAAGAAACAAACGAAGCGAGAGCACGACAAGAAGCGCAAAACGTCTCTGTTCCGGCGCATCAGCAGCAAACGGGCCAACGCCGAGATGCAACAGGTGAGCTGTGCAGCACGTTGAGATGCCATAGAATATTTATATATTTATATGTACCTTGTGTTGATTGCAGTACTCGGCGGGCACTAGTTCACCCACCACGCCATCGGCGCGCAATCTATCGCCGTTGGACTCTTCGTATCATAGCAGCAGCTGCTGTCAATCTGCGGCCAACTCCTCGTCGCAATCTACTTCACCCTCATCCTCGTCACCCAACACGCCCACCGGTTCCAGTGGCGGCGGCAATGGCAATGGACCAAATACTATTAACGCAGCACCCGTGACTGCTTTGAGCGTGCAACTGCCGCTGCCGCCGGCCAGTCCAGTTGTGTTGCTGCCACATGTGGGCGCTGTTGTGGGCAACAGCGCCACCTCTGTGGGCAATGTGCCAGGTGAGCTTTAGGCCATGCGACCTGATAGAAACATTTGTGTTGATCACGCATCTCTTATTTAGTTTCGCCCACTGGCGTTGTGCCCCAGCTGTATCAGCGTCCCTCGACTCTGCATGGTCTGAAGCACAAGCTGCACGCGGCAGCCACTGGCGCTGGGGGCGCTGCTGCCAGCGGCTCGACGGGTGGCGGCCTAAAGACGCTACACACGTCCAGCAACAATGCGCTGCCCAATCGGCGAAAGTCCGTGGGTCACATACCGCTGTCACCTTTGGCGCGAACACCGTCGCCATCGCCGTTGCCGTCGTCGCCAACGCGATCGCCATCGCCGCTGGCTTTCCCGCTCGTGGGTCATCAGCCCGGCGCCTCGAATACCACCCAATCGTATAGTCCCGGGAGCACGCTGCCCACGCTACAGGCAGCGGTGAGCGCCAGCAGCAAGAAGGCTGGCTTTGCACGCACCAAATCAGCAGAGCCAAGTTCGCCGCTGTTGCGTCGCGCGTTGTCGCCGGATCGACTCCATCCGCGCAGCGCTGAGACAAAAATATCGCCGCTTTGCTGCTCACCGCCCATCAAACAGCAAACACAACATCATCAGCATCAACGCGTTGTGGGGGGCGCCTGGCGACCAGCTGCAGGCGGTGGTGGTGGCGGCGGCGGGGGAGCTGCTGGAACCCAGCAGCAGCAGCAACAGCAACAGCAGCAGTTGGGCAACAGCAGCGCTGAGGAATCTCAAAGACAAACGACCTTGGCAACAACAACAGCAGCAGGAGCTTGCGGAACAGCATCCGCCTCAGTTGATAATCAAACAACGAATAATGCGGCCATAGCCGGCAACTGTGAGCTTTTGCCACGCATTGCCGAAGAGAAGGATTCACCGACAAGCACACAGGACAGCAGTAGCAGTGTCTCGGAGGTCTTCTTACCGGCTATTGAGGAGCACGCGGAGGGCGAGTCGTCCTCATCGCCCACACAAACGCTGGAGAAGCCGACGACCAAAGGCGAGCAGCCAGACAAGGCCAAAAAAGCCGAACTGGGTAGGTCTTCATTCTAACGATAACGGTTTAATATATGTATATATCATATAATATTTAATTGCAGGCAAAATCAATGCGTCCAAAAAATCTTCGATTACAACGACAAGGCCAGCGAGCGCCAGTGTTGTCCCATTAGCTACGGGGCGCAAGGAGCAAATGGCTATAGCAACAACAACAACAACATCGGCAACAGCAATAGACGCGACTTTGGCTGCCAAGCAGAAGAAGTAGCGCCATAGAACTGGATGTTTGTGTTTTAAATTTCATGTTTAGCATATTATCTAAATGTTCAGCGTAAATATGTATTACCGGAAACGAACGATGAAGGAAGGGGAAGCGAACAAGGTAGCCGCAGGAATTTGCTAACTGGATTCAAGGCATTGCATTGATTATACGGTTGAGTGCGTTCCTTTGGGCAACACCAAACGAAATTAGCAAAGAAAATTACTTAGAAAATTGTGGAAAACTAGTAGTTTGTAGTCTCGTATCTAACAACATGCCTAATACAAATTGTATATTAGTAAAAAACGTAAGCAAGATATTCCAATTAAAAGGAGAATGCACTAGGATTGTAAAGGCGGCAGCACGCAATTATTAATATTGATTGTATTTGTATATAAATGTATAACATTGATAGAATTAAAGTTTAGTAAGAAAAAGCGTAAACGCCCAAGAAAATAAACGCGTCGAGCTGGCAAAAGTTGAGTGAAGTAAAGTTAAAGAACGTACATAACACGAAGCTGCTTGCTCAATCAAATAGAGCGTTTTTTGCGAATCTATATCTATGCCGAATTCAATATATATTATATTAAATAAATGTTATATGTGTGTATTCGAATATTGTAGTGTGTGTATTCAAAATGTGAATGTAGGGCGCCAACATCTCAATCATTGCACATATTGTCTACTATGGCCACACTGCTACGGCGATAGACACTGCAAATAAAATGCACTGCGATAACACGCCTATCGATAACACATTTGCCAGCTGTGCAGTTTGTACCCAAAAAATCCAATTTCACGCCTAGTTTTCTGAAAAATGCTTCCGAAATTGAGAATATCCGCTTTTCTGCTTAAGGTAAGCTTTTTTTACGTGCTTCAGCTGTCATTTGTTGTTTTCATCATGTACTTTGCAGCGCCTGGAGCGCGTCAAGCTGCAGTGCAGCGGTTGTTTATATGGCGTGTTTTACGGAGAGGGCACTTTGCTGCTCTTGAGCTTCAATGTGGAGACAAGTGTGGGGCAATTGAACTACGAACATATACAGCACAAATTCCCTGCCGAACTCGATTTGTGCGGCTTGGTGAAATTCGGCGATTGCACTGATACACAGGCTCACTTAAATGAGGTAATCTCATCGGTGGATATAACGGACAATCCGATACTACTGCAGTGCCAGCTGGGCACACTGGTAGGCCTGCGTGCTTCCTTCTTTATGCATGGCAAGTTGGAGCAGGTGCCCTACGAGGTCATGGAGGCGCCGCAGCTGTACCATGACTTTTGCTTCACACGATTGAAGTGCGGATTCTTCTTGCACACATCGCCCACGCCGGAGGCCATTGCCAAGGAGATGCATGCGCTGCGCAGGCGTGTTGCTGATGGCAGTCTGGTCTTCAATGTGGCACAGACAAAGATCTACGTGAGCAGCAACTGCGGCACGCAGTACAAGAGTTTCAACAGCGACTCGCTGATCGAACAGCTCCTCGCTGAGATTCCCACGCCGGCAGAGACTCCGACCGGCGGCAGCAAGAAGAAAGCGGCTGCCACTGCACCCGATTTGGCCAAGCATTACGGTGCTGTGGGCTGTGCCTACGATGTGATCAACATTGATGTCCTGCGCTGTCGCACACGTGAGCACGGACCGGGCGATGTTGCGCCGCATCCGGCGCTGAGTGTCTGCATAAAGAGTGAGGAGGCCAGCAAGCAGCAGGTGCCACTGGAGCTCGAGGCCATGGCCATACTCTGCAAGAAGACGAAGCTGCTGCGCTTGTACGATGTGCTCATCGAGAGCATTTGCCGTTCGCTGCGTCTGTTCGAACAGTGTCTCAGCGAGCGATTCGCCGAGCAGGAGGCGGAACCGGAGACCAAGCTGCTGGCGCCGCGCAGCTATCACTTTTATCCGCAGGAGTTCGGACACTTTCTAAGCTGTGCCTACTTGGAGCAGCTTAGCGACGACGAGCCCAGCGTGCAGGAGAAACGTAAGCGCCTGCATCGCCAGTTTGCGTTGCCCGTGACCCGGCCCTACTTCAGGCGAGCGAACCAATGTCGCTTCCAAGACGACATAGACACCGTGGACGCGTTGACCTGGACGCCGCTGCTTAACACGCACCTGGGCGTACGGCCCAGTGGCGTGACGGATGGCAAAGAGTATCTGGTTAATGGCAACTATCATTATTACCACTATTTGCAGCAGCAGGTGCAGGACAAGGGCTGGGGCTGCGCCTATCGTTCGCTGCAGACGATCTGCTCGTGGTTCCTGCTGCAGGGCTACACGGAGCGTGCGATACCAACGCACTTGGAGATTCAGGAATACTTGCACAAAATAAACGATAAGCCGGCTTCATTTGTCGGCTCCTCGCAGTGGATCGGCTCCACGGAGCTGAGCATGTGCCTGCAGGGTTTCCTCAATGTCGATTCCAAGATCTTACACGTGGCCTCTGGGGCAGAGCTCTCAACCATCGCCTCTGAGCTGGCCATGCATTTCCAGACACAGGGCACACCCGTCATGATTGGCGGCGGCGTCTTGGCGCACACAATTATCGGCGTGGACTACTGTGTGCAGACGGGCCAAGCCAAGTTCTTGATACTCGATCCACATTACACTGGTGCCGATGACCTGGCAACCATACAAATTAAAGGCTGGTGCGGGTGGAAGGGCATGGACTTCTGGGACAAGAAGAGCTACTATAATCTCTGCATGCCGCAGCGGCCGATATTGTACTAAAACGTTCCAATTAAGCATTTAAGTACGATGTTTTTGTCCAGCTTTAATGTTTCGTGTTGTCTATGAATTTAATGTATGTACTGTATTTTATATATATATATATAATGTGTATAAACTAGAGTAATCGATGTTTATTGGATGAATTGAGCTAGAAGAGAGAAATCCACTGGCAAAAAATATAGGTAAAAGGGGGCAAAAAAGAGTTGATCCCAATAAACTTGAGGTATATAAAAAGATGGAGCTGTACCATTTTATTACTCGCGTGTCCACAGTTGCCTTGACGACGCAAAGGATAACAATTCAGATTTGTGCTTGTTATAAAAGGCAACTGTTGAACACGCGCTCAACTTATCAATAAAATTAAACGAGTTAGCTTAAATACGAAGTATGATTATTGGGCGCTAGCCGCCGCTTTTTGAGTACTTCTTCCAATAGCGCTTGACATCGTCGTGTCCGTTCTTCTGCACCACCATGGTGCGGGTGCGCTCGTTCTGCCACACCAACATGTTGATGGACTGCGCGTAGTCGCGGAGCGTGACAAAGTCATTTTGTGACAGGAACTGATTGTAAACAACGCCCTCCGTGTACGTGAAACGATTGCGTTCCAACTCCCAGAGTTTGATTTGGTCCACAACTGTGGGCGGCAGGCAGGATTTCGACTGGATGGCCGACTCGACCAGCTTCATGTTGGGATGCGCATACTGCTCCAGATAGCTGACGATCTGTTCGGCCGTAATGCCGCCGCGCAGTGCTTGTCGCACAGAGTCGCGTGTCAGCACGCCGACAACGAGATTGGGAAAGCGATAGAGCAGCTCGGTGAACAGGCCCAGCACGGCCACCTGAAGCTGTGAATCCGTGTAGGCGTAGACGCGATAATTGGTTTCCATTACAATGTAACCTCTCTCCTGCATGCGCTCCTCATCCGCTGAGGTGGCCGCCTGCGCCGCATCCTTATTGGTCACGTTCAGGGCCAATCGCGTGGGATAGAAACGACCCTCTTTGCGCTTCCGTTGAAACACTAGCCCGAACTCACGCAGATGCTGCAGAAACGTCAACATCTGGTTGCTCATGCCCTCCGAGCTGTAGTCACGACCCAAGGTCGAGAAGCTCAGCTGGAACAGCATCGACAGGCACTCGGGTAGCGAAATGCCGCGCTCCTCGCACGTCTCCAAATACTGCAGCATGAAATGCCAGACCTGGGCGCGCGTGTCTAGCAGCAGAAACTGAAATCCCTGTCGTGTGATCGTGATGCCGTCGCGCTCGTCGCGCTTCATAAGATTCGCGTGGAGCAGAATGCGTACGGCATCCGGACTGATGGCCTCAGCATCTGTGCCGCCATTGCGGCTGCCTGTGCCCACCATGTAGTGGAGCACGCAGCGCCACCGGGACATGGCGTACGAGTCGAGAAACGCAATGTCGCGCGGCTTTGAGTCCTTATCCAGCGTATTGGTCATTGCCCAGGGCTTGCCGCCGCCCAGCAGCACCTGGCGCACGCTCTTCTTGAACGTGGGCGACAGCTCCCAGGCAGCCAGACCGCCCGGTATGGCCGTGACGCGCCAAACACACAAAGCCGTCAGACAGCTGGTCGCCTCCGTCTGTTCCCTGCGCCGGATACGTCGTAATTGGGATCAATAAAATCTAGTTCGCAGGCCTACTTACTTGGCAACACGCTGAGCACCCCATGAGCTAACAACGGCCTGTGGCACCGGCTGATCCACGAACAGAATGCGAATGACGAACTGCCTGGCGATCTCCGGCAGCTCGCGGTAGACGGCCAGGCAGATGGGCGGATAGTTGTAGAGCTTCTCCAACGACTCGGGCGTTTGGCGGGTGCGCAGATACTCCTGGAAGTTTTTGCACTCCAGATTCTCGGGGCTCTGTACGAGGGGGGAAATGGCAGCGCTGCTGCTCGCATAACGGCCGGATTTCGTATCGGCCATGGCACGATGCACCCGAATTTGTTTAACAATTTCGCGTCTGCATTTAGGCTGATATCGTGCCGGTGAATCGATACATTTTGTGTTTGGTTTGCTCGATATGCGATACAATTTATATCGATAGTGAGAGTCATATGCGACATATGTTTTTCGCGAATTAGAAAAATACAACAACACATTGATCTAACAGATATGATAATAATAATAAAAGTAATGGGTTTATATTGTGCTAAATATATTTTGTCATTCCAATTTTAACTCGTGAAGTAATTTGAGTGAGCAGCGTACCTTCTGTAGTATACGATAGTTGGTTATTGTGAATGCACGACAACAATCGATAGCACCCAGCTGTTAGCACCGCGTGTTTTGTAAAATTTCTCGGCTTAAATTCTGTTAAAAATGAGTGATGATGAGGAGCAATATAATCCCACGGCGCACAAGAAGCTGCTTCAGGCCATTAGCAGCTTGGGTAACGTGCAGCACATACGCAAGCCGACACGCGACGAGCGCCAGCCGAAACAGGATGAATTCCAGCTGTTCAAAAGTGCCAAAACTACGGATCACGCCCCCAAGGCGGTGGCCGTGAACGACCTGGTGCAAATCTTGCGCACCTCCAAACACATTGAGACGGGCAAGAAGCTGAAGAATGTGCACAGCACCAAGAAGGTGCTGGAGAAGCCGCTGGAAAAGCCGGCAGCCGATCGTATAAAGCGGACAATTGGCTATGAGGGCATCAAGAAGAAACTCGGACGCTGGGACGCCGTCGTGGCCAAGCAACGTTCCGCCGAGACGCAGGTGAGCGAAAAGATAACCACAATTGAAATATCTGTGCTCAAAAACTACTCCAACCATTGCAGATATTTCCCATACCCTCGGAAACAATTTACATTAATACAGCAGCGCATGCGAAGGCCATAAAGACGAGCATCAAATCTGAGCTGGGCAAGGAGCTGGCAGCGAGCAACAAGAAATTGCGCGAGCTGCGCAAAGCCCAGATCGGGGACAACACTGACGAGAATGCATTAGCGCAGCAGGAACGGGAGCTGCTGCAAAAGAAAATGACGCGCGAGGAGCTCTACGCGCGTCGCCGGGAACTGGCCTATTTGAAGATGCGCGAATCCCAAAAGTCGGCCAAAGCGCGTATGCAGAACAAAATCAAGTCCAAGAAGTATCACAAGCTGCAGAAGCGCCAAAAGATTTTGGAGCAAATGAAGGAGTTCGAGCTGCTGCAGAAGACCAATCCAGAGGCCGCGCTCGAGAAGTTGAATGCGCTGGAGAAGAACCGCGTCATGGAGCGCGCCAGTCTGCGGCACAAAAACACCGGCACTTGGGCCAAGAATCTACAGGTTCGCGCCAAGTACGATAAGGATGTCCGCAAAGATCTCGCAGAGCAATTGGCCGTGAGTCGACAGCTAACCGAGAAGAAGCCGGATACGGACAGTGAAGATGAGCAGGCGGCACTTAAGATGGCAACGAATGAGCAAGAGGATTACGATCCATTCAACCCATGGACAAAAGCCAAAACAGCGGCTAAGGCCAATGCAAAACAAGCCGATGCAGGGGATCCCAACTGGCGTAAGTATTGGACAGAGCGCAATGAAAATGAAAAGTTGCTGGCAGAGCATCAAGCAGAAGTAAAAGCCGTTAAACTGGAGAGGGAGCCACAGCAACAGAAGGCTGCGAAGCCCAAAAAGCAGTCTCTGGCAAAACCAATGAAAAAGAAGAAGAAACCCGCACCTATTGTGGAAAATGGCTGGGTGGTTGAGGAAGTAGAAGCTGCTGGCAAAACTCAAACAATAGATGATATTTTTGATCAGCACGAGGAATCTGTTCACGATCAGATTAGCAAAAAGCTGGCAAAGCTGCGGCAGCAAGCGGAAAAACTCCAGGAACGCACAAAGAAAACCGTGAAGCCGAAAAATAAACGAGACGAACTGAAAAACCTAAAGGATTTGACGTTCAAGAAGAGCAAGCAGCGCGTGGAAATCGACGAGCCGCTCAATCAGGAGGAACTACCGCTAACTAAAGTTAGCGACTTGACCAAGTCTGCACATAAGTTAACAGAAGAAACAGAACCCACAGCCGCAACCGTCATTGATCCCAATAAGGTGACGACCATCACGTGGAAACAAGCTATGCGCAGCAAGGATGCAATGAACGATGCACTGGCGGATGACGAGGAGGCAGATTATGATGAAGCGGATGCTGCTGCCGAGCGCCAATTGACCATAAGTCAGGCCTTCGAGGATGATGATATTATAGCCGACTTTAACAAGGATAAGACAAAAGACTCGGAGGTGAAGAACGTCGAGCTGCAGCTAGCCATGCCCGGTTGGGGCTCTTGGGCGGGTGCTGGCATATCCCAGGAAGTTATCGATAGACGCAACAAGCGACTGTTGCTCAAGTTGGCAGCGCCGGAGAAGCGTCGCGATGACAACAAGGATCATCTGTATATCAATGAGGCGACAAACAAACAGGCGCGCACACACATGGTCTCCAGCATACCGTTCCCCTTCAGATCCCTGGCCGATTATGAGGCCAGCATACGTGCGCCCATTGGACGTAATTTTGTGCCTGAGACGGCATTCCGCATGCTGACCCGACCAGCGGTTATCACGCGCAAGGGCCAGGTTATCGAGCCCATGGATGAAAGTGAATTGGTCAAGCCGAACCGGCGCTTGCGCCACGTTGTGGACAGAAGAATAAAGCGTCTACAAGAAACGGAAAAAACCACGAAAGCTAAGGTGGCGTAGATATGTAACACAATTGTATAAAATATACTACGCAAACTTAAAGTCTTTCGTTATTTTGAAAAACTCCCAATCTTTGCGTTTTAAGTTGACTTTTCCACAAAAAATATAAATCTGAATTTGAAAGAAAGCCACAAAAACCTTGCAGGTTGTTTCTGATATTTTGTTGTTTCATTTTTTCAATAGTTTATTTTACAAAACGTTTTTGCCAATGCCAATAAATAGCTTGCCTTGGACTAAATTAATCAAAGGAAAGTCTCATTGCTAAATTGCGCGTTGTTTTTTCTTGTTGCTTATTTATCTGGAATTCTGTATACATACATATATATATATATATAGACGCTAAAAACTGTATAAATCATTTTATATATATCTAGATATATATGTGTATATATATGTGTGTGTATGTATGTTTAATAAATAATACAATTTTGCTTTAACTAAATTCAAATCACGCAGAGCAAAGTAATTGCAATCGATATTGAAACAATTAATATTGTTGTAAACAAATATATATTTTTTTTATTCTCAATTGGAAGCCGCAATAGCTGCAGTCTAATCTATTTGACATTTAGATGTATAATGTACACATAAATTTGTTTTATTTTTGTTTTTGTTGAATTGTTTATTTGCTTGCAATTTTTTTCTATTGCTTTGCTTTTTTCTCGTTTGTTTGTTTTGTTTTATGCATGTGGCTACAATTTCGCTAATATATTTTAATAATATGTATGTATATAGTTTATACTTTTGCATAATACTTTGCTTTGCCATTTTACATACGCATGCACACGAAGCCAAAGTTAAAGAACTAGCAAAAAACAAAAGTTCTTAACACTTCCTTTAATTCTTAACATTTAAAAACTACTTAACGTAAACGGCTCACATCAAAATTGGTTTACATATTATTATTTTTTTTATAGGCAATTATGTTCCGAGTTACGATAACGAATTAATTCTTGAGGGTTTCTCTTCGCAATTGAATTTCAGAACATAGTTGATCAACTTTAAAACGTATATATGTATATATATATATATATATATATATATATATTGTGTGTATTTACTGTAGTTTTAGCTGGCTTAGGAAAATGCCACGACTTTCAGTCGTATGTTTAGTTATTTCTTTTACTTTCTTCAAATAAAGGGCTCATAGAATTGAACCCTGCTTGCATTGTATCATTTACAATTTATGTTTTGAACTTCTTCCACTAAAATGCTAATAAAAGACACTTTTTGCCAGGCATTTCAAAATTGCTAATTGTTTGATTTTCCGTTAACAAGTACACAACATTCATAAATCTTATCCTCACACGCCCGCCCATCAACCGTCCTCCCCCTCCCCCTCCCCATCCCGATCCCCTTCTAATTAGTTTTGGTAAGCTTAACGGCTGGCAATTTCTTTGTAATACCCTGTTTGTCCGCACTTGTCGCAGCTGCGGCGGCTGTTCACATCAGCGCACAGCACTTGCGACTGGTGCTGGTGCTGTCGCTGACCACGTCGCCAGTGTTGCCACTGAACTTGTTGACCGAGCTGGCGTTGCCAGCCGTTGCCGCCGGCGCAGCGGCCTCAAAGTCCAGCAGGCTGGGACTCATTGCGCCCAGTCCGAGGGGCTGTGCAGCGATTGGTCCAGCGCCATTGTTGTTGTTGTTGTTGTTGGGGCTGCTGTTGTTGTTATTGTTGTTGTTGTTGTGATTAACCGAAGTGGCGGCTCCTAAAACAGAACCATTAGTTGTTGTTGTTGTTGTTGTCGCTGCCGCTGCAGCAGTCGCTGCAGTTGTTGTGGATGAGAGCTCGAAATTATTAAGCACATTGGCGGTGCGCGAGAGCGAACGTTGCTTTTTTAAATTTGATAAAGTAACGGCACCCGCATCCATAGCAACATATTGCTGCTGCTGCTGCTGCTGCTGTTGTTGTTGCTGCTGCTGCTGCTGCTGTTGCTGATGATGATGTTGCTGCAGCAGCAGGGCATGTTGCTGCAACTGTTGTTGATGTTGCTGATGATGTTGCTGCTGTTGCTGTTGCTGATGATGCGTGCTGTTCGTGTCTACATGAGTTTGGTGTTGATGGTGGGTGGTTGGGTGGTTGTTTGGTTGTTTGTGCGGTTGTTGATGATGATGCGGGCAGGCAGACGACACAAAACGAGAACGAGCGCAACGAGCCGAACACAAAAAATAAACATAAAATCACAAGCAATTGTTATTTAACTTTGTTTTTTTTTTTATATATCAGGCAGAACATTTAAGAACGAATTTTGTGTACCCTAGAACCGAGACAGTAGCATAAGCCGGTTAATGAAGTGTATGAATTTTTGTATACCGAATTGTATGTAGCTAAAACCAGACACAACAATCTGGTATTGAATGGGCGATTTATAAGAACAGCTGAAGCTAAAACTCTTCACAACCTATATATGTTACCATTTGGTAAATTTGGCCTTTGTGTTCTTGTGTTTAGCGAATTTAAAAATGACTAAAAATATTTTGAAACTTTTAGCCAAAGGAAAAATCAGCTACTTAATCATGATCACACAGAACAATTTTTGTTTGATACACACTTTAATGTTAATATAAAAAAAAAACACTTTTATTCTACAAAATAAAAAATTTTCTATTAAAAATTCATAATATATGTGAATAGTGACAGAAAAGCCCACACACAGAAAACAAATAAAATTATTATTAAGTCTTCACCAAAATTATAAGGAAAAAGAAATTTAGTTTTTATTTACTATTTTGTGTCTTTATAAAAGATATGGCCCCTTAATTGGTTGGTAATTACGAAAGGATGTTATTATACCTGCTATATAATATAGCTCATATAGGAACAATCGGACGTAAATTTAGATCAGATAGAAATAATCTGCGCACCCCGAATTTAACGGTTCCCTCTTATTTGATATATGTTTAGGTTGATGAAGAGTATGTATTAGTCTTTGAAGCCTAAGCTAAAGCATGCTTTTTTTGCTTGACTTCCTTCTAGTAAAGTCGTTAAACACACATTAGACAGCGACATTTGACACGAGGGGAAGCATTTAGGCGGTGTTTGATTGGAGCAAGCTGTGTTGGAAGTTTAATGTGTGTGTGTGTGTGTGTGCGTGTGTGTGACAGTGTGCAGGTGTGGTGTGTGTCTTGCTGAGATTAGGCACTTGCTACTCACCCACTAGAACTGTGACCTGCACGTTGATCTTGCCGTTGCCCGCCGCCTTCTGTACCGCCTCGGCGCTGGCGGCGGTGCCCTTGTCGGTCAGTATGACAGCCGCCGCCGAGGTGGCGCGTTGCAGCTCAGCCGCGCAGCTGGCGCCGGGATCGCCAGACTTGAGGAGCAGCTGCTCGTCGTTCTCGCGACCGTCGGGCGGACGGCGCGGCAGATAGGAATGTGTCGTTGTGAGCGTTACATTGTCCACTGCATCCGCGGATTTGGAGTGCGACAACAATTGGCCACTTAGGCTGCCCGTGGAGGGGCGTTTCTCGGCATTGTTGTTGTTGCTGCCAATGTTGCCGCTGGCGGCCGTGTGGTAGGCATAGCCATTGGGCAGCTCAGCCGCCGCTGTCGCCGTTGTGGAGTTCGTGTCCGTGGCCTCCTGCGCCTGCAGACGCAGACGAGCCTCTTCCACGGCATCCTTTTTGGTTGTAAGCGTTTTGTCGCGCAGGCTGGTCCGACGCACCGATTGGGCTCTGAAAAACGAAAAAAAAAAAATTAAACGCTGGTCTGTAGAAAAGCTAAACGCTTTTTGCTGGAGCGGTAGCTACCTGGTATTATTGCTCTGCGAGCGTCGAACGCGCCTTCGTTGCGCCTCCGCCAGTCGTTTGCTCTCCTGTTCCGTTTTCAGCTGCTCGATGCGTTCACGTATCTCTGGATCCTCGCAGATATCTGTCGTAAGTGTTAGATTATAGTGTATCTGAAATTCGTGTGGACTGTCAGTGATCTACCTGAGGGCGTTTCATCGTCCTTGTTGCGCACATTTAAGTCAGCACCACATTGCGCCAGCATCTCCAGAACTTCGAGCTGTGGAGGAGTTTACAAGTTAGCTGAGGTTCCATAAGGGTTAAATATTATTAGACATTTTCTGGTCGAAAATAAATTGAATTTGCTGGCTAACAGACATATAATTGACATATAATTATTTTATACTAAAATCTCTGTCCCAACAACAATTGAAAAGAACAAAGAGCAGGACGAATCAATCAATCGATCACCTAAAGCATATTTTTAGGCTCCAGATATTCACGACCTATTTATTATAACAATGAATAAAAATAAAAAATAAGAAACATTTTTAAAAAAATTGCATTTTAAATACAGAAAAAAAAATCTATTACTACTTATTTTCAACGAGTTTCCCAGCTCTCAGCAATATTAAAAAATTAACACATATTTTTTTTTTTTTTTTTTTTTACATATTTCCCCTTTTAAATTAAAAATAAAAGATTGCTCATATTCGCTTGACTTACGTGACCCCAACATGCTGCCGCATGCACTGGCGTCCACAGATCCTTGTCCATGGCATCCACATTGACATGCTGCTCCAGCAGAAATTCCACAACGCGCACATAGCCATTGGCAGAGGCTATGTGCAGCTGCAGGAGAAGAAAAGAGAGAGCGAGAGGGAGAGTAAGCCTTAGTTGTGCACAAGAAAAGTGGCGTGTGTGTGTGTGTGTGTGTGTGTGGGTGTGTGTAACTAACCGGAGTGGCGCCCTGTTGGTCTGGCTCCTCGAGATCAGCACCGATGCGCGCCAGCTCCATCAGATCCTTGAGCATGACACGCTCCGTGGAGGAGCGCGTCTCGTCGATCAGCTCCTGGGTGACGCCTCGCTGCGCCATCTCGCCCTCGATAAAGTCCAGCGTATTCTCATCGTCGCACAGATCGTACGGCATATTGCCGTCCGTGTTGACCGCCAATAGGTTGGCATTGTGCCGGATGAGTATGCGCACCAGCTCCAAATGGCCGCAGGTGGCCGCCGCATGCAGCGGCGTCCATTTATCACTGTCCTGCGCGTCCACATTGGCCCCATAGTTGAGCAGCTGCCGCAGCATGTCCACATTGTTATCAATGCAGCACTGATGCAGTGCGGTCAGGCCATCCTCGTTGGCCGCATCCGGCGTAATGCCGTGCTGGAGCAGGGCCGTCACCTCGGGCATATCGTTGCGAGACGCCGCCTCCAATAGCACCACGCTGTTCTCAAAGGATATGTGCCGCCGCCCGCTGAGCGTGCCCGAGCCGTTGGCATGACGGAAATGATGGGTGGTATCGCCGGCGGCGCCGTTCAGCAGATTGCTAACCGTTCCGCCGCCGCTGCCCGTTTGGCCCTTGGTCCGTTGCAGCTTCAGCCACTCCTTCTCCTTCTGGCGGGCCAGCTTCAGCTGCTGGGTGCGCCGTCTAGGCGAGTTGAAAGAAAGTTGAGTTGCCTTTAATATTTTCCAAGTTTCTATACGCTTAATTAAGGAACACACCAACTCCGTTGGGTCTTACAACTACATTTATCATAATTGGTATATTTTTATTTACTCTTGCACTATTATTACACACTCTTCTCCTGCTGTACAGCAACTTAGTTGAAACCAATCAAAACTTAGTGTAAACTTTTCATATCTTAGGGCAAACTTGACTTTCTCTCGAGGCTGGTGTCCCTGCTCGGGCGCCATGGGAAATCGTAAGTTGAAGTTTAAATAACAGAAGATGTCTTAAATGAAACGAGCATTTAATTGTGTGTGGACAAAAACTACAATCAAATGTGCGTGACTCGACATTTTAACTAGGAATTGTTTTTGGCCTTGGGCTAAGTTGGCGAATGGTCATCAAATAACAGACTATTTTAAATTCCATTTTTTCTTCTTGGAAATAAACAGTTTGAACATCTGTTTTGGATTGTTCTTTCGCAAGATTAACTCATGCGTTAGGTTGAGCTCGTTTGTTCTAGTATTATTTGCACTCTTTTTGTTTTTAAATATCAGCTTTTATAATACTACAATTTAAATTTAAGCTTAAGCTCAGTACATTCCCTTTTTAAATTCTTTAAACATATAAGCTCCGACCATTTACTAATCCCAAACGTGCCAACTACAATTATTCTATTGGTTTATTAAAAAAAATCATAACTAACAAAGTTTGGATATATTGCTTAATTCCATTAGCACACATCTGCCTAAAATCTAAAATTAATATTTTCAGAAAACTTTATATTTTGTTTGTAACTTTTTAGATTAAAGAAATAGCCATCCCATAAAAAGACCTTAAAGACAAAATTCATAAAACACTTAAACATATAGTAAAATAAAACACTTAAACATATAAGTAAAAGTTTTTAAGTTCAGACAACCGGCTAAAAATTAGTATTTTCTTCCCAGAAATAATTCAAATATACTCTTTATATAACCCATGACAGAAACTTATGAGTTTAGAGTTTACTAAAATGTATTTATATTTCAGTTCCAGAAACTTCAGCCCCATTCGAGCAAAGATAGCTATTCCTGCCCGCTTTTTATTATTCAATAAGATTTGTCTTAATCCCCACTTACAGTCTTGCCAGCTGCAGTCTCTCGTGTGTGGGCAAACTTTCGACGGTTTGCATTTCGGCCACCAGATCGGCATGCTCCATTTTGAGCTGCTTCGTATAGCTGGCATCCTCCTGACTTTTGCGCTGTATCAAAATGCCTTTGATCATTTTGACGCCGCTTGCTCTGTGCTGCCCACTGATATGTAGTAGAATTTAAAAGTGCTGTTTTATTTTTTTTATAGACTTGGCAACTCTAGTGCCAGCCAAGTGTTGTGGTTGTTGTTCTTGTTGTTCGTCGTCTTCGTCGTTTGCATGCAAATTGTAATTTGCATCTTTGAGTTGGATTCTCGTTTTTGTGTCTCTTGCGGCTTGATTTTTGTTATCATTGGAACAGCTGCTGCGGTTTCTTGTGTTGCTTCTATTATTATAAATATAATTGTTATTTTTATGATGATTGCCGTTTTTGTTGTTGTTGTTGCTGCTGCAACGCTGCAGCCGAGGCAGCTCTCATGGCAGCAGCGCGTTGACCAGTGTTGTCACCTTGTTATTTTACTCGCTCTTGTGTTTACTTTTGATTACAATGCCACTTTCCACTTTCCACAGCAACCACACTGCAATAAAAACAAAGGAAAAGCTTTGGTTAAGCCATCATAAGCAATAAGTTCCTGAAAGTCGAATTTAATAGAGTTTAGTATCTTGTAAAGATAATCAATTAAAAACCCTCTACACGAGGTAACAATTTAGTGACGAAAGCATATTCAAGCCGCACAATTACTGATGTCAAATTTTGTAACAAATGATATCCAATTCAATATATTTCGAGAAATTTTATTTTTATTCGATTGGGGGTATGTAAAATTTCCAAAACTTAGACAAAACTCAATCAATTTTTATGATGTTTACTAATTTGATAATGGTTTGACCTTTAGATTGATTGTCTATTTAGAACTAATTCGAATTTGAAAATTTTTTTAAATTGATTTTTTTTCCAAAAAAAAAAATTGCTTACTTTATTTTCGGAAAAATTATTTTTTTGGATTTTAGAATTTAGAAATTTTTATTTTTAGCCAATTGCGGATACCAAATTTAGAATAAAACGCAACTTTAAAAGTGATTCTGAGGAGATCGATTTTTCTGTTAAAAAGCAAGCCAAAATTGACAACAAATTTATCATGTATCAATAATTGAAAGATTTTAAGGCCTCAAAATTTTTTCAATCTAAACCGATTTTTATCATGGTTTGACCTCTAGATTGATTCTGTAAACTTTATTTGAGTAATTATTTTGTTTGTATTTTTTCTAAAATTGTACTAAAAAGTCAAAGCAACATAAAAAGTACTGTTAGAGTTTCCTAGGCAGCCACAGTAGAGTAGCATATTCTCTGTTGTTTATTTTATTATTATTATTATTATATTTCCAGTTGACAACTTTAGTAAAGGAAGGGTTAACTGGCGACTAGAAACTAAAATGCATAAGGCCAAAATCCAATTGCATGATAAACTTTTGTTGGTCAGAGTAAGCAAGATAAATTGATGCTGCCACGAGAGAAGCTACGAAGGGAGTTCAATGGTGGTCGAGCGGTAGGGTGTTGAAAGAAAAGGGTGGATGCTAAAGGAGTAGCTAAAGCAACAGTCGAGGCAATTGCGCTAATGGAACAGCTATCAACTATCGCACAAGCAGACAAACACAAGACACATTTCACATATTTCTTTTTTCTTTTTGGGTGCGCTGAAGTGTAGGAATAATGTGAGTATGTATGTCATTCAAGTGAGAGTATGTATGTGTCGTCGTGTCCTTGGCTTACGCGCTGGTTCAATAGCCAAACTAAGTTTAACAACAATAACAACGACAACATCCGCAGCAGCAATCGTTGCATGTCGTCCAGCTATCGGTTTGAGTTTACTTGAGTTGGGTGCCCAACTTTGGCTGCTTCACTCCACTGTGCCACAGTGGCACGTGCGCCCGTGTGGTTGTGCGCAAAGAGCATTTTTAAATAACTGTTGAAAAGCGCTTTAAACAACTTTCAATTCTCGGCTGCCAACAGCACTGAGTTGCTCATTTACTATGCTCTCTCATTGGCTACCCGTGTAAATCCTTAAATCATCAGAAAAGGACGAGCAAGTGTGTGTGTGTGTGTGTGTGTGTGTGCATGTGCATCTGTGTAAAAGTGTGTGCGGCTTATGTGTAAATGTAACTGTTGCCGTACTAAAACTTCATAAATGTACATTAAGACTGCACTTAGATGTGCTAGGGAATATTTTTAGATGTAATCTGCTTTTAAAAACAGTTACAGAAACAAGCACAAGCAGCTACGATGCCGACGATTGAATACACTTACTTATTTTTATGTTGATATCAAAAACGTTGTAAAATATCTTAAGTGTTGTTTGTCAAACCTGCAATGATTTCCATGCGGAATACCATATTTTAACTGATAACACGTATTAAATTTATTAATTCAAAAATAAATAAATAATTTTAAACAAATTTATAGAAAAATGTACTGCACAGCGGGCTGAGAGCTGTGCTTTAGCATTGTTCCCTGAAGAAAAATTCCGACGAAATATATTAAAAAGTTTTAAGCAAAAATATATATCAATAAATAAACATATTTTTCATGGAACTCGAGGTTGTGTTTTTGTAAGATTCAAAAGTTTGGCGAAACTTTTAATTGAAATATTTAATTTAACAAACAAAGCATATTTTATACATATTTGCCTTTATCATAAGCCATTTAAAATCTCACCTGGGCTTACAAAGTGCACAGAATTGTCCTTCCAATTGGAAGATTTAACAAACCGCAATGGGAAATTACTTTGAACTAGAGAAACTACTCAGCAGCGCACAGCTCAACTCATTAAACATCAGTTGTATCTCATGGGAGGCGCTTATTATTTTGCAGTTCAGCTCGTTTGTGTAAGCCGCATGTGGCAGCGTCCCTTGGCTCATGCTTTTTTTGCGGCATTGTGCGGATGTTGCCGCTACGTAGAAGTTTGCCCGTTAAACGCAAAACAAACTCGAATTGGCACAAAGTGCACCTGTGACCCTTTTTTATATTCTCTCTGCTTTCTTTTGTTAACCAAATAGAAGGAGAGGCGGTGCAAAGGGCAGTGCGGACAATCAGCACTCGAATTTCATTTGCATGGCCAGCCATTTGCCGAAACATCAGAAAGAGCTCCGGAGTGCCGGAGCAGGAGCCGGTCCCAGCTCGGTTGGAACTCGGCTTGACTCACGTGCGCTCGTTTTATTTGATTTTGATTTCATTTTTTGGGGCGCACAGCAGGCACAACACCAACACCAAATGGAAAACAACAACAAAGAACTATAATTTACGTTGCCCTGCATTGCTGTGGCACAGTTTTTGGCTTTCGCCACCAGCCCCAACAGAAAGCAACAATAACAATAGGCCTGGGCTGGTTTAATGCCTCCGCTTGGCCTCGCCACATGCCACATGCGCCTCTTGGGCAAACGTTTAAAACTAACATCCTTAGTCACCATCCTCAACAACGTCATCCACAACCACACACACACACACACACACATCCTTCACCTTCTCCTGCTCTCATTTCAATCTCATTCTCATTGCACTTCTCATCCCTATGCTAGCCGGGTGCTAATGCACTCAATGCAAGCACATAATTCGCTGCCCTCGAGCCCGAGAGGATGCAACACTCGTATGCCACCAGGCGCTGGCCGAAGCCACCCAAACACATTACCATTGCCCATGCCCGCCCACTGTTACAGTGGCTACCAATGTTGAGAATAGAACTTTTTTAATCCTAGGTGTGAAATGAATTCTGGAGAAAAGATAATAAGATTTAATTCTAAATGTGAATTGATTTCTGTAGAAAAGATAATAAAGATTTAAATGGAGAGAACGCTATTATAAAGGGATTTATTAATGTTAAATTATATATTAAGCAAAGAAAAATAACTAATATATAAATATAAATATATGAACATAGACGTACAGCGCATGCAACTGTTTTTTATATAATTTGAAATATTTGTACTTAAAATAAATAACTAAGTCTTTGTAAAATATTTTTTAGTTTTCTTCAAGCAACCAAAAATATTAAATTTAACTTAATATGTACTCAATATAATTTAAATACAACATTCTAGTTTACAACTAATTTTCTGTATTTTACATATAATTTTCTTTATGTTGAATTTGAAAGGGACATTTTAATACTTCTATTAAAGAGCCTACATATTAAGTCTATTGAGCTGCAAATTTGTAATACACACATAATTACAATGCAGCAATAGATATCCCTTTCCACTGTGCCAGCCATAACGGCACTCATTAGAGAGTCTTTGGTCGAGACCCGATCCAGGCCCCCCGACACCAGACTGTAGGTGTTTTTGGCGCCTGTTGTGGCTTGGCCCACTTGGCCGCTGTAACTGTTGTTTTTGTTGCTGGTGTTGCTGGTGTTGGACTCATGTTGCACATTGCGCCTGTCGAGAGCCATTCATTTTTGTGCCTCCCGCTTACAGCTGGTTCCCCGCGTTAGCAGTTTGCCCTGACGCTCTTCAGGTCATCATCGCCACAGTCGTCGCCGTCGCCGTCACCGTCGTCGTTGTCGCCGTCGCCGTCATTTGCCTTGATGTTGGGCCACTTAGTTTGAATTAAGCTTGAAGAGTTTTTGACGTTTATTTTTATTTTTTTTTTTCCTTCTGGCCGTTTTTTATCTTTTATCTTAATGCCTTTATTCCATAAATTATTTGCTCTTAGCTTATATTATTTAGCTGTTGCATAAATCTACAGCTTAAGCAGCAGCAATATTAATAACTTAAGAAGCCAACGCACGCACAGGAACCGACATATGCACAGGCAAGGGCAGACGATGGCAGAAGGTAGGGACGAGGACGAGGACAAGGCCAGGATGTATCACACAATGGAAGCTGCCTTGGCTGACCACAAATAACACGCATACGCCCTGATATACGACTATGAGTTGCCTTGGATTTTTGGCAGTTCGATAGTTGCCGTAGCTATTGTTGCTGCTGCTGCTGCTGTTGCTGACGTTGTTGTTCTTGCTATTTGCCACAATTTGAAGCGAAACTGGGAGCTGCCTGTAGACCACATACATAGCAAGGATGTGCTCCTTTGTATTGATGGACAGGCTGCAGCAGACAAACTCATAAATGGAAATTGCATCGCATCCTTGATGCCTTGTTATTGCTTTCGCCTATCTGCTCGTTATGCAGCTGCCCTTCTTCCTCTCCTCCTCCCTTGTCTGGCCGCATGACAAGCAGAGAAAATGCCACAGGGATTATCGGAACGTAATTAAAATTTGCTGGTTATTGCTTTCGATTTTTATGAATTTTATCTGTCCAATCAATGTAAAACATAATTACAAAGATAATAAAAGGTGAAAATTAAAAAAAAAAACGATATAAAATATAATTGAAGAATAAAGATTATTCGTATGTTATTAGCCCATAAAAATGAAGCGGCACTCTTTTAGTAATTATATAGAGATTATTTGGATAATATTGTTTGTATAAAAAAGTTATTTATAATTTGTTATTAGTGCATAAATAGGCTGCTAAATATATATGCAAATAAATGAACAAAATCAAGTTCCCCTTGGAGATAAGCAATTAATGCTGCCACCGACTATTTTCACCCAATTTGTATAATATTTATAAAATAAACAACAGGGCACATTTTTTCCACATTGATTTAACAATGCAAATTGTTATGCTCAATTTCTGCGACATAGGCAAATCATTTGAGTAGACAATTATTTATAAAATCATATGCAAAAATATACAAATAAATAAATAATAAAATAATTGCTTGTTCTTGCAAATAATGAATAATTAATTAGGTTTTACAAGCCAACAATTAATATGCTAATGAGTAAAAAGTTAGAACAACTGATGTATACCGTATGAGATAACTTTTTATTTCGATTCATTTCGTATGCAGATAGTTAAACGCAACTCAACATTAAACTTAGATTAGGAATATTGATAAAAAAAAATATATATGTATGTATACCATTTTTGATGGCATAAAATACATTTTTTTCAATTCCATAAATAAAAAATATAAATAAGTCAATAAATATGCAATGGTTTAAGCAACTGTTGTCGTAGCTTTTGAAAGTTGAATCAAGAAAACACGACAAGAATAAGCTCTCGTATCCGTTTCAGCAAACCCATTCTTCAATAAAGATTAGGATAGAGACGACAATAGCTCAATAATCTGTCACAGCTAAAGCTACAGTTCCCCACACCGTTCGATTCACTTGACGTATTTACGTAGCTGATGTGTTCATTTCGACCACCCACTGTGGAAGTCAACTGTTCCCCAACTGATGGCACACAATTTAGCAGCCGTTTTGGTCATCTCTCAAAATTTAGCACAACGTGTTAAGACCCAACACTGGCTGATGACACTGCCACATACACAATCACACCCACACGCACAGCATGTGGTTGTTGTAGTATCTGTGTTTTTATCCCGTTGTTGTTGTTGTTGGCTTCCTTTTGCTGTTGTCATTGTCACTTGCTTTAAGCTGTGTCCATCATTTATGTCGTTGGGTTTTTTCTTGCTTAACGAATGTTTTTAAAGTCATGGGTTAATTTCACAGCGGTGCGCCATCTCGTTCTCTACCTCTTTCTCTCTCCCTCTCTCTCTCACTCTGCCTTGGTTTTTGCTCTGTTTATTGTCATTTGCGGTGAACACCTGGAGCGCCACCTAGCGTTCAATTGTTTACGTATCGGTTTAATTATTGCCTTGCGCCCTTTTCCTTTGTCGCCTCGCTCATTTATTTATATTCACGCCCACGGCTCATTTTCATTTGACCCACTGGCAAATGGGCAAATGGGCAGCCGGGCAAGTGGCAAGTGACAACGCCTCCCCGCTCCCCTGTGGTTCCATCCGTCCAGCTGGCTCGTGTCTTTGTAATTTAAATTGCTGTTCCTGTTCCCATTTTTGTCGCGCTGTTCGTTTTTATTGTTTTTGTTTTCGCTTTCATTTTCGTTGTTGCTGTGCGTGGCTGCATTTATTTATGTGAGCGCAAAGAGGAAAATTGTGTCGTCGCTTTTCGCAGGTGAAATATTTTTAATTAAAAAATCTTTTATTTAAGCGACTGTCAGACTTTGCGGCAGCTAAGTGAGCGAACCAAATGCATTATTTTTGTGAACCGCCCATTTTGCTCCCTCTCGCCCGCCCCTTGGTTCGCATTCGGATTATGTGGCATTAACTATTTTTAAGCACAGCAAACAATTAAACGGTAGCATATTAGCTGTGTGTGTGTGTGTGTGTGTGTGTAGATGCGAGAGGGTTCATAAAATAAAGCAATTCGTTGAGTTATTTATTTAAGTATTATGTGTTTGTGCCTGTACATATGCATATATACTTTTATTTATTTTGTCTGGAATTTGCTTGAGTTGACAAGAAATATCATTTCATTAAAATTCAGTTAATTCTACTATATGATTTTGCTTGTGGTTTATTGCGTTTTATTTTCGTGTATTTTATTTTAATATGTTTATACGTTTTCTTATATTAAATAAATGATTTTAAATTTTTAATCGTTTCTTTGTTTACTAGTTGGATCATATTTTTTGCCACACGTTTTTTTTCGTACCTAAAAATGTGCGATAGTTTATATTTGTATTATATTTTCACATTTTAATTAAACAAGGTTTTTCTTTTTATTTTTATAGTTTATTCGCCTGCCTTCTTGTCTTTTATTAATATATTATTCCTGTGAATTGCAATTCCATAATATCTAATGCTATTTAGCTCTATTTAAGTCCTCACTCAACTCGATTATAGAATCCCACACGCATGACATCTTTCAATCTACTTTACAATCAACATTTTATTGCTACACACGGCATGTCCTAAGTGGCTAAGTACCCATATACCCACACACATACATATATAAAGTAGTCATATAGCATCACGCAATCTTCTCAGTTAGTTGCACTAACAATAAGCCAGAGAGTTATTGCCGTAATACAAGAGTTTTCTATCTGCCATATGCTGTATTCTATGAGCTCACATAACGTTAATGCTGTTTTCTTGTCAGAGAATCCCCAGCAAATCTCAGCACAGATTGTAATGCATACCGGAGTTGAGCACTTTAAAGGAATATTAAAAAAAAGTAAAACCAAAAATGTTGCCACTTATTTTATTGTTGCACTCTCGCTCAAACTGTGCCCCTGTGTATGTTGCCTACCTTAATCCATACTCTATGTTTGCTATATCTGCGCTCCAGTTTTTAACAAGGTTAGCGCCACATATATATATATATATATATATGTATATTTATAAACACACACACACAATCACATAGACACGCGTGTTGTGGCCCAAAGTTTCGTTACATTTTTGCTGTTGTTGCTGTTTTTCGGTCATTTGCAATATGCGCGCCATTTTGTAGGGCCCTCTTCGGATTTCTCTCTCCCCCTCTCGCATGCTCCCTGTGGTCCCTCTGCCCCCTTTTTGAAACTCCCCGCTCACTTACATATTCTAGGGTGATTTGCGAAATGGTGTCAAACGGATATGCATGTTGATTTAATTTGCACCTTCGCTTAAACGCTTGGGCTGCCAGCAACGGGCAAAAGTGAATTATTTTTGCGCCAGACGCGCGAGTAAATTAGACTGCTCCAGTTCCATAGATCCGTATAGCCAGAGCCGTGCCCGCAAACGGCCCTCCATATATCAAATATGCATGTCCTGTGCGAAAATCAACGCCAGCTAATTACGCGATTTTTATCACCTTACAAACGAGGTCGTGTGCTTGCCCCGAAAAGCAAAACTGATGGCAAATGCTAGAGTTAAAAAATACCCTGTTGTTGTACAACAATAACCAAAGCTTTTGTACATTTTTTAATAACTTTTATGCTTATAATTTAAACATGAATTTTATGCAGTCAAAGGAGTATTTTTTTTTTAAATGCATAACTTGATAATACGCAATTTTCTCCCCCATTTTATTAGCACAGGGTATTCAAAGCACAAGCAGACGGTGCGCATTTTTTCTTAGTTTTCGCATTTTTGTTGGTGCTGATTAATTAATTTGCTTCATACAAAGCGAACGATTTATCTCACTGCGTATACGTAATATATCCAACGCTGCGTATGAGTAATGAGCCCAACTAAATTTAAGCGTTTTTTTGTGCCTTGCTGTGGGTGCCAAGGAAGCTTATTATTTGGTGCTCACAGCATGTATGGCCATTTCGGCCGGCATTCAACTTCATTGTCATTACCGGCAGGGCACGTGTCCGAATGCCGCTATTTATTTATTTAGTGGCTTAATAATTGAGCACGTGATCTTATAAATGTTATGGGTTCGCATAATCCTGCACTCTCGCTCTCTCAATATGTGTGCACCCAAGCTCCTTCCCTTCGTCTTCTCAGGGTCCCCCTCCCATTGTCTCTCTTCCTCATTTCCGGCAGCCATTTGAGCACGTAATTGGCTTTTGGGAGTACACACAACTGGCAAATTTGTATTAAATGTAGGTACGCGGGCACACACCCAAGAGCCCGTGAGTCCCTCACAAAAAAGGGGTTTACGTGCAGCTTATGTGCGCTTAATATGAACTACGGACAACAGACAACGGAGAGGAGCAGCAGCATCAATTGACTGGCAGCCGGGACAGCACGAGGCGACAAGGCTTGAAAACCAACAGCACGTAGTCCGAGTCGATGCTATAAATGGCAGGCAGCACCAGGGGGTGGCAAGCAGTGGGGGATTAACCTTCGCCTCTATAGATGGACACTAAGGCGCTCTGGGGTTAACTGTACTGCCTGCCATAATTGGAAAGGTGTTCATAAATTTATTAATAATCGGACAACAAAGAGATTTTATTGAGACTAAGTATTCGAATTAAATATCTTAAAAATAAAAACTAACTATAGAACAACTCTAAACAGTTTAGGAAGAGCTGGAAATCTTTTTTTTTGTATTTTTCTAATCACTTATATATTTTATTATTGACAAAAATATTCATTCAAAATGTGTAGCGTAAACTAGAGATATCTATTTGGGCATTTGTATATGTATATATACATATATATGATTTCCGAGTCATCCGTTCAATTAATTTTTACTGCAGTTTATATTGGGCTTTTCCCAATGTTTATCTAATAAATAATATTTATTTATACGCAATATACTATTTTTATCAATTTGTATTGGCATTTAACTACAATATTGCTGCACGCTTTGCGCTTATCTTTATTTATGTATGGCTATATATGACTATATTTATTTAAATTCAGATACTTTTATCCAAGTTCTATATCTTGCTTCAATGCTTTTGATTCTCTATTTTAAAAGTGCTCTTTTATTCGATTATTTGCTTACCTTCTATTTTGCTTAACGAGCTTTTTTGGCCACATAAAAAATTCGCTTGCTGGCTATCAGCAATAAAGCACAAAAAATGTCCCAACAACAAAAAGTGCTCTTCGGCACATGTTCCCGGAGGCCGGAGACGATGGCCAACTTAGGGCCCAACCCATGTGGACCTACCCCACAGACATATGGGGCTGCACCCTGGGCAACCGCTGCTCATATGGACACGAATTTTTTTTTTGTAGCTGCTGCTCTTCTCCTAAATACCCTTTAATGTTGCTAGTAAAAGGGCGTATACAGGAGAGACTATGCAATAATTCGCTTTTGACTTTGCCATGCCTTAAAGGCGTTTTATATTATATCAAATTTATACTTCAAGTCCGGAACTTTGTAGGGTAGCTCTAAGCTTAGCCCGGAACTATGGTGTTTTTACTTGATTTTTGTTGTTTCTTTGTTGGCGTCTTCTTGTTATCAAACGTTGGCTTCTTCTACCTATTCTGCTTCTTTTTTGTTGTTTTTGCTATTCATGTCGCCAACATATCTGCTTTGAACTCTTAAATATACCTAGATATACAGGCATGCGAACACATACATTTAATGGTATTTATGGGTATGAGTAAGCAGATTGTGCGTGTGCGAGTGTGTGTGTGTGTGTGTGTGTGTGTGTGTGTGTGTGTGTGTGTGTGTGTGCGTGTTGTGTTGTTTAAAGGCCTGCCACACACACTTTGACTTCCAATTCCGTCAGAGCCTCCGTACAATGCACTAAAATAACTGTAAATAACAATTTGCAAGTGGGTGTAAAAGACGGAACACATACTCAATTGTTGAGGCGTGTCAGACAGAGACAAACAACCAAAGGCCGTGCCAGAAAGAGTCAGCGGAAGAGAGAGAGAGAGCACACCAACTGCGGATGGGTCTATAAAAACTGCAAGGATGCAGCAATAAAATGTTGGCGCTGTAACGGTAAAAAACGATGGCGGCGATTTAAGCGTTGACGCTGACGACAACCGCAGGCAACCACTGCCTGTTGGCATGAGCGGTGGGTGGCCGGTGAGTGGTGACTGGTGAATAATGGGTGGTGGCCCATCCACTGCTGGCCATATGTGCAACGCCGTCGACACCCGCTCAACGGCGCCTTGGCCAAAAGCGGGTCGTTACGTTGACAACACCCAACAATTGTAGTGTGACCCACATTTGAGGCGTGCCATGAAGCCGTAGGCCCTCGCTGCCCCCCCACCACACCCCCTATCCAATTGCTGCACACTTGCTAACCACCCAGCTAGAGCATGTCTTCGGCCTTTATATTGAAATTGAAAAATGTTTTCCTGTTCCGCTTTCAATATGCCGGCAATAAAGACGCTCCAAGAGTTGAGCAGTTCACATTACTTTGATATTCAATTTGACTACATCTAGAGTGCGAAGTATTTTAGAGATTACGAAGAGCAAATTATTTCAATTAATTATTATAGAGCTAAGTTTTAAATTTCTCAAAAGAAAAACACAGCACAGTGCGTAAATTGAAAATCTGCTTTTTAAATTCGCATATAATATAAAGTTTATAATACTTAAGCTTAATTTTAATTTCTCTTGTGAAAAGAAAAAGCATTCGTGGTATTCGAGAGTTCTTTAAAATTCCAAATTGAGCTCAGGAATCTCAAATCACAAAAATATTAAGTTTTAAAATTAATCCTTAAATTGTAAACTTAAAATTCCTAGTACAAATGAATCAAGAGACTTTAATTGAGGACAGCACCTAAAGCACTGCAAACTTCTGCACAATTTGAAATTCTTGGAATTCCAAAGCAGTTTAGGCATGCAGCAGCAAAATTTGTCAATGAAAGGAGAAAAAAAATTTGGTTTTATTAAAATTCTCAGTAAATGGTAATGTGGAAAAAAATATTTGCTAGGAAATGCAGAGTAATATATTTTCGAGTTGGCATATATTTAATTTGACATTCTTCACGTTTATTCAATATATTTTACGTTTGTTTGGCATGTTAACCAATTGTTGTGTTTGTCCGTCCGGAATTTTATAGTTGAATCAACTGCTTTGAAATAATGCTGTGACATTTTATTCTCTAGTCATTTATATACATGTATTTATACAAGTGAACATATATATTTGCACAAGGCGTTATATATTCATACCCTTTTGGTCTATGATGCGGCCTTTTGAGTGGCTTTAAGTGGATTAATTTAAATCATTTGTTTGTCGTTATTGTTGTTGCTCTGGTTTTGTTGGCTGTTGCGGTTGCTGTGGCATCGTTTGATAAATGAGTTTTCCATGCGCCGAATTCGCCATTTTACGCAAAATTATTGCCTGCTTTTGTGCGTGTGTGTGCGTGAGTGTGTGTGTGAGAGAGAGAGAGAGAGTGTGTGTGGCAGCAACGTGTACACTTTCCCGAGCATTTTCACACTTGAATAACTTTACATTGCATCTTTGTGTACCTAAATATATATTTATCTGTGTGCATATATGTTTATATAAAAAGTTGGTCCATAAAAATTTGACGCGTAATGTGGGTTCAAATGATAAGCAAGAAAAAGATTTTAAACTCAAAAGCTTTGGTTATAACTTGGAACGGCTGCCTTATCGCCTGTCAATTACGTTTCCGGGATTGGCTTATTGATCATCTTTGCCGTTAAGCTGTCAGTTTTATGCATCGCCCATAAACGATAATGTATCGCAAAAGTAAAAGACGTCATCACGAGCCCCGGGTTAGCTTAAATAACCGGCTATGCAGCTACTTATAAATTAAGTGTCGAGCAGTTAACGAGTAACTTCTAGGTATTAGTTGGCAGAGGAGGTTATTCGAAGAAAGGTCCTTTAGCAGGGCACAAAGCTTACTTGCCTTGCCAATAAGCATGTGATATTAATTAAGTTTCGCTTTGGAACGCAACGCCGAACAGACTCTTTAGCTTTCAAGTAATGTGAGTTGTTTGAAGTGCGCCTTAATTAATAAACTTTTATTGAGCAACAAGTTTTAAATACTAATGTCAGCCATAGCTGTAGCTTGAAAAGCAAATAACCGTTAAGCTGTGTTAATTATTTTGTTTGCATACAATCAATTAAGCTTAGAGCTTTTATATAATGACATGTGTAGCTTATGTAAGTTTTAATTAAACTAGTTGTACTCAGACAATTCAACAAATTCCGCTTAAAGCTGTTGCTTTTAGAATACAACTGTTTTTTAAGCAATATAGAACCCTTAATAAAGATAACAATTTTTTTCTTAGAGCTTCTTAGCTTTACGAACATTAAATTGTGTTACAATATATTTAGCATGATGTTGGCTTTAATTTAAATAAGTCTCACTCGGCAAATACAATAAATCCCGCTCACTTCTTTTAAGCAATACATTAATAAAGTCTTTGATTTACTGTTACGAGTGTTCACGCTCTTCAGGTTATACAGTTAGCTTCATGAATTATAAAACAAACCAATAATTCAAATTTGTTCGCACTCTGCGCCACAAAGTATGCTATACAACTTTTTGGCTAGCTGTCGGGATTATTTGCCGTTATATTTGTGTAGCTTCTGCGCCATCGGCTGTCGGCTTAAAAGCAAAGCTAAGCTGATCTGCATAAATTTCACGCAACTAATTAGCGCAACCAACAAAAATTACGCCAACAAAGTAAAAATCTCTTTGAATACACCCAGGGTCCTTGGGCGAAGGGCGGATGGGGGCAGCATCAAGTACACACAATTAGCATAATACGAGCACTGAAAAAAGTCAGCAATATGCAAAACAACTAGAAAAAAATAAAACAACACGCACACACTTTTTGGACAGCACTCGTCAAATCCGAAAAATATAAAAAAGATAAGGAGGAGAAATTAAAGCCTTTAAAGCTGACAGCTGGCAAACAAATGCGAATTCAAAAGAGCGACTGCCAAAAGTGGAAAAAGGGGTCAACAATTTGGCAACAGATTAGCAAAAACTGCTGGCCCCATTTGTGGCCATAAAATTGCAACAATTTTTGTCTCCAACAGCAGCAGCAGCAGCAGCAACAGCAGCAGCAACAACAACAACAACAGCAACAACAACAATGACAAATAACCGGAAGTTGCCAGCGGCTGTCACAGTGCGCAGCTCGTTTCCGCTTGGCCAACGGTGCGCAAAAATCCCGCTGCCAAATTATGGCAACAAATGCGCTTTTTGGATACTGACCAACAGACTACGGCTTATTGCCCATTATCCCGGACACTGATAGACATCTTTAAAGTCGATGGCAAATTTACCTGGCGCTGTGCTTGAACCTTGAACAACGCTGCGTAATCAATAAGTGGCCCATAAATTATGAGAGCTGTCAACAGAAATTGTTGTTGCGGCTGATAAATAAATGTACATTGGCATTGGCCATGGTCACATGTGGATAATGATGAGTGCTTTTGGCTTGGCACTTGCACACACACACACACACACATTGATTTAGCCAATTGAAAAAGTTGGCCCTTTGCTCTTTTATTTGCAAGTGATTTTTATTTTTTTTTTGGCAGCCCAACTTTCCTTGTAGCTATTAAAGACATGGTTTATTTTGGCCAATTCCTATTGGGATATCTTGTCATTTATATGGCTTTTGATTTATGTGGCAAACGCATTAAGAACTTTTCGATCAACTTGGAAATTAATTGCAATCAGTAAAGCCGTAAATTTTAGAGCAAATAATGAAAATTGAAAGAAAGTTAGTTTTCTTTTTATTGCCTAGCTCAAAGAAAACCTAAATTGAAAACTTAACAAGTGGATCAAACAACAACAATCAGCTGTAAGACTAGAAAGGATTTAGTAAAGTTGTCTTAAGTCGTTCTATTTCAGCCCTATTTAAAATATAAATAAAAAAGAGTTCCACCGGAAATTCTAATTCAGAGTTTAACTTTCTAACTAAGGAATACTTAAAAAATTGATTGATTTTGATAAGAAAAAACCTGTGCGAAAAAGAAAAGTTGAAATTGCTCGACTAGATGATTCCCTGTTTGCAGCTTTGCAACATATATTCGTAATTAAAAGCGGTTAATTATACACACACTACACTCCCATTTTACCTTAGCCTAATGGTTCAAGGTATTCAAAACTATTGATTGTTAAATAAGTATATATTTTAAACAAAAAAAGTTAATTACAAAATCTGTTTTACAATGGAAAAAAAATATCCGTATTTTGTTTGCCTTTTAAGCCCCACACATTGCATTTAAGTATGTGTGATACATACACCAAAATTTGTATTAACTATGCCATGCATTAAAGAGCTACTGTTATTTAACATGCTTTTTAAATGAAACTGCCAACAACAATAAACATAGATATTATTTCATAATTAATTGTTGTATATCTAATTGTCTAAAACTTTGTTTATTTCAAATAATAAAGTTATCTAGCGGCAAATATTTATTATTTTAAAACTAGTATTTATTATTTGTATGCGAATGGACTTTTCGATTTTATTTCTGTTTAGACAATTGTGTTGTGAGTACTTGTTGTTTTATTAAACAGTTTTGCTGACGCATTTCTGGGCTTCATTTAATGGCCAAGTAATTATAAAATAACTAACAGCTTCTGGTTGTCAACGGTGCAATCAATGGCAAATCCAGTTGCTGCGAAAGCGCAAATGCCAAATATATGCATATAGACACATTTAGGCAACTGTTGACACTTGATTTGTCTTGTAGTAGAAATTCTGGGAAAATGTGTTTTTGGCAGATGCAAAATTTCGAGATAATTTATTTAATTTTATGCGCATTATAAATATGATTTATATATTCTGCAGTAATTGTGTGTACTTTTTAATCAGTTTAAAATAGATTATATTATTTATTTACCTGTGAATTCTATTTACAATTTTAGCTCTATGGTTTCTCTCACTTCTATTCCATTTATTTCATTTAATTCTTTGTTGAATTTTATTTTATTATCAAGCAACTGCACACTTAAGTAACCACTTGCGACCACTTTACCCCCTACTCAGTATTTGTCGGTGTCACCGCATAAAATCATATGTCCCAAGCGTGTGTCCAACGATTCCACAATCTATCTTATTATTATTATTTTTTTTTTACCGTTTTGCTTATCTTAGGCGGCCGCGTATATCACGTGAAGAGCAACAACAAAACACAAATGAACGAAACGTAGAAAAAAATTACAATTGAATTTTTACTACTTTTTTTTGCCGTATTTTTCTTAGGTTTTTTCCGTTTTTTACCGTTTTGTTTTTGCTAATAATTTGAAATTGTTAGCCGCGTGTGCCACCTTATCGACATTGATTTGCAGTTGTTGTTTTTGTTGCTGTTGTTGTTGCTATCGCTGTTGTTGCTTTATCTTTTTGTTCTGTTCTGTGCCTGGGCCGCTTGGCATTTACATTTTCGTTTTTGTTTCATATTTGGCGTGCCTTGTGACACAAGTACAATAAATTGCCAAACAAACAGCAAATAGCAAATAGCGAACGGCAAACGGCGAACGGCATGCGGCGTATACGTAATAAAAATTGAAGCGACACAAAACGCGCTTCGAATAATTTTCACCGACTTTTACGTAGCAGCAGCAGCACGCACGCACACAGCGACAACACAGCCGTTTCTCCAATTGGAAGCGTCCGTTGTGTAGCTGGCGCTGCAGCCACAGAACTGAAACTGAAACACTTGATACATGGCCAAGCGCTCAAGAGCCAAAGCCGTGGCCAAAATGCCGCAGCGTCGTTTTGCAGTCGTCGATAGCGCGCGCGGCGTCTCGTTGCCAATAGGCGCTGTCAGGCGTTTGCGGGGCGGGATGGGGCTGCCAGTCTAGCTATGAATGAGTGAATGCCAAGTGACAAGTGGGCGTTGAGTGCCAGAGTGAGAGATGGTACCAGCCCAGAGAGAGAGAGAGATATGGAATGCATGACAGAGAGTGAGCACGAGAGCTCGCGACGAACACAGCCGAAGTCGAAAACATCGCATTATTCTATGTTCTGCCACAGTGGCAAACGTTGCAGTCAACAGTGGTTGAATTGTTGAGAGCTGACAACTTTATCAAACAAAAAATATTAAATTATCACAAGAATACATTTACTTTAGATAATATAAAAAAATATTTATATTTATAAATTATTATTACAAATATTTATTACAGGTGCAGAGTATTAATATAAAACATTATTTTCAATAGCACTGACTGCAGGGGCCTTAGGCAAAGAAAATAAATTATTCTACTTCGGATTTCTAACACGAATCCCAACAGTTTTTAAATTGTGAATAATTTTCTTTATGCGTGTGCATTAAAATAGCAACAAAATGTAATATATAAATATAAGTTGCACTTTAATACAATTTACATAAACATATCTCTTTATTTTATTCTAGCAATTTAATCAAGCAATTCTCTGGCTAAACTTGCTGGAAAATATATTAGGATATATTATATATTCCTATAATCATAAAAAACGTTGCTAACTTAATAAAACCTTTAGATCATTGGCATATTTGTATGCTTAATATTCATAAATTGTTAACAAGCATTGCACCACGGTGCTTATGTGCATTGCGATGCACTGATTGATAGCGTCGCAAAAATTTGCGTGGGCAACCGGCAGAGCGAACGTAGCGAATGGCTTGCTCTCTTTGTAGCTGCTCTCTCTCTCCGACTTGGGCTCGCCGCTCTCGCTCTCTCGCTGAGGCGCCAAGAAACAGCTGCTTTATGTTTATTTGTTTGCTTTTGGCACAGTTGCTGTCGCTGTCGCAGTCGCAGTCAAGACGTCTTTCTAGCAAGCCCGCTCATCGAAATAGCCGAGCCGTGTCTTCGACTTGCACTACTCAATTGCTGTCACAGGTCTTATACCTTAAGCCCCCCCATCCCTCTTCTCATGCACTTGCTCCTTGCTTTTTGACCCCCCTCCGTTTGTCTTCTGGGTAGACGTAACGAACGCCTCTTTCGCTGGCTGCCGCCACATCAACTTTTATGGCCTTCAAATTGTTTCCGAAACGCTGCGCCATTCCCCATTCCCCTCACACAGAGCTGACTGTGCACCTCGCCGTCGGGCAACATTATCAATTGCCGCCGCCCACGTACCGAGTTTTTGCCTCTCGGCTCGCCTCTCGTTTTGCTAAAAGATTTGCTCCATTTCATTTCTGTTTGTGCCATAGATTTGTTTGTCCATTTGCAGTTTGCTGTTTTGTTTATTGTTACCAGCCTCTACTTATATGCTAAGTACTTCTACTTCCACATCAACTAGTATCTATTCTTCTTCTACTCGTTTGCCCTTTTACTGTACCTGTGCTATCTCCTGTTATTGTTGTCTTACAACGTTGGCCAGCGTTTAGTACCGCCAACTGTAACTAGTTTTGCATCTGTTGTTACACTTTGCAGTTGCGGCAAAAGTTCTACCTGAATTCTGTGCATTGTTTTCATTGTTTACATTTTCCACAGTTCCGTTATTTATTTGCTTTTCCCAACGGATATTTGCCTGCTGCTCTTTGGTGTTGTTGGGCTTCCCCTCTCCTTTGTTATACTACGGCGA
Organism: Drosophila colorata; assembly: GCA_035041545.1. Classification (NCBI taxonomy): domain Eukaryota; kingdom Metazoa; phylum Arthropoda; class Insecta; order Diptera; family Drosophilidae; genus Drosophila; species Drosophila colorata. The sequence goes on along the minus strand of JAWNLD010000564.1, from coordinate 13,894,903 downwards.
ATTTTTTATGGGGTGCTGAATACCGCTTTGTTAAACAAATTCAGGTTTGTGATAAACACCTCTTATAAAAAAATGTATAAGCAGCAGAAGGTTCGTTTAATTTTTAGATTCCCATCAATATTCACTGAGCAATTTTAAAATAAAAATTGTCTACTTGTAAAGCATAAATAAATGTTATTCCCCCTCAACTGGACTTATATTCGCGTACTTACAACAAATGAAAACATGAAAATCTATAAGCATTACTTGAATGTATGAGAATCGCATAGAAGGGATACATTTAAGCAAGGGAAGGAAAAAGAGTAAACGAGCGATAAACAGAGGATCAGAGAGAAAGCCAGCAAGAGAAAGAGAGAGAGAGAGAGAGGAGAGAAAGAGAGTGAGAGAGAGAGAAAGAGGAAGACTGACTGAGAGAAAGACAGAAAGAGAGAGAGAGAGAAAGAGAGAGAAAGAGAGATCATTTCTATATATACATATATGTATGTATATGTATATTAAAAATTGTGACAAAATAATGTTTGAAATGAATTTGAAAGTTAAATTTTTAGGGCATTTCCCAGTCGAGCATTAGCGTCTTCTACATTTGTATCTTGCCTGTAAGGGAAAAATCTATTAGTTTTATCGGCGGGTGTTTCCCCCACCCACGTTATGCCACATTTGCTTTTTAATTATTTGATTTTTGATAAGCTCGACGCAATATTGTGTATTATAATTATAAGAGTATTTAATAGTTTATGTGCAGCTGTAAAGTCTGAGCGTCTTTATTGATATTGTCTTTGTGCGCATTTCCGCGCGCTCTTTGGGCGTGTTAGGAGGTAGTTTCTGTTGTTGTTCTTGTCTTTTTATTGAAATCAGTGTCTTAAGTGCTTGAATGACTGCGCGAATTGCGATTAGTGAATTGTCCATAATTTTTGTACTGTACACAGCTGTCGGATATTGCGAATGGAAATGGATTTTTCTCTGGATTAATCAGCGGCGATAGGGGAGTGAACATACTTTATAGGGCACTCAAACCGAAGATAAGGTTCAAAGAGTTGGGCAAATACTTCACTAATGCCTGATAACGGTTCTTACACACTGCAATGTGACTAATTTTAGAAAGCAAAAATTTTTGACTTAATTTGTGCATTCTATTAAAGGATAATTTTATTTAATAGCTTATTGTTATATAAAAATAAGTTAATAAGCTATTTTTGTTCAATCCTAAATAGAAATATTTATCTTTATATATTTATTTATTTAATATTTGAGAATGTACATTACAGTTACTGTTATCATAAAAACGCAATCTTAAAAATTTTTTATTATTAACGATTGGTTCGGTTTTACTAGACTCATGCCAAAATTCTTATCAAAAGAATATTATTATTATTATATTTATTTGTGCGTTTATGTCTAATCTTGAGCGCATACTTGAAGGACAAATTGCATGAATCATTTTAGCAGAAGTTTTATTAATAAAGAATTTATGAGTACATTTGATGGAAGCACAACATTCAATTAAAGCTCTAGTTGTCTGATTCATAAGGGGTTTTCCACTGATTAAATCGGCTTTAAAAAATTCGAACTTTAAGAAATAATTCAGCTGCATTTCTAACGAGTTCTCTAAGCTCATATTTCTCGTTTGGGCGCATAATGTATTTGCCCTGCAGAGTCTGCTATCTCTATTATCTATTATCTCACTAATTGCCAAACCATCGATATGCTGCAGCAGTTCATAAGCCAATTGCAGCATGCGAAATGTTCGAAAACATGCAAAATGAGAGCATGTAAAATTAATTTGAATCAAGTTCATGCTGCTGGTAAAGCGCATCTTGTTCCGCATAACCAGACGGAGCAACAGCAGCAGCTGAAGCTGCCTCCCCACACACAAAAGCTTATCAAATTCCAAAACACATGCCACTTTCAAAGGTCAACCCACGGTGTGTGTGTGTGTGTGTGTGTGTCTGTGCAGGATTTGCTGGCCAAAACCTTTGGAGCGCAACATGTCGCATTGTTCCACTTTGTATCTGCTGCTCAGTCTATTTTCCGACTCTGTTTTTAGTTGGTTTCAACTGCCAACTGGCCACCCACAGCCCAAGCTGGAGGCTGCCACGGCCAGGCGGTCGTATCTCCGTGGTTTGGACTGTGGGCAACATTGTTGTTGTTGTTGTTGTTGTTGTTGTTGTTGTTGTTGCTGCTGATGCTGCTGCTGCTGCTACTGTTTTGCTCTTGTTGTTGCTGCTGATGCTGCTTCTACTGTTTGTTGCTGCTGTGCGTGGCTTTTTATTTTTTTGCCCGCCATTACATTGTTTTCCTTTTGTTTAGCGGCGGTTGGTGTTGTCACTCCCCTGCCCTTGGTTCATCCTCACTTTTCTAACGCCCTAACCCACTATCACGCCATTTGCCTGGCTATGCAGCTGCGGCAAAAACTTTTAGTCCCAACACCATTATTATAGAGTATAAACACAAGCTCTTACAGGTGTAATCATTGGGTTTGTTGCAGCAGAAAAACGTTTCAAATTTTAAAGTAAAAAAATATTTAAATATTTGCAGTTGTAAAAAAACGAACTTGCTATAAATGCTGGTAAGTAAAAGTTAAATATTCTATGAGAATCATGATTATAGTAATAAACATAAAAATAAAATAATAATGAAAAAAATTATTGGAAATGAATATTAATTAAATTTACTATGGTTAAATAAAAAAAACATTTTTAGAAAAGCAATGTTAAAAATTAAGTCACAACAATATTTGGTGGCATTAATTTTGTTAAATAAAAAAACATATACATAAAATAAATATTTCTGATTATAGAATGATTATAGAATAAATACAAATAAATTCTTTAAAAAGGAATTCTTTCAAATTTAAATAAAAGGGTCTTAACACTTCGTTATGCTTTACCCAAATTAATTTTATTATTATTGTTTACTTTGGCAAAAAGTTTCATTTCGACAACAATGTTGCCAGTCAGTCGGTAGTTAGCTTTGGGGGAAATTGGGAGGAGTGCGGAATGTCGAATGCCGAAACTGCGAAGCTGTTACATTGAAAATATTTGTAGGACAGGATATGCAAAAATATGCTATGGAGTACATGACCATTACTATGATGATGAAGATGATGGCATTTCAACACAGCACGCCCTTTGTCTATACCTATGAATGGTTGGGAAATTTGTTATTGCGGCACGCGCTGGAAAATCGCTTTACGAGCCTTTTTTTTTTTTTTTTTTTTTAGTTTTTAGTCTTTCCTGCGTACTGAACTGGGTTAGTTGGCCGTCAAAGTTTCTAAATCCTGAACTCTGAACCTTGAGTTCACCAAGTTCTCAACTATGGATTTTTAATTACATTTTTTTGGGGCTACGAAGTATTGTGGATGCCATGCGATTTGTGGAGCGGCTTAGAGAGCGGCAACACTTGTTGGCAATTCAATTTATGAAGAGCTAACGAGTTCATTAAAATGTCACACATAAAGAAACAAAGTAAATACACGTTTTTACACATTTCTGTATAAAAAAGTTCAGGGCTTAAATTGTTTTTATTATTGTGGTAAATTTACTTTTAACTGAATTTTATTTGCTGCTTTTATTGAAATTGTATTTTTAATGTTGTGCGTTCGTATTTTTTCTGCTTCCAGGGCTTGAATAATAGAATAGATTTTTGGTTAGTCCGTCCGCAAATTGTTGGTTGAATCTAAATATTTAATTGTGTGCTTTACGGATTCATTGAAAAAAACGGACAAATGAGTGGTCGAGCGAGCGAGCTTAAAGGACATTTGATATTGACATTTGAATGACATTGAAAGGGATTGCAAATGAGCACAAAAAAAAATTACTCGCTGAATGTTCACGAGTTAATACGTTTTATTTATTGTGTTTTCATTTAAATGTCAGTTCTGAAGAGCAACAAATATATATATTATAAGAAGGCTGTTCGAGAACTAAATATAAAATTTAAATTTGTAGTTTACGTTGCATATAAGAAAAAAAAAACGTAATCTTTGAATGTGTCCTAAATACATATTTAAATCTATTTTAGAAATCTCTTAAAGGCATTTAATTGACATACATTCCACCTCCAAACCAATGTCTATAGCTTATAAAGAAAGTGGAAACAAGATCCAAATCAGCTCAGAAAGTGTTTCAAGTGCTTGAGTTGAAGTAACAATTTCTCATCTCCCATCCATTAATTTTGCTCTTGTTATTGAAACTGACCTCAATATAATCATAACTTTTAGAAGTAACCGCGGGCGGAATTTCAAATATCGTCCAGTCTGAGCCTCAATTTGTTATACTAGACTCGATTTAAGACTTTGCCTTTGCCTGGCTTTGAGGTAAACTTTTCTTTATAATTTCTTGCCACTTGCAACGAGCTGATACTTAAAGCCTGCGCCGCAAGGGGCCAAACACTCGCGACTCCCGCCCACCTATTAATCAAACTTCTAGTCTTTGTTCAATTTTTCAACCGTGCTTTTTTTATGTTCTTTTCTATTTTCTTGGAGCGTATTGTTATTGTTGTTATTTATTATTGTTACGGTCATAAAGTTTTTGCCCGCAACCAGCTCGAGTATCGCTCGGGGGCACCAAAGAGAGCCGCGAACGGCCAGCCGACCAGTTGATGACCCCGCACGCAATCCCAGCTATCTGCTGTCTCGCTCTCTTTACTCTCCTTAGTCATCTTTTTTTATTTCTCTTGCTCGATTGCTGCCTGTGCATATTTCACGCGCTTTTAATTGTTAAGCGCTTTTCGTTGCCATATCAGTTAACGTTTTTTGTTTCATTTGTTGATTTGGCGATATGGCAAAAAAACAACAACAAAAAACACAAAAACGTCAACAAAAAGCGTCAGCAGATAATAGAAATGAATAGAACTTGTTTTCTTTTGGCCGTGTGTGCATTTAACTGTTTATTTTGTTTACACAGTAAAAACGGGCGTATTTGCTTTGTGAAAACTCTTAACAATCAAGGAAAGACATTTAAAAACCACATAAGACATATTGTTTTCAATTAGGAATTTAGAGACAAACCATTAATTTATAAACAAAAGTCTTGATATTTTATACATATTTTTATTTTGAAGGCAAATTGAAAAGATTTAATATAATACATATATTCTTTTATTGCCCATAGGGTATTTTACGGTCCTTCTGTTACATTTTTCGGGTTTTTTTTATATGATTTGAATGGCAGTTAAAACAAAGGCTTGTCTGTTCCATACATATTCCATATAGATATGACCAAAGACAAAAAACATTTCATTGATTTTCTGGTGTGAAACGGCGACTAGTTTTTTGTCATGGGTGTTGGGTTAGACATGCGAATCGCTCAATTATATGGTAGTTTAGCGTATTTTATCGCAAATATTGAGAAGAGAATTCTGTTCTTTTTTTCTGTTGGTCAGCACTTGCAACAGCAATGACGGCAGGTCCAATAAAACACATTTATCTAGAAATATCATAATCACATTTAACAAATGACGGAAATAATAAATTATCGTAACATGTTTCACTTAGATAAGCTACTAATTATGGTACAGTGATAGGGTTTGAAATATACAATTGCAAATAAACACATTTAGAATGAATACAAAGGAATGATAGGCACAAAATCAAATATGCATTATTTATAGGTTTCACAAAGCCATTCACAGCTTGTATGAAAACTTATTTAAACATATACATAAATATACCAATTGACATCAGTGTCAAGTGTTTGATGTAAATTTGACATGTAATACACAGCTTTATGTCATTTCTTATATGTAATTTTATACCTAAGGATTTAAATATCTATTAGGAATTTTTTAAGCATTTTTATAAACATATTTTTTAGCTATCAAAGTTCCGAATATTTTCCACACACGTTCCACGTGGCATTTACCACTTCAATGACTTGAGAACATTTTTCTAACAACAAATAATATTATATTTTATCACTATATTATTCCATATCAAAAATATTAATAATTTATATAGCTTTTGCACAAAATAATGCCTATAGGTCTGTACGTAAGTCCCGAATTAAAATTCAAAAAGTCATATTGAAACTTTATGCGTCTAATGTATTCCTAAAATGCATACCAGTTCGTACATGTATCTTTATATAGGAGCCAATAACAGCAGCGAAAACACAATCGATTGTTCCATACACAACGTCAATGTTTCCAGTGACAAAAGCAACGCCAAGAACAACAGCAGCAACAATAATGAAAACAACAGCAATAACAATAATGACAACAACAACCATTCAAATCAACTTGTTTCTGATTAGATCATTCGAGCAAAAATATCAGTCAAGTTGCGTCAGGCCCGTTATGGAGAAGTGCAAGGGGTAGCGGGGCAATAATGGGGCAACTGCCTCGAACCGGGCAACGCAGTCAAGTTAACCTGCTGCGGGTGCGATAATTAACTGAAATAGACCCGTGACTGCCAGTCAGCCAACAGCCAGCAGCAAACAGCCAAGCAACCCAGCCAAACCAAACCGAGCCGAACAACAATGAAAACAACAATCGCAATTCTACATAGATATATCGCTCTAGAATATACGTGTGCTGCAATCACTGGCAACAGAGTGAGAAGGAGGGAGAGCGAGAGAGAGAGCAAAGTAGGGAGAATGAAGAGTGCTCTTGTACTCGGGTAGCTTGTTAAAAGAATTGTGCACGAGAAAAGCTCGTAAAAAGGAAGGCAACTTCAAGAGGCTGTCAAAAAACTTTCTTTGCTGAAGAAGCAACTCATTCTTGTTATACCCTCTACACGCCAACTGTTTAAATAGGATATGATGAACAGGCAGATAATAATTTTAATCTTAAAAAGCATGTTTACTATTCCAGCAACTGCGACAGACTTGAGAATCTATTTACCATTCGCTAGACGCTTTCAAATCAGTTTGCCACATATATCTTAATCTTAAAATATATTATATATAGATATTCGGACTTGTACTCAGCAATCGTTAGCTACTTATATGAAATATATTACTTTTACTTTACAATCGGTACTCATATATATTAGGTTATTTTTGCTAAATTCTTAAAATTTCAATAAGCCAATATATGAATCTTAATATACCTTAGATCATTTTAGAGAGTATCTTCTAGTCAAGCACTCTTGGTTCATAAAATTTTTGCTCTTTTTTCAAAAATAAAACCGTGAAAAGTTTACCTGTAGCCCCATCCACTGCTCAGCCCGAAATTTTCAATAGAACACAAGTTGGCCATGGGGCTCTGACAAGCTGTTAATAGCATTAAATGCGCACAAAAGTGAGTCCAATGAAGAATCGCGCCAAAATGAAATTCTTTTGCGGGCTGAAATACACATTTTTGCCACAATTTCTAGCCATTTAATGGCCAATTCAACTGTGAGTTGATATTGTGCAGCCAGAAAACGGTAATTGGCTTTGGATTCGAAATGGAAACGCGTTTGATTTCAATGCGAGCAAAGATTTGTTTGCCATCCCAAAGTTGTGGAATGTGGGAGTGTGAAATGTCTCGTTGTGTCTGTGTGTGTGTGTGTGCTTCGGTTGTCCTAGACCACATTTACACACACTAACACACACACACACACACAGTTTATGTATGCCACTAATTGGCCATTAAAATGTTATAAATTTAATGCCGTCGGTTTTTCCGTGTTGCCGTTGCCTTTAGGCCAATTATTCACTTGAATGACACCGATCGCCAATTGTATATATTTTATTTCTCTTTCAATCTGTCAATATACTTGTTACTCGAGTTCCCAAGTAGAGATGAAAGCGTGTCGTGTTTTAAAAATAGTTTTTTTAAGACACACACAGTAAATAAACGTTTTATAATAAATCAGATTACATCTGATTTTAATTCTATTTAAAAAATAAAATTTATAAAATTTTCAATTTATTTAGGAAATGTATAAAAAAAATATATTTTTTATATTGACTTGTAATTTGTTTTGCGTGCTCATGTCGTGTTAAGAACTACCCATCTCTATTGCTAAGTACCAGGCAAATATGTCTCGGACATTAAGATAAGCTGTCGATCAATAAATATCCGCTGATAATATAACTGTTTCGTTGTTCCTGTGTATAATAAATCATTATGTACAATTAACTTTCAAAAGCAACATAATAAGCATAAATAAATAATAACCAAACATTATTTAAAAAAATATAAATATTATTACATTAGATCGTAGCTAGATGAATGTTATGAAACAATAAATGCTATTATCTTAAAAATGTTGAATTAACATACAAATTTATGGAAAATATATATAAATATATATTTTCTCTTTAATCTTAAAATAATTATTTTACAACATTTAAAAGAAACTTCTGCCCTACAAAATCTCATAATAGAACAAGCGCAAAGAAATGTTTCCCAAGCTTAAATATTCATATCTCTGACCTGGTCAATTTGCAAGAGAAAATATCGTGGCAATTAGAATTGCCATTCATTTGTTTGGGTTAAGTACAATAATTATTAATAAAGTACTTACTTGCAGCCCAAAAAACACAATTCACACAAAAAGTTAAATACGCAATTGCAAAAAAATGCTGTTGAAAACTTTTTTGACTCGCATAACTTTTGCAATTCGCCCAGAGCTCAACAACAAAAAAAACAAAAGGGAAAGAAGAAAAAAAAACGAATAACTTTCGACCTATTAGCTGGCAATTAAAACGGCAAATGAACTTTCAACTTTATAACAAAATATAAAAAATAAAAGCGAAATAAAACATTGCCAAACTAAACCAAGGCAAGGAAAGTAAACAAAATAAATGATAAAGTCAAAGCCAAAAACTAACATAAGAAGAACAACAACAATAACTGCGTCAACGACAAAAAACAACAACGAATTAGCCACAAATTAGTAAACAAAAGCACAATTGTATTTCTTGTTAGTTGGCCAGGGGCGTGGTGGGGGCGGGTGTTAGCCATGCGACTCGATGGCAAACAACATTGACACCCACAAAAAATGTCCAAATAGAAAAGTTTTGTTGTTCTGCAATTTTCCCCCGCCTCCGCCGAAACACTTCGGCTGGGAAGGGGTAAGGCAGTCGGATTTGTTGTGAGCCGAAGAACAATACAAAATGAAACTGGCACACAAATGCTATTTGGTGGTTGAAGCTGTGAGATAATAAGCCAGGCCAAATGCCGGTCCAGTTAGCCAAAAGCTCCCTGCACACACAATGGCCACAATGGCCCAGGCCGTGGCAAATTCAGATATTTTAGCGATGGACAAGCAGCAGCTAGAGATGAAAGCGTGACTAATTGGGCGAGAGATTGGTGCAAGAGCCTAAGTACATATAGCTTTAAATAGATAGCATAAACGTAATACGAAAGAAACTGAATATACAAGATATTTCAAATAGACTTCAATGAAGATTTGTTCGACTAGCTACCCAAGTATCTGTAAGACACTTTATTAGTTGACTTAATGAAGGGTAATATAACCTGATCTTCAGCAAATTTTCTTTGAGGTAAGCTAAGCTCAAGCACATAGTAGTATAAACTGGTTTCTCTTTATATTATTAGCTTTAGCTTAGTATTTAATATTTATTTTATTTTCACAATATATTTCAAATAACTAATTTGTTTATTTGTTAATTTGTCTTCAGAAAAAAAATATACCTTTGAAAAAAAAAAATGACAAACAAAATGTACAATATGCAAATAAACTGAATATGCAATAGTGATGGCAAATCAGAGCTGCAAATTATACTTTTCAATACTCAAATACTCAATACTTTTCTGTACTCAAAATGTTTTAAAAACAAAAAATATGTATTATATAAAATATTCGGAAAAACTGAAATTTAGATTAAATATATTGAGGGTATACAAAAATTGTCATTGTCATAATTTTTATTATCTAGTTTATTTAATTATTTCATGCGAACTGTTTTTATGGATAGAACCACAATAAGATTTACTAATTTTGTCTACTAATTTATTCCAACAAAAACTAAAATTAACTTTTATTGGTGTTTTCCGATTTGGCTTGGTTCCATCGCTAAAGCAAACTCAGAATGAATTTACAATAGCTTCATCATATCAGTTTTACCTATTATTCAGACACCCCCTGTTCTGCCCATGCCCCTTGTCCTCATCTCCAGCTACAAGTCTATCATCAGATTTGGGCAAGTAATTCACATGGCACTAATTGAATTAGCTGACTGACTTTTGAGGCTGCCGCTGCTGCCGATGATGTTGCTGTTGCAGCTGTTGGAAGTGTCTGCTACTGCCTAAAAGGGGCATGGAAAACTACCGTTACACATTGTGAACTTGCAATATTATGCAAAGTGAGCAATTAACAACTTGAAGTTTAAATACGTTTTGCAGTTAACTCTGCTCTGCTTAATAAGTTAATTTTGTTGTTATTTTTTGCATTTTGCTTTTTAGCCCAATAGCAGCAAAAGTCAAGGCCCGTTTTTCTGTTACGTCTGGGACTGGTCCAAAGGGGATTTTTCATGCCCTTTGCTGCGGGAATTATTATATAATTGCGAGCTATGTAACGCATGAACCATATCCACCTCCCCAACTCAGTTTTAAATCTATTTTGATAAATCGGTTAACTCCTATACTATATTATATACTTTAACATGAGAGTGTAAAACTAAAAAAAAATATCACGTATAAAATTTAATGAACAAACAAAACTGTAGATAACTGTGTTTCAAACTGATCAAGAAAATATATAGTTTATAAGGTCGTAGAAGTCTTCATCTTCAAGGGAATTTAAATTGTAATAAATTGTATTATATAAAATCCATGATTTTTATATCACTGTTGAAAGTCTCACAATATTTTGGCTAGGCAAAGATTACTCGATTGTATTATTTGTAAGGGTATTCGGTCTTCGACTGCTATGCAACGCTTTGATTAGTTTTTTCTTTATTATTTTTTTCATTTCTCTGCGGCTTGTTCTGTTTTACGTATGTAGTTGGCAAACGCAGCTGTTGCCACTGCCTCTGCCACACACTAATTAAACAGCTGTCTAATGCGCTTCCTTGAAGCATTCCACAGCATTGAATTACAAAGACAATGTTTAGTGGAATGTTGAACATATTTATGGGCCACACATAGATGTCTAAAAAAAAAGACATAAATACACACATGTGTGTGTTGAGGCGTGAGAGTCCTTGGTTGAGAGTAAACGGCAACTAATTCGTAACGCAGCAGTCCCATAAATTGGCTAAAACAAAAGCCAGGCTGATTAGTTATCGATTTCGCGGCAGGTAAATAATAAATTTAAGCAAATTACGTCAAGAGACGCAAATTTTTGCAAATCAATGCAAATAACTGGACAAACAACAGCTTGAAGATGTGGAGAGAAAGAGAGAACGAGGGGAAATCGAACAACAACTGAAAGCAAAAGCTTTGATATTAATTAAGCAAATTTACGTTTACGCCACATGAAAGATGTCAGTGTGCCACAAGGATGCAAAAACGTGTTTTGATTTTTATATTATTAGAAATTGAATTTGTATATATGCAAACAAACAGGAAAAACAAGTAGAGGCCGTCGCAGCGCAAAGGCAACGAATTTCAAATGCTCTTGCCAGTCAACAAAATCGTCTATAATTATCGATTAATAACGTTTATTAACAAGAAGTTAAGATTTACGTTAATTGGAACTAGTTAGAGCAGGAGCAGCATAGTGCTGATTTATAGATGTGTTGTTTAATTGCTTTTGATTAATGCTGTAAAACTACTCTTCTATACATTAACAATTCGTAATTGTTTAGTTTAAATTAAACCAATTTATTTATAAATACAATATTAGATGTTGCATTGAAAATGCCGATTCTTATTTTGGCAGTTTATGTTTTTGAGGGCTCACTGTACCTCACGATAACTGCTGTTGCTGTTCCAGAAATTATTCAAATGCTCTAAATTTGATTATCAGCAGATTTAATAACGAAATTCACCTGTCATATAGCATAACATATATACCCCATGCTATATAGGGTATACAGTTTAGAGGTACATTCATGTAGCTGGCCGAGCAATCGTTTAATGAAAGTGCACCAGCGGCAGCCGCAGCAGCAGCAGCAGCTGGCAACAAGTTGCACGCATGCGCATTCGAGCGAGGCAGACATAGAGAGAGAGAGAGAGGGAGAGATGGGAGCGAAAGGGAGAGAAGCAAGTCGATAGTAAATAGGCGGCACTACTATGTGCATATGGCAATGCTTTAGAATTTCTGTTGAGTTTCATGATTTTGTAACCGGTTTTTCGACTGCCAACAACAACAACAACAACAGCAACAACAAGTTGTGACTCCCATGAGAGGCTGCTGCAACTTGGGTTCATTGTTTACCCAGACTTTGCTGTTATTGCTGTTGTAGTTGTTGTTATTAATACTGTTGTTGTTGTTGTTGTGGTTGTTGTCTTGTATGTGCTTTACTCTTTGTTTGCTACCTACTTACTGGCCAGCCTATCTGCCCAGTCTCAGTCTTGGTTTAATTACACTTTTTCCAACGAAACAACTTCACATATAGCGGAAGTTGTACAAAAGCCGCAAGAGACCGGCCAACAACAAAATACAAAAAAAAATAATAATAATAAAAATAAAAGCAGAAGACAACGGTCTGGCAAGCTGAGAAGGTTCGACAGCCATGTGTCACATGCGAGTGCGAGCACACAAAGCCCAGTTATTTGATTAAACGTTTGCCGGCAGTCAGTTTCGTTGAAATCCCCTTTAAAAAAAACTCGAATAAGAGTTGTAAACCTGATAACAACTTTTTATATAAAAAGTATCTTTGTTTTCACAAAAAAAAATTCCGTCCTTTGTAGATGAGTTATCTAAGTTGAACAACGAACAATAACTGAACAACGAGAATCCATTTTTTGAAATTATATTTTTTGGCAATTTGAACCTCAGTTCAAATTTGCGAGCGACTACTGTACTTTAAAGCTAATCAATACTGAGTGCTGCTTTCAGTTTTAAATTTTTTTAAAAAATATTTTGGTAGCGTTTATTTCAAGGAGCTGCGAACTTTGTGCATTAGACGCAGTCTGAATAACTTAAGAGCTTATATGGCAGACCCTCTAAACTACATTCAGGCGGCAACGAATAATAAAATAAAAAAATGGCTTACCTCAAGTAACAACAAGTGGCATTGACGCTGACGTTGACGTTGATGTTGTTGTTGTTGCAGTTTTATTCAATGTTGCGTTCAATCAAAACACAAATCACACTGCAATTGTAAAAAATTGAATTTATTATAGAGCTGAGCACACACTTTCACGGCACAACACTCAATTAATTGACTAGATTTTTCTGTTGTGCTTGCATATCTCCCCTCTCACTCTCTCGCTCTCTCCTGCTTGCTGCCTCCTCCTGCGCGGAGGCGATCAACAGCTGGCGGCCAGTCGCAGAGCTGGTTTGCACACTTTTTTTTTGTTGTTTTTGTACACTGTGGCGAGACGAACATAAAAAACTTTCGCTCAAAACGGATGCAGCAGGCGGCTCCAATAGGATTTTGTTGTTGTTGGGCGCGCGGAGTGGGGTAAAAGTCTAACTGGTTTCTTGTAACAGGAATTTGGACAGTGTTGCCAAATGGCAGGCATTTCATTAATTTGCAAGCAAACAACAAAAAAAACTGTATCCGGTATTTATTTAGTTTATTTCATGTTTATCAACACACACTCTTTAACCTAACTTATTTGCGGTGTTCTAATTTATTTGTTTCAACGCTGCCCTAAAAAAAACATCTTTTTTTATTTTTTCTGTTTTTTTGCACTTTCTTTTGGCGCTTGTGTATTTTTACTGCTATATGCCTGCAAGAAGTGATCTTTTTCTCTTTCCCTCTTGTTCGCCTATTTATAACAACTCACGCATACCACACACACACACACACACACAACCACAGCCAAAAAGCAGCCAAACGTGGCCAACAACAACGAACACAGGTGAAAATTAGTGCAGCAATTTTGTGGTTGTATTTAACAATTGATATTGTTGTTGTTGATGTTGTTGTTGTTGTTGTTGTTGTTGTTGCTGGTTTTCTGTTTGCTGATATTACAGTATTTTTGCATGCGTACCACAACAAAATATTATTTAAAGAGCAAATGAGGATAAATTATATGCATACGAGTTTCATGCACACACCAAATAACACATAGTTAATTTACACTTAAAGTAAAACCATGCTTCACTTGTTAGTTAATATTTTTAAATATTTAGAACACTTTCTTGTTATTTATTATGATTTTCAAATAATAAATTCTTTCAGTTACGCGCACGCCACGACCCACGACACTCGTTCTTCGGCGGCAAAACGACAACTAACTAGCTAGTATTGGTTCTTCTGTATTATCTCCAGAGCGCTGTTAAAAAATTGTGAGCGAGTAGAAAAAGGTTCGCTCTCGTGGCAACTGTTATGGTACTGTTTTACTCAAATTGGTTATGTTACTGCTAAACTGATCTAGTTTGTCTAACATGATCTGCTATCACGCTGTTAGCTTAACATATATGTAATGGTATTTATGTTATTTAGATTTAAGCCGGGTTTATTCATGTTTTTACGTTTTTGTTCAATAATAGTGTGCTTTCACTATTGATATTTTTCATTTTTTCTTGCTAATTGATTTAGTTGCTCCAGCAACTGAATACTGATTACTGTTATTAACAGCTCAGCCCTTGTTCATGTTAATGATCAACTGAATTTAAATTTCAAAAGAGACGTAAACAATACAAAAAATATCAAATGGGCACAAAAGCAGAATTATGGCTTGTATTTCTTTTATTTATTTTGAAGCAACATACATGATTTTCAGTAATTAAAAGACAATACAAATAAGATGAAATTGCAAACGATGACAACTTAAAAACTATTTTGGCAACTTAGTAGACAATGGTTATTTAAAATTTGCTAAACACGTACACAATAAAGAAGAAACTAAACTAAACAATAGGTAAGAAAGGCCTTGGTGATATACGGTGGGCAACATTGCAGTTTCGAGTCCTTTCCTTTCACGTGAGAAAAGGTTGTTATTGCATTAAAATTTCGACTAAAATTCGAAAATGTTGATTAAAAAAATGAATTGTGTTTCTTGTGAGTGTCAGGAACGTGTCGAGGGCGTTGAGCAGCAGGCCATGGATACGTCCAGTGAGGCGCAGTCGTAGTTGCTGCCGCTGGGCAGCTCCTGCGAGCAAGCGAAATTGGATGTGCTGCTGGTTTCGTTAAAGCCGCTGTCCGTGCGATAGAAACCGACACGCGGAGCAGCCAAAGAAGGCTCAGCACCGCCATCGACATGTGGCCCTGTGTTTTCTTTAGCTTGCTCATCGTTGAGCTGCTGCTGCTGCTGCACCTGTTCCGCATCGTCCAGCAGATTGGCGCCAAAGGATTGCGACAAGTTCTTGCGATTTGCCGAGCGTCGTCGACGATGGCCACGCGGCGTATCCGAATTGGAGCTGCAATTGAAGCTATGCGTGGACAGCTGCGACAGCTGCATGCCCTCCTCATCTTCATCTGTCTCAAATTCAATCTCCACCTCCGCATTTACCTCAACCGATGCCACATCGTCATCGTCTTTCTCGGCCAGCGCCTGCCTCACCTCCTCGATGAGCGACTTGGTCGGCAATTGCCGAGCGCTGTTCACACGCAGTCGGCTCACCCGCTGATTGATGCTGCTGTCCGTGGAGTACTCCAGTGCCATGGGCGAGGAGCTACGGTCGGGCGTAAATTTGCACGCCGTTCGCCCAGTGCCCGTCAGCTCCGAGAGTGTCACATGCTCGCTGCTGTTATTGCTGCTTCTGTGCAGGCGCCGGCTCAAATGCTCCGACGGCGCAATGGGCGACGGCAGCTCAACCAGTTCGTGCAGCAGCTGCTTGCGCCGGCGCGCACTACTCGGTCCACTGCCATCGTCGGGCGTGCCCTGCGGCAGGCCGCACAGGTTGCGTATGGGCGATAGGCAGCCAAAGCTGCTGGAGCCCTCGCCGGCCGAGTCCGAGAGTCGGCCGGCAAACAAGGTCTGCTTGGCCTGCGGACTGGAGCCCACCATTTGGCCATGCTCCCCGTCCGGTGACTGCGGCTGCTGCTGCTGGTGCTCCATCTCGCCCAGCACAATGATGTTCTGCAAATCGAAGAGCTTGCGACGCATGGAGCTGTTGAAGACGTCAGTCGTCCGACCGCTGCCGGATTTGTTGAGTGGCGCGCCCGCCAAGTGTGGCTGCAAATATGGACGCAGCGCTTCCTCCAGGGCCTTGGGCAACACCGGCGGCAGCGTCAGCTCCGTTTGGACCTCGCAGTCGCGCGAGCGCAGCTTCGCCTTGTTTGAAATGGGCGTGTTGTCGTTGATTTCGTTGAGTATAATACGCTGCTTGCGCAGCGGACAGTCCACGGGGCTGGGCACAAGGTGCGACTCCTTGAAGAAGGCGCTGATAGCCAACTGGGCCTTGGACTCCTGCTCTGGATCCGGCGAGTCGTGAAACTGCGTCTCGTGCGGCTCTACATCGGCGGGCTTCAGCTGCGACACCTCCTCGATGTCCCACTCAAATTGCGTGGACGAGAGTTGCGGCGTTCGCGAGCGGCACTGAAAGAGCGAGGGACTGCCGAGGGGGAATCGTGAGCAAGAAACTCCCCAAGAATTGAAAAAAATAAAAACTCACCTGTCAATTAGTGGCAAATGCAGACGCTCCGCCAAAGGACCCTCGAATGGATTTCGCACCTTCTGCAGCCGCTTGGGGGGCGGCGTGCAGGCTGTTGTGCACATTTGTGGGCTGGTTTTTGAGCGGTTGTTCGGTTTGGCGCCATTCGACGGCGTTGCGGACGCCGCCGCAGCCGCAAAATTGTTGTTGCTGATGCTGCGTCTACCGCTGGTCGTCACACGGCATTTGAGCTCGTTTAGGCTGCCATAATACCTCGTCCGGAGTGCTTGCGGTGTGCGCACTTCATCTGTGTACATCTTCCCAAAGCTATATTAAACAATTTTGGCAATATTTGTTGAAAATGTTTGCTAGTTTTTTATGCTACGCCGCCCGCCGCAGGCAGCTGTCAGTATATTTCAAATGAAGCCAGTGCTGCAAAGCGACGTCGAGCATTTATCGATAGCTGGAATGCATACGTTGTGCATTTGAATGTCAACGTAATGGCAACCAGTAAACAAATCATATGCCATTGAAATTTGCTTTTAAACTTGATATAATAATAAAAACAAGATGCGTAGTGTTACCACTATTGGTCTTTTCAACGTTTGGCGGTTTCGATTATTTATATTTAAATACAGGTCAGTAATCGATATTATCGATATCGTAAATATCGTTACTTAAATGTAAACAACATTTGCATTTTTAGAATTGTTCATTTTATATAAAATTGAATAATGGACGATTTGTGTCGCGTTTGCATGGAAAATTCTGATATATTGGCGGACATATTTACGCCATTCAAGAGCACACAGCGAAGGGAGGAGGACGAGTGCTGCATAGCCGACATACTCAACGAGCTGTTGAACTGCGAGCTGGTTGTCAATTGCGAAAATGCCGAGCCGCAATATATTTGCACAACTTGCATTAAAAGAGCCCTCGAAGCATTGGAGTTCAAGCGCATGTTCGAGCGCAACAACATACGGTTCATCAAGCTGCGGGGCAGGAGCAGCAGCAGGGATAGGGAATTACAGCTGAAGCAGGACGAGAATGCGCTGAAAGCCATCTGTGATATGCTTGATCTAGAGGATCTGGAACTCATGACGAAAGAGGAGCACCTGGAGGACAGTATTGTGACCAATATGGCCATCACTGAACTGCTCGATCAAGATCCGAATCCACCACTCATGGAAAACTGCAAGAAAGAGGAGACGAAGGAGCGTGTCGCCCAGATGATCACCCGTAAGAGAAACAGGAGCGGCAACGACCAAAATACTCACTGCAAGAATCTCAAAGGCAGGAGGGCCACACCACTCCGATGCCCCCAGTGCCGGCTGACGCTCAGCAACAAAGGTAGCCTCACGGCCCACCTGCGCATCCATACGGGCGAGCGGCCCTTTCAATGCCCTTACTGCCCCAAAAACTTTGCCCAAAAGTCGGGCATGACCGTGCACATTCGCACGCACACCGGCGAGCGTCCCTATCAGTGTGCCTTCTGCCCAAAGGCCTTTTCTCAGATGGCGGGCTTGAGTGCCCACAATCGCAGGCGGCCCTGGGACCACATAACAGGATTCAAGAATGAAAAACAGCGCAAACGACGAATTTTACGAAATCATAAATGATTTTAAAATATATTCGATATATATTATATATCAGATAAATGAATCGCTAAGCGGCCTAGATTGGGCCCGGAAAAGTAAGCCATGTAACGAAAAATTTGACAGACTGATATTTTGGAACATTATTGGCTTTTGTAAGGCCGCGAATTGAATATGTGAGGCCGTACTAAGAAGGTATTATAGGTGTATAAGTTTAACTCGCTTAAGCCCGTGTGTCCCCAGAAGAGCGCATATGTGTACCGTTTCTTTGTTGTAAGTTTTGCCATTCACCACGACTGTATTTTATTGTTATCGATATCTTAAAAGTATTAGCACAGCTGCTAAACTGGCGCAACTCTTGAAAACGAAAATGTTAAAAAAATTTTTTTAGTCGTTTTGCTTTGCTTTCATTTCTGTCACAAGTACAAATTATAAAGTATGATTATTAGTTAAAAATTCAGCAAGAACTTTCGCTGAGCTGTTGCCAACTGCAGCTAATGCAACTGTACACAATAAACATTATAAATATTCTACAAATATGTTACGTTTTCAAATCAAGCAGTACGTTTCAACATTTGATATCATTTAAACTGAATTTATTAATAAATTTTCTATATTTGCTTTGCAGGCTTCTAAATTCAAATTTAATTCCCGTCTAATCTGGGTTTCTCTGTAGTTTCCCAAGCCTGTGAAAACTATAGCTACCCTTATTATCTCTGTGTGAGTTCATAAACTGAATTTTTTAATAAATCCAAGCTCTAATTAAACCCAAATCAAATACAATCAAAGTAAGCCTGAAAATGCTAATTCAAATAATACCAAATTCGACGCTGGTATTTAAATAATAAAAGTGCAAATAAAGCGTGATAATAATTAATTCATTTGAAAATTATTCACATTCCACACCAAATTTCGATTTAATTTACATTACCTGTACACTGAGCCAAAAAAGGTATACAAACGAAACAAGAGGAAATTTCGAATAAAAATATAAAATAATAAATAAGTCTAAAAAAAAACTTGTACAAATACTTTTATATATAAATAATGTCCTATTAAGAAGTTAGGAAATACGAACGCCTAAATTGGTAGGCAAAACTAACTAACCAAAAGTGGAAATGAATTTTTTGTTTTTTTGAAACATGTTTTAGTTGTTTTTATTATGCGTGTTTAATTATATTTGTATGTTTGTATATAAAACAATAATAAATTATTGTTAATAGCGCTTGTTTTTTCGAAGTGTCTGTAATAACGATTGTTTGGATTAGCTTAAATGCTTAAATGAGCCAAAACTGTGCTATAAAAGTCACATCGTGGAGCGCTACTCGCCCAGTTGCCACCAAAACAAGTTAACGAGAGCTTAATTTCCAGCCAATTAGATCTAAAAGATAAACCTATAAACCTATATTCTAAATGTGTGGATAAATTACATAAAAAAGAACAACTTTTTGAATCATCCCTTGAGCTTAATTATCCAACATGTGCGGAATTTTGGCCATTTTCTCGCCGGATGGCCAACCGATTGGGCCACAAACCCTACAGGGCAGCGAGCACAGCCTGCGGGAGCTGGCCTATCGTCAGAGCGGCAGGCAACGACATCGCGGACCCGACGACACCGGCGTCCTGGTTATCCCCGAACAGGGCGTGGCCCTGGTGCACGAGCGCCTGGCCGTCATAGGCGTGGAGACGGGCCATCAGCCGCTGCACTCGCGTGATGGCCACATTTCGTTGATAGCCAATGGCGAGATCTACAACTATGTAGCGCTGACCGGGCAGATTGCCAAGCGCCTGCCCGGCTATCGGCCGAGGAGCGACTGCAACGTGATCATCGAGCTGTACGAGGAGCACGGCGAGCAGCTGCTGCAGCACATCACGGGCATGTTCGCCTTCGTGCTGTACGATCGCCGACGCAGGCAGCTGCTGGTGGCACGCGATCCCTTCGGCATTATACCACTCTACATGGGCCGGGATGGGGCGGGCAACGTTTGGTTCGCCTCGGAAATGAAGTGCCTGATGGGCGTCTGCGAGCAGCTGCACATCTTTCCGCCCGGCCATGTGGCCGCGGGCAACGTGAAGCAGCTGCAGCCGGTGCGCTATTACACGCCCAGCTGGAGGCAGCTGACGCCCGCGGGCGAGGTGAATCTGCCGGAGCTGCGCTGCCAATTGGAGCTGGCGGTGCGTTCGCATCTGCAGTGCGATGTGCCGTTCGGCGCGCTGCTCTCCGGCGGCGTGGACTCCAGCTTGATAGCTGCCATTGCCGCCAGGATAATGCGAGAGCGCGATGGCAGCCACAAGCTGCGCACCTTCTCGGTGGGCATGCCGGGCTCGCCGGACTTTGAGCATGCGCGCCGGGTAGCCCAGCACATTGGCAGCCAGCACGCGGAGATCACCTTCAGCGTGGAGGATTGCCTGGACGGCGTGCGCGATCTGATCTATCATCTGGAGTCCTACGATGTGGCCACGGTGCGCTGCAGTCTGCCCATGTTTTACCTGGCGCGGCACGTGAAAAGCACGGGCATCAAGATGATACTCTCCGGCGAGGGCGCCGACGAGATCTTTGGCGGCTACCTGTACTTCCACAAGGCGCCTGACTACGAACAGTTCCATCAAGAGATGGTCACGCGCTGCGAGCAGCTGCATGTCTCCGACATATTGCGCGCCAACAAGGTGACCATGTCCAAAGGCCTGGAGCTGCGCGTACCCTTCCTGGACACCGCTCTGGTCGACTACGTGATGAACATACGGCCGCAGGACAAGATACCCGGCGCATTGAACGAATTCTCCGGCGAGCGCAAGTGGCGCATGGAGAAGTTTGTGCTGCGCCAGGCTTTCGCCGGGAATTATCTGCCGGACGCCGTGCTCTGGCGACAGAAGGAGCAGTTCTCGGACGGCGTGGGCTACGCTCTAATCGACGCCCTGCCCGAGTTCGCTGCCCGCCACGTCAGCGATGCCCAGCTGCTGGCGGCGGAGCAGCGTTTCCCCATCAATCCGCCCAGAACGAAGGAGGCCTTCTACTATCGCTGCATTTTTGAGGAGCAGTTTCCGGGCAAGGCGGCCGCCAACACGGTGGAGAAGTGGGCGCCCCGCCTGGACTGGGGCTGCCCGGAGGATCCCTCGGGCCGGGCGCAGGCGGCGCACGAAAAGGCCTATGGAAAGTGCTAGAGGTGCTGGGAAAATGTTAAAAACAACAAACAAAAGTTATTTAAATAAAATTGAAAATGTTTTAGTAATATTTTTGAAATATGAAATAAGTTTATTATTATATACATATATGTATTTACATATGTACATGTATGTATGTATATTCTTGGCACAATTTAACAAAAAGATAAGCAATATAGTTTACATGCTAATTTCTAATAAAACTATTAATTATTCAAATTTATATTCGCCGTTATCAGCAGAAACTGTAATTTATGAGATTTCTCACGCGGAAGTTTAAATAAATTGACCTTAAACTTGTTAAGATTCACTTGACTACAAATACCAAAATATACGAACATATGCACATACATACATACTTACATTTGTATGTACATTTTAAAATGGGACATCTGGAATAAAAAAAAAACATCTCGCGCATTTTTGCATGGCCCCACAACGACTTTGGTTTTGCTCGGTTCTTCATTGCGTTCGCAGAGCAAGAGAGTAAGCAAGCCGTTCGATTTGTGGGATTGAGCGAGAGCGTTTCCACTAAAGAGCATTGGATGGGTTTGCTCTCAGTGCTCCCATTGATTTCTATAGGTGAAATGAAATGTTTGCATTTATGTCTTTAACAACAAGCAGCAATTCGCAGTGCAAGTTTTCGGTCGCTCCGTTGGCATGAAAACTTTTTTTGTTGATTTTTAGTAATGATTGTTGCTTGCAAGAAATAATAAATAAGAAATACATGTAGTATGTATAAGAATTTTTATTTTAATTTATTTATTTAATTTATTTGATGCAAAAATATATACATTTAAATGGATATGGATTTTCAGCTTTACATACATGTTTTTATGTAGGCGTTCATATGCTGAATCAATCTTTATGTTATTTGGTTAGTGGTACAGGGTATTTGCTAGTATTCCCACCTAGAGCACACATGTTTGTTTTTGTACATGCGGTAGCTGTTCAATTAAGCGGGTCAGTAAGGCAATATAAGAGAGAGAGAGAGGGAAAGTTTGAGAGAGCGCGAGCACGCAGTTAAATGCCGCACAGCGAAGTGTGTTAAATCAAAGACAATATAAATACTATTTAAAATAAATAAATACTACTATTTATGCAGCAGTGTCAAGTTTTATGGCTACATAAAACCGCCATATTGCCGCTGTGAAAGCGCGAAGACCGATGCAAAATAGGAAATGAAAACAAAAAGCACAAAACACGTGCCATCGCGACGCCAGAAAGCTCGCAATCGTGGCTATATTTAAGCTGCCTCACGTTGAGTAATTAAGTAATTATTATCTATTTTATTTCTCTCAATTCTGATGAGCTGTCGCTCTCTTAGTTTAGAAAATGCCTGACGCAACTCGTGCGTTCCTAACCATCATGCAAAATGACACGAGCCGATTGAGCGCTGCGGCTGTCGCATTTAAAATACGAGCACTGCATAGTCACATTTACAGTCGCTCGTCAACCGCGAGACGAGGCAGAGCGTATAATTTATGTTCGCAGTTGATTTGAAGAAGCGAAAAAGAATCTCGAACAATGTGCGGTATATTTGCCATATTCTCCAGCGATGGCCAGCCCATTGAGCCACGGACGTTCGATGGCAGCAAGCACAGCCTGCGGGAGCTGGCCTATCGTCAGAGCGGGCGGCAGCGGCATCGTGGCCCCGATTCCACGGGCGTGGTGGTCATTCCCGAGCAGGGCGTGGCCATGGTGCACGAGCGCCTGCGCATTGTGGGCGTGGAGCGGGGCGACCAGCCGTTCGTCTCCGACGACGGTCAGCTGGTGCTGGTGGCCAACGGCGAGATCTACAACTATATGGAACTGGCCGCTCAGATCGCCAAGCGGCGCGGCGGCTACAAGCCCAAGAGCGATTGCCACGTGATACTCGAACTGTACGCGGACTACGGCGTGGAGCTGCTGCAGCACATTACGGGCATGTTCGCTTTTGCGCTGTACGACAAGCGCAGCAAGGAGCTGCTGCTGGCGCGCGATCCCTTCGGCATCATACCCATGTACCTGGGCGTGGACGCCGCGGGCAACCTGTGGGTCGCCTCCGAGCTGAAGTGTCTGGCGGCTTGCTGCGAGCGCGTGGAGACCTTTACGCCCGGCGAGGCGCGCTTCGGACGCGTGGGCGCCATGCGTCGCTGGCGTCACTTCGAGCAGCCTTGGCTGGAGCAGCTGCCCGGCGAGCCGTGCAACCTGTCGCTGCTGCGCAGCAGCCTGGAGTCGGCGGTGCGCACCCATCTCCACTGCGACGTGCACTTTGGGGCGCTGCTCTCGGGCGGCGTGGACTCCAGCCTGATTGCCTCGATCGCCAGCAAGATTATGCGCGAAACCAATCCCAGCTACAGACTAAAGACCTTCTCGGTGGGTCTGCGCGATGCGCCGGACTTTGCGGCCGCCCGCGAGGTGGCCAAATACATTGACAGCGATCACACCGAGCTAATCTTCGAGATCGACGAGGCCCTGGACGGCATACGTGACATCGTCTACCATCTGGAGACGTACGATGTGACCACCGTGCGCTGCAGCCTGCCCATGCTGCTCCTGGCGCGCTACATCAAGAGCACGGGCATCAAGATGATACTCTCCGGCGAGGGCGCCGACGAGATCTTCGGCGGCTACCTGTACTTCCACAGGGCGCCCGACTACGCGCAGTTCCACGCGGAGCTCGTGACGCGCGTGCAGCAGCTGCATTTGTCCGACTGCCTGCGCGCCAACAAGGTGGCCATGGCCAAGGGCGTGGAGCTGCGCGTGCCGTTCCTGGACACCGGGTTCGTCAACTACGTGATGAGCATACGGCCGCAGGACAAGATACCCGGCCCGCTCAACACCTTCCAGGATGAGACCAAGCCGCGCATGGAGAAGTTTGTGCTGCGTGCCGCCTTCGCCGAGGATTATCTGCCGGACGCGGTGCTGTGGCGCCAGAAGGAGCAGTTCTCCGATGGCGTCGGCTACGACTGGATCGACAGTATTCGCCGCGTGGCCACGAGCCATGTGACTGATGCGGAGTTCGCCGGGGCGGCCGAGAGATTTCCGTTCAACACGCCGACGACAAAGGAGGCGTTTTATTATCGTTGCATTTTCGAGAGGCAGTTTCCGGGCGAGTCGGCGGCCCGCACGGTGGTTAGATGGGTGCCACGGCTGGACTGGGGTTGCCCGGAGGATCCGTCGGGCCGGGCGCAGGCCGCCCATCAAAACAAATCAGGATAATGAAAGACTGATAGGCTTAAATAGCCTAGAATCGCATTATTTTTTTATATTTGAATCAAGTACAATAAAAAACCGTAAAACTGAGTACAAACACAACCAGAGTTGAGAGTTCCACAACAAAACTGTGGAGGCATGCAAAATTAACAGATAAATTAAATTTACACAGACATAAACAAACAAATAAAACCAGAATCACATTTGCCACGTTGTTGATTGACATTTAATATCTAGGCGGCGACGCAGCACATTTGATACTCCACAAACTAATTATTGCAGATAAGACAGAACGTATTACATTTATGGTAACGGAATCTCATGGCTTCTTTGGAAATTGTAATTTGACAAGCCACAACATTCTTATCAATAACAAGCGCTTCTCGAGGTCATTTCAAGCATTCAAATAGACGCGCGTTGTGAAGCAAAGGGTTGCCAGACTGCTGCAAGAGGTTTTTGGGCAACGTAGGCACGACCAGACTGCGATTATATATCGAGAGGCTAGCTACGTATTGCAACCCTGTTCGAAATATCGATATAGTTTGTATCGATTAATAGCAACAGCCGATGAACAAGAAGAGGCAATTTTTCGCAACGCGCAACAAAATCGGTACTAAATTTAAGTAAAAAGTGCAGCAACAATTTAAGTAACAGGCGCAACAACAACCACACACTGCAAATGTGCAACAAAATGTGATGTTCGTCAAACAGAACCACCGCTACGCGGCCAAATTGCCAGTGCAAATCTGACCCACGAGCAATGAGAGAGGGAGAGGGCGAGGGAGCGAGCCAGAGAGAACATACACCAAGCAGCGCGTCACTGAAAAAGTTCATGAAATAAGCCAGCACCAGCGGCAGCAGCAGACGAGACTTTGAAGACGTTGGAATTTGTGTTGAACCCGCGGCAGCCCGACGGCGCTGCGACTGCGACGGCGACGTACACCTCCAGCAGTCAGAGCAATAACGGTAGAGAGAAAGAGAGAGAGAGGGCAGCGATATAGCAACAAAAAATGACATTTAATTTGCCAAAGTGAAACTGTGCGCAACAACAACAATACAAATAAAGAAGTGGGTGACAGCGGAGGCAACAATAAGAGCAAAAACTGTGATCTCTCGTCTGGCAATTGTTCAATTGGCTGTGCCTGAAACGACATAGAATTTATTTAATACGCCTTGCAAATTGTTTGTTTAATATCCAACTGGAAAATCAATTCCTAACATCGGCCACAGCAGCAGCAGCAGTTGTTGTTGCTGGCGTCAGACCCAACCCAAAACAAAAATTGAGCGTAACAAAAATTAAAAGAGAGGGAGCCGAAGAAGAAGAAGAAGAAGAAGCAGCAGCCGGATTTGCAAATAAAGTGAGTATTTATTTAGGCATAAGTGTGAGTGTGTCTGTGTGAGTGTGTGTGCGTATCTGTGAGCGTGTAAAAAAGATCATGCAACTATTTGGCCAAGACACGCATTCGCATTCGCCTCCGCTTCCGCTCTTTATTTTGTTTTTGTGACATTTAAATTTGACAAATTTGCCCGCTGCCGCAGCGACGCGACGTCGCAGTCGGTTAGCTAAAAAATCACATTTGGCCAATTGGCCAGTGAGCGAACGGTAAAACGGAACAGCTGCTGCTTGTTTTTCAAAATTAACGCCGTTGCGGCGGCCTTTAATCAACTGGCCATATCTTATCGCACAGTTAAAGTTAAAAGTTGCGCGTTACGAAAGCTACGCCCAGCGCTTTGTAAGATTTTCGAACTTGCTGCGGTTGTTTTATTATAAATAGAAAATTGCGTATGCAATGCTAATTTGTTGCTTGCTCGCTCAAAGCTCACTCGCTCTGCCTCCTCTCTCTCTCTCGCTGCGCAAACAAGTCGCTGTTGTTGCTTGGTAATTGCCGACATACTCTACCTCTACAGCTCGTTGTTGTCCTATTATCTCATTCATCCATTTCCATAAATATGTGTATTTGATTGTATACCCTTGTGAAGGGGTATATTGATTTTGGCACGAAATGTGTAACGCATAGAAAAAGACATTTTCGATCATATAAAGTATAAACGAGTCCCTCAGTTTTAGAGCTAAAAGTATAAGTATACTCCTAAAATATCTGCCAAATAAGATCAATATCGGACCACTATATCAAAAAGCTACCATAGAAAAATAAGGTTTTAATATGGTTTTGTATGAAAAACTTTTTGCTTTTCAAGAAATGCACATCAAATTTGTCAATTAATCAATTATCACTATACCCCTATCTGCGAAATAATATTAATATCGGACCACTAAAGCTATTCTTGCTCTTTTTTGTATACCTTTGCGACGGGTATTACAATGTTTAATCAGCCATGTCTATAATCATATATATTTATTTACAGCAAAATATTGCTAATATCGTTCTACTATATTCTAACCAAACTCAACTCAACAATCGCGAAACTTGCTATACTCCTAACATGTGAGCAAAATATAAAAAATATAAAAAACCATATAGAACAGATTAGTCAGAAATGGACTTTTTGTATATAAATACCGCAAAGTACTTAAACTACGTCATCCCAAAGATAATGATTCTTCCTCGTACAGCAAAGAGTATTGAAACTTCGTTACAATGAAAGATACTCGTTTTTTCTTTCTTGTTTTTCTCATATTTTGCTGCGCTCTCTGGCAGCGTCAGCGGCCTCCCATAGACGGCTTGACGTCGGCGTCTGCGTCGACGTCGCTGCTGCTGTTAACAGCGACGCCAGCCGTTTACCGTTTATGTCGCTGCCGTAACCAGAGCCAGTGACAGCCGAGCAGCAGCAGCAGCAGCGCCGCAACCTTCCTGGCACGTTGTCTGTGCTGACGCTTTTCGTTTTAGCCATTTAGCAGTCCGTCCAACACCCACCACCACCAACACCACCCAGCAGCGAACACCACTCCAGGACGCCGTCACGCTCAGCGCGGTGAGATGATTCATATTTGTGCACAACGACGACGTAACAACGCCTCGCCTCGCCTCGCCCACACCCCCTGCCCCTGGCTCTGCCTCTGCCTCTGCCCTGCCCCTCAGCCATTCCAGCACTGCCATCTGTCCATGCCCATCCCCACCCGCATAGTCATTCACCTACTTTTCGCAGCCCAAACACTGACTTCATTTTCACACACACTTCTACGCACTGCGATACACACACAGGCACGCACACACAGGCACGCACATGCATAAACACAGAAATTGTTGTCCATTTTACACGTTTGGGGCGACTGTTGCTTTCGCTTCTTCTTCTTCGTGTTGCGGCCCCATCTGCTTCTTCTTCGCGTTTTTGACGTGCGCGCGCGCAGTTCACAGCTTAAATTGCGCGGGCTATTTAAAATTTAAATTAATGTGTGTTTTTATTATTATTTACGCTTGCGATAAAAGACTGCAAAGTTACCAAATCGCTAGTAAATGCTCTTGCCTGACTTTAAGCTTCTCTAACTTTGTCAGAACTAACCCGATTTCAAGGTTTGAAGGCATTTTGATCACGGTTTAATATATTGATTAATTCTGCATATAAAATTTATGCATTATTAGAAATAAATTTTTTTTCGAAATTTTTCGGAAAAAATCATGTACTCCCCCCTTACAAATTTTTGGAAATTTTTTTTCTTTAAAATTTAGAATCTCAAATTTATATTTTTAATCGATTGTTGACGTCAACATTAGTGTAAAAAGTTAGCTCTAAGCTGATTCTGGGCTGGTTAATTTTTCTGTCAAAAATCATGCCAAAAGTTACTCAAATTTAGACCTGTAATTGTCCCAAATCCATAGAAAACGCTCCTGCAGAGCTTCAAACTGTCGTAACTTTGTCAAAACTGATCCGATTTCAATGTTTGAAGGCATTTTGGACATGGTTTGATATCTTCATTAATTTTGCATAAAAAATGATCATATACCCATTACAAAATGTCAAAAATATTTAGAATGTCAAAATTGTAGTTGTAATCGGGTGTTTAAATAATTTATACTAACCAAAAAAAAAAAAAAATCTAAAAAAACTAATAAATAGTCGTTGATGCGTAAAGTATTTTCAAAATTAATTAGAATACTCCGTGGAAGGCAATTTGCTGCACATATTCTGTTGTCGTGCGAGAGAAGGTCAAGCAATCAACGAACTTATTTATGCATTTCAACTCTTTCGGCACAAATGCACTTTGCTGCACTGTCCAATTGGGCAATTGATGTTGACCTGCATTGTGGCTGCCGCCGAGTCGTGTGGCATAAATATTTAATACAATCTGCCGGGCGAAGAGCTAAAATCAATTTGTATCCCATTCACTTTTATTGCAGCTGCAACAACAGGGCCGGAGACTGCGAGAGAATGGCGTACCGCAAGCCGAGCGACTTGGATGGCTTCATTCAGCAGATGCCCAAGGCGGATATGCGCGTCAAGGTGCAGCTGGCCGAGGATCTGGTGACATTCCTCAGCGACGACACCAATTCGATTGTGTGCTCGGACATGGGCTTCCTCATTGACAACCTGATGCCCTGGCTGACGGGCAGCCACTTCAAGATCGCACAAAAGTCGCTCGAGGCCTTCTCGGAGCTGATCAAGCGCCTGGGCAGCGACTTCAATGCGTATACGGCGACCGTGCTGCCGCACGTGATCGACCGCCTGGGCGACAGTCGTGACACGGTGCGCGAGAAGGCCCAGCTGCTGCTGCGCGACCTCATGGAGCACCGGGTGCAGTCCGCCCAGACGCTCGTCGACAAGCTGGCCACCAGTTGCTTCAAGCACAAGAACGCCAAAGTGCGCGAGGAGTTTCTGCAGACGATCGTCAATGCCCTGCACGAGTACGGCACGCAGCAGCTGAGCGTACGGGTCTACATTGGGCCCGTGTGCGCGCTGCTCGGCGATCCCACGGTGAATGTGCGCGAGTCGGCCATCCAGACGCTGGTGGAGATCTACAAGCATGTGGGCGATCGCCTGCGACCGGATCTGCGCCGCATGGACGATTTGCCGACCACAAAGCTGGCCCTGCTCGAGCAGAAGTTCGATCAGGTGAAGCAGGAGGGTCTGCTGCTGCCCTCGGCGCTGCGCAATGCCAACGGCCTGGACGAGGCCGACAATGTTTCGGTGCGCGAGCGGCCAACGAAAATCGTAAAGCGGCAATTGCATTCGGCCACGTCGACGCTGCGCCAGAAGCCCAATCCGAGCGACGTGGCCGGCGATGCCGGCGCCGTGACCATGGAAATCTTTGAGGCCAGCTTTGAGCAGGTGCCGCAGATGACCATATTCCATGCCAAGGACATGGACGACATCTACAAGCAAATATTGGTGATCCTCAGCGACAAGAACGCCGACTGGGAGAAGCGCGTCGATGCAGTTAAGAAGGTGCGCGGCCTGTTGCTGCTCAACTACCAGGCGCAGCCGCAGTTTATGGCCGTGCAGCTGAAGGAGTTGTCATTGGGCTTCCTCGACATACTGAAGGAGGAGCTGCGCTCGCAGGTGATACGGGAGGCGTGCATCACCATTGCGTACATGTCGAAGACGCTGCGCAACAAGCTGGACGCCTTCTGCTGGAGCATACTGGAGCAGCTGATACAGCTGATGCAGAACTCGGCCAAGGTGATTGCGTCCGCGTCGACGCTGGCGCTCAAGTACATCATCAAATACACGCACGCGCCGAAGCTGCTCAAGATCTACACGGACACGCTGCAGCAGTCCAAATCGAAGGATATACGCGCCTCGCTCTGCGAGCTGATGGTGCTGCTCTTCGAGGAGTGGCAGACGAAGGCGCTGGAGCGGCACGCCGTCATTCTGCGCGACACGCTCAAGAAGTCCATCGGCGACGCGGACAGCGAGGCGCGACGCCATTCGCGCCTCGCCTACTGGGCGTTCCGTCGACACTTTCCCGACCTGGCCGACCAGATCTACGGCGGGCTGGACATTGCCGCACAGCGGGCGCTGGAACGGGAGCGCGAGGGCGGCAGCTCGAATGGCAGCCAACATTCGCTGGAGTCGCGACGAACGGTGGCGCCGTCGCGCATTGGACGCACGCCGGGCACGCTGCAGAAGCCGACGCCCAGCATGCGCTCCATTTCGGCCGTGGACACGGCGGCGGCGCAGCGCGCCAAGGCGCGTGCTCAATACACGCTCTACTCGCGCCAGAAGAAGCCGGCGGCGCCGAGCAACTCCCTGCATTCGGGTGGTGGCGGCGCCGCAGCCGGCAGTGGCTCCTTGCCACGCCCACGTCTCAATTCCAATAGCAACAACAGCCACAGCGCACAGCAAACGATTTCGCCCGGCGCCGTGACGCCCACCTCGCGGATCGGACGGACGCGCGCGGGCGTCTCACAGTCGCAGCCGGGGTCGCGTTCCACCTCGCCCAGCACGAAGCTGAGAGATCACTACGGCATGGGCAGCTACTACAGAGGTGGCGCCACCGGCGCCATACCCAAAAAGGCCTCCGGCATACCGCGCAGCACGGCCAGCTCCAGGGAGACGAGTCCCAATCGCTTGGGCGGCGGGGGTGCCGGCGGCGGCGGCGGGCTGATGAAGCGCAGCATCTACTCAACGGGCTCCAGTGCGAGACGGACGCCCGAACGCAATAATCCCGTGCGCAGCACGGCCGCATCGCGCATGCTGGCGCAATCCCGCGAAGCGGAGCAGACGCTGAGCAACGACGCCGAGGCGCCGGATTATGTGTCCGGCGATTTTATGCGCACCGGCGGCATACGCATGGGACGCAAGCTGCTCGGCCGTGACGAATCGGATGACGTCGACTCGGAGGCGAGTTCGGTGTGCTCGGAACGTTCGTTCGACTCGAGCTACACGCGCGGCAACAACTCCATGTCGAACTACTCGCTGAGCGGGTCGCGCAACCGGCTCGACTGGAACAGCCAGCGGGCGCCGTTCGACGACATCGAGACGATCATTCAGTACTGCGCCTCCACGCACTGGTCGGAGCGCAAGGATGGTCTGATCAGTCTCACCCAATATCTGGCCGATGGCAAGGAGTTGACGCCACCGCAGCTGCACTGCGTCCTGGACATGTTCCGCAAAATGTTCATGGACACGCACACGAAAGTCTACTCGCTGTTTCTGGATACGGTCACCGAGCTGATTCTGGTCCACGCGCCCGAGCTGCACGAGTGGCTGTTCATACTGCTGACGCGGCTGTTCAACAAGCTGGGCACCGATCTGCTCAACTCGATGCACAGCAAGATCTGGAAGACGCTGCAGGTGGTCCACGAGTACTTTCCCACCCAGCTGCAGCTGAAGGAGCTCTTCCGCATCATTTCGGACAATACGCAGACGCCGACGACAAAGACGCGCATCGCCATCCTGCGCTTCCTCACCGATCTGGCCAACACGTACGGCAAGAGCAGCGACTTCCCCAGCGACCAGAGCCAGAGCTGCGAACGCACCGTGCTCAAGCTGGCCCAAATGTCCGGCGATCAGAAGTCAATTGAGCTGCGCTCGCAGGCGCGCCTCTGCCTCGTGGCGCTCTACAATCTGAATACGCCGCAGATGACCAAATTGTTGGCCGCCCTGCCCAAGGGCTATCAGGACACGGCACGGCTGTGTATCCAGTCGACCATTCGGCGGCAGAGCAGCGGCGCCAATTCGCCGAGCAGCTCGCCGCTGAGCAGCAGCAGCCCGAAGCCGCTGCAGAGTCCCAGCGTCGGTCCGTTCGCCTCGCTCAATATGCATGTGAATTCTAGTCCACGCTCGCGCCAGTCCTCTGTGGAGCAGGAGCTGCTCTATGGCTGCTCCGAGCTGGAGGTGCAGCACAATATACAAAAGACCTCCGAGGAGATACGCTCCTGCTTCTCCGGCGGCCAGTACCATTCACTGGCGCCCAACGGCTACAACGGACATCATCTGCAATTCGCCATCGAGCAGCAGCAGCAGCAGCAGCAGCAGCATCCGCTGGTCG
The DNA here is from genome assembly GCA_035041545.1 of Drosophila colorata. Lineage (NCBI taxonomy): Eukaryota > Metazoa > Arthropoda > Insecta > Diptera > Drosophilidae > Drosophila > Drosophila colorata. The sequence goes on along the minus strand of JAWNLD010000564.1, from coordinate 13,862,508 downwards.
GCCGGGATTTGGCGGCGCAGCAGGACTCGCTGTCGTCCAACTCGAAGACCCAATCGTCGGCCAATACCACGCAATCCAATACGCCGGAATCGGCCACCATGCGACTGGACACCGCTGCTCCGCCGGCGCAGCCAACGGCCAAGATATCGCTGCTCGTCGCCGAAAACGGCGAGCTAATATTGCCCGGCAATCTGCACGAGAGCGAGGTGCTGCGCATCGCCCTAACGCTGAACAAGGAGCAGCCCGTCGACCAGCTGCAGACGGCGCTGACCAATCTGGGCATCTGCATACGCGGCGGCAACTGCGAGCTGCCCAACAAGCACTTCAAGTCCATAATGCGCATGCTGCTCCACATGCTGGAGGCGGAGCACACGGACGTGATCATTTCGGGCCTGCACGTGCTCAGCAAGATCGTGCGCAGCGACAAGATGCGCAACAATTGGCAGAACTTCCTCGAGCTGATCCTGTTGAAGATCATGAATTGCTATCAGCACAGCAAGGAGGCGCTGCGCGAGATCGACACGATGATACCGCGCATTGCGCCCGCTCTGCCCTTGGATCTGACCATCAACATTGTTAATCCGGTGATAGCCACGGGCGCCTTTCCCGCCAATCTGTGCGCCATCAAAATACTGCTCGAGGTGACCGAACACCATGGCACCGAGATCACAGATGCCCATCTGGACATTGTGTTTCCGAATCTGGCGCGTTCCGCGGACGATCTGCAATCGATGGTGCGCAAGGCGGCCGTCTTTTGCATCGTTAAGCTGTACCTAGTGCTCGGCGAGGACAAGGTCAAGCCCAAGCTGGCGGTGATGAATCCCAGCAAGGTGCGTCTGCTCAACGTTTACATCGAGAAGCAGCGCAACTCGAGCAACTCCGGCGGCGGCTCCACCAAGAACTCCTCGGCGGCGTCCTCATCATGATTGCGAGCCAACACCCAGCGCACACACACGCACCGGGACCCAGGGACGCCCACACACACACACGCCACACACAAAGACACCGACGCTGCGTCGTCTCTTAGCATATGCAAAAAGTGAAAAAGTAATTAAAATAATAAAAAAAAGCAAATTTATAAGAGAAATTAAGAAACACACACGATTGATGATATATAACGATAAATCATACTTATAAAACACACTAATTATTTATAAAAACTAAAAACAAACCTAATTATTACTGATGATGGTGTAGAACGATGATGATGATGATCAAAAATCAATAATTGTGTAACTGTTTATTATTAATACACGCAGAGAAAAACAAATTGTACCGAAAGGCACAGAACAAACTATTTATATACGTCATTAACTAAAACAAGAAAAGAAAAACCAACTTGTAGCCAACAACTGTCAGCCTCCCAACACACTACCACACACACTCACACACACTCACACACACTCACACACACTCACACACACTCACACACACTCTCACACACTTCTTCACCCAGTTTTTATGCTATGCTTTTCTTTCTACTATCTCTTATAAATATATACATATAGAGTCACTTAACCGTATAATTTCCTTTAGTTTTTAAGTCTGAAAGAAACATGTTTTTTTTTGTGTATTCTAAATTATTGTTAACGTAGTCCAGCCGTATTCCTGTTTCATTTCCGCTCAATGCAAAGCTAATTATAATTACACAATTTCTGCTGTTTTTACAACTGAACTATTTTTGTAATTAATTTAAACAAACAATAAAAACAACCAACAACACTTCTAGGTTATGTAATAATATTTATAAATTAATTAAATGAATAAAACAGTTAAACAACAAAAATTAAAAAAAAAAAAAATAAAACAAAAAAAATCCCAACATATAAACACCATTTAATGGGTTTTATTTTCGCCAAAAGCAGTAACAAGTAAAAAGGCCAAAAGCAATTTTGTTTTTGCTAATATTTTGATTTCGTTTCGTTTTGTTTTTATTTTATTTGTTGCTCCATAAAATTTAAACGTTCAAATATTGTTTTTATGTACACATGGACTTAATTTTAACTACTTTTAGATATATATATATTTATATATATATATTTGTTTTTCTTACTTTTTTTGTGTTTTAACTTTGAAAAGATTTATCATAAAATGTCAACACTACAAAGTTTTTTACTTTCAGTTTTTTTTTTTTTTGTCGGGTGAGTAGTTTAATTATTTAATTAACAACTAATTCTTTTTGCAATGGCTTCTCTATGATTTCACTAAAAAACATTTTTGAATGTTACTCGATGTGTTTGGATTTGGTTTTTGCTTTAACTTCGTTTTGATTTGTTTTGTTTTTGTTGGGCCCATTTTGAAACCTGAACTGGTTGTTATAAATTTATAAATAAAATCTCTTTAATATAGTATTAATTTTCCTCCTTCTGTTTCTCACGCACAATGATCGATCTGAAAATTAAACTAAATTAAGGCACTTAAATCGAAAAGAATTTAAAACTTAGTTGACAAACCAATAAACTGTTAGCAATAAAATTTGGACAAGTACAAATAAGTGCGGTGGTTATATTTAGACTTAAAGTTTAGTGCTTTGCTTTAAATATTTGATATTCCAATCAATTTAAATTAATTTTAGTATTGTTGTATATGTATGTATAAAACTAAACGTAAACCTTATAAAGTGTTCTTGCATTAAAGTTATTTTCAATGGCACATCTTTTTGCTAATTATAATATACAATTATAATTATGACGCTTGGGCGAAAGTTACATTTAGTATTTCAGAGATTTAAAGAGAAGAGCGAGAAAAATGTCTACTTACGACTACAAAATGAATCGAATGCTAAGAGACTCTACTTCGGCTTGGTTCCAACTCCTTTCCAATGGTAGACTGTTTCCCTTTCGTATCGATATACCTATGCACAAGAAGTACTTACGAAATGCATTGCTCTACGCGTATGTACAGTGGGACAAAGTTCTCAACAGGCGCCCAATACAATACTTTCCCAACAAATGTATGGCTTGGCTTTTGTTTCATTTTCATAATTTTCTTTTAAAACGCTTCGATTTAAAACATTCAACTACTTAAGTTTAGGTTTATATTTTACATTTTGGCCTGCTTGGTTTTTGTATTTATGAATTTTGAACGCAATCATTGCCAGCAATGTCCGCAAAAATACTTAACATCTGGCGGACATTGCCGTATTTTGACCGAAAAAGGCACACACAGAGAGAATTTCAAATGACAAACGACAAGGACACGACTAGATACGTATGTAAACACTCTTACATACATACAATTAACGCCTATATATATATATATATATATTTATATATATATGTATGTGTATGTGCGGGGTCTAATAGCCATTGCAGCGTATTTCGCCATATCGCGACCTGCCCGCACTGTAGGCCGCATAGCCATAACGCTCATACGCCGCGTAGTCCGGGCAGGGATAGCCCTGGGCACGCATCCGTTGGCGCGACATCTGGTAGCTCGGATAGCCAAAGCCATGCTGCTCCTCGTACGGCCAGTAGTTGTGCATGCCACTGGATGTGGCATCGTAGTAGCCGGCACCGGCCAGCGCCATCGCATTGCCATTGCTGCTCGCCGCGTACTCCTCGGCCAGGCGCTCGACGAGACTCTCGGGCGTTTGCAGAAAGCGCTCCGAAAAGCGTCCTATTTCGGTGGAGCCGAACGCCTGCTGAAATCCAGGCAGCGGCTTTATATCCTAGAAATGCAAGAATATTCAATTTAATATTATCATATTTTTGGTATACACATTTTTGGGCATTAACAGAAAGCGTTAGCTCCTAAAACTTGTTCAAAATCTATTTAAACTTTAAAAACTAATACGATTTTAAATTGGAATTTGAAAAAATATTAAATTTAAACAAATGAAAACTAAAAAAAAATTTGAAAGAGTTAAAATAATTGAAGGAAGGCTTCATAGAAAGTGGATATGAAATCTATAGCTAGGCTGTTGATAATAATTCACAATATATTGTGAAATACCTTTTTACTTGAATTTTTTGTAATTAGAAACTAAACATTTTATTTTTTTTAATTACTAAAAATTATAGAAAAAAATTACTTTTGTTAATCTAAATCTTAAATCTCAAAAAAATGCTAGGCCGAAAGATAAAATAACCTAAAATAAATTTTTGGATTTTTTAAATTATTTTAAAAACTAATTTAAAAATTTTACCATATTAAAATTTAGGATGGGGTGAACAAAAATAAATATATAAAGTACCTAAGGACTTATAGAGAAAACATTTCTTTCTTTTCTGTTTAAATATAGATGCTGTGCCAATTGCTAGGATACCAAGTCCAAAAGGGAAATTGTTTCAGTTTCAAAACAGCTGCGCGGTTTCAACTTTTAGAAATGTATTTGTACTAAATATGTATGTGCCTATGTGTGTGCTTATGTGTGTGCTTATGTGTGTGCCTATGTGTGTGCTTATGTATCTGGCTCACCCTTATTTGCTCCCGCACGGTGGATTCCATTGCCTCCACATTTTCAGTTTCCTTTTTGCTGGCTTTGCGTTTTGATTTCTTGCTCGGTATGAGATCGCATTCGATAATGCGATTGCTGCTGTTGTTGTTGTTGCCGCTGCTGCTGTGGATGTTGTTGTTGTTGCGATTTTTGGCCGTCGCATTTCGCTTGCTGCTGACAGGCTGCTGCTGCAGCAGTGGCGCCAGCGCAGGTGGCACAGTGGGTGTCGCCACGGACGCAGCCAGGCCGTAGCCCACGGGCGAGTTCTGTGGCGCGGGCGGCGTGCGCGGCCGTCGCGGCGTTGGACTCCAGTTGTGCGTTGCTGCTGCTGCTGCTGCTGTTGTTGACTGCTGCTGCTGCAACAACAAACAACAAAAAATCGATTTAGTTTTCAGTTGCACAGCTCGGCGGGGCAAAAAGTTGTTACGCTCAAGTGGCGGCCACTTGAAACTTGCCAGCGAATGTGCCCCAGCAGCGCTTCAAGCCCCCGCTCGCTGCTCGCGGCTCGCGGCTCGTGTTGCCAAGCGTCAGCAACCCCATAAAGGGGGGCGCCCAGTCAGCCCAGCTGCCCCCCGCCCCAAACAGCAGCCGCATTGAAGTTCAGCGCAGGCCCCCCCCAAAAATCAATAGGCGCCCGTTTGCAGCTGCCGTGCGCCGGAGCACCCTGTAAAAAGGCTTCCGGCAAGAGCGCGGCGCACTCGCTCGCTCACGCGCTCTCCCACACTCGCTCTCCGTCTCGGCCACTCTCTGTGGCGGTCGGACTCTCTGTTGCCTAGAAAGCCGGTCGATGGAGCTAAACGCATTTCGCTTTTGGTCTTCTCTTTTTTGTCTGCTGCTGCTGCTGTTGTTGCTGCTGCTGTTGTGTGTGGCATCATTGTAGTCTTCGCTCGTATGTCATTATCAGCCTCTCGTTTGTTCATTTTTTTTTTTTTATGCTTTGGCCTAATTTGTCGGGGGACAACCTGCCTGCCGCTTAATTAGTTGGCCCTGCCACCGTTGCAATTTTAATTTGTAATTTTGCCACAAGAACTTACCTCACGTTCAGCTGCAGGCTCGTTGATTTGATTAGTTGCTGGCTGCTCGACAATGTCCTGTGGCGTTGTTGCTGTCGCTGTCGCTGTCGCTGTTGACGTCTCCTTGTTGGGCTTCGCCAAATTGATTTCCGCACGCCTCACGACTTCCGGCTGCTCATCGTTTTCCGTTGCCGTTGCCGCCTTATCAATATCATTCACAATAGGCGTTGGTGTTGGCGGCGTCGACGTCGCCGTTGACGTCGCTGCTGGCGCGCTTATGTCATCTGGAAAATTAGCAAGAAAAAAGGGCGCCCAGGCAGGCAGAAAATCAATAAAGATTTTTTTTTTTATTTTTCTTTATTTTTTGTTTTTTTTTTTATAATATTTGTCGTATATATTGTCAGGCTAGGCGTCTGTAATTATTTTGTCATGCGTGCTGGCGGCCATCAAGGGTTAAAAAGACAGAGGTTCAGGCACAGGTTGACCAAGCGCGAGAGAGGCGAATTTTTTTTGTTGGGTTTTTTTTTGCACGCGCTTATCAAATTTGTGATATCGCGTTTTACTTGGGGGTAGCAAAGAGCAAGAGCAAGAGAGGGAGAGAGAGAGAGCGAGAGCAGCGACCAGGCAAAGAGAGAGCAGCACATCAACATGCACTTGTTGAACGTGTCAAACACACACACACGCACACACACTTGTGTGTGGCAAACAAATAGCAGCAGTCTGAGTGTAAAAAACATAGCATACTTTTCAGCGCATGCGACTGAGCCTGCAATGTTTACGTATTTGTTGTTGTTTGTTGTCGCCTGCTTCGTGTTGCCGATATTCGCTGTTATTGTTATTGTTATTGCTATTCGCGTCAAATAAATCAATCGTAATCAGTTTAGATGCTGATAAACGTATGCGTAAATGTGACGGAAAATAGAGCATTTCATTATTGTGGTAAAAATTATGAATTAATTATGTATGTGAATTTTTTATTTTTAAATTTATATAAAAATTCCTTTGAAATAAAGGTAAGAAAACAGTGATCGTAGCTAGAATAAGCTTTAAAAACACTTCTAAAGGGAGAAAGGGATTTATTGACCTTAGTTAGAGGAACTTTAGGCCCTGCTGAACTAGATATATACATTTCATATATCTTAATAAATATGTATAGTAATAATACTGATATTATATCATAATATTAAGGTTAAGGCTGCTGTGCTTGATGAGCTATGATATATTTTTATTATTATTCCCATAGTTTAAACTCTTGACTTTTGAACTTTTTGCAAATCCTTGTCCAATATGACTTTTTGCCTTCTGTCTTAGTTTGTCATAATAGACATTGATTTTTGCGTCAATGTTGGATACCTCTCCCGAGCGTACAACTACAACAAATATTGCAAGCGGCCTGTTCCAGGGTGTCTCTTCTGTTCCGTTCTGTTCGGTTCGGTTCTGTTCTGTTCTGTATGTGTTGGGCAAACAGCAGCTAGAATAACCCACCACATTGCGTTGTAAAGTTCATTTACATGCTTTGCTGTGATGACATTTCACGCACACACTCGTAACTTAAACACCCTCGCAAAAGCTTCAGTGTGTTTGGCTGCGCGTGTCTGTGTTTGCCTCTGTGTGTGTGTGTGTGTGTGTGTGTAAGTTGAGCGCCCATTGATAAGGACGGCATTGCCCACAAGTCTCGTTTACATTAGGAAATATTTAGAAAAGCTGTCATATGCTGGGGTCGGGGTGGGTGCTGTGTGTGTGTGTGTGTTTGTTTGTGTGTGTGTGCGTGGGAGCCATACAATTTACACCTTCCACTTTCAGTGGGAGTTAAGTCTCTGTGTGTGTGCCGTTTGACGCGACATCAAAACAGGTAACTTATTGATTTGCACACACGCCTCTGCCAAAAAGTTAAATCAAAAGCTACTCATCAAGAGTGAAAACTCGAGCTCCACCGCACCACCAAGCAACCCAGCCAGAACCGGCGGCTTGCCAACCCCTTGCGTGCCTAAATAGACAGCTAATTTTCAAGTCCTTTAAAGCGGCATGACGTAGGCTCGTCGCACACACTACCCGCGCACACCTTGGCACTGCTTGTGCTAAGTCGGGCCGACAGGAAGCGGAAGCATTTCAGCAGTTAACCAACGCTGATTGGTCGAATAGTTGTGAAATGTCGACTCCACGCGGCGGTGTCTGTCCGCTTGGCGTGCAAACAGCCGCCAACGCCTGACGGACAGTCGCCTGTCAGTGCTTGGCGCTGACAAAGCTGACGGCGGCGTTGATGGCGACTCAAATGGACGGTCTTTGCATTCATTTGCATGCAAAATCAAGCATACGCAGTGGGGTACACGCTGCCAGCGCCCGGCTACAGTGGAATCTCTCTGTATAATTGCATGAAACGTGCTGAGAAACTCTTTGAGCAAATTGTCGCTGACTAAAATGTTGCTGAATATTTTGAAAGCTGCTTATGCGTTTTTTGATCTTTTCTCTGATCTTATTTTGTGAACACTAGCAGAGACTTTATTATATAAAATCTCAATAATTTCTTAATATTTAAAAAAAATTAATTTTTTTTGGTCAAATGTTTTCCTTTATATAAATCCTGTAAAATAAATTTATGCCAAATTAATATAATATACTACTTTATTTAACATGGCATAACATAACATGGCAGTTCTATAAACTATTATATGTTACGTCTGTAACACGGCATGTAACTTAACAGGCAACTGTAGCTGCTCACTATGTTAAGCTTGCAGTTAAACTGTAAGAGCTCTCTTCGAACTTGATCTTGTGAGCGTCAACAGTGACAGCAGCTCTGTTAGCTCTCAAGCCCTGCCTGATGTTAAATTAAATAGCATGTCTCTCGTGATTGCTCTGTTAAATCTCAGTTGATGTGAATTCTTAAAAGTTTTAACATTCGCTCAGCTCTTTTAACACTAATTTAACGGCTACATCTTTAACAGCGTTCCACAGTGCCAAAGCTGCTTGCGCACTTTGTTGCTGCTGCTGCTGCTGCTGCTGTTCCAAGCCCAAACCCAGTGGGGTATTAGTACTTGTTACATAATCTAGTCTGACATATGTTTGCATAAATTTACAATCATTGCCCCGCCCTTTGCATAATTGTAAATTAAATAGAGCGTAATGCAAATGGTGACAACTTACCGGGAATATCGAGCGACGTGGAGACAGCTGTTGCCTTGTGCTCCTCCGCTTCCGCGAGCTGCTGTTGTTGCTGCTGTTGTTGCTGCTGTTGCTGCTGTTGTTGCTGTTGCTGCTGCTGTTGTTGCTGCTGCTGCTGCTGTTGCTGTTGCTGTTGCTCCTCCTCGTAGTCCCTGCCATCGGCGGGACAGTGATACGAGACACACGATGCCGACTCCACGGACATGTTCACGGGATACTCGCCACTGTAGACGGGCGTGCTCTGGCTGCTGTCGCTGCGGGCGCGCGTGCTGCAGTTGCTGATGCCGCTGTCCGTGCCCGTGCCACTGATCAGCGGCGGCGACGTGGTCAGCCGCTGTGCGGGCGACACAGCCTCCATCTCGTGCTCCAGCTTGATCTGTTCCGGCAGCGTTTCCTCCAGCTTGGGCGTTGTCTGTGCCAGTTGCTGTTGTTGCTGCTGTTGTTGTTGCTGTTGCTGCTGTTGCTGCTGCTCCGTGTAGTTGCGCAGAGGCTCCAGATAGTTGGGCGGCAGCACTGTGCGATTGGGCGCTGGCGTTGTGGACCGTCCGGGCGGCGCATAGTGCGCGGGCGCGGCTGGCTGATAGGCGGCAAAGCCACGCGACTGCCCATAGCCGGAAGCGCTGTAGAGCGCCGGCGCCGGCTGCTCATAGCCGCCGCTGTGGCTGCTTACGCTGCCGGGCAGCGGCTGCTGATAGCCGAGCTGCGCAGGCGAATGCTGCTGCGGATGGGCGCGTGGCGGATAGTGCAGCACACTGGAGGGTATCAGCTGCTGGCCAGCCGGCGTGAACATGCCCGCGTGCGGATGGTGCGCCGGCTGGCTGTAGTGCGGCGAGGCGTACGGCGCATAGCGATAGTAGTTGGGCATGTAGCCGGAGCTGGCATAGCCATAGCCGTAGGGATTGTAGGCGCCGCCGTAGCCGCTGCGATAGCCGGGCGAGCCATAGTGCGACATGGCAGCCTGCGCCTGCGCCTGTGCCTGGGCCTGGGCCTGGGCCTGGGCATGGGCCTGCGCTTGAGCCTGAGCCTGGGCCGGATGCAGCTGCTCGTAGTAGCTGGCGGCGTATCTGTCCGACATGGCCAAGCGGTTGTCTGGACACTGGGTGCAACTTAGTGGCCACTTTCGTGCAGCAGCAGTAATAACAATGGCAAAGTTGACTGCCCCGTCCGGTTTGTGGCTGTTGTCGTTGTCGTTGTTGTTGTTGTTGTTGTTGTTCTTGTTGTGGGGGCCATATTGCGTCGCCTTCGCTCTGTGGTCAATAGCAAGGATATCCTCTTACATGTGTCTATTATTGATTTTCTTTTATTTTTCTTTTCCTCTGCCTTTCTTTTTCTTTTATTGTAGTTTTTTGTGTTGCTTTTGTCCGCGCCTTGCCAATCCTTTCAGCTTAGCCGGCTATGTGTGCGTGATGTCCTTTGCAAGGCTACCTTTTATTTATGTTGTGGCTCGCTTCAAGCCTGCAAGTACACAGAAGTGTGTGTTTAAATATGAAATGAAGAAACTGCCAGCAACAACACGTGACTGTTTGCGTTGGCTGCACTTAATGCCTGCATATTTAATAGTAAGGCAGGCCAATGGGGGGAGGGGGGAGGAGGCGAGGCAGTTTTCACAGCTGGCTGGATAAATAATGCGTTAATGTGCGCATTTTGTGAGTGTATGCAATTTAATTAATGTTCAACAATAATATAAATGCTCATTTCGCAAGGCATTAACGCTGCAGGACATTCGGTCCAAGGATATTCGTCAGCCGACAACATAACGAGACAACGAATTAACATTGGATTATCATATAACTGTTAACGGGCATTTATTAGACACAAATTGCAGTTTTAATGGAAACGCCTCGAAGTAGGCAATATAAATTTATCAGACTTATCTGTCTTGATTAGAGACTTAATCAAAAACGAAACGAATTCTTGGCATATTGAAATGAACAAAAATTAGAGAATATTTTTTTTGAATACTGAATTTCTTTATTCTTTTCTGTATGAAAATCAGTTGAGTTTTTACTGTTTTAAAGTAAATGAACTGAGAGCTTTTAACCTCTGACCTATGTTTATATGGGGTCTTTCTTGGTATATATTTAAAGAAAATGCTGCCCACAATTTATTGATATATTTTGAAAGGCAGAATTAATGTAGAAGCCATAATAATGACCAAAAAATGTTTGTAAAATAAGAAATTTCTAGATTATATTTTTAAAATTCTAAATTCCTAACAATCCTTGTAGTTTATAATGAAAAATAAATTTGAACAAGACTTGTCTATTGCATCAAAATTTTAATAATCTAAAGTATTACAGATATTTAACTGGAATTTGAACTAAATTCAAATCTAACCAAATATGCAGTTAAATTATTCTAGATAAATGTGATTGCGGCTGCTAAAGATAATTGATGGATGCCTGTTTGGCCGCATGATGAGCAGCTGCTGCGCAAAATATTGTTAGCTGTGCACTCACGCACACACAGGCAGGAGGCAGCAACAACAACAGCACCCCAACACACACACACACACACACACACACACACACACACACACACACACACTTGTACTAAGATGAATGCCTAAGAACCACAAGCATTTTGGCCGCATGCAAACTGCTAATGAGCCACAAAAGTGCACATGTGCATGTAGAGAAAGAGAGAGGAAGAGGAAGAGAAAGAGAGCGAGGATGAAGAAGCGGAAGCTAATACCAGGCAGCATCTTGCTGCAGCAATCAATTTGCATGTGGAAAGCTGAGTGTGCGGCTAGCTAGCGCCTGACGTGTCTCATTTATTGATTAATTAAAATTGGTTTTTTGGTATTGTTTTTGTTTTTGCATAGCTTAAGCCAGGCAGCATTAATAAGGCGATTGATGAATTGGGTGCGCCCGAAAGTGACGGCAAATTTATTGATTGGCCGCTCTGTCGCTGTCGCTGTCGCTGACGTTGACTTTGAAGATGTCCCGCTGCTTGCCGCAATTCAAATTAGCAAAACAGCGAGAGGAAAAGGGGCAACAGCAGAGCAACTCTATTAGCAGACACACGCTGGATAACATAATCAATGTAAATGTAAACACGCGCTGAGCGCAGAGAGCGTCAGGCAGCGAGCAGCGAAGAGAGCGCGAAGCCCGACCGGCAGAGAGTGTGTTTGCCAAAAAGGGCAATCGGACAGAGGTATGTTAAGTGCGTGGTGCAAGGCGCAAACTGTAAATTGTAACCGAAATGTGAGCCTCAGAAAAAGTGTTGAGCAATTGCAATGGGACTTGTATATGATTGCTGTTACTGCCGCTCTCTCTCTCTCTCTCGCTCGCACTCTCTTGCGCTCTGGCGGTCTTACGCTCATGCGTTGCAAGTGAACAGCAGGAAACGGAAGTTGTGAGGCATGAGATGCTGCCTCTGTCTGTTTGCGTGTGTGTGTGTATGTGTGTGTGTGTGTGTGCCGTACTGTTTTGGGCCAGCAACAGCCGCCCAGTTCCAGCGCATATAAATCAATAAAAACACACAGCAGCCGAATCGAGTCGAGCTGATGCTGCTTTAGCTGCTGCTCAGGCACAGCTTCATTAATTCTTTGCTATGCTCTCTACTTTTTAACAGTTTCGTTGCCCAGCACTGATGCGCTAGTGTGTACGCATATATACAAGTACAAGTATGTACACACACACACACACACGCACACACACATGGTTAGCGTTACATTGACGTCGTTTTCTTGTACGTCACAATATGCGAGTGCCCCGGCGCACTTGAGCCTGCAAATATTGACAGTGCCTGAATGTATGTTGCAGGTTTCATTTTTTTTTTAAATGCAATTTTAATTGAGTGCTTTGTGCGTGCTGTTGTTGTTGTTGTAGCATTGGTTAATTGTTATGCTTTTCAATAATTGGGGCAAGTGCGTAAGCTTCGCGTGTGTAATAAATTGGATGAGAAAGCTAATGCAAGATTATCTTATAGCTATCGATTGTCTTCGCCATTTTCATTGAGAAAACAAATATTTGTAAATTAGTATATTGTAAAAATCATATTTTAAATATAAAGCTAGATGTAGGTGAATAAAAAACGTTAATTCAAATTAAAGCTTCAGAAATCTATACTTACTTCCAAATAAAAAAAATATTTGCTTTCAATGAGCTTTGCACATGGACACAGTTTATTTATGTTGTCATATTTAATTTAATTTTTTAACAACTGTGTATTTTTTTGTATTCACAAGCCAGTTTTCAATTCAAAATACCGTTATGTTTGAAGTGTTGCGCACGAATTCAAAATATATTGTGAATACTCGCTCATTCGCGGCACTCTTCGCACTCTCGCGCAGAAATCGAAGAGCGGCAAACGATCAAAACGGCAAACACTCGCAGACGCGCTCACACAGATTCACAGAACACATTCGCATTCGCTTTCGCATTCGCATTCGCACTCGGATTCGCATTCACATTTACTTGGGCATTGCCAAGTGGCAGCGCCGACTGATAAACCCTTCGGATGTAACTGCGTTACGTATACGCTGCGTGTGCGACGCGCGCCAAAGTCCAACGTAGACTGAAATGCGATACGGCTGGCGCGCTTCCATTTATACACGGGCAGCCTCAGCGGCGTTGTCGTCGTACACCCGAAAAATAAAGAAGAAAAGCTGGCAAAAGACACTGGCGAAAAAGCAGCGAAGCAGCAGCAAACCGAAAAAAACAAAAAAAAAACGGCACAACGGCTGTGCTGCACTGGGAACCCAGCGCAAACTATGTGACCCGATTTGATGGGCAACCTGCCCACACACGCGCTGCTCACGGGGCGAGCGAGCTTTCGTTGGGTGGGAGTGCGAGTGGGAGAGGGAGAGGGAGACGAAGATACAGAGGCCAAAGCAGAGGGAGAGAGCGAACGCGCATTTGGCAATTGCAATGGGGCGAAGCTCTCTCGCGGCAAATGTCATTTGTAAATTCACTTACTTTGCTTACGAATTAGAGCACAAAACAGAAACCGAACAAAAACAGAGCGTGCCAAAACAATACCCAGAGAGCCACGCCAAACGGAAGGTGCGCATGAGAAGGTGGGCGAAGAAGAGCGAGTGCGCAGCCAAGCTATCGCCTGGGGGGTTTCCCTGGTTCAGGGCTGGTCATGTTATCAATGGGTATGTATGCGCCTGGTTTATTGATGTGTCCGGATAGCAGATACTATAAACCATAGCGCACATTAGGGGGCAGATTATTTCGGAACATGCCACTGAAACGGCCCAAGCGACAGTCGACCGAAAGGAATGTCCGAAAATAATATCAATACCGGAAAGATAAACAGGAACACACACACACACACATACTCACACACATACAGGCGCACACATACACAAACATTCAGCAGCACAGTTAATACGCGCCATTAATATTGATTAAATCTGGGAGAGAGCTTAAGAGAGCTTACGGCTGCCCAACAATGCGCAATTGTCTCGCTCTCTGTAACACACGCTCTCCCTCCCTTTCTCTCTCTCTCTCTCTCTCTTGTCAGATGCACGTGCTATATGTTTTGCGGTTTTTGCAGTCAACACAAAAGCCCCCAAAATATTGTGGGTGACAACGATTCGGCGGTGCAGAAAAAAAAGAAGAAAAAAACGTAAACAAAGCGTGCGCACGCAACGCCAGAATACAGTGGGGTAGGGTGCCGAAGACGGGTGGTGAAATACCCAGTTAGACGCGTGCAGTCAAGGGTGTTTTTTTTTTTTTGTTATTGATTTGGCAGACGACATACAGGGTGTGAACTCCGATATATTACTGCCTGAAGGAAGTACAATAAATAAGGAACTAAATATTGAAAGTAACTAAAAAAAACTTTAAATAAACAAATTGAATTGTAGGAAATACTTGCATTAGTACAGTAAATTAAATTAAGGAACGAATTAATAAAATATAAATAATTATTTAAATTTTATGAAATACCTGCTTTAATACACTAAATTAAATTAATATGAATAAATTAAAACAAGTAATTCTTAAGTTTTGAGAACTACCCGCATTAATATAATTAAATAAATTAATATACATACACCTAAATAAGTAAATATTACTTTCAAAGCATTTTAAAAATTTATTTGTCAAAAGGAAGAAATTTCAAGTCACCTACTTGCCTTTTTGTTGGCAACTTGAACCGTCTTCGTAACAGCCAGCTTGGTAAGCAATAACAAACACAACACGATTATAAAGAAGGCTCGCTTCGCAACAAAAACAGTTCTTAGCCAAACCAATGGGCGCCCATGCAGTCACGCGTCCATTCCGTTTGACAGACCCAGCACCACTCGAAGCCGCAACCGGCGCGTGTGCAGACCATGTGCATGCAGCCACCTGGAAGGAAATGGGAGAGGAGGGCGTAAGATGTGCTGTTGTACAAGTTCTACTGATGCTCACCATCGCGCTCCGTGGGCGTGCGACATTTTGGACAGGGTTTGGTGCTCACTTTGATTGTCACATTGCTGGCCTCCTCCCAGCGAGCCTCCGCCGCGCGCTGTCAGATATTCGATACCGCGATTATGCAAGAAACTGAGCAGAGGAGCGTAGGATGCTTACGTTTGGATCCACGGTGTATTCACATGAATTTTGTGCGCTGCCGGGCGCACCCTCGGGCAGACACTCGCCAATGTGATAGCCCTGCAGGCAGCTGCGACAGAAGACATAGCCACAGCCATTCTGGCAGGTCACCTTGCGACAGTCGGGCTCCACAAGCAAGCCCATGCCACAGCCGGGCTGCGGACAGAGCACCCCGCCCGCCTGCAGCACAAACTCCTCGGTGGCGAAGCGCTGGTAACGCTCGTACTCCTCGCGTGAGAGCAGCTTAAAGTGATGGATTTCCTCGATGAAGGAGTGCTCACAGCCAGCCGGACAGGGCAGCGTATAGCCGAAGTCCGGATGCGGCATGAACTGGCGCTCGCTGAGCCGCGAGCGACAATAGTCGCGGAAGCAATCGATGCAAGTGACGTGCTGCGAGGCGCAGGGAAAGACCAGAACCGTTTCGCTAAAAACAAGAGAGATTGGTGAAAAGCTGAAAAGGTGGCCGTGGCAGGAGCACTCACCTGACCTCCGTGCAGGCCAAGCAGGGCACATCTTTGATATTGTTCTTAATTAAGTTGAGAGGCGCCGCGAAATCCTTTTCGCCGCCTGAAACGTGCTCTGCGCATTTGAAGTAGAACTCGGCAAATGGCGGATCGCCCGCCTCGTTGTCCACACATGCAATTTCGAGACTCTCGCAGTGGCCCCGAATGCGTCGCGACTTGAGCACATCATCCCAGCACTCGGGATCGCGATGCACGGTGAAGGCGCCGCCCTTGCAGAGGGCGCACCTCACTCGCAGCTTGCCCTTGCACAGTTTGCTGCACTGGCCGCAGTGGACGAAGAAATGCGCCTTGGCACGCACGCGCTCTGCGAAGGTGTCACAAATTTAAACAAGGATACGCAGCACGCCGGCAGTTGAGCTCACCCTCCGCGGTGATGTTGAGACGCTCCTCGCTCTCCAGCTGCAAATCGAGCAACGTCTCGTTCAGCGGCTTTGAGGGCTCCTCGGCATTCGACTCCTCCTCCATTAATGTGCTGGCCGTACGCGCGCGCTCTCGCTGCACGAGCGGCCGCAAGCGGATGGCGTGCAGCACGCTCTGCTGGCCGAGATCACATTGCTGCAATGGCAATTATTAGATAATTGCATCTATTACAATTCTTGTTTGAGCTTACCTCAATGGTGGTCGCATCGCTCAGCTCTTTGCCCGCGAATATGATCTTCACCTCGTCCGGCTGCAGGCCCAGCTGCGGCGCCACCAGCTCCTTGACGTTCTTGATGTCCCACTGCGGCTCCAAGTTGACCGACAGTGTGCGGCCCGTGTTTGTCTTGACGTAAATGCTCAGCGTGTGTGTTAGTTTGCCCCCAATTTGCAGCAGCTCCAACATTTTGCGTACCAAGGCAGCAATAAAATTAAAAATAAAACTCATTTAAAACAAGAAGAGGGCTAAAATAACATAATAACAAGTGCACTATCAATTTTGTAATCAGTCGCTGGTATTTTTCGGGATCTGGTCACACCTGTGATTTGATGTTGACAGTGGCAAATACGCGCTTTGGATAAAGTTATTGTTATTGTTGTGTTATTAAATTGTCAACATTTATTTAGTCTGCACTCAACCATTTGGACATTCTTGTATATATATGTGTTGTATTTGATTCTATTATTAGCAGTCGCTGGTATTTGAATATAACCGTTACCAACTGTTTCATGACTTTTGTCACAATGGAACACTTACTCATTCTACAACACTGAAGCAGTCAGCTGTTTGTGCTTATAAAATTCCCCTTGCCATTCGCTTGTTAGTGCGTACTTTTGCGCGGCAATATTGGAAATATAATTCAAGAAATTTATTTGTTTGAGGCGAAGCTCAGTGTTAATATGTCAGATTTAAAGATCAAAGAAGTCAGCGGTGACTTATTTTCGGCCGGTGAAGAGTATTCAATGTGCCATTGCGTGGCCGCCGATTTGCGCATGGGCAAAGGCATTGCCGTCAAGTTTCGGTGAGTTGTTTTCCTATATGCATACATTTTACATGTGGAATTAACGGGTCTTTTGCAGCAATAAATTTGGCCAGCTTGCCGCTTTACAAAAGCAAAATGTGCAGCCCGGCGGCGTGGCCATACTGCAGCATCAAGGGCGCTACATTTACTACCTGATAACCAAGCAGAGCAGTTGGGGCAAGCCCACATACCAGCTGCTGCACAGCTCCCTGAGCGCCATGCAGGAACATATGGTGGGCACTCCGATTGATATATAGGACACTGTTGAAATACCCTTTACCTCTTCTTTCAAGCTTAAACACAATGTGCATAAGTTGGCGCTGCCTCGCATCGGCTGCGGCTTGGATGGCCTCTCCTGGGGAAAAGTGAAGGACATGCTCAATGAGATATTCCAAGCAGATGCCACCGAATTGGTTGTTTATAATTATGTGCCAGGCACAGGCAAATAATAAATATGAACAGGTGTGTACAACAAATTTTTCAATTCTTTGAGTTACTGCTGCTGCGGCGGCACATAGTTGTAGACGGTGATCTCCACATCCTCCCGTCCGAAGACCTCGTTCAGTATAGCGCTGACCTTATCCCACTCCAGGCCGTCGATGCCGCAGCCTATGCGTGGTATGGCCAGCTTTTGGATGCCATTCTTGCCCTGCAGAGGGTTTCAATTGATGTATACATCAGATAGGCTAGTTTTGAGGTATACTTTACCATATGATCGCGCATCTTTTCGAGCGAAGCCTGCAGTGAATCGTAGGTGGGCAGAGCCCAGCTCTGCGACTTGGTCACCAGATAGTATATAAACCGTTCGTCGTCCTGCAGCACGGCCATCTCGCCGCTGCGCGCCTTTTGGGCCTGCAGCTCATCGACCTTGCCGTAGACCTCCTTAAACTTAACAGCGATGCCCGCGCCCATGGCCAGATCGGCGCCCACGCAGTGGGCCAGCGAATGGGTCTTCGGTGCCGAGAAGAGATCGCCGTTGACCTCGTTGAGCTTGAAGCCAGTCATGTTGTGGACAAAGGCACGCCGAAAGGCGAGACGCAAATCTGCAACTTTCGGAGAGTACATTTTGAGTTCGGAATACGGATTGAATTATCACAGATGGATATATAAATTATAATACGAGCACATTTACACAGATCCAACAGTTTTTCAAAGGCATGCTTCAAAAGAGGTTTCGATTATTGCCAGCCAGCGGGCGGTGTCTTTTATTTGTTGTACAATATAAATATGCCATAAATACATAATGTCTTTCTCCGGTGTTCGCAACTAAGCCGAACTCTTATCAACTATATAAGTAACGGTGCATTTGGTGCTTTGTTCGAGTACAAATAAACCCATGCCCATTTCGAGTGTTATAAATTACAATTATTTCAATATATACAAAATATCAATGCCACTCCCACTCCCACTCCCACTCAGAAGGGCGTCTTCTCTCTGTGGAGGGAGTGCCGCGAGGAGCTGACGCTGCGCGGCAACTGCATGAGCTTCATGTGATGACAGGTGGGGCACATGACCTTTATGGTGTCCCGCTCCATGCTGGGTGGCTCGTAGAAGAAGGCAATTATGTCCACGCTGTCCGCGACGAACACCAGCTCCAGCAAGCTGCGCACGCGCAGCCAGTCCAGGCGATCGATGCCACAGCCCAGACGTGGTATGGCCAGCTTGGTGACGCTGTGCTCACGCTGAGAGAGAAGAGGCAGCGGGATTAGCTAGACTGACGGCTGTTGGCGTGCCCGCTACTCACCATGTGCTCGCGCATGGCCAGCAGCGCGTAGTAGAGCGCCGTGTAGGTGCACTTCTCGTGCGCCCGGTCCTTGGTCACCAGGTTGTAGATGTAGCGACCGCCCTGCTCCAGCACGGCCACGTTGCCCGTGTGCTTGTTCTGCCGCTTCAGGTCGTCCACGTGCCCGAACTTGCAGCGGAACTGCAGATTGATGCCGGCGCACATGGCGAAGTCCGCGCTAACGGAATGCACGAGTGCGAAGTTCTCCGGCGCGCTAAACAAATTGCCCTTGGCCTCGGTAATCTGACACTTGGGCGCAGCCAGCTGCAAATGGATTAACAATAAGCTGGCCATTCTCACATTTCCGCCGCCTTCAGCTCACCTCCCGCGAGATGTCGTCATGCTCGCAGACCAGTATCTCGATCGGGTACTCGCTGTGCGCGAATATCTGCTGCATGATGCGCTTCACTCGCTTCCAGTCGAGGCCGTCGTTGCCGCAGCAGATCCGTGGCATGGCCACTTTGGTGATCTCGTGATTGCGCTGTGATTGGGACGGCAAAACCGAATCTGATTAATGAGCGAGCTCGTGTATGAATATATACACACATCTGCATATTTATGGTCGAAACAAATTAACTGTAAATTAACGGCAAGCTGGAGTGAAATAGTTTCTGAATATGCGTCAGCTTGGGTACCCTCACCGAAAGAAATGCTAGCTTTAGCTAAGGGTTTTGTAACATATGAAAGAATTCATTCATTCTTGATCATCATCAATAAACTAGTCAGAAGATTTTTCTCCCTAAACAAATATCTCTTTCAGTCTCTTAAAATATTTCTTCCTTTCTAAATGTAATTTTCTTACCCTCACTCTGAACAAGCTTCCCACTTTCTTTCTCCAAATATAGGATAATATCTTTGCATTGATTTTTATTTTTCCTCTCTCTCTCTCCTTTTGTTATTTCTTACTTTAATTGTTTTTCAATCTATAGATAAGATTCTCTCTATATAAGTATTCAACTGCATTTATCTTTTTAATTCTCCCACTTTATCTCTCTGTCTCTCTTTAAATAACCCTGCATCTCTCTCTCCCTCTCCCTCTCTTAGCAAAAACCTCACTCTGTCTACCTATCTCTTTCGCTCCCTCGCTCTCTCTAGCCAAACCTCTTTCTCTTGCTGCAACTCTCATTCTCTCTATATATCTCTCTCTCTCTCTGTGTGTATATCTCTTTCTCTTTACAAATCTCATTTTCTCTTTATCTCTCTTCACTAAATATATTTCTCTTTCTCGCTGCATC
Organism: Drosophila colorata; assembly: GCA_035041545.1. Taxonomy (NCBI): domain Eukaryota; kingdom Metazoa; phylum Arthropoda; class Insecta; order Diptera; family Drosophilidae; genus Drosophila; species Drosophila colorata. The sequence goes on along the minus strand of JAWNLD010000564.1, from coordinate 13,842,366 downwards.
TATTTCTACCATTCTGTCACTCTCTATATCTCTCCCCCTCTCCCTCCCCGTCGGATCGATCGTTCCGGGGGCGCCCCATTGCTCACCATATGCTCGCGCATGCAGATCAACGCCGCTTGGACATCATCGTAGGTGGTGGCCGCGTAGAGATTCGCCCTGGTGACCAGGTAGTAGACGAAGCGAGCGTTGTGCTCGAGCACGACGCAGTTGCCGCTGGTGACGCGCCGCCGGCGCAGATCGTCGACGTCGCCGTAGACGAGTGCGAACTGCCAGGCGAGCGTGCCGCGGATTGCGTCGAACGAGGACTCCACGGCGTGCGCGAGTGCGTAGTGCTGCGGCGCCTGGAACAGGTCCAGCTTCGACTCGACGATTTTCACGTTCGTGCTGGCCATCTGTGCGCAATTTGCCAACTGCAATTAAGTGAAATTATTTCTGCTTCAATGCCAAAAAAAACTGAATTCAGTTTTTTTTTTTTTTTTTTTTTTTTTCGTACTTACCCGTGCACGCAGTGCGGAAACTTTCACGAGGCCAAACTGAATTCACAATGAAAACTTTATTTTTATTTTTTTTTATTTTTGCTTACTTTGAAATGTTTGCAAACGCTGCCAAAACGAGCCGCGGGCAAAGCTAAAAAAAAACCGCTGAAGAAGAACCAGAACCAAAGAATAACAAAGCAATTAGCGAGGGCTGCGTTTGGTTGTTTGATTGTTAGAGCCCAGTTAGTAGCTTGTTTTAGGCTTGTTTTTGTGTGTGTGTGTGCTATTTTTTTAACTGTTTATCAATCGGTGCTGCCGTTGACTGTCTCGGCCGGCGTTCTGCAGCGGAATGGAATGCGCTGAGCGACGCCGAGCGAGCGAAAGCCCAAACGCAGAGCCAGCGCCAAGTCCCCAGTCGGCCCCAATTGGGGCTTTAATATGACAACTCTGACTCAGCAGTGTTGTTGCCGTTCTTGTTGTTGTGGCCGTTCTATAATATGCCATCATGCTGCTGATGATGACATATGATTATAGTACATGTGTACACACACACAGATGTGTGTTTGCTTGTTTGTTTTGTTAGAATTTGCTGTTCGTTTGTTGTTGCTGTTGGTGCTGGTGCTGTGCCCGCAGCAACCGTTGAAGCTCGAATTTGCCCAAAAATTGAGCTCGCGAAGCGTTTGTCGAAATCTTGGCCCTTTGGCTGGGCGCCCAGCAAAACAAGCTGTTCGGCCGATAACCATTTTGATAGCGCACCTGATTATGGCTAGCTAAGGCGGGCAGCGTAGGCGACGCTCAAACGATAATCAGTGGCATGTGCTTGCAGGGGCAGTCAAGCGAGCACTCATAAAAAAATGTACAAATAAAACACTCGACTCATTGAGCGGCCGTTGACAATTTTTTGGTTTGCATACGTACATATATAGAAATGTGACTTAAATTATAATTATATTTTTGCGCATAGCAGGTGAAAACAAATATTAGCATACACACACAGACACATACACACAGCGCATATAAATAACCATATTAAGTTAGTAAACCACAACCACAATAAACAGCAACAACAACAACAACAATGACGCATAAGCTTTTTTTTTGTTTTTGTATTTTGAAAGTTCCAAATTTTGGCACTTGGCGCCAAAATGTTAGCCAAGTGTGGTGCGTGTCTAAGCTAATATTGCCCGTTTTACAGCACTGTTCGCGCAATATAAACAAACTCAATTTGCTGTGATTTTAGTTTATATGGCAAAAACCAGTTCACATAACTACGCTATAAATTTGAAGTGCATTCAAGTGATATTTTATTTATTGATAAAACAAGTGTTAATTATTAAGCACTGCCCAGTGTACAAATGCTAATTGGCTCTGCCCAAGGTCACATTTGTTTTCTATGTACGCGCTCTCCTCACTCTTGCTTGCGGGCTTTTACGCATTTCCACGCATGCCGCGAGCAATTGTATTTAATTTAAATTTCACTTTTCATCAACTTGAGCGAATCGCTGAAGCTTGGGGCACCTTGTGGAAAAGCGATAGCAGCGACTACGACGACGGCGGCGACAACGTCTCCAACTCGGTTCATGGCAGTTCAACTTGGCGCTCCGACGGCGCACAACGCACACGAGAGGCGGATTACCTAAAAAAAGATCTAGGCGCAAATTTGCCTGTGATTTGTTGCTGTTGTTGTTAAATTGCACATTGCTGTTGTTGTCGTTGTGTTTATTGGTTTTTTCAAATTACATAAATAGTTTGCGTGCACATTGTTATTTATTTGTGTAAATTATACTTTACGTATTATTTGTGTAGTTAGTTGTTGTTGCCGGCGTGCTAAAAACATTCGTGTTCGGCTCTCGCCTGGGCAATTAATTGAACGCGTTAAATCTCCCAAGGAAGAAGAGGAAAAACTCGAAACACACAATTCGGAACGCGCTCAACAAAAGTTAAAACGTTCTGAAACAGACGCCGCTAAGAGAATAACTAAAAAGTGCAAGGCGAAAGGCAAAAAAACTTGAGAGCAGCAGCAGCAGCAGCAGCAGCCGCAGTAGAGACGGGCAGAGCCGTCGACGTCGACGTCGACGTCAGCTGTTTTTGGCTTGTGCTTCCCCCAACCCTCCAACGCTGCTCGTTACGTAGTCGCTGATTTTATCATCTTTGTTGTTGTTGTCGTGTTTCTTACGTAGCCTTAACTAGTTTCTGTTTTGGGTTGTCTTGCCGTGTACTCGTGTTGTTGTTGTTGTTGTTGTTTCTGTTTTTCTTGTTATTCGTTGTAGCACTTTAAAACATATTCGCTGCAATGACTTCGTTGACATTGTGCTGCTCGCGTCGTGCGTTCGCTGCCAGCACCAACGCCAACGCCTACGTCAGCGTCAACGCCAATTGGCGGTTTATTCAAACACTTCAAAGGCGCCAACAACAATTGCAACAACAGCAATGTAGGCGTCTCAGCGCAGCTGCAGCGGCAACAACAACGCCAAAAACCAATGCAAATTTGAGCGGTAAGTTTACTCTTTATTATGCTAATTACGCGTGCAATTATTTATTGCTTATTGTTATCTATGCGCTATGATTTATATGCCTATCTCTGGCTTCCTTCCCATCACCAGCTGACAGTCGGCTGACAACCCTGTTGGGCATTTTGAATGCTGTCAGCTGTTTTTTATAGACACGAATCTTACGTATCTCACCTCAAGCTAATTGTTAATGCCGCCCACGCTCAGGCTGTGTAGCTTTGTGTATACAGTCAGCCACATATCCATATAGATTTATATAAAAAACAAATGTTTTTAGTTTATTTTTGTAATTCGGCTGCCAAAACAGAAAATTCCACACACAACGCAACAAGTGGCATATAAAAGTAATTTAATATTTCTAATGAAAACGATAAAGAACGTTTATCTTAGGGTTGCCGAAGACTTGATACCCTTGCCGACAAATGGAAGGTGCGCTTTATATCTATATTTATATCTATATTTAAACTAAGCGATTAGTTTGTGTCGAAACAGACAGACGGACACGCGGACATGGCTATATCGCATCGACTTTTGATACTGATCAATTCTATGCGGCACACATTTCGTTACAAATTTATTATACCCGTTGCAAGATAAAAAGTGCTTTTAATTAACTTGAACGATGTTTGTCTGAATTGCAGCGAAAATCATTTGGCGATAAGTTTTAATAGCCCTCTGGTATTCCTAAAGGTAAAATGTTTATAAAGTCAGTAAAAAGACAAACAATTTTCTAATTAAATCAAATACAAGTTTTGTTCAAATCAGGCTGATATAGAGATTTCTTAGCAAAAAAACAAAATTCCATTTGCAAGATTTTATATAATCCCAAAATTTCTAAATATAAGAATTAAATGATGTACTGTATTAAACGATGTACTTTAATTAAGAACGTTTTACGCTTCTTTGAAGTACCACAATATCTTCAAAAAATAGTTTTGTATTTAAGTCAAGAATTTCTTATATTTTTATATTGAAGCCCCAACTGGTTTTGATATTTTAAGAGAGAAAACTAAGACTAAAAATCTCGTTTGTTTGTTTTTTATTTTTTTGTGTATTAAACCGTCATTTTTGTTGCTCTAAATTCTAAGTTACTAAAACAAAAATTTTTTTTTCTAATTTTGACACTGTTTTTGAAAATAAAAACAATCATTAAAAGCATTAGAAACCAGCCATCAAGTTGAATGCCCATTATTTAATATAATATGTAAGCTGAGAATGTTTTCCAGCCAGAATAGTTACACAAATGGATAATTCTCTATACAAAAGATTCGCATGAACGTCGAGCTGGCTTCGCCCAACTGGAATCGTTTATTAATTGTGGCGTCGTTGGGTCTTGCCGCTCAGTGCTCCAGTCATCGCTCCAATTCGAAGCAGCGTTACTAATGACATTTTGATTGCCTAATTGAAAGCGCATTAAACACTCGAGCAGCTAACAAGTGGCCCCAAAACCCGTTTTGCTTCAATTAACGTCTAATCAATTTTGTGTACAAATCGTAACAGGCGCTGACAAAAGGCGTACTGTCGTACAGTAAAGCCCATGTACAATACTTCTAAACGTTAACTTTCGAAATGTCTGGACTGAAAATTCTTAGTTTTGAATTGATTAGGCTGGGAACTGACCAAGTGCCAAATTGAAAATATTTTCCAACTACCAAAATGAATAATGGTAGGTGTATAAGAGTCAGTGTTGCAAAACAGCCGAATACCGGACCATGACAACGAAAAGAGACGTTTTGACTTTACACTGATAAGATTAGGTTTGTAAGGTTATCAGCGCTATAAAGTAATCTGCCGTTAAGACCCCTATACTTATGTGTACATACATTTATAATATATGTATATGTCATCTATCAGATTTCGCTTTCGTTGTCTGAGGTCCTAAGTATATAGCGTACTGAAGTGGGCGCGGCTCTTGTAAAGAGCTTAGACGCATGGACAAAGTAAATACGCAATGGTAAACAAAATTGTTACCGTACATTTCCGTAATTATTGCGTAACAATTAATCAATGAACGGGCGTTACTTCATCCATTAGTTAACGCATAATTAATTCATCCATGAGCCGCTATTAAAGTGTGGGCCCCATTCAAATGAATAGCAAGTGAAGTTCAAGGTCGTTAAAAGACTTTGCTCGTACGTCCCACACACGCACAAGACTCGAACATACAGAGACTAATGAAACAAACTGGAAATGAGCTACAGCTACAGTCACACACATAAATATACAGTCATATGAATAACAAATTTAAGTATATATGCATTTAGACGTGTTGCGAGCCCCCCTTGAGTAGAAAAGTAGCGAGAGAAAAAAATACATTCGACAAGCCGAACTGCAAATACCCTCGGGAATGAAAGAAACTATGTTACATAGCAGTGTTGTTTTAGCAAACTTAAAGTTATAATAATAATAATGCTATATTTTGATGTTATCTTAACGTTTGTATAAGAAAGATCAAGTATTTTTTTAAAATTAATTTTATTTTAAATATATGTTATAGAAGCTGAAAATTAATTTTTAAAATAAAGGAAATATAAATTACATGCTCAATTTAATTTTTTACATACACTTGAGAATGTTTAATACTTATTTTATTTTTAAGCCAAAAAATCTGAAATACTAAACTGAGATAACACTATAATTTTTTTTTAATTCCGAATTTCTTTTTAACAAAACCGAATTCTTTTATTGGGAACATTTTTGGCTTTCTTGAAGTATTCTTAAAAAAAAGTTTTTTACTTGGTTCAAGCGTTATGAAGTTTTTTAAAATTTATAGTAAGTTTTGAAATCAAAACTAATTTATACATAATTTAAGAATATTCAAAAATGGTCTGAAATTTATTAAATCTATTTAAATCTATGAAATCGAATTGCTTGCAGCTAGCTGGTTATTTGTATGTGAAGTCAAGTCTTTGCTATATTATTTGCTATAGAAATCGACAGTCCATCAATGTGTAACACATTTCGTGACAAAATTCTATAACCCGTTGCTGTTAAATAAGAACAACGAAAACAATCTATTTGCTCGCGTCGCCCCATTCGAGCATAGAGAGATTGTCAGCTAGCGTAGTTTCCGTATCATCTACTGAACCATTGGCACACAATATAAATCGACGTACACACACACACACACACACAAACTCACTTAAGAACTGGCTATAGCATATGGGCTGATAAGTATTCGGGTACACGCTCTGACACTTTGTTTGCCTCTCTGGCAAATATGGTATGAGGAATTTCGGGCTTGCCAAAAAACAACAACAATAACAAAAGCAGTCGGACTGTACCCTCCACTCCCTCTCTCCCTCTCTCTCTCTCTCTGTCTGCCGTGTCCAGTGCAGTGGGCTTCTCTAGAGATCTAGCGCTGTGTGTTGGTGAGAATTTGCTAGATTAATTAGACGACAGGCTGCCTATTTCGACTAGGCCAGCTCCAGGCGAAATCAGTCGCATATTTCTCGCGTATCTGGAAGCACACGCTGGCGCTTCGGGGAACTCACAGAACCGATATCTAAGGCAATCAATTTTTCCATATTCGTTTTTATAGACCGTGCCATCTTATCGCGCAGCATGTCGTCGAGTTCGAGTACTCCCAAATTGGTGGACGTTGAGGAGTCGCGTCGTTTTATGATCGACTGCTTCAAGGCGGTCAAAGTGCCCGAGGAGCACGCGCGGGCCCAGGCCGATCTGCTGGTGGCCGCCGATTACCGGGGCCATTTCAGCCATGGTATGAACCGCCTCGAGATGTACATCAATGATTTGGCCATCAACTCGACGGACGGTGGCGCCGTACCGGAGGTGATCACGGAGACGCCAGCGACCGCGTGGGTGGATGGACACAATGGCCTGGGCGCCGTTGTCGGCAACTTCTGCATGGACTTGGCCATCAAGAAGGCCAAAAGCGTGGGCGTTGGCTGGGTCTGTGCCAAGGGCTCCAATCATTATGGCATGGCTGGCTGGTATGCCATCCGGGCCATGGATCAGGGCCTGGTCGGCATGTCCATGACGAATACCTCGCCCTTGATGGCGCCCACGGGCGCCAAGGAGTCGGCGCTGGGCACCAATCCGCTGTCGCTGGGCGCACCGGCCGCCAACTCTGATCACTTCCTGCTGGACATGGCCACCACGGCGGTGGCGGTGGGCAAAATCGAGATACAGAACCGCAAGGGCGCACCGCTGCCCGAAGGCTGGGCACAGGATCCCGAAGGCAATGTGACCAACGATGCCCAATTGGCCTTCTCCACGGGCTGCCTGCTGCCGCTGGGCGGCACCGAGCTCACCTCCGGCTATAAGGGCTTCGGCCTGGGCGCCATGGTGGACATTCTATCAGGCGTGATGTCCGGCGCCAATTACTCGACGCAGGTGCGCAAGTGGACGCATGCCGGCGCCAATTCGGCCGCCAATTTGGGCCAGGTTTTCATTGCTGTCGACCCGAATTGCTTTGCGCCCGATTTCGAGGAGCGCATGGCAGACTTTAATGCGCGCCTCCGCTGCACGAAGCCGGTAAGCGTCAACTGTCATTCAAATTAAACCTCTAGTTAATCCATTTGCCCCCTGCTTTGTGCACGCACAGACCGATCCCAGCAAGCCCGTGCTGCTGGCCGGCGACAAGGAGACGAACACCATGAAGGCCGTGGACAAGGCCGGCGGCATTCAGTACCTGGAGAACCAGCTCAAGACCTGCGCGGCCCTCGCCGAGAAGCTCAAGATTGAGCCGCTGAGCTTCACGTGAAGCAGCCGAGCTGAAAGAGCTCGTCATCTAACCCATATCTAATCGTGTTTGTGCGATAACAAATTAAAGTTGCTTTTGCATTTTTCTTGACCAAAGAAGGATTTGATTAGTGCCTAAGTTGAAAACAGTTAACGTCAAGTTGTTTTTTAATGATATACACCTAGACTCTTCAAATATATACATGCATATATATATTATGATATTATGATTTTGCAAGGCTAATAAATTAATGAATGTTTAAAACAAGTTTATGTCCATGATCTGTCCATATCCAATCTACATATCTAAATATATTCCCTACTTTTTGCTAGTAATGCTGTTTCTGCTGTCGTATAAAACGGTTCTGACGGCGTTTTCCGCCTGCTTTTTGGCATCCTTGCCGGCCGTCACCGACTCCTTCTTGACGCGCATCTTAAAGTAACGGCATTGGGTGTCGAAGAGCAGCGGCACCTTCTGCATGCAGGGATTGACGTGCATGGCCGAGCGCAGCTCCTCGGCATTGTCCGTCTTGCTCATGGACTTGATGAAATCAATGTGACGCTGGTTCTCCTCGGTCAGCTTACGCTTCTCCTCCAGCAGCAGGAGGTTCTGTGCCTGTGCCATGGCCTGTTGGCGCCAGAAGTTCTTCAGTCCCTTATTCAACGTGACCAGGTCCTCCTCTGTGAGATCCACATGCTTCTTGATGTCCAGCGTTTGCAGTGTAAACTGATCATCGAGTTTGCCTACGTCAATGGGATCAGCTACCTCGCCACCCACGATGATCTTCTCGGACTCGGTTTGCAGTTTCCTGCACGTGATGGAGAGCGCCAGGAGCAGCTCGCCGCTCTTGACGATCTTCTCGAATCTCTGGAGAGTGGAGGATGCAACCGGTTAGAGAGGTACTCTCAGAGAAAAGCTCTTAGCGGTGAGTAAAATATGGCAAAGTAAATTAGATAAACGAGTAATAACGTTCCAGTCGGGTATAATAAGAGATTAAAACAATAGAAAACGGCCCTCATCATTATTGTTCTTTTGGAAAAATATCGATCTTTAGAGGTCATTACAAGGGTGTTTGCCAAATTTTGTGATTCTGGGGATATGCAGATTTGATGGATTTGCCACGCCCACCGTGGTCTTAGCCAAAAAATCTTCAAAATTTAGATGACGCGGGTATACACGAGTATATATTCCAAGTTTCAAGTCGCTAGCTTTAATACGGGCAAAATTAATTGAAATCCTACATTGAATTTTCCTTTTCAATATTCTAAAGTGAATTATAGGACTATTTTTGATTTCATCGATTATCCCTTGAAATTTGGAGAATAAAATGGAACTACTTCTCATTCAATTTAAATTTTGTGGCAACTGTACCTTGGTCAACTCGTAGCACTCGGTGCTGAGGATGCGCAGCTTCTCGTGCGTGGTTATGCGATCCGCGTGCATGCGATCCTCGATCTTCTTGCGCACGTTCGAGAAGTACTCGAACTCCAGGCGCAGATCGTTGATGGTCGCGTTGTTCTCCGTCTCGACGTGCAGCGTTGCCTGCTGGATTTCGTTCAGCATGCCCACGCACTTGACCTCCTCCTGGTTCAGTTTCTTGGCCTCCTCGACGAAGGCCTGCTGCCGTTCGGTCAGCGATCGTATGCGCTCGTACTTATGCGCATCCAGTTCGGTGTTGTGGAGGGCATCGACGAAATCGTTGAGCTGGCGCTGCATATCGTTCATTTTGTTGACGACCTGGTCGCGTATCTCGAAACGTCGCTCGATCTGCCGATTGACATTATCGTCGCGCTGCTCCAGGTAGATCTGGTAGTCCAGCTTGAGCTGGTCGCGTATGAACAGATTGGAGGCGTGTATGATGTTCTCGCTGTTCTGCTGCATCTGGTCCACTTCCTCGGTGCGCAGATGCACCTCGTCGTAGAACTCCTTCAGCAGATTCTCGGCCTGCTGCTCGTACATGTGCTTGTTGCCCTCCAGCATGGCGTGATAGCACTCGCCAATGTGATCGATCAGCTCCAGCGTCTTGCCAAAGCTGCGCGCGTTCTGCTCGTTGGTCTGCTGCAGGTCATCGATCAGCATTTCGATGCGATCGTTTTTGTTCTGTATAATGCGCTCGGCGCGCTCGCCCCACGTGACGATCTCGTTGCGCAGCTCAATGATTTTGATCTCCTCGGCCATCGCGTTCCATTCATCCATGCCGCGCAGCTCCATGCGCTTGCCCAGCGCCAGTTCGGTCTCGAGGCCATGCTGGGGGCGGGCACTCGGCCCAATTATCGATCTGATCAGTTGGTATCTCTGGCGTTACTTACGCGCATCACCAGCTTCTGATCGGCGACTTGCTGCAAACGTCTGGCCTCCTTGCGCGCCGCCTTCTTTTGAGCCCGGGTCGGCGGGCGTGGCTTTTCCGCCTCCTTGTTCATCTCGTCGACGGCCTCCTCTAGGTACGTTTCCGTGATGCGCGTTATGCGTATCTCCGGCATGGCGATGGTCGGCGCGTTGATCGACATTTTGCTTGCGTTTAGAACAAATATTTGTTAGAAATTTTATTGTGATTTTTATTGTATTCGAATTGTTGTGCGTCTGACTGTACTTAAAGTAAGGTTATGTTGGTTTCAAAATGAAATTCAAAGCAAAGCTCACCGGCAGCTTTTGGCATTGCCGTTAGCCAACACTGCGCACGAGTTGGAGCTTGGCGCCAAACGAAAAGCTCCCGCGCCCGCGCAGCATCTCCGGCTCGGCTAAATCGTGACTCTGTCGCGACGCTAGCCAAGTCAGTAGACGTTAAAAGCTGGCCACGCGCGGTTGTTCGTTGGTGCGCAGAAGGACAACGGCAAGGACGATAAGGACTGTCAACAATCCTGGCACTAAAGGCACGCCGTGCCAACTCTCTCTGTCTGTGTGTGTGTGTGTGTGTGTGTGTGATTTGTTTTTTTACCCGGCTGCGCCTTGTAAACAAAAATAACTCTGCTTGTTGTGTCTGGGTGTGCGTGTGTGTGTGTGTGTGCGCGACGCTTTGGTGGTGGTTAACAACCCCCAGCAGCAACAACGGCACAACTACAAAGCTCGAGTGGCAAGGGCAAAGCCAGTAAAGTTTTCGGGGTTGCAGACAGTTGGCAAACAAGCTGCGAATTCCTGTTTAAATACCCATAAATATACGAAAAAGACAAATAACCAAAAATAGAAAACCATATTTGAATATTGCGCTGCCAATATGAGCGATGCCGGCGCACCCAACGGCTATCAAAAGCTGCCGCCCGGCTGGGACTGCAAATATGATCAGACGACGGGCAACTGGTAAGCAACAAAGTGCATAAAACAAACGTCATAAATATTTATGCATGCAATTCAAAACCGAATAAAACACAGCCAGCCGAACCGGGCGTGGAAATGCGGCATGCCAGGGCATTTGTAACGGCAGGGTGGGGTGGGCGGTCGTTGTTTAACACTGTACAGTTTGCAGCTTTGTACGCGCACAATTTCCATTGCATGCTTTTAGGCGGCGGCTTTAAAGCTACGCGAGAGAATTCTATGGCAACAAGCAAACGGAAAATTGATTGCTGTGGGCCCGTTAAATGTCAACTGTGTGTTGTATGGTAGCTATAAATAGCATAGAATAAATAGACGCATACATAAAATTCCAGGAAATAAACATAAAAAATGTTTAAAAGTTGTATGTTCATAAAACAGTCTGACTATAAAAATGTTATAGCATACTTTCAGGCGGCGCATACAAATTGCTATGCAAAGTTGTTTAAACTTTTGTCATTGCTGCAGTTGTTGTTTTTCTTTTTTTATCTTTAGCACCACTCTCAACTGCTATTCATTATGCTAAACGCAACGCTTGAGGCTGACAAAGTTCCCGCCACGCCAATTGGCCCCATTTGCGGCGCATAAATTGTGTCACTTCCGCCAAATGCAGCTACTCTGCACGCGCCAAGCAAGCGGCTCCAAGCGCCAGGCTACTTGGGCCGCAACTTCGCACATTTGCCCTGGCGCTGTGTGCAATTAAGCAGCGACTGTCATACGTTAAATTCAAGTGGCCACTCGTCGCCAGCTGCAGCAATCACAGTCCGGATTAGCTGTCAAATGTGAGATGCTGTCGCCGGCTGGCGTCTGCCTTTTGGCAGCTACTTGGCACGTGTCGCCGTTAAGCAGGTCTGTCCTCACCTTACCCTTACCCCTGCCTTACCCTTTCTGTGTAACGCAACGAGCCGCAAATTTCCCAAATGTGCCATCAATGTGTGCCAAGAAATTCACCACCAGACAGACAGACAGACAGACAGACTGGCGGACAGACGGACGAACCTTCATCTCAAAAATCAACCCCTGCCGACTGCGGCAGCTTTTTACGTGGTGGGTGGAAGGAGGGGGCAGCCCGTTTTACGGCCTTTGATTTGCACTTTTTATGATGCAACCCAACAAGCGTTCACCCTGCCTAACTGTGTTTTGTGTCGTTGCAGCTATTACATAAACTATCTGACCAAGGCCATGCAGCTGGAGGATCCGCGCAGTGGACGCAGCAGCTACAAGCAGCTGCAAAACGAACGCTGCTCCACAGAGTCCATTGCGCTGCAGGTGAGTGCGGTCGATTAGCTGGCTTTTATACTCGTTCACGAAGGGATTATATTTTATGGGGTTTGCTGTCCGTCCGTCTTTCCGTATGAAGGCAATTTGTTTCGCTGCTATTAAAGCTAGAGACTTGAAACTTGGAATATATACTCGTGTATACCCCCGTCGGATAAAGTGGTAAGAATTTTTGGCTACGCCCAATAGGGGCGTGGCAATTCGTTTGCATCTATATGGTTTCCTCACTTATAAAGCTAGATACATCAAATTTCATTTAATACAGATGACCTCCTTTAAAAAACGTACAATACATTTTTTTTTTGGATACGTCCGCTGGTGGCGTGGAAAATCGATAAAATCTATATATCTTGGGGTCGGGTAAACCAGGAAAATCCATATCTCCCACAATTGTAGAGCTAGAGTCACCAAAATTACCATAATCTATATTTTTCCAAAATAGCAAAAATAGTTTAGCCCGTTTTCGACTGTAAGCTGTTATTGTACTGTGAACGAGTATTGCGCAGTCGGTTACACCCGACGCGAAAATTTTCTTAATTGTTTTAAATTTGAATTATGACATCTTGGGACGCACCTTCATCCACTTGTAGCACCTGGCACAGAGCTCACATCACAGTTCACCCTTTCACGTTGTGCATCCCAGCAATAATTTAACGGCTGTGCGTGCATTCCAGGAGCGCGAACGTCAACAGCCCGCCTTGCACAATCTATCAACGAGTCCACTGCTCTCCGCCTCCTCGCGCGGCCAACTGGTAGGGCTGCCCAATCCCTAAGGCATACTTGGCTTCTAATAGACTGAATTGTTTTTTTTTGTTTTGTGTTTTTCTCTTTCTCTCTAATTTGTTGTCCCACAGGAAATGTCGTCGCCGTTGCCCTTGCAGCGCGCCCGCCTGGCGTCCAACATGTCGCGACGCTCCACGATTCAGGAGACATCGTTCAGTCATCCGAGCGAGACCCACGCGGTGGTTACCAAGATACAGAACATGTTTCCCACCGCCGATGAGAATCACATTCGCCTGCTGTTGAAACGGTGAGGCTCGCCTTGGAGCTGACTGCGCTAAGCTAAGACTGTGCTAATCCTTGCTAATCTCTGTATATATATATGTGTATCTCTATCTTCTGACACGCTGCCGCTTGCTGCACCACTCACACTCACACCCACATCCACACCAACACCCACACCCACTGACACCCGTCTATTTAACACACACGCTTACTAACCCCGACCGGTTGAGCAGCTATTATAATCGCGAGGCCGTCGTCATCAGCGCGCTGCAGGTGGAGAAGCATCCGGTTACAATGCCCGGGCCGTTTGTGACGCCGCCCGCGCAGCGGCACTTGTTCCACAGCAATTCCGCTTTCTATATGACACCACCGGCCCGTCGCCTGGACATGGGCGCTAGCCGGGCAACCGTTGCCTCGCGCACGGCCAGTCCCCTGTCCGGCGGCCGTGTCGGTAGTCTCATGAGCATGCAAAGCGGCCCACCCACGGCCGCGCCTGGACAACACACTGCCGTCGTGGCCGCTGTGCCGCCCGCCCTGCACGGCTCCCCGCAGTGGCGCAGCTCGCCCAAGCCGCACTCGTCGCCCAAAATGAAATTGAGGTGCGCCGCGTGGCTGTCTATCAGATCAAAGATCACTGATGCAAGGCAATCAGCTAATGGAAATTGGCAGGGGGTGTTTTTTATACGCTACTAACAAAGTCAAGTGGAGCATATTGGTTTTGTGCAATGTTTGCCGTCTGTTTTGTGGCACTGTAATTTTGGAATATTTGTCCGCGTTAGTAAAATGTTGACAGTTGCATACTCTCTTTACATGGTGAAAAAGAGTATATTAGTTTTGCCTATCTTGCTGTCCGTCCGTCTGTTCGTATGAATGCATTTTTTTCCATCACTTTTGCAAACTAATACTTGAAAATTGGAATATTTATTAGCTTCAGATTGAATATTTTAATTTGTTTACTCTATTTACATAGTGAAATAGAGTATATTGGTGTTGTGTAATGTTTATCTGATGTTATTGAAGCTAGAGACTTCAAACTTCCTATACACCTCACGTCTGATAAATTTTATAAATTTGTATACTCTGTTCAAAAAGTGAAAATGAGTATATTGGTTTTGTGCAATGTCCGTTCCTTCTACCGTCCGTCCGTTCACTTATTTATCTGTTCCCTCCCAATTTTGGAATTGATATACTTGTGTTTAGTTTCGTCCGATGGAAGTTGTGCACCTCGATCCATGCTCTCATCAGACGTCGCTTTTCATCTCGGACTTATCCCACTGTATTTTCCAAGCTAGCTTTCCTTGGGGCCAAGAACCCTCAACGTTTTGCCAACTCGGTCAGCTAATCCCGCCTTATCCTGCCCCCAGATACATGAAGAACATATTCCCGAAGGCGGACGAAATGCTGCTGCTGGATGTGCTGGCGAATGCGGACAACAACGTGCAGTTCGCCTCGGAGAAACTGATCTCGCTGGGCTACGCCAAGCGCGACATGCAGCAGCCGCACAGGCCCAACAACCGCCCGCCGCAGCTGGAGTCGGCCCAGCGGCCGGGCAACGAGCTGGGCGTGCAGCACATTCCGCTGCGGCCCAAGGAGTACACGGCCGAGCAGAAGACAGACAGTGAGCAATCTGCAATCTATCATCCATCAATCCTTTGCCAATCTATCTATCATATTTCCCGTTCGCTTCACAGTGGAGACGCTGCTCAAGGAGAAGTATCCCCAGATAGCCGAGCGCATTATTTTGATGGCTCTGGAGTCGGTCAACTATGCGGAGGATCGTGCCACGCAAATACTGCAGATCGTGCAGGACGAGGACGAGCAGCGCCGTCAGAAGCACGCTCTGGCCAAGGGCGTTGCCCTGGAGAGCTCAGTGGCAGTGGCAGCTGGAGCGGAGCAGGTGGATGCAGCTGCTCCTCCGACCACACTCAGGTGCGTCGCGCAAGGCTGCTGTTTTTGCTGCCACGCCCCCCTCCCGCTCCCACATACACCTCTTGCCACTCAGTTGCCAGCTGCGCTCCTTCGCCTTTTTAGCTGCTGCTGCTGCTGCTTGATCCCTTTTGTTAATCGTTTTTGCCTTTTTTTCTCTGTAAACCTTTGTTGCTGCCTCTAAATCATTCTTCGCACCTTTGCTTGCTTGCTGTGCGCGCTGCCACGCCCACCGCCTGCCACCTGCCACCTGCTACCTGCCTCCCCCCACGCATAATCATCGCCATCATCAGCAAGCCACACAAGCTCCATCGCCACTTGCCATCCATCAATGTCACCACACCCACCACGGCCACCACACAGATCATCCTCAGCAATTCGCCCACTTCGCTGGAGCAGGCCGTCGAGCTGACGACCGAACACTCGGCCTCCAACATTTCCAGTGCATCGACGCACTCGTATGCCTCGCCGGCGCAGTCGCCCATGCGGCCGCTCTACGAGCGCCTGACCACCAAGAGCATCCTGGCACGCTGCCACAACAACAACAACAACAGCAACAATAATAACAACAACAACAACTACAGCATCAGCGGCTATTTGCATGGCAATGCCAGCAACTACTCCTCGTACACAACATCGATGACGTCCTCCTCGGTGGCCTCCGCCTCGGCCAGCTCCATAACGAGGGCAATTGAAAGTCGCGCGCGTGCCAAAACCGATTCACTGAAGTATGCCCATTACCGTTATCGTTACCGTTAACAGTTTATCGTTAATCGTTATTTACGAACAGTTGCGCATGTTTTGAAACAGTTGTATTTATTTATTTATTTTTTGGTTTTTTTTTGGGAATGCAAAAGCATTTTTTATAACGCATTTTCATTTAGCCCAAAAAACCCCATATATATGTACATATATATTTTAGAACACATATATCTTATTAAGCTATATTTCTCTGTAACAGACAGCGGCCGCACTCCGCGCACCTGGACAACGGCCACGCCTTGGAATCCGCCGAGTTCCAATCGCTCATCGAGCGCATGGCGACGCTGGGACCCAATGCGCAGCTGGCCCAAGGCGCCAATGAGAATCTGTTGCTGTAAGTGCGCCGGCGGATTATCTAAAAATAGTTATCTTAATGAGTCTATCTTTTGCAGCGCCGATTACGTCACCTGGAACGGTCCGAACACTGCGCTCGCCCAGAAGCAGCACGCACAGGGAGCCGACGCCAGTTTGCTGGCAGCTGAGCGTGGCTATAAGCCAGCCGGACGCAATGCGGAACTGTGCAAGGGCGCCAAGCAGGAACTGGCCAAGGGCAGCATCTATGCGCCGGGCAAGGGCGCCAACATCAAATGCAACTAGGACAAAGGGAGTGCAGTTCTTGCCAGTGCCAAAGTAGTTAGAGCAGCAGCGCCCTCCACGAATCCAGACTTAACTTTTCTATGTCGTCCAACAATTTGCTCTACATGTGTTCTCCGAATACCCCAACATAAATACTCTTATATATCTAGGCACACTCACGTATATTCCATCCAAATTCCAATGGATTTTTTTATGAACAAACTTTGCAGCTTGAAATACATTTATAAATCGATATTTAAAACTAACTTAGCAGGAATTAAACAATTTTATGGGCTGTCTAAACTTCGTCCTCGTTGAGCAGCATATTGGGAATGCCGTCTGTGATGGGAAAGACGCGTCCCGTTTCGGGGCACTCCATCTGTCCCTCGAGCACATCGATTTCAAACAACAAATGGTGCAGTTTCTGCAGCAGCTGCTCGTCCTCGGATATGTTCTCGGGCTGCGTGGCGGGTATGTCCTCGGCCAGTTCCGCCTGAAACATAGAAACTCTTGGAATGGAAATTCGTACCGAGGATTGCACTCAATTTGATCACTCACCACCTGTGCAGCGCCATAAACCGCTGACCAGTCCAGCTTGGGCAGCAGTCTCTCTATAAAAACCGGATTGAATTCGCTCTCAACCACATCTTTCTTATTAATCTATAAAGAAAAGTTTCGTCTTGGAACAATCAATAAAAACGAGAACGCGCCACTCACCGTCAGCTTCAGTGGATAGCCAACCTTGACTCCCTTAATGGCCATTGAGGTGAGAAAATTGTATGTGCTCAGTTTCATTGTGCAGCTTTAACAATTGAGTTTTGTTGACAATAATATAATTTTTTTAAATAAAAACAAATGCGGTACGCAAAACGCACGTTTTAAGCAATCACCCGGCGACGCATGCACAACAGCTGTTACTTTGCAGCAGGCCGGCCACATTGATATGAAATATCGATACTAATGCGCACCTATCGCTGTTCATCGGAATGTTGAGTTGCTGTCGCTGCATAAAAACAATGTGACCAGCAGAGACCACAATAAGAGAGCTAGAGCAACAACTGCTGCAATTTTACGGGTTTTAAACGTTTTTAAATGTAAATTAAGTGCAATTCGTGGTCAAAACATTATTAAAGTACATAATAAACTCTTGTAGTGCAGATATGGAAGATATTTTCCACTGGTGCCGCGAGGGCAACTCGATTCAAGTTCGCCTCTGGCTGGATGAGACCGAGCACGACATGAATTTGGGGTAAAATCAAGTTTAAATGGCTTTTAAAAGCCTGAAACCCACTAGTTTGGTTTTTTCAATAATTTCAATAATTGTGAGCAATTGACTATTTCGGGCAACACATTGCCACAGCCAATGGAAACTGTCGATGCAGTGACGTCATGGTTTATTCTTGTGTTGTGTAAACAACCTGCACAAATACATCGAAACTAACATGTGTGTGTGCGTGTGCTTCACTCTCTCACGCGCTCTTTCTCTCTCTATCTCTCGCAGCGATGATCACGGCTTCAGTCCGCTGCACTGGGTTGCCAAGGAGGGGCACGCGAAGCTCGTGGAGACGCTGCTGCAGCGCGGCGCCCGCGTGAACGCCACCAACATGGGCGACGACATTCCCCTGCACCTGGCCTCCGCCCACGGACATCGCGATGTGGTGCAAATGGTGAGCTTTGAATGAATAACGAATAACGAATAATGACGCCCACTAAAACGCTCTACTTGAATCAGTTGCTACGCGAGCGCTCCGATGTGAATGCTGTGAATGAGCACGGGAACACACCGCTGCACTATGCCTGCTTCTGGGGCTATGACATGATCTGCGAGGATCTGCTGAATGCGGGCGCCTTGGTCAGCATTGCCAACAAGGATGGGCACACGGCCGCCGACAAGGCCAAGCCCAGCCTGGGCAAGCGCATCCAGGAGCTGGCCGAGAAGAGTGGCCAGGAAATGAAGGTGATCAGCTTCAAGGAGCAGAGCTGGCTGGGCATGAAGACGCGCTCGCGAGACGCCACCCTGTCGCGCTTCAAGGGCATCAGCATGCGCGACCTGGATCTGCACACAAAGGTCTCGGTGACGCCCTCCGGCGAGACGTGGCGTGGTCGCTGGCAAAAGAACGATGTTATAGCCAAGGTGGGTGCCACAAAACAGCAAGTCAGAATCTGTCCTTAAGCTACATATTACTGTGAAAGGCAGGCCACGCTTGTGACGAAGCATTAGAAGCAGCATGAATTTAAAAGAAAGGTACGGTTTTAACTAGAAAAAGGTTCATGAGAGATGGAACTGTAACTGGGTAGGAAAAGATTTTAAGTATTGGAGCAGATAGGGCCGTTGGGGCATTTCTGGAATTTTTAAATGCATATTATGATTTGTTGTCAGAATTACAGGCTTTCCCAAAATGAGATGAAAATCCTGATTGTGGTTTTGTTTGTAGACGCGTATTTAAGCATCGAGATAGCTTTCTGAAACTTTGTGTGTCCAAACACAGAGGAACAGATATGTTCAGAAATTTTTGTGATGCTTTCGCCACTAGATTGTTACCTCGTTTAGATTTTTTTATTTGATTTGTCTCCTTTACCTGCACAGATTTTGGCCGTGCGGCAGTGCACGTCGCGCATCTCGCGTGACTTTAACGAGGAGTTCCCCAAACTGCGCATTTTCTCGCATCCCAACATTTTGCCCATCATCGGTGCCTGCAACTCGCCGCCCAATTTGGTGGTCATTAGTCAGGTAAGCATTGCTCAATCCTCCCCGCCTGCGCACGTTTAATCCCACTCCACTTGCAGTTTATGCCACGCTCATCGCTGTTCAACCTGCTGCACGGCGCATCGGGCGTCGTTGTGGACACCAGTCAGGCCGTGCGTTTTGCCCTGGATATTGCGCGCGGCATGGCATTTTTGCACTCGCTGGAGCGGATTATACCCACGTATCATCTGAACAGCCATCATGTCATGATCGACGACGATCTGACTGCGCGCATTAATATGGGCGATGCCAAGTTCTCGTTCCAGGAGAAGGGACGCATCTACCAGCCCGCCTGGATGTCGCCCGAGGCGCTGCAGCGCAAGCCGGCGGACCGCAATTGGGAGGCATCCGATATGTGGAGCTTTGCGGTGATCATCTGGGAGCTGACCACACGCGAGGTGCCCTTCGCCGAATGGTCGCCCATGGAGTGCGGCATGAAGATTGCGCTCGAGGGACTGCGCGTCAAAATACCGCCGGGCACCTCATCGCACCTGGCCAAGCTCATATCGATATGCATGAACGAGGATCCGGGCAAGCGGCCCAAATTCGATATGGTTGTGCCCATTCTGGAGAAGATGAACTCCAGCGCAGTCAAAAATTAGTGCAAATTGTTGTTTCACGAGGGCAACGAAATTACAAAGCCAAAATGTGCCTGTTAACAAAGTGTGTGTAGCTAAAAACAAAAAGCGACGAAGAAGAAGAGAAGGAGAGCAGAAGGAAGTGCTCGTTCGATGTGTTTGCCAACTAACTATAATTACTACTCTGTGTTAATTTACTGGAACTTAACTGAATCTAACCGACACCGCCAAGGGCCTACAAATCCACAGTCCATTTATTCGCCATTTTGAAGTTGAAAGCTTTTGGGTTTTCTTCTCCTTTCGCTCTTTTATTATGTGGTATTTACGTTTCGTCCTGCTTATGTTTTGCTCTTATGAATTTTGACAATGTTTAGACGGTGCTCGCTTTTGTATTTGTTTTAAGTTGAAATATAAATACATTAACAGTTAAGCTTTTAAAGTACGTATTTATACAACACATATATATTTGTTACTAATGATTAAAAACGAAATTTGTGTACCTAGAAACAAAATGACAATTTTTAAAATGTTAATTTTTTGCATAGCCATTCTACGGTAATTCTTGCCAAGCTCTCTGCAGCTTTTACCGCTAAAAAGCAAAACAACGAAAGCTTTCTTTGTGTATATGTGTGTGTGTGTGTGTGGTGGGCAGTCAGCGTGAGCAAAACGGCCCTGACCTGATTTCCATTATGTGCACGCCATTCTGCAGCGCGTGGGCAGAGCAGAAGCAGAGCAATGCAGCGAGAGAGCGCCGGCGTGAGAGCGCTGCGGCGAGAGCGCAAACTTTTTATGAAATTTCTAAAAGCATGTGCGTAAGTGCATAAAATGTGCCGTATTTATAAATTCCTATTAAATGGAATTCAAAATCATATTTTATTTATGCTCAGTTATATTCTTGATACTCAATTGTGTTTTGCGTTTAGCATCACTGTTTTAGAGTTTGAAGGTGCCGTTTTTGCTAACCGCTCTCTCCTTGCCTTGTCGGCTTGACTCTGGGCTCTCTGTTTATGTTTTTGCGGCACCGTTATATGTTTAAGGCTACTGCTGCTGCTGTTGTTGTTGCGGCGAGCTTGCACCATGTGATTGTTTTGTTAGTTCGCTCTTCGTTCAACAGCACATCCTGTGCCTGCATTGGCATACGTATATGTACATATATATATATATGTGTATGTATGTGAGTGTGTGCCGTTGCAGCTTTAAAAACTTTGCTGCATTTTGTTGTCGTCGTCGTCGTCGTCATCGTCATCGTCGCTGCTGCTGCTGGTGCTGTCGCCATCGTCGTGCTTTTCGGCCCAGAGGCTGGTCGCTCGGTCGCCAAACAGCAGCGGGCAACGCTGCAGTGTCCAAAAGCCGATTTACAGTTTTATATGCCAGTTATGAGTGCAACCAACAAACGGCGACAGCATTTCCGCAATGGCGAATCCTTTACCATTACGAACTCTGCTGTGAAATAAACTAGAAAAAGGTCCTCATTTGGGCCAGTGAATGAGTAACATTTTGACAAGACAATCATTGAAAGTGAAGAGTAAAAAACCAAAAAAATATATTAAAAAAGAACAAAAAAGCAGCAAGTGCATTGCGACAAGATATGCCAAAAAGCTTTGTGTCGAAAAGAAACCAACAACTGGCAAGCCGCAAGTAAATAAAAAAAAGCCGCAGTGAAAGTGCATTAAGTAAAAAATATATTAAAAAATCCATGGCATCTTTTAGGCGCATCGCATAAAAGTTTCGCCTACTATTCGAACCTTGTTGTTGTTGTCGCACAAACAGCAGCTGTTTAAATGTATTTTAGTGTTTGCTACCAACAGCGGCCAGCCCCCTTGAGGGCCGGCAATCCATGGAGTATTCAAACTCAAAGTGTTTGAATCATAACGAGCCACTACAACAACAACAACAACAGCAACAACAACAGCAACAACAACAGCAGCAGCACAAACAGCAAGCCAGGCAAGTGTTTATAAATATCTATGTATGTATTTGTGTATGTTTTTGTATGCGAGCATGTGCCCCATTTGTATGGCCACACCTGAGCGCCATAGTTTTTTTGCTCTCGCATTTTTTTTTAAATATTTTTTAATTAACGAAACAATTGCCCAGGCACGAGCGCAGCGGGACGAGGCTTTTGTGTCGCGCTTTGCACTCACATAAGTTCCAACTTTTTAGCATCCAGGAGCTGTCGCTGTCGCTGTCGCTGCTGCTGTTGCTGCTGCTGCTGTTGCTGTTGCTGCAGTTGCTCCTCATCATTCATTTGGCTGACGAGTGAGCCACTAACCTACTTCCTGCCCCGGCGCAGCACACAAAAGCCGCAGCAACTTTCGCTTCATTGTTATTGTGCTGCTTTGTTAGCCGGCATGCCACGCCCGCGCCCACGCCCATGCCCATGCCCATGCCCATGCCCATGCCTATGCTCATGATGTTGGGTGTTGATGAGTGCAAATAGGAAAATGTGAAAATGACATGGACCAAATGGCAGCAGGAGACGACGCATCAAATAAACGATGCCAGGCCGCATAACAAATGATGAGATTTTGCTCGGTCGATTCGATTACCCCTTTAGCCTATACCGCAAGCCCAGTGCTATGCATAAATCAAAAGTTCAATTTTGCACATTTCAGCAGAAAAGCACAGAGAAAACATACACACATACACACACACACACACAGTCAATACACACTGAGATAGGCACATGACAAAGCGGCTTCTTGGCAGAAACTAAAACGCCACATGGGCAAATATTTCACTTGTGCTTTCGAGCAGCGCATCGAAAAGCGAAAATATTGTGACAACATCAGCAACAACAACGACAACAACAACGACAACAGTAACAACAACAGCAATCTCTGCTTGAGTGCTTGTTGGGATGCTGCACTTGTGTGAAGTGCATAACAACGTGGAAATATTGTAAAAGCAAACTACACGATAGACAACCCGAGGGCGGGGGGCATTCGGAGTAGCGGGCTCTCATTCAGGCAGACAGTCAGAGGGCCCAGAAGGGAAGGAATGCCAAATGCCTGGCTATAAAGCAAAATGTAATAAAGCTCAGCAGAGCAGGCATAGCACATGATAGATGAAAGAAGGAACATGCTGCATGCTGCATGCTATATGGTGCATGGTGCATGGCGCATGGCGCACGGGGAGTCTGCCGGAGTTGCGTTGGTTAGGTCCTGCGAGATGGGCATGCAAAATGCATATTGATTTTTAAAGTGCCCCCCAGTCGAAATTTGGCCAAGAGGCATATGTATTTCGTACATTCGAGGCAAAGATAGCTATGGATAGTTCTAAAAATCATAGTTTGCTTACCCGTCAAACAAGTTTTGAATGAAATCTACTTTAAATAACAAAAAATTAATATATATTGGTTATTCACAATTTAAAAAAAAAAAGACTTAAATAAATCTTATAAATTCCTTGTGTTTTACAATTATATAATATTAAATATTCCCAATTTCTAAAGGTTGTAAAATGGTATAATAAATATACACCAGTTTAATTATATATTCATATATAATTTTTTAAAATTAGTGTATAATAATTTTTACCTTCCCAAATATCTTTGCTTTCATTTGCTACTGGGGGTGTTTCATAGTCGAGCTTCGGCTTCTGCACTCTGCTGCTTTTGTATTTTTTCCTCTATGGCTGCTGTCAGTTGCAAAGGATGCCACAAAGCAAGTTGGCTTGTGGTTTGCCTAGGGTTGCCAGGTTCGGCAATGGGGACAACTGCAGTATAAGTAAAAGCCACAGTGCGTATGAGTAATGCCAGTGTGCTCAATGTTCAATTTTAAAAGCAAGCTGAATGTAATTAAAAGGAACCGACATTTTATGCCCCCGGCTTTGCATATATTTGATTTTAAGTTAGCACACACAAATGCCAGAAATCATAGGAAAAAGTCCAACTTTACATACCCTAAGTCTGAGCTTAGCACACAATCGACTTTCAACTTGAGTTGTTAATGCAAACTTGCACTTAACTTAAGCCATAAACAAAGCCCAACATAAATAATGTGTCTTGAAAGTCAAACCGAGCCCTTTTATGCCACTTATGCATTGGCCGAGTTCAGTTGGAAACTATCGATCAGAGTGGTTCTTAACTGGGCGCCCAGTTTCAGACGTACGCCCACAATGGTTGATATTCAATAAATTGTGTGCCGGACTTCAAGTAAAATGGCCAATTACGTGCAATAACGAGCCGAGAACTATGCCAGTCCACGGAGACTGGGGCCCGGCTGTGTGCTAAGGGTCGCCGCAAGGGGTTGGCTAAGAGTGGGGCAGAATGTCGGCTGCCCGGCCCGATTGCCGGCTGCACTCAACATGAACGGCCATTTTTTCCAATCAATTACGTGACAAAAGGGGTTGAGCGGCAAGTGGGGTCTGCGATTCGAGACAATTTTCAAACGATAATCATTTTAATTTTTTAGCTGCGGCTTAATTGCGCCATACTGTGTAGTATTGGCATTCAATTAAGTTTGACATTGAGTTTGTTTTAGCCATAAATAAGTTAAGACTCTTGCTTTTCAGGCTAACCGTACTGGGCAGCTATTTTCGCAGCACTGAGACGTCTGCAGCAAACGCAGCCAGCGAAACAGCAACAGCAACAACTGCAACTGCAACAGCTACTGCAACAGCGATCTTGGGCAGTCAACGTTGCCTCAATACGCCACCCACAACGCCCAGCAGCCCGTTGCGAGAGCCACCCCAAAGCCCATCGGATGGTCACACCTCATCGCTGAGTTCGCATTCCGGTTCCAGCGACATCTTGTTGGGTGAGTTCCAAGTGTGTGCCATATAAATATTTATTAATATTTGAATACTATTTAAAATAATTTGAAATCCTGTTTTTGTTTTATGCAAAGATTTTTGGGTCATTGTAGTATATAATTAGTTATATTAAAATATTATTAATCATATATATTTATATTATTAGGAATACAATATTTGATTGCCTCTGAGCAACTTTTAAGCACCACTTGAATTCATGAAGAATTGCAAGAGAGAGAGAGAGACAAAAAGAGAAGGACTCTTTGTCCCTGTTCCAATCGCCATCTTAATACTTTGTGGTTTATTTATAAAAGTAAATTCCAGTGTGTTTTGGGGCAATTCAGAACTGATGACAGGGTATCTCTTCTGAGTATTTACATGTAACAATACACCTTTTTCGCCTTTTATGCGGAGTATATGAAACGTTTGTTACACTTTGCCTAAATATCTTCTTCTTTTCGCTTCGGCTCTGTTATTTATAGCCGCCCAGTTTCCTCACGAAACAGATCATGACCCAGGAAAGAAACGGCAACAACAACACACTGAATTGCTACATTTTATTGAGGTTGCTGACATTCAGGCAAACATTGCACATGCCTCTAGCTGCCACCCCAACACCCCCATTCCCGTTTCCCTTCCACGGCAACTGCTGCCACAGCTCCCACTGGCGTTTGCCGACCCAAAATGCTTTTTTGTGTTCGGTTTGGATTTGGGTTTGGGTTTTGGGTTTCGGTTTCTTTGCCATCGTCAGGGAAACAGCCGCTGCTGCAGTCGGTCGCTTTGGTTAACACACACTCACACACACACACACACACACTGTGGAAGTGTTGGCCAGGAATGCCACCGGCAACAATCTGTGCTCTAGGCCCATGTGGCAGCTGCTGTTGCCGTTGTTGTGTGGCATCGTATGCGACATTTATATGGATTTTGTGTGCTTTTTCATGCCATGACATGCTAAATTCTGGCACAAACTGCAGGCGGTTTTTGCTGCTGTTTTTCATTGTTGTACTTTGGGGATCTTTGGGCACAGAATCTGCCGGGCTAGTTGTATCTGGCTAAAAAGCCTGCCAGTTGCAGTGATAAGTGACTGAAATGGGAAATGTCTTCATTTGCAGATCTAATCGATTTTCCCAATTGACTAAATACAAATCTGAAGTGCTCTTCGGTTTACTATTTGAAATTTAACAACAATTTATTTTAAATATATATATTTATTAATTTGGCTAACAACTTGTACCATTCTTGACAACAAAAACACTCGAAACGTTTGCCCAAAAGTATGCTATATATAAGATATCAGAAGGAAAAATTCTGCAGCGAGTTGGAGTAGATTTCAAGTTGCTAGTTTTCTGTTATATATTTATTACCATTAAATTTACTAGAGCAAAAATCATTTAATAAAATCTGAAATCTGAATATTACAAAGCCAAATAAAAATGTTTTAAAATTTCTAAGCTTAACTTGAAGAAAATAGTTTTAAGCAAGCTAAATTAATATTTTTGAGTTATTTCTGATTACTGATTTGCTGCAGTTGATTAATTTTATATTCAATTTATAATTAATAGTTTGAAACCCTGAACTAACTTCGCACTTTTGTTGACATTTCCCCTTATTGCAGCTAAAAGCCCATTTTTTCTCACTCTAAGTGATAATTTCTAGCTTCTACTTAATAACTTGTTTACTAATTAACGACTATCATATCAGCCAAGGCCCAAGCAGTAACAACAACAGCAACAACACCAATAACAGTAGCAAAAAGAGAGGAAAAAACAGAAGTTAGGAAAAAAATGTGCAAAGTAAACAAGAATTCAAGAATCTAGCGGCAGGGGCATAATAATGAGCAAATAAATAAAACTAAACGCATTTGCGCCACTTTGTTGCTGTTGTTATTGTTGTTGCTGTTGTTGCTGCTGCCCATGACGTTGCTCAAGTCATTGAACTTAGAGACAAGCAAATAAAAACGCAAAAAAATGAGTAACAGCGGCAGCAGCAGCCGTCGCGCCGCGTTGATAAGTGAAATGCAATGGGCGCACGCCAGCGGTTGGGCATGGTCATATTGGCATAGGCAATGGGCACAGCAACATCAACAACGACAACAACAACAATAGGGCCACGTGGTTGCGGCGAAGAGGGCGGCCTGCCGCCATCAAATAACTCTCACTCAAAGCACACACACACACACACACACACACAGGCAGGGGCTCTCTCACGCTCTCGCAGGCACGCACACATCCACAGCGATTACACAATCTTTCGCCTGCAGCAGCTGCGCGCCGGCGAGCGGCATTTTCATTTTTCTCTTCCTGGTTCGTCGACGTCGGCGTTGGCGTTGGCGTCGCGTGTCTTATGGCGGCGTCGCTGACTGTGTGTGTGTGTGTGTGTGTCAGTGCTTATGTGTGCTTGCGCAGATCAGGTTTTATCAGGCGAATGCAATCGAACATGTTACGATTGTTGGGGGCGGCGAGCAGGCGGACGTTCGCTTCGGCTACACGAACCCAATCGTCGCCCGTCTTCTTCGCCTCGTTGACTTTTCGCTTTCGATCCTCGCTGGCGTCGTCCACATCCGCGTTGGCGTCAACGTCGGCGTCGGCGTCGGCGTCGCTGTTTGCTGTTTCTTGTTATTTACAGTTTCTGTTGCTTTCGCTGCCGTTGGAAAAATAGCAAACTAGCCGCACAGTTGCGGCCGTCGCCGTTGCCACACGCTGATCATTGACTTTCGTTGCTTCTCTTTTGTGCCAGGCATTCGTCATGGAAAATGTGTGAGGCGGTTGCGCCATTGCGACCGTTGCGAAATGGGAAAACTGTGCACATAGAGCACTTGGGTGATTGTTTTTTTTTCTTCTTTGTTTTAAATATTTTTTTTCCCTTGCTTGTGGCATCGATTTGATGTGTGAGTGTAGAAGGCGGATGGTAGAATTGAGAGAGTAAGTTCGGGCTTAGCAGACACATTGTAAGATCTGTTATGACTTTGATGGCGCCGACTCAAATCAGTTAGTCAGTTAGTCCGTATGCATGTGGATGCGATTATAATTAAATCTTTAGTTGTTATAAAAAGCCTTTATTCAAATGTGTATGTATTTCCAATCTTATAAATATATATAAATATGTTTTTTTAGTAGTTCCTGGTACTGCGTTTTTTCAGTAGTTTTTTTTACCTATTATAATATATATTTTTTTTAATTGTATAATTTAATACAAAAAAAATTCTACATTAGTTCTTCTAGATATCTAGAATCCCACCCATTCCCAGCTGTGGTCCTTTCCCCACAAAAAGTTCTTTCCGCTATGTTGCGGGCGTCACGAATACTTTTTTTTTTTTACCAGCACAGCTCAAAATCTTTGGCCCAAAACGTGTTTGGCACTTTCTACTGCCTGGCAACAACAACGAATAGCAACAAGAACAACATTGAGCGCAACTGAAACATTTTAACTTCCGCATTGTAGAATTCGCACTCATTGGCGCTCTCTCCGCCACACACACACACACACACACACACGGGAGTGTGTTCAAGAGACGCAAAGGTTCTTTGACTTCGCTGCTCTCTTGCTGGTGCACGCTCTCCTTCTATTTCTCTCGCTCTCTCGCAAACTTTGTAACGGTTCTCTCTAGGCCCGTTCTTGCCGTTCGTTGTGTGTGTGAAATTGATCTTGAGTGGAGTGTGTGCACTTGAAGCGAACGCCGACGTAGACGCCGACGTCGGCGTCGCTGCTGCTGCCCACGGGCAATAGAAATTGAAAATAGCAACCAGGAACCGAGCAAATGGAAAAGTGCAGCAACAACAACAACGCGCAGCGAGAGTGCCAATGCGTGTTGTTGTTGTTGTTGCAGATTAGAAAGATAGAAGCAATAACAGCAACAGCACCTCCTCTTCCGCCGCCTCTGCCTCCTCCTCCTGCTGCTGCTGCTTCTCTGCTTCTGAGTCAGCCTCGTGCCCAGTGCGGTCGCTCAAACGGCGCTACAAAAGTTTTTCCTACTCCATGCAAGCACATACCACACACACACACACACATGATATTTTCCTACTCTTTCCACACACACACACACGCCTTCTTCTTATTCTTGTTCTTTTCTTGCGCTCCGTCGTCGCCGTCGTCGTCGTCGTTGTTGTTGTTGTCGTTGTCGTAGGTTCTGCAGTTCTGCAGTTTGGTTTGAATTTCTGTTGCGCATTTGGAGCGCTGCGAAGTTGGCGCTTGGATCTCGTCGAGACGAGAGTTTTGTACGCGCGATCGCACAATTTTCACAATTTCCATTTGGCATTTTCCTAACCGCTGTTACGTTGTCGTCGTCGCCGTCGTCGTCGCCTTCGTTGTGGCCGCGCCCGCGCCCGCGCTCCCACCCCAGTTTTTCCAATTTGTCTAATTAGTGAACGTGTCCTGCTTATCGCTAATCCAACTGGTGAAATCTGTGGACACATTTTGAACAGTTCCAGTGCCAACGTCGGGAAAACCAAACACGGAAGTGAATTGAAAATTATAATGAAAATTGATAATCAATCTAAGTTTGTGTTGTTGCAGTGAAGTGTGAAAATGGAATAAATTTAAGCCTTTTTTTTGCACTTCTATAAATAAGCTCAGGCCAACAGATATAGAAAGAAGACGCTCAGAATTTGAATAGATTTCAAGGGTTTGCTGAAGGTTAGAGAAATTTTAAGAACAAAAAATCTAGGAACCTATAAATAGGTAACATTTAATTTTTGGGTTGCTTAAAAACAGCTTTCAGAAGAGTTTTTTTTAATCAAAATGAGCTTAACATTTTTTTGTTTTTTTTTTTAAAGATTTTTGTTTAGGAACTTTTTAACAGAGAATGTTTGCCATTTCATCTTTGCTATTTTATATGAAGTTTTTGTATTAAAGCCAGGGAATAAATAAATAAATAATAGCCTCAAACAGACACGCGAACTAAACTTTAAACGTGGTTTATTTTGAGGTTCACACGAAAAGAATTATTTGGTAATATCTTTGACCAAATGTTTCAACGTAGTATATACAAACAAGATTTCTTACTGTTGAACTATTTTCTGAAGTGAAAAAAGAGAACATAAATTGAAATCGGCTTCCGAAAAAGTCCACAAAGATGCTGAGAACGCTCCAGCGAGTGTTGCCCGTGTCGAATTCAATTTGCGTGATGATGTTGTTGATGATAATGGATGCCAATGCGAATGCAGCGACGCCAGCAACATGGATGTGTACCAAATAGAGCTGGAGGCACAGGCACAAATACGCTCCCATCTGCTGATCGACACTGTGGTAAAGAACCTGGGGCAGCCGCAACGCCCACAGCAGCAGCAGCAGCAGCAACAACAACAACAACAACAGCAGCAGCAGCCGGACGACGACAACAATATTGCAGATCCAGACGCAGAGGAGGAGGAGGAGGAGGAGCAGCAGCAGCAGGCGGACGACGACGACGAGGACGAGGAGGAAGAGGACGAGGAGGAGCAGGCAGAGGAGGACGAGGAGGAGGAGGAGGACAACGAAGCACTGCCGGAAGTCAGTTTCGATGCAAACTCCGATTTTAATTTGCATTTCTTTGACACGCCCGAGGATTCATCCACGCAAGGCGCCTACAGCGAAGCGGGCAGCCTAGACTCGGAGCCCGAGGACGAGCCGGATCAGCAGCGGGTGCAGCAGCACCAGCACCAGCACCACCACCCACAACTGACGACGACAGCAGCAGCTGGTGCCGCACAGGAGCTGCAGCATTGCCTGAGTGCCATCGAAGCGGACCCACTGCAGCTGCTGCAGTGCGAGGGATTCTACGGTGCAGCAGCACCAGCAACAGTTGCGGCCACAGTAGCACCGGCAGCAGCAGCAGCAGCAGCAGCAGCTGCAGCAGCAACAGCAACCGTAGCAGCGGCGACAGCAGCCCACCTGAGCTGCACCACCTTGAGCAATGGTGGAGGTGCTCTGTACACCATCAGCAGTGTGCATCAGTTTGGTCCCGCCAGCAATTGTTCCAGCTCAGCCGGCGCCCACTCATCGCCGGACAGCGGACGGAGCAGCGGCTGCTCATCCAGCTCCAGCTCGGCCACCGTCTCATCCTCCTCGTCCTCGTCGTCGTCCGCATCCAGTGCGGAGCATTTCAATCGAGCGACGCTACTCAATGCCGGCGCCGCTCAACACCAGCTACAGCATCAGCTCAACGGCCATACAAACACATCCTCGTCAGCGGTCAGCTCCTCCTCCGCCGCCACCTCCGCCCCCGTCGCCGTCGCCGGATCCTCCGGTCATGCGGCAACACCTTCAGCTGCTGCGCATCTGAGCAAAGGACACGCAGGTATGCCAAATGCTTCGAGTGTGTCACGTCTCTTCCGTGTGTTGTCTAACAAATTTGCATTGCACAACGGCAACATTAGCAACAACAGCAACAGCAGCAATATCAACATCAGCAACAGCAACAACAACAACAACAACAACGCAGCCAATTGAAAGCTGCCTTCAATTGTGCCTCACCTCGTGTTTATCTGCCTTTCTTTTCTCTCTATCTATCTCTATCTACACTTTTCGTCTACGTCTTTTTTGCGGAAACTATTAAGACGCAGCATGGAAAATGTGAAAATGAATGTAATTCGCTGTTGTTGTTGGTTATTTTTTCACAGCATTTGAAAGATGTGGCAAGGAAATGGCCTTTCATGTTGCGCGTATCTGTTGCTGTTGCACGGCTGCAATTGAAAGCCATGCAAAATTGTTTTCATTTTCATAAATAACTTCAAATTGCGTTTGCGATTTGCTTAGCTCAAGTAATTGGCTGCAAAGACCCTAATTAAGTTAGATTATGCCTGCTTTGCAAGGAGTGCCGCCAACAAGGAAACTATCGGAAAACTATTGAAAACCAACGGAAATTTAGTGGAAAATTATTGATCAAATAAAGATTAAACTTTTGCTAACTTTCTTTAAGCTTGATTTAATTATGAAATTCAGCAAAAATATAGTTGGATTTTTATGTATTTTATTGTCTCTGACCGTTATATACCCGTTATCCTAGACAGAACTTAAATTATTGTATATATATATAAAAATGTTCGAAGCTAAGTCCACGACTTTATGTTGATGGTCTACAAATCTTATAAATAATGCCAATTGTGGGTCTAAATGGGTTTTCTGAATGCCCAACCAAATGCCAATTGGAAACTTGTGGCAACAGCGTTTTGTGCGCTTTCTAATTGGCTGCTGCTGTTGGAGTGGCAGTTGCACAGTTGTTGCCGGCAAGGATTTATTTGCAGCATTTAATTGCCGCAATTAGTGAGGCGGCAGTGCGCAGCAGCAAAACAAATTAAACTGCAGGCAGGAGGGGAAGGGGGGGGGGGCATTGCAGCCCTACCAAAACTTGTAGTAGTTGTAGCTGTGGTTGTCGTTGTCGCTAATGACGGTCAGTTGGCGTTTCTATATCAGCCAGCCAGACATTTTCTAAGCTTTCAATCAGTTTTCCTTCAGCTTGACGTCGCTTTTTATCAGAAATGAAGAAAATGAAAAGAAAACAACTTGCAACAAAAATGATGAACTGGTTGCCGTTGTTGCGTCTCTATCGCCTGCCACTGTCTGACAACGCGGAAATGCCAACCAGCCAACCCGCCACCCCCTCGCAACCTTCCGCCCAGCCGCAGCAACAATGGCGTCTAAATTGTCAACTCACAAAGGCGGCCAAGTGATTTGCATTTGAACGCGGCGCGAAAATGAAGTAAAGCAGCGACAACAGCAGCGGCAGCAGCAACTTTGAAAGCGACTGCAACTGGCACTTGAATTTCCTATGCCGCCCAAGCCGTTGACATTTTCCAGACGACTGTGTTGCCTGCGCCGCCTACTCCAGCGCATTCGCCATTTGCCTCTTTTAGCTGAAAATTCAATTTGCAATTGCACAAACGCGTAACACTGGGGCTTGCCCCTTACCTCGCCTCGCCCCGCTTCACCTCGGGCCGCCTCACCCCACCCTGCCTCAGCTGCTCTTCGTTCGGCTGTGCGTCGCTCGTTGGCGCGTGCAAGTTGCACATTAATTTCATTTCATTTCGCTTCGCATTTTGAGGTGTGGCAACGCCGATTGCTGCAACAACTGCTGCTGCAACAACAACAACAGCAACTGCAACTCGTAGTTCAAACTCCGCGCTTAGTTCATTTGCCTGTTTTGCATTAGAAAAAGGCAAATTGAAATGAAATGAAATGAAATGCCAAGAAGCAAGCAATTTTCTTGCTGTTGTTATTGTTGTTGTTGTTGCTGTTGCCTCTTGTCTGCCTTTATTTTCCTCGCCAATTTGCATTGCAAATTTTCGGCGCTTGCAGTGAAAATTGTGCGGCTGTTGCAAGTTGTTGTTGCTGCCGTTTTTCCCCGTGACTGAGGACAACGCTTCTTGTTGCCTGCCCGCTGCTCGTTGTTGTTGCTGTTGTTGTTGTTGTCGTTGTTGCAGTTGCTGTTGTGTAGGTGGTTGGCGCTGGCGTATACGTGATTTTTTGGCATTTTTGCTTATCGCACAGTCAAGCAGCCATCATCGTTGTTGTTGTTGCTGTCGCTGAAGTTGAATGCACTTTGGAGCTGCTGCTGGCATTTGAATTTGATTGCTTCTTGTTGCTGCAATCGCGCTCGCAAAATGCGTTTTCTTTTCGCATTTTTAAGCTATCATTTTGAGCAGTTCTAAAGTACTTTAAACTTAGACAAATAATTTAAAAGAAAGAGCTGGTTGTTCAGTTGATTTCAATGAATTGTTCATTTATATATAGATTTGAAATATGAATTGATGTCGAATTTGTATACATAAATCCCAAAATAAAAACTCCTCCGCTAAAAATTAATCAAATTTAGACTTGTAATCGTCTCAAATCCATAGAAAACGCTCCTATAAAGCTTCAAACTGTCATAACTTTGTCAAAACTTAACCGATTTTTATGTTTGAAGGCATTTTGATCATGATTTGATATTTTTATTAGTTTTGCATTCAAAATT
The DNA here is from genome assembly GCA_035041545.1 of Drosophila colorata. Classification (NCBI taxonomy): domain Eukaryota; kingdom Metazoa; phylum Arthropoda; class Insecta; order Diptera; family Drosophilidae; genus Drosophila; species Drosophila colorata. The sequence goes on along the minus strand of JAWNLD010000564.1, from coordinate 13,808,811 downwards.
TTTGATTTCCGAAAAATAATTTTTTTTTCGAAATTTTTGGAAATTTTTTTTTTCAAAATTTTAAATCTCTAATTTATATTTTTAATCGATTGTGTATGTCAACATTAGTATAAAATGCTATCTCAAAAGCGATTTTGGGGTGGTTAATTTTTCTGTCAAAAATCATGCCAACATTGACTAAAATTTAGACTTGTAATCGTCCCAAATCTATAGAAAACGCTCCTGTAAAGCTTCAAACCGTCGTAACTTTGTCAAAACTTAACCGATTTTTATGTTTGAAGGCATTTTGATCATGATTTGATATTTTTATTAGTTTTGCATTCAAAATTTTTGATTTCCGAAAAATAATTTTTTTTTCGAAATTTTTGGAAAAAAATCATGTACACCCCCCTTACTTATTTTTGAAAATTTTTTTTTTCAAAATTTTAAATCTCTAATTTATATTTTTAATCGATTGTGGATGTCAACATTAGTATAAAATGCTATCTCAAAAGCGATTCTGGGGTGGTTAATTTTTCTGTCAAAAATCATGCCAACATTGACTAAAATTTAGACTTGTAATCGTCCCAAATCTATAGAAAACGCTCCTGTAAAGCTTCAAACCGTCGTAACTTTGTCAAAACTTAACCGATTTTTATGTTTGAAGGCATTTTGATCATGATTTGATATTTTTATTAGTTTTGCATTCAAAATTTTTGATTTCCGAAAAATAATTTTTTTTTCGAAATTTTTGGAAAAAAATCATGTACACCCCCCTTACTTATTTTTGAAAATTTTTTTTTTCAAAATTTTAAATCTCTAATTTATATTTTTAATCGATTGTGGATGTCAACATTAGTATAAAATGCTATCTCAAAAGCGATTCTGGGGTGGTTAATTTTTCTGTCAAAAATCATGCCAACATTGACTAAAATTTAGACTTGTAATCGTCCCAAATCTATAGAAAACGCTCCTGTAAAGCTACAAACCGTCGTAACTTTGTCAAAACTTAACCGATTTTTATGTTTGAAGGCATTTTGATCATGATTTGATATTTTTATTAGTTTTGCATTCAAAATTTTTGCATTTTGGAAAATAAATTTTTTTTCGAATTTTTTGGAAAAAAATCATGTACACCCCCCTTACTTATTTTTGAAAATTTTTTTTTTCAAAATTTTAAATCTCTAATTTATATTTTTAATTGATTGTGGATGTCAACATTAGTATAAAATGCTATCTCAAAAGCGATTCTGGGGTGGTTAATTTTTCTGTCAAAAATCATGCCAACATTGACTAAAATTTAGACTTGTAATCGTCCCAAATCTATAGAAAACGCTCCTGTAAGGCTTCAAACAGTCATAACTTTGTCAAAACTTAACCGATTTCCATATTTGCATTTTGATCATGATTTAATATTTTGATTAATTCTGCATTCAAAACAAAATAAATTTTTTTTTATTTTAAGAATTTTTTTTTTCTGTGGTAGACTTTTTGATTTTAATCGCAAGCTAAGGAATCTTAACATACTGAAAGGATATGTGTTTATAATATATTATTAGGTAATGAAGTTAGATTAGATAATGAAAATACATGCACCCCATGCTTGTGGTCTGCCATGTTGCTATTGCCACAGCACTGGTTCCATTAACTTGATTTGTCTCACCTTTTCAACTGTGGCAATTTGGTTGGTGGACTCACCTGCCGCTTGACACCCACTGAGCGCAGTTCCATTAGAGCTGCCAATTGCTTGGAGCTCACATTTATATTTGCCAACTTGACGCGCTATTGAAGAGGTTGGTAGGGGGGGGAGGGGGTCTATTGACAGGCGAGCTGTCAGTGTTTGTCACTGACAAATGAGGCGACTGGCACGAGCAGCACGCGGCTGATGTGGAGCAGGCGATAGCCACCAGTGTTGCCCGCGAGCCCATTTAGCAAATTGCCATTAAAGCAATTGGCGGCGCCTGCCCAAGCGGCGTATGAGTAATGTGGGGCTGCGTTGAATGTTGCATAAGCAACGAGTGCGCTGCAACTTTTCAAATGTAACAGAACGAGGTAACAACAATTGCACTTTGTCATTGCAGAGCAACACTCGCAGCAGCAGCACCAACACTCACAGCAGCAACAGTTGCAACAGCAGCAACAACAGCAGCAGCAACAGCAGCAGCAGCAGCAGCACGGGCAGCAGCAACAATTCGGCATCGTTGACTCCAGCAACGGCAGCAGCAACAGCAACAACAACAGCAGCAGCAGCAACAACAACAACAACAACAACAGCAACGGCGTCTCCTCGAAATCGTTTGTGCCCTGCAAAGTCTGTGGCGACAAGGCATCGGGCTATCATTATGGTGTAACCTCCTGCGAGGGTTGCAAGGTGAGTTGCCCGCTTCAATGTCAATCCAATAATCACCTATCTACAATCGTTATCTTGCAGGGCTTCTTTCGGCGCAGCATCCAAAAGCAAATCGAGTATCGCTGCCTGCGGGACGGCAAGTGCTTGGTCATCCGCCTGAACCGCAATCGTTGTCAATATTGCCGCTTCAAGAAATGCCTATCGGCTGGCATGAGCCGCGACTGTAAGTACCCGCCACCGGGGCAACCTATGATTAACTCTGCTGCACATAAAGTGAACGGCGCAGCGGCTGCACCCAGTTGTGGCAGTCGCCAGTTGCCAGTTGCCAGTTGGAGTCGCAGCAGTTGTCATCGCAGTTGGCCTATTGACAACTTTATTTGCCAACTGTGAAAAACTGTGCAAACGCCGGCAGATTTTACACTTTGCCCGATTAAAGATTGTGTCTGGCGGCTGTCAATAGATATTCGGTATTGAGTATTGCCTATTGGCAGGCGGCGATGCGGACAGCTTGATAAGAAGCCGATTGAGCCGAAGGAGCTCTTAATCTGCTGGTTAACTTAGCCGTAATGTTGCCTATGCTTAGCGTGCGTTGTCTAATTAATAGGCCCCAATTTGTGTGCTTGATAGTGTATTTCGATAGGTTAAATGCGATTTGGATAAAGCTGGTTTTATAAGTTGGTTTACTGATACCATAATTTATTTTCGAAAATGATTTAATTACGTTAATCTGCAAACATGTTTAGTAAATTTCCAATCTCACAAATTATATCGATTTTTGATGTTAACTAGAATTTGAGTTGATCAAGTCCTCAACAATTTAGCGTATTGATCGGGCTTTTCTGATCAGTTTTGTATATGCATATGTTGGGCTTATGAAACTCCTTCTTTATTTTGTCTCTTTTTCTCTTCACAGTATTTTGTTTATTCATTTTGTTTATATATTTTCTTTTTAACATATTTTGTTTTTTTTAACTTTCTCTCAACTGCTCTCTTTTTCTCTTCCTCACTCTTTCTCTTCAAATCAGTAAGCACCATATCAACTCTTGAAAATCGCATAGAAAGGCGTTACAGGGCATCAACTAGTCGAGTCCTCGCTTGTCAAGAACACGACTCTTCATCTATTTTTGCCCACTTTCTGTGGGATGTCTTTGTTCTGCCGCTCGCCTGGCAACACACAAATGTACGCTTAACAGGCTCATTCATCTAACTTGATTATCTCAGGGTTCGTTAACAACAAGCCGAAAAGCCTGCGGGAAAAGCGCCCAGCCTGCTGCATGTAGCTGTGCATATGGCTTAAGTAGGAGTACTTCCTGGTTAACCCCAAGCGAAACCCAAGCCGCGCACAGCAATCACAAAAAGGAGCCTTAAAAACCAAATTAGTTTTTATGAGTCTTGTCGGGCCGAAATGTTGCAGCAGCAACAACAGCAACAGCAATTGCTGCACACACAACGTTGCCGTTGTTGCGTTTAAATGCAATTTATTTGATGTTGCACAATTAATTGCCTAAAACACGAAAGCATGGCGGGAGGGAGGTGCAGGGGGGGTCTTTGCATGCTCAGTGGGTGTGTGACAGACATTTGTTGCGGTTGTTGTTTTTGTTGCCGTTGTCACTGTCAGTGGCGTTGTTGTTGCTATTTTGGTGCTTGCAACATTTATTAGTCGCCCTGCAACATTTGTTGCCATTTTTTATGGCCTTTGCCGCTGCGTTGCGCTTGTTGTGCGTTGTCCAAACACTTCCTTCATGTTGAACACCGTATGCCCACGCCAGGCCAAGCCTCTGCAGTCAGCCCACACACACACACACACACACATACACCATTTTCGTGTTTGCTTTTCGCCAGCTTTAATGATTTTTCCAGCGGCTGGGCCAAGTTTTTCAGCTAGCAGCTTCCTCAATCCTTTTAACTGTTGCCATTGCATATGGAAAGTTTCAATAATTCACTTGAATTGCTCTTGTGGCAGCTTGTGATTGCTGTTGTTGCTGCAGCAGTTGCTGTTGCTGGGCGTTTTGATTTGCTCGCCTGTTTGGGCTGCTGTTTAATTAAGCTCTTGGCCCGGCTTTGGCTAGTTTATGGCAATGCCATTTGGCCAATCGCACGCCGTGAGAGAATTTCCAATTAAGTTTGCAATTTTCATTTCGATCTAGCTCCAAAGAAAAAAACGTCGTTCAACTCTCAACTTGCCTTTAGTTATTTAGCAGGCAGCTTGGCAGAACAGTTTTATTATTTTGCCTTTTTTGGGTCAACTCACGCTATGCGGAGAGCCAAATAAATGCAATTATGCTGTGAGTGGGCGTGCCGAATTTTTGTTACGGATACTAAAATGCTAAAAGAGCCGTGGCAGGAGCACAGCCACGCTTATGGTTCAATGACACGAGCTGAAAGTGCTCCAAATAAACAGATAATCATTGCAATAGATGCACTAGGAGCCCAAAAAGCATTGAGAGCAAGAAAGTTTCATTTTTAGTGATTCAAACTTTAATCTCTGAACTGTAGAATTGTATCAAGCTACAAGCTTTTATTTTTTTCTAATTAAAAAAATTGTCTTAAATATTCGAGTGTTATTTGTAAGTTGTATAATTGAGCTTTAAGCTGCATTATCCTTTCAATTATTATATTTAATCAAACAGAAGCTTTTTAGCTTTTAGATTTTGAGCTTTAGGCGTTTGCGGTAGCTTTACGGTTTTAATCATTATATTGAATCACTCTAGAAGCTTTAATGTGCTTCAGTTATAAAACAAAAAACGCTTTTTTCGCAATTTACTTAATTTTTGTTGGTCTCACTGAAATCTAAGCTATCATTAAAATGGGTCAATTAGTAAGCACATGCCACAAGCACATGCCGCAGAGCATGGCACACTTTGTGGCAGCGACCACAAATGAAATTTGCGTTAATCAAATGTTTGGGCTAATTGCAAAAGTTGCTCAGGACTTTTCGGCTGTCAAACGTGGCGTATGCGTGCTGTGCTCTGTCAATCCGAATGCAATTAAAACGTCAGCCTAGCGACATTTTGGAGCAGTAAAGCAAAAGTTCTCGTCGACGAGAGTTCGGCTTGGGAATGGGCACAAAGTTGTCGCCGGCGGCAACAGCAGCCACAGCGACAGCAACAGCAACAACAGCGAAGGCGACACAGTAACATAGAATGGCTCCACTCGACTCCGCCGCCGACGCCGACTCCGACTGTGACTCCAATTGTAGTCAATTTGAAAGCAAACTATCAAATGTCAGCTAGACACAAATCTGGTGTGGCTGGTGTTGTTATTGTTGTTGTAGGTGCCTCTTTGGGCAGCCAAAACAAGCTGTTGCTGTTGCTGCTGCTGCTGCTGCTGCTTATGCTGTTGCTATTGCGTCTGCGCAGCCAGCAAATGACAGCGCAGCAGACACAAAACAAAAACAAAGCTTAGACAAAAAACAAAACTGAGAGACGGAATTGTAATTGTGGCCTAAACTGGGTCAGCTGACAGGCCACATCCACAATCCGCAATCCACATCCACAATCCGCAATCCACCAGCCCAGCCGCGTGTTCTAGACGAATGCGAATTGTGTTGTTGTTGCTGTTGTGGTTTTTGCCCATTGTTGTTGTGCAGTCGCTTTTTTTTTGACAATTGCTAAGCTTTGTTGCCAGCTACATCAAAGCGCAACCAAAGCAGCCAAGGCAATGGCAACAGCAACAACAACACCTTTTGCCATTGTTTTCTGCCAACCATTGTATAGACTTTATTATTTGGCAATTGAAACAGACAGAGAAATAAAAAAATAAAAATTAAATAAAAAACCAAAACAAAAAGCAATCTTTCGGTCTGGTTGATTTGATGCGAATAATTGGGTTGATATTTGCGGCTTTTATAATGGCATAATTTCTAATAGGTTGCCAACCAGTCAAAATAACAGTTTAATAATAGTTTATTATTCAGCTAGAGCTCGCCCGCTACTTTGTCCTGTTAAGGAGCATGTTTGCTCAGATAGAAAGTAAAAAACAAACACATAAAACATACAAGAAAATCATTTATATTTTCTATAATATCTATATTTAGTTTCTCTTTCTCGACCATGTGTTATAGAAACTTCTCAAGGCATATAAATAATTAAAATACATTAAATTTATTCACATGCTTCTGTTTGTTATTAATAAATTAAAGTTAATATTTGAGGACTAATATATTAAAATAATCAAATTGTCGTCTATTCCTATGCAGATATTGTTAAGTCTAATTTTCTAATTTCCTTTAAAGATATTCCAAAGGTTAAATATCAATTTCACAAGCTCTTTTCATAAGTTTATTTAAATGGAGATTTTTTCCTGCTTATATATATCAATTTAACAGTTTCTTATATAAGCCTTTTTATGAAAGTATTTACATTTTTGTTTTATTTATATCTTACTTACCCTCTGAGCTGGCCTGGTCATTAGCAGGGCTCGGTTCAGCCCGGCTTGACCTGGGTTTTTCAGCTGTTCATTGCACCCGTCGAAAATCGCCAAATGACTCCAATAAAGCGGCTGCTTTCCACTTCCTTTACATTCTTCAAGCACCTTTCACTTTCAGTTGTCGCCGTCGCAGCCACTTCCGCTGCTGCTGCCGCTGCTGTTGTTGTTGCTGCAGTTCTTCCGTCTCTTTCCAGTCACTCGCCGTTTCACACTCGCGGGCAGTCAGGCCCAAGACCCAAAGTCCAATGCACGCAATTTTTATGAGTTTTCGACAAGCGAACTGCAAACATTAACAAAGACGAAAACAGTACGAAAAAATATAAATTTGTTGCTTCTGAAATATCGTTTAATTTTTAATTGTGTATTTAAAATGTATTGCTTGTCGTTGTGTGTGCTATATTTATAAACATTTAGCATTTTGAATATTTTCACAATTAATTTATGCGACAATTGGCAAGCGATGAAAAATGAAATAAACAGCAATAAACGAAAATCCAAACAGACTTATCAACAATTTATATAGCCGCAGCAACAACAGCAGCAGCCTGCAACCTGTTGCAGGCGCATTAAATATAAACATGTGCAACCGTTGCCATGTCAGTTGCTTGCAACATTCTAGCAACTAATTGCTGTTGGTAATTTATGCAATCTACGTGCGCGTCAGTTTGTCATTGTTGCTGCTGCTGTCGCTTGTTGCTGCCGCGTTACGCATGCGCGCGCCCCGCGGCAACATCGCAATTAACTCGCTCGTTTGTCAGCGTCGCGCTGCACTTTCTGGCAATTGTCACTCGCGTTGTTGTTGTCGTTGTCTATTTGTTGTTAAATTAACACGTTGTCGCTGCGTAAAAATTCGCAAGAAAGCTGCCAGAATAAACAAATGAGCAATTCAACGGCGACGTCAACAACAGACTTTTTTTCGCCTGACAAAAGAGCTCCCAGAATATAAAAAAAATATATATATTTAAAAAAATAACATAATAACAATTGTGAACTGCAGCCAGAAGTTCAATGCACATAAATGTTGCAAACTTTTGCGCAAAATAATTTTTTTTTGTGTAATTTACCCAACGGCGACAACTGTTGTTGTTGTTGTTGTATGAATAATCGTATTTGTTCTTGCCAAAAAATTCTTGTTATCGCTGCTGATGTTGTAAAATTTGCACATTTCTGCATCAATTGCAAATTTATTTGCCCAAAAATGAGTCAACGAGCAGATTTCGAGGCAGGTCATTTGCATTGGCTTTTGGGGTAACTTTCCACACGGCGTATGCGTAATGTGCTCTCTGCCTAAATAGCCAAAACTCACCAATCACATATCGCAGCACACCCTTTACGGTTGACAGAACCGCAAAAAAAAATATGTCTTACAAATCGCCATTGTCTGATAAATGAGCGACCTTCACACCTGACAACTGCAGGTGATGGAACTTTGGCTCGACGCGTCTACGAGCTGTGGGTTTCTTTGTGCCTGTAAATGAGGTTATTGGGGTGGGGATAATCTAGGCCAGTGGTAGTATAAATATTGTACATCTGATTGTTGTGGTCCTTGGCTCTCCAAACTAGTTAGCAATTTACGGTTTTTATATCCACAGACACAGTTTGTAGAAGTCGGCTGGACGAGACGAACTGTGTATCTCATCATAAAAGATTAATAGGCCAGAAAACTAAATTTTAAAACGGAAACCCTTTTGTTTTTCAAATGATTTGTGTGGTTTCAAGTTATCCAAAAATTTCTAATTACTAAAAACTAATTTTATTTACTTCAAATGTTTGATTTTTAAAAACTTAAGAATTATAATATAATATTAGCATTGAACACATTATTATTATCATTATTATCATGAATAATTTTAAAAATTCTCAGTATAGGCTACAGTTAAATAAATATGTTTAATGCAGGTTCCAAGTCCAACAATTCTTATATCTAGCACCCAATTTATCTTTTTAAAGGAAATCCTAATTGAAGTAAAATATGCTCTCTAAAATTCATTAGACAAACAGCCATTACTATCAGCCATTCTCATGGCATAATAATTTTCACATTCGTCCCCGGCTCGCCGTTCATGCCCCCTTTATCCCACAATCATCGCAATTATCGATGGCACCTAAGCAAATACTTAGAGAACATCGCATCGATGCATTTTCCAATTATCTATCCATGTGCGAACACAAATTAATGACAGAGCCATCAACAAATTACCAGGAAAATGTCGCCCACGTTCACAATATCGCTGTTGACTGCTGCGTCTATTGAGGGCGGGATTAGAAGGGGATTCGGCTGGGGCTGAGAGGAATGACGGGGGGGTTGGTTCGAGGAAGACAATGGCAACGACAGCTGCCGCCGCAAAGCCACAATGCGATGCGATGCGATGCGACGCGACTCGAGCGTTGACTTCTAAATGTCAATCACAGTACAGTAAACTAAACGATACCGCGCCTCACCCCACGCCGCCCCCCGGCATGCCCCTGGCCACCGCTCTCATGCTCACGCGCGCTGCATACAAATTTCTTAGTACATATCATAAAATTGTATATGCAAAAAAAAAATAAATAAAGAAAAAAGGAAAAAAATGTGAAGCACTTACTAAACGCAACAAACAAAAACAAATCACGGCGAAGCGCAAGAAAAAACGCAGAATAAATAAAATAAAGAAGTTTATAAAATTAGCCAAGGCACTGGAGAGCACTGATGTTGCTGTTGTTGTTGTTTTCGTTGTTGTTGTTGTTGTTGTTGCAGTCATTGTTGTCGCGGCTAGTGCAAAAATAAATGATTATGATGCGTTGCCATACGCCATATAAATATGTACATGCTGGTACGTATACTTAATAGTTGACAACGCATCGCAGCAACACCACCACCAACAACAACAACAACAACAACAACAACAACAACAGCAACAGCACGGAGTACGTTGACAATTGCACCCGCCTCTGGGGTTCAACGGCCAGCGGTCCAACAACGTGACGGGCGTTGCACGCATTTTTCTTGATGCTTCCGCAATTCTGCGAGCTCCAAAGTCGACTTTATCAGCTTTGATAAAGCTGCCAATTGCAACAGTTGCTGCTGCTGCTGTTGCTGTTGCTGCTGCCACTTCACGCGTCGTTTGCTGGCATCTTGAACACGGTTGGGCAAGGCGCCGCCCGGAAAACATTTCGCATTTTCGCATTATGCAGCCAAAATGATTGCCACATTATGCGAAAACATAAATTGACCAAAGCGAGCTGCAGCTGCCAGTTGCAGTTGCAGTCGCCAGTTGCAGCTGCTGTCGACAGCAGTTGCCAGCGGGTTGCAACATTCAGCAGATGACTCAGGCGACAATTGCCCGCATACAGAGTGGAAAGAGCGGTTTTTTAACTGGTGTTAAATATGTGTTAAGAAATAGTTATTTTATATTTATTATGATAGTTTTTTAATTACAATACGGGTAATATGTATTTTAAAACTTATTAAAGACAATATAAATATATATTATTTTTTATGTATATCGTCTTCGCTGCAACCATCTCCAATTTGTAATTATTATGCATATTATTACAATATGTATACAGACCTAAACTGTGCTTCTTCTTAACTAAGCCAAACTATATGGAAAATATATTAATATATTTTGTATTTACCGTCCGATTGTTATGTTCAGGGCTAAAAGAAAGAAGCAAGATAATACTTTTCAATTATTTTAATTTGGAAGAATTTTATTTTGGAATAAAAATTAAAATATCTGAACAGTGAGTTAACGACAAGAACGACAAACTTGTTCTAAGTATTTTTAAAGAATATTTTTAGTTATATCAATTTAAAGACACAATTCGTAGCTGCAAATACAGCTTAGGAAAACAAGTCTGTTATATAAAGTCCAGATGTGGCAGGATGTGTCAGCTGAAGGCATTTCCTTCTGTATCAATTAGGTGCTTAATAATATAGAACAGTGCGTAGACGATATATATAACTGTATCTCTATGGAAGTTGCGACTATATATGTGGCTAAAATGTAACATTAATAGCCATTCAATTTGCAGTAGCTGAACTGTGTCGACTCTTCCATTTGCGGAGCACTTGAGTTGCACTTTGGGTGTTCATTTAATTGCAACAAATTTACAAGAGGCGGCACAACGGCACAAATGCAACAGAAAGACAACAACAGAAATCAAAAGATTTTCTTTTACAGATCAAAGTGCGGTCAGGCAAGCGGAGCATTTAAGTTATGCGGTTGCACAGGCAACAAAAATGAGGAAGCAACTTAAAATGCTGGCAGACACAATTGCAACAGCGGCAACAATCGCATTTGCTGCGGCCAACGCACGAATCAGTGAAGCGTTTGATTTTGAACTGAAATGCGAAAACACCCAACAAGCAGCAGCAGCAACAAAAGCAGCAACACACAAATGGCGGCGATTCCAAAGCAGAGGCTCCACTTGCAACAGCAGCAGCAACAGCGGCAACTCCTCTGCTGCCCCGCTCAGACGCTGGCTAACAAACTCAACCTCAGCTTTGGCCAGTTGCCTGCCTGTCTTCAATTAACACGCCGCTTCGTTAAGTGATGTTGCTCGTTGTTGTTGCCGTTGTTGTTGCCGTTGTTGTTGCTGTTGTGTGGCATTTCCCTTTAGGAGCACAGAATGCGTTGACCTTTTGCCGCTGCGGATCGTGAGCTGCGCGCTCTCAAGTGTGGCCACGGCGGCAACTTTGACAGCCGCGTTGAAACACCTCCGGCCGTCTAGCTGGCAGCTCTTGCTACATGCCACATGCAACACTCGATGCCCATCCGCTGGCCGTTTGATTTAACTGCTTAATCAAGTGAAGTTGAAGTTTGAGCTGCAGCTGAAGCTGATGTTGCATGTTAAATTGCTTGATCTGCTGCTGATCTGCTGGTAGTTCGCTGTCATAAACACAACTTTATAAGTATCCACAACTGCTCACCATCATCATCATCTTCATCAGCATAAACATCTTTGTCATTACCATGATGATTGTTTCCATGGGCTCTTTTGGAGTCGTGATCGATGACTCTTTTCCTGCTGCTTTGTGCTGCAAGTTGCTACTAAATTAAATCAAAGCTGGCAGCGTGTTAAAACGTGCCTGACATGCCAAAACAAGGGGGCGGGGGGGATACGGGCAGAGGAAATCGGCACTTGAGACGCGTGTGCGGCAACTTCGCAGATGCCCTATCCCTGCCTCTGTCTCGGTGCTCCCTATTTAATACCCACATTTAGCGTGCAGTTTGCTGCATGTTGCGTGCCGCAAATGAGTTGCAGGGATTGTTAGTTCTTTGCCTCGGCCGGCACCCCAATAACGGTTCGTTGCAGCCCAAAATGCGATGCGGGCTCGCATTTGCGCCCGTGTTTAGCAGCAACTTTAACCAGCAATTAGTTTATAAAACTATGGGCGTGGGCGTGGCGCCTTGGCACCATTTGATTTTAGATCTAAAAACTGCGCTCGAATGTTACAATTTTCCATTTTCGAAAATACGTGTGTTTGGGCGTTTTTTGCGGTAACTGTACAGCAGGGATTTTTTCATTGCTGGCATTTAAAAATATAATAAAAATAATAATCATAATGAAAGTAAGCATAATTCTTATAATAATAATTTTTAGTTTAATAATGAACAAAAATACCTTCATATCATAGGAAAGCTCTTAAATTTTCTGGAGTCTTCTTAATATACTTTTTGGATATATTTCATATAATACAATTAATACAATTTAAATATGCTTGATATTCTCTTGATATATATATTCATTATTATATACATACAAACATATACATATAAGCTTAGCTCTCTTTTAAACACTTTCATATCTCTCCTAACAGTTTATCAACTTAGGTAACATTTCTTTCACTTCTCATTATCTACAAATATATTTTCAGTTATCCTTAAGTTTTTTTTTTGACTAGCGGAAATAATTTTGTTTTGTTTTTCTTTTTGGGGCAAAAAAATTGGCAATTGGCAGCGGGAAACTGTCAAGCGACGCATCCTGTTTCCTTTATGCAGCAACTTGATCAAAAACTGCAGTCAAAGCACACAAAGCTGACATGAAAAGTTACTTCCTTATTGCCAATAGTCACACACACACTCACACACTCATACACACTCACAGGCGCGAGTGCACGTACACACAACTAAGCCGTCATCTAAATCAAGGCTTATGTAACTGCCAGCAATCGCCATGTTTGAGCCGCAACGTTTCATTTTTTTGCTGTTGGTGCTGTTGCAAATTGTTAAACGTGCCGCCGGCCACGTTGCCAAATGTGCAACCGTCGCAGTCGCAGCAGCAGCTTCAAAATGCAAATGCATCTAACACCGGTTGGGCAGCTTTTTGTTGCAATCTCATGGATGCAGCATACACACACACACACTCTCACAGGCATCTAAATCTCGTTACTCAATTTCAATTGGCTTGCTGCCGCTGCCGCTGCCGACGTCAACGTCAACGTCGCTGCTGCTGCTAACTGCTGACTGCAACGCTTCCTGCTGCATTTGAAAGTTCTGCAAGAAAAAGCTCGCTCCGTCAAGCAGTCTCTCGCTCGCTTGCACGCGCGCGCTCTCCCGCTCTCTCTCACTCCATCTGTCTCTCTGCTGTGTGCAGCTTTGAATGGCTGCCCGACTCGCTCTCTCGCCCTGCTGCTCTTTGCACTTCTTTGTTTTGCTTCTCATATTCTTGTAGTGCTGCTGCTGCTGCTGTTGCTGCTGCGACGGCTGCTGCTGCTGTAAAAGCTTTGCGTCGACGTCGCCAGAGCAGCGGCCGCTGTTCGTTCGCGACGCTTCGCCGTCGTTTGTTTGCTCGTTTACAGTTGTCTCTCGTTGCTTCAAGCGCGCGGCACGCGAACGCTCCCCAAAGCGAACAGCAAAGCAACAACAGCAACAGCAACAAACGCTGCTCGCAGCTCGAATTCGCGTTCGTTTTGTGTATTTATCAAAAAATAAAAGGCGAAAAAAATTTTGTTTTGTGGGCCTGCGAGCAAAAACAGCTAAAATTTAACTTATAAAGTGCGTAAAAGTTCAATATACACGCAGGCAGAGATACTTGCAACAATTGATGCGTCCCAGAGCTCGCCACAGTGTGTTGCATAAATTGCTAGCGGGCATTGTGGTTTGAATTTCAAAATCAAGTTGAAGTTGCGGCCCGTTGAGGCTTGCTGCCGCCGCTGCAGCAGCGTGTGGAAGAGAGTTCCCCAATTCCAGCTGCGAAGTGACAGTGAAAAAGTCACAACCAAAAAAAAAAACGAGAGAAAAATAAAAGAAATTTATATTCAAAAATCAAGAAAATCAAAAGAAAAAAAAATAAAGCAGAGCAGTGAAATTAAAGCAGCACAGGCAAAAGTGTTGCCTTTAAGTGAAGTTTCTGAAATCAACACGAGACAACAACAACAACAACAACAACAATAGCAAAAGCAGCAATAAAATTAACAAAAAAAGCCAACGAACGGCGCTCAAAATCAAAAAACATCAACCAAAAAAAGAACAACAAAATTAAGGCGCAAAGGCAGCGCCTATTTTTGGATACCCATCGCTTGGCGATTGCGGCAGGACGGGCGCACGCATTTGTGAGCTGCTCCCAATTGAATGGTAAATTGAATTCTTTCTTTCTCGCATTTCCTTTTGCGTAGGGAGCTGCTGCGCTCTCTTCCTCGCTCTCTCTCTCTCTCTCTCTCTCTCTTGATGATAAATAATTCAGGCTTGCACGGCGTATGCTTAATATTAATGTAATCATCAAAAATCAAGCCAAACACACGAACGTATATTTTACTCCTTCATACTCACACACACACACACAGCATGCAGGTTCATTCACATCAATTCAACTTCCTGTCTGTCGCTTTGTTTTTGTTGCATTTGCTGCTGTTGCTGTTGCATTTTACTTCCTACATTTTCCATGCCAAAAACAACAGAAAACGAAGTAAATAAAAAACTGGTTTAGTTCAACACTCCGCGACTATTGCAAAACTGGTTGCAATTACTGTTGCTCTTGTTTTTGTTTTTGCTGTTGTTGTTGCTTTCATTTTGCTGCTGCTGCTGCTTCTTTGGCCAATTGATTTGTGCCCAGTTAGGCTCGGTTAGCATTTGCATTCCGGTTTAGGGCGCATCTCCTGCACTTATCAGAGCCGGAAACATAAAAATTGCTGCCTGTCTGCCCGCTGTCCGCTGTCTGTTGCCTGTTGCCTTTTCAAATGTCCAGCTATGAAAATGGCTAACGACTTGGCCAACAGGTGCAACAGCAGCCACAGCAGCAGCAGCCGCAACTCGAGGCTGCCCATTAGAGAGGCGATCAGATGTGATCATAGGACGATGCCAGGCAACTATTTGCAGCTGCTGCTGCTGCTGATGCTGATGCAGCTCCTGCTTCTGTCCACATTTCGTAATCCCCGTGCAAAGCCATTTGCAAGTGCGTGCAACAAATCAGAGATTGATTTCTTACAGGCCAAGGCATGACTGCCAAATACTCTGTAATTAGTTTTGAAATGTTTATTTTCATTATTTTTAAAGCTTTGTGTTAATAATATTTCATAATTAATAACATATGTAGTTTAAAAGTGATTAAATAGCTAACAAATAATTAATGAAAAATTTATAAAGCTTGAAAATTGACTCAACATTTTCTTAGCTTGGTTTAATAGAAACTATATGCTATTAAAGATACTCTTAGCAGCTATTTTCAATTGGTATTCTACTTAAAGCTAATTTATCTATGCAGTCGTCTTTTCTACTTATAAATATACCCCACTCGTAGCCAGTTGCATAGGGTATGTGGAAAATCGCAGCTCCAACGCCAAATAGCTATTAATAAATTAGCTTCCATTATGTTCTACACATGTAGATCGCTTAACCAACGAATATTCACATTAAATAGTTGACAAATTGGCAACTAAAATTGCAAATTCACACACACACACGCACACGCACACAACACACATTTAGCGAGCACTTGCCGTCAAAATGTTTGTTTGTTGAGTTCATTAACATCAAAATTCGTCCTTGTGCGGCCAAGTCAACAAAACGAAAAAAAAAAATAGAAAAACGAGCCAAAGCGAATAGCAAACATAAATAAATACATAAATTATATGCAACAACAAAAATAGGCAACAAGCAAAGCAACTGTGTTAGGGCCAGGTGGAGCCAAGAATGTGACCGTTGCGCCCAAGGATAACAGCGACACGTGTTTGCAGAAATATAGGCCTTAACTATGCTAATTTGTATCTATACTAGCATCGATATTTATATCTGTATTTGTATCGATACCTGTATCGCTTTATGAATCGGAGTTATTACAGTATCTTTACTGTTTTATGTATCTGTATCATTATCGCTATCCGTATGTGTATATGTTTCTGAAAATGAGTATCTGAATTTAAAGATGTATCTAAGTATCTTAATCTATCTATAAGTATTCGTATCTGTATCTTTATCTGTATTTATAACTGATTCTGTGTCCGTATATATATCTGAGCTTATGTATGTCTATTTATAAGTGAGTATCTACGTATATTTATCGGTATTGTAAACACCTGCATCTGCTGCTAACTATCTTTATCAAAGAAACAAGGTATCTTTATCTGCAGCTGTAACTCCAACTGAACCTGTAGTTTTATCAGATTTATTTTATTTTATGTATGTATTTTTCTATAGATATTTATCTGAATTTTTATTTGTATCTTAAATACATGAACATATTAGTATCTGAAGCTGTATCTGTATTTGTATCTGAATATCTGCTTCTAAGAATTCTTGTATCTGTATCTTTAAATATATATGCAGCAGTAACTGTATCTTTATCTAAAGGTTCTCGCTAAGCGACAGAGTCAAACGCATCACCTGCCCAGGCTGGCCTGAATTTGTGTCTGTATCTGTATCTGTATCTGCTGTATGCCAGAACGCAACTCAGCTGAAACTACTCGCTAATAATCATCAGCATTATCATTATGATCATCGCGTAATCATCATAGAGCAGACTGGCAGCCAGTCGAGCCAAACGCTTAGCTAGCAACGGTATTCGTTGTAAAAACGCGGCCAATAAACTGAATGCGGTGCGGTTCAAGGTTTGGCCAAAGCCAAAACGAAACTAAAGCAACAACAACAATAACAACAACAACAACAATAGCAACAAACAAAGGCGAATACAACGAACGAATGACGAACGCGCGCCGCAGTCAAATGAATAACAATTAAATCTCACAAAAGGCATGAAATCATCTGCCGAGCGCAAAAGACTAAAAAGCTGAAAAATAGCAAACAGCAAAAACTAGCACAAAGTCGAGCTGTAGTTAATGTATCCATGGGATACTTCTAGATACCGCAGCAACAGTTGCCGCCAAGCTGTGTGAGCTCAAAGCTCATTGACCAAAACAGTCAGTGCCCCAGTGCCGAGTACCGAGTACCCAGTCTCCAGTCTCCACTCTCCAGTCTCCGATCTGCAGTCTGTCTTAAATCTTACCGTTAAGCTCAACTCGAGGCGGCCCATTAACAGTTAAGCGGGCCAATTACCAAGGCGGATAATTGCCTAACTACGCGCAGCTGTGTAAGCAGAGAGGGGGCAAGGGGGGAGGGGATTGGGATGGACGCTGACTCTAATCGATGCTGGCGTTTGCTTTTCCAGCCAATCATTCAAGTCGGGGCCTGTCAATCAGCTGCTCATCAATTGCCCAGTTCCAGTTCCAGTTCGTCTTCTTCTTATTCGTCTTCTAGGGGGTAGCTACCCCTGTGCCACAAGTTCTGCGTGCCGTAATTCTATGGCTTGCCTCTTGCCGTTGCCGTTGCTGTTGCTGTTGTTGTTGCACACATTTCTACTTTATTACAAAATTGACCCACATTTTTGTTGTTGTTTACTCTTTTTTTTGCGCTCTAAGCGAGTGTCCATTATACAGATACAGATACAGATACTTTTCTGTGTGTGTGTGTGTATCTGTTGTTATTTATTCATTATTTTTATTATTTTAGTGTATTTTTGTTGGCTCACATTTTTGTCTTCTCGTCCGCTTTAATCGGCGATTTTTTTTATATTTTTGCCTGTTTTCTTTTGCCTTTTTTTTTTTTGGTTTTCGGTTCACATGACAAAAAGTTGAAGTGTGTTGTGTATCATGGCATTAATGAACTTATTTGGGCTGGACAATTTAGATTTGATGTGTCAACAATCCATTTGGGCGTATCTTTCAGATGGGTTGTGCGCTCATATGATTGTATTGATTGTGTGTGTGTGTGTTGCGTGTGTTGCGTGTGTGTGTGCGTGCTGAAAAAGGGTGCGGCTTAGTGTTGAGAAATTAATTGACAGGCCTAAGTTTGATGCAGAGCCCAAAAATAAAAGTTAATTAAGAAATTTAGTAAAAAAAAAGATAATAGCTAATAATAAATAAATTAAAAGAAGCTAAAAAAAATGCATTAAATTTGATAATTAGAATAGCTGGTGTAAAACACTCTCTAAATAACATGCTGTAACTTTTTGCTAAGCATAATCATATGTTAAGCATTTTAATTTAACTTTCCGCATATAACATAGAAGAGTTCTACGATTTTTGACTGAGTGGCATATCAGCTATATACAATTATGTATATCAGCAACATTTTCTAGTACAAATCACAATAAACCAAGGACTTTTCTTGCAATCGCTGCAATTGGGAAAATTCTTTAAAATTTGTGAAGCGTGTTAGAGTCGTGGTTAGACGCCCGCTCTTCGCATTATAATTGACATTTTTGGGCCAAGAATATACCGCAAACTGTTTTAGTTTTGGCTTTGCGAATTATTATTTTTTTATTATTTTTTTTGCTTGTGGCCATGCTTGGCTGCAGCTACAAAGAAAACAGCTATAGATACAAAGATACAGATACAAACGTGTGTGCTGCAAGTGCAGTTAGCGCAGACTGACCTCCAAATTGAATAGAATCAAAATGGCAGAGACAGAAACAAGAGACAGAGACACCGCCAACCCTCCACTATGTGTGGCAAGGTGCAGGCGACCATAACCACAACAACCGCAGCGAGCGATGATGATGATTAAGAAACAGAGCTCTCGACTGGGCCACATAATGTGTGTGTTTAATAAGTACACACGACGTGTGTGCGTCTGC